>CM059570.1:9077434-10287806 GCA_030386875.1 Morinoia aosen | reverse complement strand
GTAAGGACAATTCGTCACTGTTCGGTCGGAAAAACAAGCGGCGATTGTTTGGGGTAGAGTGCGGCGAGCGCAGGCATAGAGAACGACGCACACACGAACACACGCACGATACAAGCGCACCCAAGCCGAGGCTTTGCAGGGCAAGGAGGCGGACGTGACGTCTGAACACAGGCCCGCACAACCGGAGCCAATCACCGCTCGCCAAAGCTATGACGCAAGAAGGTGTGTCTCAACACGCACCAATGAGAGTCCCAGACGTCAGAATAAGCAAGGATTCCGCCAATGAGGTTGCAGATGCTGCCTCTGTAGAATGGAAGCGTCGAGAACGATCTAGAAAGAGGGAAGCGAAACACATATAAGGATGCGAGATGAAGCCTCGAGAGGAATTTTTTGAACACACGTGAGAGACTGCGAACGACGTCTGAGGGTGTTCTACACAATAGGCCAGCCTCATCGGCTGGCCTTGTACCCAACTGCAACTTGAAAGTTAATAATTCGAGGCCCATAAAAAACAACGTTGGACGTCGGAAGTCATTGGAGCACCGTCTTACAAAGGAAGCCTAATCGAAGTAAACCAGCCTCGCATCGGGGATCGTCATGAATAAACGCGTCGGAGATTCAACCAAGAGCAATCAACATCTGTGCATCGGGGTCGAACTCACAATCAACTTCAGCGGCAGTCGTCAACATTGCAAATGGCACACAGTTAAGATCGCTCACCAACACTGCAAAGTTCAACGCATGAAACTACAATGAATCAGCTCACAACCGCTTCAAGGGATCAGCTGCCCGTAGAAAGAAGCGGGGGAGGGCACCACTGCAGCGAGGTAGCAAGAGATCAGCCTACGCCAGCAGCAAGCCTAAGCTGCGACGCGGAACATCAGCAGTGAGCAATAACATCGGCTGTGAACGACGCGGAACATCAGCAGTGAGCAATAACATCGGCTGTGAACGACGCGGAACATCAGCAGTGAGCAATAACATCGGCTGTGAACGACGCGGAACATCAGCAGTGAGCAATAGCATCGGCAGTGGATACCCATCAGTGAATCATTTATTATCAAAAGGGCGAGTGTTTTATAGTTGTGAGAGCTCTTTTAGGTGGTAATTGAAGTTCAAATTCAGATGTAGATCAGCACATAGAAAAGTGCTTTTCAAAGAATCGCGAGGAATCATCTAATTTTTGGCTATCAATTTCCTGTGTCTATTTAGTCGAGGATCGACTTCCCGTTGTATGATTCGACACCGTGTCACAATTCCAGGTTATATCGTGATGTGTTATTCTCGCAAATATTATGATTTGTGTTACTGTGGATGCGTGAATCGTTGTCAACGAGGGAGTATTTGTAACTTGACTGCTCGGTAAGCATCACCTTTGTGTCATGTCGTGTTTAAATATTTGCGGCGGTAGAAACTTACGTACTTTTCATTGACGCCGTTGTGCCATTTCAAATCATTTCGTCCCCATGCCTTGTGTGTTTATCCACGTGTTTCCCAATAAATTCGTGTTAATCTTGCTAACTCTTTTATTCTCCAAGTCTGGTATGCAGGTGTACGCAAGCATAAAGGATAATACTATAACATGTTTGGGGGTTGAGACTCCCCCTGCGTGCGTGATTAGTAACCCTTTTCACGTATCGCGACAGGAGAAACATATTAATTGTCGTGTGCAAGCGTACTGTCTGTATGTCAGCTTGGAAATTTTAAAGGAATTCATTTTCAGTTGTCCAAAAATTTCTGTTTCTTTTAATTCAGTCAAACAGTCGCTCGATAATTAAGCAGAATTTTCTGCAAGTACAAACACCCCGTGTCATTTCGTGGACATTCCAATTTTTGGAGTAAAATTCTAACGTAGAGCGGTGCCCCGTCGCCTGCACCGGGCGTGCTGTATACCGATGCCTACCGCCGATCGCGCTGTTGGAGGACGGAGTAATAAAATTTGAGATTCTGGGAGCTGCAGTCTAACCATTTTCTGAGCGCCTAATTTGAAGTGTACTTGACTGAGTGTAATCCATGTCCATTAATTTTCGAAATGTTATGAGGAATTGATATTTTCCGGAATCTTTGCTCATTTTTTGTGCCGCTAAGGTGATCTAGTTAATATTGTCTGAGTGAATATTGCATCAAATACTTACTCTATTTTCTTGACAGTGTGTTCGATAAAAAAATTTTTTTTGAGTGCTGAATTTTTGGTTGAATTTTCTATGATCTGTACCATTATTAGGTTTAACTTAATTCAGGTGTGCAGCGATGGCTCTGGAAACTAACGCCGTAATTTTAGCAGACAACGCCTTATCTCAAATGAATCTTTGAAACAAGTTTACATTTTCTGGGCTTTGAGACATTTAGTAATTAATCCAGTTGGAATTTTCATTTTTAATGATACCTTACTCAAAATAATTTGCAGAATTTTTGGCCTCGTGTGTGTCAAGATTCTACAATCAGCTTTAGCAACATGCTTAACATTGGATTCGAAAGCATTGGAGCATTTAATTTGTAATAATTAAAATATGTTGAAATTAAATTGAATGTTTCCAGGACATGTCGATCCATTACAGTTTACTGACTGACATGTTGAGAGCAGCATGATCCACAGTTTCATTGATTAAAATCCGAGTGTTTAGTTGTGATGATAAAAACTGTTGAATGAATTAAGTGACGGTGCTGAGGATAAAAATTAAATGTAGTGTTTTAAAGTAAGTGATAATTTCAACGGTGCTGCGAATTCAGTTCGTAGTCTAATTTTATTTGCTTTGATATAAATGACGCCTCTGCTCGTGTGTTAAGTAAAGTAAAATTCGTCATTCTTTTCTATTCACAAGATCATTATGGCAAGCTCCAGTACATCAGAGTGAGAATTTAAATAATTGCTGCAATAATAATACACTAAAATCATTAAATATTTTGGGTGATTTTTCACATGTGCCAAGTATACAATCCATTTCGACACTGACATAAGTCAATCAATAACTTTATATCAAATTCACTGAACATAAAAATTTTGCTTCCTTAACTTTTATAAATTCATGATGTTTGAAAATTTCCTTTTGATGTGAATTCGACGGTAGAGCGTAGTAATTTAAGAATATTCAATCCTAGCTGCCTTCAGGTAGGAAGGAATTTTTATTATATTAAGTGTCTGTAGATTTTAAAAGGTAAACACGTGGATTAAATGCAATTTTTTTGTAGTCTAAACGGTTACATGTCGCCGATGAAATAAATTTTCTGTATCAGTTGGAACGCGTATTGAATTTTGAGCTCTCATTTTTGTTTAAATCGTTGATTGCCCAGAATAGGAACTTTCAAGTTGATGCTCACCATGATGAATTGAAACTTTTAATAATTTTGTTAACACTGGAATATACCACCCAATTGGAGTTTGTTCCTAAGGAGTTAATGAAAATTAAAGAGGAGATTTGCTGTATCAAGGAGGATTTTTGCTGTATCAAAGTGAGAATTTCATGAAGTCAGCTACAATACTCGATGTATAAATTTCGTTTTTGAAGTTGCAAGCGTAATGCATTTAATATTTTTATAAACTCTTAAATGATGCTGTCCATTCTCGTCGGTAATTCAAACTGAATTATTGTGTAACACTGAGAGTGTGTTCTTGCTTAGGCAAAGTTAACGAGTTAGCTTCACGGAAATATGAGCGTTTCACATTGTCGGAAATGTACAATATTCCATATGGAGACTTTATTTTCTGTTAGATGGATTTAATACAGCGTGAGAATTGAAATGAAAAGCATTGCAGTGAGTACATGGAATTTATCTTAACAATAAGAATCAGCGTGACAGTCTGCGGTGCAGCGAAGCTATGTAATTTATGGCCGTTCTGAGCCAAGGCTATAAAATTCTCTTGTGCGTCAAGTTAAGTGTGGTATTACGTGAGGTTATAATGTAGGATATGAAAGTAAGAAATGTCTGAGAGAGTATGATCAGTAACATTGATTTATAAAAGTGTCGTATCAAAATGAGGAGTTATTTGAGTCAAACTGGTGAAGGTGTCAGCGCCGTTGTGTGGGAATTTCTTGATCACTCTTTCCCCATAATGTTGTTGACGCTGACGCTGGTCATTCTCAAACATCATTGGTATACGTCATTAATTTCATTTTTTGTTCATTGTCATGTAGGCATGATAATTATTAGGGTGATAATTCCCTTAATGCGTTGTTTAACGACGTTAGTGAAACTTTGAAACAGAAAGAATATATACAAATCGTATGTACGAACGATGTCGTCGAGCAACGTGGAATCATTTAAATGTGCTGCTCTGAATCTGGGGCTGAGAATCGAATAAATTTTGTGTTATGTCTATTTTATTTCTGCATTTCTTTGTATGTCGGTATTGCTAGAATGTCGGATCGCTAGAAAAGCCTTCGCGGCCGAGTATAACGTAAAGTCCGATGACCTGATAGTACCCAATGTATGTGTAATTTTTTTTTGGTATGTCGGTATTGTTAGAATGTCGGATCGCTAGAAAAGCCTTCGCGGCCGAGTATAACGTAAAGTCCGATGACCTGATAGTACCCAATGTTTGTGTAAAATTTTCTGGTGTGTCGGTGTTGTCATAATGTCTGATCGTTAGAAAAGCCTTCGCGGCAGAGTATAATGTAAAGTTAGACGCCTTGACAATACCCAATGTATATGTGTTTTTTTTATTGGTGCGTATTCAGGATTTCGGCCTACAAGGTAAATCTCCTGCGAGTTCGTACATCATGTGTAATAATGTTCATATAGTCTTGTGAGGTGATTTGACCGATTAGTAACACCGTCGAACGAATTTCGGCTTTGTCTAGAGTTGGTTGAGGATACCGGAAATTAAATATTTTATGTGTGTATGTAGGAATTCTTCGCGTAGCTCACGTCCGCCTCACTCAAGGCAGATTTGAAGGAAACCGAGGAACCATTCTTACGTTGAGCGACCATGTAATGCGCTGTCTCTCGATTACCAAGTAACCATGTTAGACAATTAAACGCGTATTTACGGAAGTTGATCTTAGCACTATAACGCGAACCTAAGGGGTTGATGTCATGCTAGTCGCCGAGCTGACTGAGAACAAAACCTGAAGGTCTTCGCAAATAAATGTGCTTCATTTTCTACAATTATAATGAAAGAGCTTATGAGCTCCAACGTGGGAGTCCTACGCGTATTGACGCAGTAATCTACAGGATTTGTCAGCGAAGTAACGCAACGAGGATCTACGGAATTTCCACGAGTTCACGTGGCGCCAAGGATGCATTTTTATGGAAAAACTTCAGTAACTTCGATTCTCAGCAGGGGGCCCTCCCCAGGAACAGTAGCAGGCCCAGGATCAGTAGCAAGCCCAGGATCAGTAACAAGCCGAAGAGGAGTAGCACGTCACAGGAACAACAACCACAAGCTGTAACTAGGTGCACAGGAGGAGCAACAGCAAGTTTTTGTTGCAAGAAAAACGTCTACTTTGAATCACAGGATGAAATGATAATTATGAGGAAGAAAACTTGAGGTTGGAAAATCACCTCCATTTGAGATTGTGTTTTTGGGTGGATTGCAACCGAGAAAGCTGAAAGGATGTCTCTGCTTGTAAGAAATTCGCCGATTTCTCGATCTCTAATTTATGTGTTTATCTATGTCGATGAATTTGCCGAGAGCAATTCGAGAATAATATGTCGTGTGTGTTTTATTTGATGCGTGTAAGTTGTCGGATATGTGCGGTATCTTTACTGTGTTCTTTGCTATTTGCGTACTACAATAATGTGTGTAAGAGATGCGTTTCAATTATTTAGTGTGTCAGGTATTAATGAATTTTTCATAAATGTGTCAACATTGGCGTGTTACAAGAAGGTAAATGATGAGGTGATTTGTAAGGATATTTTCATGTCGGGAAAAGCGAAGGGATTGAAAAATGGGGGCGAATATTTTCTAAATTTTTAACGTAAAGGGTACGTCACGGTTATAATTTAAATTAACGGATGAAAATTTGCACCAACTTTACAAGTTGGCACAAATTTTTCTGGGGCGATGCGGGTATTGTGGGGAAATACTTCACTCGTGCAATTTTTGGAAATATACTTCGCTTTAGGAAATGTCTAAAAAACCGTTATCACTGTTATTCTCGAGCGTGAGAATGTCGACCAAAGTTTATCCGTGTGTGTAAGGACAATTCGTCACTGTTCGGTCGGAAAAACAAGCGGCGATTGTTTGGGGTAGAGTGCGGCGAGCGCAGGCATAGAGAACGACGCACACACGAACACACGCACGATACAAGCGCACCCAAGCCGAGGCTTTGCAGGGCAAGGAGGCGGACGTGACGTCTGAACACAGGCCCGCACAACCGGAGCCAATCACCGCTCGCCAAAGCTATGACGCAAGAAGGTGTGTCTCAACACGCACCAATGAGAGTCCCAGACGTCAGAATAAGCAAGGATTCCGCCAATGAGGTTGCAGATGCTGCCTCTGTAGAATGGAAGCGTCGAGAACGATCTAGAAAGAGGGAAGCGAAACACATATAAGGATGCGAGATGAAGCCTCGAGAGGAATTTTTTGAACACACGTGAGAGACTGCGAACGACGTCTGAGGGTGTTCTACACAATAGGCCAGCCTCATCGGCTGGCCTTGTACCCAACTGCAACTTGAAAGTTAATAATTCGAGGCCCATAAAAAACAACGTTGGACGTCGGAAGTCATTGGAGCACCGTCTTACAAAGGAAGCCTAATCGAAGTAAACCAGCCTCGCATCGGGGATCGTCATGAATAAACGCGTCGGAGATTCAACCAAGAGCAATCAACATCTGTGCATCGGGGTCGAACTCACAATCAACTTCAGCGGCAGTCGTCAACATTGCAAATGGCACACAGTTAAGATCGCTCACCAGCACTGCAAAGTTCAACGCATGAAACTACAATGAATCAGCTCACAACCGCTTCAAGGGATCAGCTGCCCGTAGAAAGAAGCGGGGGAGGGCACCACTGCAGCGAGGTAGCAAGAGATCAGCCTACGCCAGCAGCAAGCCTAAGCTGCGACGCGGAACATCAGCAGTGAGCAATAACATCGGCTGTGAACGACGCGGAACATCAGCAGTGAGCAATAACATCGGCTGTGAACGACGCGGAACATCAGCAGTGAGCAATAACATCGGCTGTGAACGACGCGGAACATCAGCAGTGAGCAATAGCATCGGCAGTGGATACCCATCAGTGAATCATTTATTATCAAAAGGGCGAGTGTTTTATAGTTGTGAGAGCTCTTTTAGGTGGTAATTGAAGTTCAAATTCAGATGTAGATCAGCACATAGAAAAGTGCTTTTCAAAGAATCGCGAGGAATCATCTAATTTTTGGCTATCAATTTCCTGTGTCTATTTAGTCGAGGATCGACTTCCCGTTGTATGATTCGACACCGTGTCACAATTCCAGGTTAAATCGTGATGTGTTATTCTCGCAAATATTATGATTTGTGTTACTGTGGATGCGTGAATCGTTGTCAACGAGGGAGTATTTGTAACTTGACTGCTCGGTAAGCATCACCTTTGTGTCATGTCGTGTTTAAATATTTGCGGCGGTAGAAACTTACGTACTTTTCATTGACGCCGTTGTGCCATTTCAAATCATTTCGTCCCCATGCCTTGTGTGTTTATCCACGTGTTTCCCAATAAATTCGTGTTAATCTTGCTAACTCTTTTATTCTCCAAGTCTGGTATGCAGGTGTACGCAAGCATAAAGGATAATACTATAACATGTTTGGGGGTTGAGACTCCCCCTGCGTGCGTGATTAGTAACCCTTTTCACGTATCGCGACAACAACATCCGTATGGAAAATTCATCTAGGATTAAAAAAATTACATGTTGAAATTCTCTTCTTTCTAGTTGCTGATGAAACCAATGGATGCAAACTTGAATTTTTTTCAGATTATTCTAAATGGCGGTTAGGCCAACTGTTCAGGATTGAACCTAACCTCAAAGCCATTTTAGCCAACGCAGTTTTTGACTCGATATAATATTTGTAATTTGTACATCGTCACACGTTGACATTTCCATTGTTCTGTCAAACAAGTGTATATTTAAATGAAGTGTTCCGATGAATTGAATAAGTTTGTGTACACTGGACTGTTCCATTAGATGCGTTGTAGGTAGGTCACTGAGCTAATTCTTCAAGTCACGTGAACTCGTGTCTGGTTGAATAGATCTACGGGGGGGTTGTACAGATCAGAATCAATTGTCTGAAATTCTACTCAAGTTTTTCTAAAACGTCAGCGAGAAAATTTGAAGGTATTAGCCCTAAAACGTTTGGGTGTACCTGAGTCTGTAAAGCATTTTCTGGTAATGTCGTCGTTGGTTGCAGCGCTGCCCGGCCACATCACAGATCGGTGGCGCGCCGCCTCCCAGCGACCGCAGCTCGGCTGGCCCCTGTCTTTGCTGCGACCTCCCTTCGTTTGGGAGTCACGGGCTCTTCTGTGATGGCTGATTGCCTGTGAAGTTAGCGCCGAAATTATGAGCACCACTAGCCCACTCTTGTGTATTAATATTGTACATTTGTATGCTTGAATATCTGCTGTAAATTGTGCGGTTTGAGTTGTACATTTATTTTTCATGGTTATCGGACTCTAACATTTGAATTTTCGTTCGAATGTTTTGTGTTCTCTGTATTTCGCTTATCGGGAACTTTTCTTGGGTGAAGGTTGTTGAGCCTAGCCGGACTCAAACAATAAATAAAGCGACTACTTTTTTAGAGTAGAATAATGTATATTTTTTAATTTATGTGAAGTTTTGAATGTATCAATATATGTATTAGATTTCAATTGTTTCTTTTTATCAAAATAGCCACGATCTTTTCAGTGAACTTACCCGCTTTGCTGTCTCTGGCCACACGACCACTAAGTAGTTAACTTCTTTTGGAGACTTAAGAACGCTTACGATATTCATGTAGATTTCTCATCTATTGATGCGACGACTATCAGAAGAGAACTGACGCCGGCCTTAATGAATAAGATTTGAAAGTTTAGTGCCTCGTAGTAATTTACACAAGTCGAAATAGAGCATCATTGGCGCGAACCTTCCGTTTGTGGGGTGCGTTCCATCTGCTCGTCTCGATTTTATTGGTATTAAAATACTCGATTCCTCGAGTGACTCATTTCGTTTTATGGCTCGATGAGTTCATTATTCTATTGCCTCGGTAACTAAGCTACTGTGAATAGCCCTAACGTTTCGCATGTTGGGCTCAGTGGTGTGGCAGGGAAATAGCGCCGTATCAAAACAGCTGCTGAAGGTAACCCCAGCGGGAGATGTCTAGTACTACGCTGACGTAGTATTTACCTGCAGGGATGAGACTGGTCTTCGAGACGATGCTCGATCTGAAGAGGAGCATCTCTTCTAATATCCTCTCCGTTTAATAACTGAATGTAGTTAGTTGCTGGCGCAGTCGTTCTGTCCAAGTCACGTTAAAATTTATGACTCATGGAAATGTACGGGGTGGGTTAATTTTAGAAAATATATCTTAAATTTTAAGCGGTACTTGTGTTTCCGTTAATTTTCTTGCTTTTGCTCAGTATTTTGATTTACTGGTAAATTAGAAAGCGCTTGTGTTAATCGAGTGTTAGGTTTCAGCAATAGTTGCCTTTTTATTTCCGTACCTAATCAGGTGATGAGTTGGCGACGTCATTTTTTTAGAACAGCTCATATTTTACTCAGCTAGCTTCGTTGGGTAGTGTAATTGTGTAAGGAGTAGCTATTGCTATACACACACACACACACACTCAATTATGAGTTTCAGTTGTGATTTCCTCAGGGGGCTACGAATGTAGCTAAAAGAATTGGCGCTTCCAAGGAATAAATGAGAGGTTACGAGCTAAAAATAGGTGGGCCTTTTTGATTGGACTGGAATAGATTATTGTTTAATTAAGGTCCGGCGTTTTTCGGTGAACTGCTCTGTTTTTCATCTCCCATTTTCTCCTGGAACTTTTACATTGTTTCATAAATTATCTTCCTAACTTTGTTTCTAAGTGCAAGGAATCTTGTGTGGGGACACATCTTGTGCACAGATTCCGTAGTGTCTTCCCTCAGGGGGATACAGCTATTGTATTTATGGGAGTTAGCGCTCGTAGGGGGAAGATGTGTGGGCCCAAGCTGAGAGTTAGGTAGGCTTTTTTTTTGTTGAAATAAAATGTTTTTGTTATGTTGAAAACCAACTTTTTTTCGGTTCACTGCTGTCTTGTTTCTCAGCACCTACTACTTTCTTCTACGATTTTGACCTTGTTTCATAATCTTCTTTCTCAACTTTGTTTCTATGCCCTTTCTGCATAGATTCCGCGTTCCCTTGACTTCATACTAAATGGTGCCTTGCTCTCTTTGGAGCGCCTTTGTGGCAGATAAGGAGGCCTAAACTAAAGAATAATTTTATCTAATATTCCGTAGTCCCTAACTCCATAACTTAGCTGTTCCAGGGAGATTATTTGAGGTCCTGAGCTAAAGGTTAGGTGGCTTCTTTTCTTTAAATATGAGTTTTTTTATTTTGTTATCGACCATCATTTTTCGGTTCACTGCTGTCGTGTGTTTCAGCACCTACTTCTTTCTTCTTACACTTTTATTTTGTTTCATGAACTTCTTTCTCAGCTTCTGTTTTTATGCACCTTGTGCGTAGATTCTGCGTTTTCTTAACTCCATACTAAATAAAGATTTAATCTTTTCTCTCTTTGAACATCTTTTCTGTGGTAAGGGAGGCTTAAACCTGCTTATAAATCCCCTAACTCCATGCGGAATGGTGCGTACATCCTTTCTTACGATCAATATTTTTGTGATTAAGGAAACTTAAATCTAACAATCTATATATTAATACGCTAACCTGTGCGTCACGCCCTTCAACATCATTGCGGTATCTATGATACGGGTTGGCTCGCGTCGGGTCGCGTTACATCAGAGGGAGAGAGGGAGAGGGGGAGTAGGAAGGAAGAGAGAGAGGGAGAGGGGCAGGGGAGATGAAAATTGTTTAATGTTTTTAAATTTTTCAAGATTTTTAAATTTTTTATCATTTTTTTTAGTTTGTTGGGATAGGATAGGTTATGACAGGATAGGCTTGTATATGTTAGGGGGGGTTAGATTAGAATGTTGTGATAGAATTTGTTAGGTAGAGTTGACCGAATTTTTTCACGGGTCCACCTAGCTTATTGCTGACATAGGTTAAAATTAGTTTAGGATCGAATAGGATAGGTTATGTTGGTTTAGGATAGGTTAAGATATGTTAGGTTAGAATAATTTGGTTAGCATAGGGTAGAAGAAGATAGTTTGAATATGTTCAGATAGTTAGGCTAGAATATCTTACTTCAAAATCTGGGAAGTAATGTTGACCAAATGCTTTTCACGGATCCACCTAGCTTATTGATGACATTCTCCGTGGAATTTCCACGGGCCCTGCTAGTATAACTTAATACGAAAACTCTTTGGTGTGCTTCTTAATTGAAACTCGGTAAAATCCTCGTCAGATCCCATATCAGAAAGACAAAACCGTAGGCTAGGTTGGGAAAGATATCGGAAGGTTAGATTGTCAAGTTGGCGCAGCTAGAAGTGCGAAGTTGTGAAGGGTCGGTCGAAATTGTGAGGTTGCTTGACGTCAATTTGAATCGGCGTAGGTTAGAAGAGGTGAATTTGTGCGAGGGTACCGTTTATAACGTAGCTGTAAATACAAATCGAACATCATTCAATCAAAATTGTTGTATAAAAACATGACCAAACATAGCCTTGAACATTATTTTTAATACAGGTTGTGATTTGCTGATAAAAATTTTTCGAGCTTCGGCTAAGAAGCATTGTGTAGGTGAAGAAATGATACCGCTTGATTAAAGTGATAGTTAAAGGCCCCGTGGCAATTAGTGGTTTTAGCTCAAGGGGTCACACAAGTCTCAGTACGGGCTGGGATAGAGTGCTGCACTTGCTCCTCACGTAGATGAATTACAACGTTTTTTGTTATGTGCTGCTCTAGAGAACGAGCCTTATCGATTTGAAAGTAATTTAACGTTTTGTTCCTAACACCGGTGGAAAATGAGCTGTTCGTGAGCAACGAAGCCCTTGAACGTCAGAATCCAGAAGTGATGAAGGTAGTTCGCGGTTTCCGCCTATGGATGAAAAACATGTGAGACAAGATCCATAGATAATTTGCAAGCTTCAGTGTGAGATTCAATATTTGAAGAAGTGCTTAGATACAGAAGATACCACGGGGTGTTTTCGAGTGACATGGTGTGCGTAAAACGGTGGCTTTGTTGGTGACGAAATACAACTGCAGTTGATTTCCACAGGCACACGCGATGATCAGTGCAAACCTGCTGGTTTAGAGCGTGTTTGCGTATTGTTCTTCAAGAAAATTCGCAAATCGGCGCCAAAAGTTGGTACGAAAAAAACGGGTAAATGAAAAAACTTGCAGCCTTGACGTACGATCCCATATTTTTTACATCAAATTGAAGAAATAATTTTTATTCATTTTTTACATCAAGTTGAAATGCGATGCTGGTTCCTCTCTTAAAGACTGTTCAACATATTGAGACTTTTCATCCCTTTAATATTTCAGAGCAAAGCTACCAATTTCAATATCGGGTCCGAAATACTGAGCTTCATTTTCCTTGCTTATTAAGTGAAAACGTAGAATATTCGTGAATGGAAAATTCAAAATGATTTACAAATATCATGATTGAAAAATGATGTCAACGAATCGTCATCAGTGAATTTGATCCCATTGCATTATCTTTACTGCTCGAGGATGGAATTTAGGCGTCAATTTTCGAGGGAAAAGCTCATTGCAAATAAAAAAAGAAATTCCCATTTTGAGGCCGGGATTGACTGCTATTACGAGGAATGTGAATTGAATTATTCATTAGGTCAGAATCTCACAATTAACGCTCATACTATTCAAAGCATTTCATTCTACGTAACGTTAGATTTTCTCGGACCTTAGAATTGAGGCAAGTTATTTGTGTCTGCGCCCGTCGCAGACTGCTGGTTACCTGACGCTCACCGGCGCCGTCACTCGAGAGATGTTTGGAGTGAACGCAAAATTAGGTGCCGAGCTGTGGGCAACTGTGAACTTTGGTTAATGGTAGATCATGGATCTAAAAATATGGTCTGCTAGGCACCCATAACATCGTCTACCATGAAGTTATGACACGGTAACCACTGCACAAGTGCGGGCGTGAAATGGTTTACCTCTCATTGAGACAAAGCTGTCTCATGGCGGTAGCAGAAGTGATACCCAATTGTACCAATTAGAGAAGATGATATTGTGAATATTTAATGAAATGCACGAAACACCTATGGAGCGTCTCCAGCGAGAGAGCTCCATGCATAATTACAGGTATGGTGGACCTCAGTTGACCTCGCTAATCGCGTTAAAGTAAAGAGGAAGGCACTCAGTATTTTTATTACTAAACCACTGCCAATCGTTGAAGTTCTATACTTCTGTCAATCTATGAACGGATATTCAAATAACTGAAGCTGTATTTATTCACAAGCTTAATCCTGTCCTCAGAGAAAATGCTAATACTCGTTACTGCGATACTATTCAACAGGTGCTCATCATAGCCGTGTGGTTTCAGTACCTGCCTCCGCGCGGGCAACGAGGGTTCGAATCCCGGCGCTGGATGGCAATTTTCTCTATTGGGTATAGGGGAAAAATTCCAAGCACAATACCCCACTCTACCTAGGTGTCTGAAATGGGTACCGGTCTTGACCGGGGGAAAGCGTCATGGAGTCCTGGTGTTAGTTATAACTTATAAGGCATTTGAAAATCCAATGTACAAGGTGATACTCGTATGTGTCAGGCTTGAAATTGGAAATAAAGCATCCGTAGATGCCGTTGTTTGTTTGTTTAGGTGTGCATCCTGAATGTTTATAACACACGCTTGATCGTCCATATCGCCTCTGTCTCTGGTGCCTTGAACGTATAACTGTTGTGCAATATTAGCTAGTCTACTCGTGATCACTATATTCCTAGAGTGGGAAAAAATTACTTCTATATAGTCGACCTACAATGTGATTTTTTGAGTTTTACTGTCTAATTCTACTTGAAAATTGATCTATATTTGTATCAATGTGACTGTAAAATAATTTTGCTTTGTTTTTTCACCTTGAAAATGATTGTTTCATCGAAACGTTGTGTTTTATAGATTGACGGAAGCATAGAATTTTTAAAGGTTGACAGTTGTTTAGCAATAAAAAATGTTGAGTGACTTCCTTTCTACATCAACACGCGGAGATTAGATTAGATTAGATGAGATGTTAGTTTAGTTTATGCCTCCCTAACCGCTAAAAAAAAAGCGCACCGAAGTGAGGAAGGCACCATTTAATTTAGTACGGAGATAAGGAAACGCTGAATGTAAGAAAAAAAGGACATAGAAACAGTAAGATGAGAAAGAGGTTCATGAAACAAGATCAAAGTTGAAGAAGAAAGTAGTAGGTGCTGAAAAACAGTGAACCTGCAGTGAACCTAAAAAAAATATTTTTATCAAACAAAAACATTCTATTTCAACCAAAAGAACTCCTGCCTAACTCTCAGCTCGAGCCCTCACCCATTTCCCCCTGGGAGTGCTATTTCCCATCGATACAATAGTTGTATCCCCCTGAGGGAAACACGCGAAGAGCTCGGACCATCTTGCGAATGGTCAAATAATTTTTTTACGAATTCTAAGCTCAGATTGAGCTTCTTCGTTCGTCTATTTACATTTAGGGAAAGAGAAACGAGCGACGCTCACTGGGATAGCAATAATTCTCATTTTGAAACAGTGAGCGAGTGCAATAAATTTGTTTACTGAAATATCGAGTTGGTTTTGATTAAAGGTTCAGTGCTAGCTGGTCGCAGAACATTACATGAATGTAATAGTCATGACTTTAAGGCTTTGTTTTTCGCCAAAAATATATTTTTAAATATAGAAACAAAATGAAATTTTGACAATAAAAAACAATTTTCACTCTGTTACACGAACTGACGGCTGTATTGCCCATCGAAAGAAATAATTGAGAAAAAATGAAAATAAAATGATTTAGGAAACAAAAAATCGAGCAAGTTTTTTCTTTCTAACAGAATTTCCAGGGAAATCAAGTTACGGTCTAAGAACAACAACAACAAAAATATTTTGGGTTTTTCATCCTCTCAGTATTCTCTCAACAACATACGGACATGGGTGCATGAAATAAAATAGAGACTTGGCGATAGATTGATATCACTTATGAGTACAGAAAATATCTACAAAATTTCTACACACAGATATAATATGAATATAATTGGGGTTTCATCCCCACCTGCACTTTACAGGCTAATTGTGGTGCCTTCGCAGTAGGAATTTTAGGATGAACAAAATTAACTAAAACAGCTAAATGTATTTTAGTTTAAAAGAGTTTGAAATGCTGTCCTTAAAATAGCCATGAGCAAGTTTGAGTCGATCGTTTAGTATGACTGTACAGCAAAGTGCTGCAACACGTTATTTCCCATGACAGAGATGCGAAATGGCGGGACACGTTAAAACTGTTGACAGTTTGAGAGCTTTATATGCTTGGGAAGCGCTTTCTACAAACGGAATAAAACTCAACAAGATTTTGAATATTTAGTCACTCTTTGAACATGTTATTTAGATTGTTCAAATCTTGTAGAAAGTAAATGTGAATTTGGCGTTACATTATGCAGGTTGTGATAATGTGTTGGTATAGTTTGGAAAACTTTTTGAATATCTTATTTATTTGAATCGTTAATTAAGTTGTTGGAAGTTCTGTGGTCTGGTATACGTTCAAACAAAGAATGGCTCAAGCTCACCGAACTTCAAGTGAGAGCCGCCCGGGCCAATTCCTAGAATGAAAACCCCGCAGCAAAGCGAGATGAACACTTTATTTAAATTTTTTATGACCGCTGTGAAAATTTACGCCAGTTAAATTTTCAAATACTTTTTGCAAAATAAGAATGTGTTTTATGTATTAGAGTCATAAGCGTTAGAAAGAGAAGAAAAAACAGTTTATTTCAAACAAAATTCAAACATGATATGTTGGACATTGATTTTTAAAATATCTTAACATTAAAACATCCTTACATGATACTCACACCTGGGTATCGTAACACCCATGTCACCTGTTGAAACGAAAAAAAATGATTGAGAAAAAAGCACAAAAAATGCGTTCCCTTCGTTGCGTTAATCTGATTTTGACAATGCGTATAAATATAGGTGACTAAGAAGACATAATCCTAATGACGCATACTTGTAAACATTCTTGTTAGTGCGCACTTATATTGAAATTTCAGCAAACGAATATAAGAACTAGTGATATAAGGAATTGATGGTAAAAGTAAAATGGGCAGATTCAAATTATTTGGCGTCTAAGATTATGAGGTCGACATTCGAGATTCGGGAGAATTTTTCAATCTTACGTATCAACTAGTATGCCAAAACAACAACAACGACAAACATCGGTATCTTTGGGATGCTTTATTTCCAATCAAGCCTGATACATATGATCTTGAGCATTGGTTTTTTAAATGTCTTATAACTAACACGATATATAGGACACCATGACGGTTCCCCCGTAAAGCCGGTAACCATTTCCGACACCTGGGTTGAGTGGGGTATTGTGCTTGAGCTTTTCCTTATACCCAACGGGGAAAATTGCAGCGCCAGCGCCGGGATACGAATTCTCGTCTCCAACACAAGGCCGATCCCTTAACCACTGTGCCATGGCGAGCACGGAGCTCGGAGCAACAATGAGCTCGGAGCGAATAAAATATCTCACTATAACACAAATGTATGATACTTACTACACATGCTGATAATACTGGCACAAGAGAGTTCCCAGGAGTCTAAGACGTGAAAAAACAAAAAAGTTAATTTCCAATAGAGTTGAAACATGACATGTTTAACATTGGATTTTAAAATATCTTACCATTAACATCCTTAATTGATAATTACACATTGGTATCGTAATACCCGTGTAAAATGTCAAAACATAAAAATGATTGACAGAAAAGCACAACAAAAATGAGTTCCTATTCGTTGCGGTATGTGATTTTGACTTAGAAACAAAATTAACGAGGGGAGCAAAGAACACTACTGTTCCTTTTTTCTACCTATATTAGGTAAAAATTCCCCTGAGGTTGAAATTACAGGAAATCTTTAAACTCAATCGCTTAAAGTTCAGGTTGCATTTCTTTACTAGACTGAAAGTCACTCTTGAATGCAATCAAGTACAGGTATATAAATAGTAAAATGATTTATGGTTAATTATCAATTTAATCATCATAACTAATCACTTGAACAATCTTCAATCTCCAACTCTACACAAGGGCACAAACCCCATGGCCGGTGTTACATGTTCACAAACGATTAGTAAATATTACCCTATTTTTGGGCAATGAAAAAAAACAGCTGCAAACAATTTAAAATAATTTATTTACCACAAGCGATACATATGTAGCTTGTTTCGTAAGTCTATTACAATGAACATATTTGAGTATAGCTACTTGTGGGCCTGAATAAGGTTCGCTACTTCTTGGGCATCCGATCATCAACGCTATTTTAAGGTGTACAATTATGTTTAACCAACCTATTAGGTTTATGTTTACACAACCTAGTTGCACACTAGACTGATCATTGAATTGGTTCGCTCAAGATTCGATGTGTAATTTTACAATAGTTTAAATTGGTTAAATAAGAACGGGATATTCTAGATAAGACTTGAGTTCAGACTCGAGATCTATGCCATTAATCATGATAAATTACCTTATTAAGATGAATCACATATCAAAATAATTTGACTTGATAACCTTATGGTATTAATATTCCGATAGAAACAGGGATTCAATATTAACTTTGAACCTTTGTTAGAATTTTTTACGGATCTGAACAGGGATTGAATTCAATGTCTTAGTTTCATGTCTTAGGAAGAAAGAAAAAAAGAAGAAAGAAAAAACTTTATTTCCAATAGAGATTGTACAATATTACAATCATTGGTTTTTATATATCTTAAAGTTAATACACTTAGATGATACACACACATGAGTCTTAATTGTAATACCCATGTTTTATGTTTCGATGGTCGGGGTAGACTTTACGATAATGCCCAAACCACCAAAACATAAATAATCTCGAGAAGTATGTTTAAGATCACGATAACGAGAGGGGAATGAAAACGATAGTGGACTCAGCTTATAGATCTTTATTGGAGGGAGCCGGGAAAACCGACGAGTTCTTGATTAACTGAAGAACTTGACTGAAATGGGGCAGTCCGTGCAGCAGGGTTGCCAACTGGCATATTTCACTGCCAAATTTGGTCATTTTTGGCAGTGAAAGGTCATTTTGGCAATGAAAAATTGCAATTTGGCATTTGGCGATAAAAAAAATGGAATTTGGCAGTGGAAGCTATTTTTGGCATTGAACTAGTATGAAAGAAGTCGCTTTGCTATTTTTATATATTGAGCGAACGAATTGGCGCCCTTTTTGAACGTTGTGGACTCTTCATGTCCACAACGTAATACGTATTATCGAAGATCGAACGATTCTTGTTCAGTCTTCGATCAAACGTGTTCAGACCTAGTTTTGAAGGCGGTGTATTGGCGGGACTCAGGGTGTAGAGGTACTTGCCAATATCCACTGGTCAGATCCATTTTGCTGAATATTGTTTTGCCAGCTAAATTGGTGAAAATAGCAGTGGTGTCTGCTATCGGCTCGGCATTGAATACTTGAACTTGAACTTGAACTTGAACTTGAGGGCCGACAGTGTCGGGGCCTTTGTAACGGCCTACAATTCCCTCCACAATTTTCACACAAAGAGTTCAGCGCCTGGTACCAGACTTGTCCACTAAACTACTCAGGATCTACGATCCTTGTCACAAGCCTCCATTGGAAGGCATCACCGGGACAGCCAGTGTGTCAAAACACCATCCCCCGGCACATTGGGTCATTACAGCCCATTCTACCAGACTGGCTCATTCCAGTCACTGTCTCTTACTCCAGGCACGCACAAGAAACACTTTCATAGCCTCAGTGATACTCGCATTACACTCCTGATCCAATCCAGCAAGACAGCTCATACCGCAATCATCTTCAGCACATCTGGCATTCCACTCATTCTCTCCATACTGCTCAGACACCACATTCATAAAACTCTCTCTCTCTTGCTCATACTTACTACATTCCAGCACAAAATGCTCAATTGTTTCCTCTACTCCACTATTACACTGCTGACATAATCTGTTATTATTCTCATTCCATCTCCATGTACGTCTGTTCACACTCAATGACTTGCATCTCACAGCAAACAAGAGTTGACTTCCAAAACTACCATCATAGAACAGCTCAAACTTAGGTGCTTTCTTTTTCATATACCAGTTAAGTGTAGGCTTCCGCATCATGCTAAGCTTCCACTTATTCAATCCATACTCTTTTGTTTGTCTCTCAATCTCTTTCTTCCACCTCTTGCAGTCCCACTCAGGCCCTACACCTCCGACATTTATTAAACTCCAGTCATCCATACTGTCTGGCTGTTGAGGTGCCTGCAGTCCAGACAAAATCGGTGGGTTCCGTCTTTCTTCCGGACAGCAAGGAGCGGTGAATAGTTAGGTGATGTGGATGGCGTCACGATTCCCATCTTCATCCACTTCTCTAAACTTGACCGCAGTTCAGGCTCCAGCGCTAAGGGAAGTGGATACGAATGTTGAAGTCGAAAACTGGAAGGGTCCTTCAATTTTATTTCATGAACTGCCGTGCTGGTTCTTCCGGAAGTATCTGTGAAAAGATCGCGATATTCTTCAAGTAGTTCTTGGAGTTCTGAGCGTTGTGTTGTAGTCAACGTAGAGGAGATGAGACAGTCTTCAATGGTTTCTCCGACGGGTGACGGTATCTCTGGTTCTTTCCGGTCGAGTTCTTCTTCTTCGCAGGTAGGTTCTAGGGCGAGGCCAACCGCTGCAAATGCTTCCTCTACTCTCTCGTCGTCCTCCTCGCGATCTTTCTCGCTTGGTGAGGCGGAACTTTGCTGCTCCCGGTCGTGGTACTGGCGAAGGAGGTTGATGTGACAGACTTTGTTGTTTCCATCCACGTCCAATGTATAGGTATAGGTTCCCAGGCGTGATTTCACTGTATAGGGACCTTTCCAAGTCATAAGTAGCTTCTTTCGAGAATCGGGCAGAAATACGAAGACTTTATCTCCTTGCTTTAGAGTTCGCATCTTGGTACGTCTGTTGAAGAACTTGGCGCTTTTCTCTTGGCTCCTGTTTAGATTCTCGCGAGCGATTTTACATGTTTCTTTCAATCGGTGCTTCATTTCCATCAAATACTGAGCAGTGCTCGTGTCGTCTTGCAAGCTCCCATCGGTCCAGCATTCCTTGAGCACGGTTAAAGGTCCACAGACGCGATGGCCGTAGATGAGTTCGAAAGGAGAATACCCGGTTGAGGCCTGAGGAGCGTCTCGATAAGCAAAAAGGAGTGAAGGCAGATACAGGTCCCAATCTCGCGGCTGTTCTACGGCTAACTTCCGCAACATGACTTTGAGCGTACCATTGAAGCGTTCGACTATGCCGTTCGATTGGGCATGGTATAATGGCGTCAATCGGTGCTGGATACCGACGAGTTTCAGGAAAGCTTCGAAGGTTGCAGCTGTGAACTGAGTGCCGTTGTCGCTTGTTAGCGTGTGAGGGAAACCAACTCTGCTGCAGATTTCGAGTAGCTCCTGGGCGACTGTTTCTGCATCTATATGTCTGAGCGGGGCTGCGTCTGCGTACCGAGTTGCTTGGTCCACCACCGTGAGAATGTATCGGTGGCCACGTGCCGAAGCTGGTTGTAATGAGCCTACCAAATCAACACTGAGCGCGGAGAATGGAGTGGTGATCGGTGGGGTTGAGATAGGTGCCTTTCTTGGTCGAGATGGAGCGTGCGTCTGGCAGGTATGGCAGGAGTGACAGTATTGGACCACATCTTTTGCTAGGGACGGCCAATAAAAATCGCGTTCTAGTCGAGCCTGAGTCTTCTTTTGGGAATAATGGCCAGCAAGTGGATTGTCATGAGCCATTTCCGAGATTTGTGGGCGCACGCTTGCAGGTGCTACAAGTTGATGAGTTTCCTGACCGTCTCGTAACGTTTTCCGATGGAGAATGCCGTCATGGAGTTCAAAGGTAATGACTCTGCCATCCTTGTGTGTTTCTTGTGCCGCCATAGCCATGTGGTATAGGTTCTGCCGCCGTGCGGCAAGGACCCGGGATCGAATCTCGGCGCAGGCAGTGGCGATTTTCTCTGTTGGGTATAGGAGAAAAATTCCAAGCACAATACCCCACTGCACCCAGGTGTCTGAAATGGGTACCGGTCTCGACCGGGGGAAAGCGTCATGGCATCCTGGCGTTAGTTATAAGGCATTTGAAAATCCAATGTAAAAGGTGATATGTATCAGGCTTGATTGGAAATAAAGCATCCGTAGATGCCTTCATCATTCATTCATCTTCTTTGCCAGTGTCAACTTTCTTAAATAAAAGCTGCAATGTTTTGCACTCCCGCTGTAATTTCTTGAAGTCTTCTTTGTTGTGTTGCAATATATTGACAGTGCTTGGTGCGGCAGTGGGATCTTCGATCGCTTTTGCTGCTGCCCTTGTGACAACGTGAGAGACTTCTGCAGCAACTGGTTGCTCTTCATAGTCGGTCATCTGTTCTTCGAAGGAGGTGGTTCCGGGAACTCGGCCGAGAATGACATCGTGGGAGAGCTCTTCCATGGCTGCGGCTGTCACCTCTCCGTGGTAATAGGGGGGCACACGAGAGAGACCCGGGCCAGAGGCGCTTCGAAAGAGTGATTGTTGGCCAGCCGTACGGTAATTTCCTTCTTCAAAATGGCGTCAGCTGGGACGAGAGCCTTCTTGACGAAGACCGCCGTTGCTCCTCCATCGAGTAGTACTTGAACGGGTTGTTGGTTCACGGTGCCAGAGCATGTTTTCAGCTGCCCCAATTCGATCAGCTTGTTCGAGGCGATGTGATTGCATGCGACTAGGGGAATATCGTCGTATTCATCTGCTTCTTCATGCGTTGCTAGATTGTTTACTCGAGCGGTAGTACTGGAGATAGGTGGGCTTGCATGGGCTGCTCCATTACTGTGACCATCACCTTGCCTCCTCTGCAATTGGCGGCACTCGTCACAGGAATGCGATAGGTTGGGGCCATGAAAAGTACAGTAAAATCCATTGTAAGGTCCTTGTTGTTCGCGCTGCGGAGTGTTGACCGATCCTGAGCGGGTGGGACCACCACGTGTGTTAGAAGTTCTTGGCGGCGTTCCTCGAGAGTTGTTGCTGGAGTTGGGTGATCTTGCTGGAGTGCTCGGGGCTCGGACAGGAAATGTCGCGCGTCGCTCTGGTGCTCCTGATGATTTGAGTGCTGGAGGGCCCGCATCCGTCGATGTCAGTGTGCGACCCTTACAAAGCTGATGGAGCGATGTATGAGGTCTTGCTTGTAAGAAGCTATCACCTTGCTCTCCTAGGCTTGCGACTGTGTTACCACCCCTGTCACGCAACTGAGTAGCGAGGAAGGGCGGCAAGCTTGAATAAGCTCGGTCAACAATTAGGAAGTCACGAAGAGTCTTGTAGTTGGCTTCGATGTTGCATCCTTTTAACCAAGCGTCAAAGGATTGTTCGAGTCGCCGTAGGTAACGTGACATATTGTCGCCTTCTTCTGGCTTCAATTCGTAGTAGTTGGCACGTAGTTTTGCCGGAGTAACTTTATGAGCATCTAGTAGGAGCAATTTAATTTCAGGAAGCTTGAAGCGATCTGCTGCGGGCAGGGTATCGATGAGTCGACGTTCCTTCGGTGTGATCAAATTATGGAGCATGACAACAGCATCGACTTCAGTAAATCCCATCGCTGTGGTGTGAGTGCAGAAGCGTTGCAAGAATTCGTCCATCGTTCTTTCGTGGGATCGAATGGAGCCGGTGGAGGTATCTTCACTCTAGCATTTTGGGGAGCGATTTGAGCATCGAGTTGTCGGAGTCTGAGCTCGTGGTCTCGTTGTGCTGCTTCTCGTTCCGCTGCTCGTTCTGCGGCTTCTCGTTCCGCTGCTAGTTCTTCTCGTTCCGCTGCTCGTTCTGCGGCTTCTTCCAAATGCCTCAGGCGGCTGGGTAATTCTTCCCGGTACTCCGCATCGGTGGGAGTGAGGGCGAGGGCTTCAACGTATTCTCGAGCTCGAGCGACGAGGTTCATCTTGTTTAAGTGATGCGGTGTCCGCATAGTTGATTAGAACCCAGAAATCCCAGACAACGTTGGTAGTCGCGCATAGCTTCTGGGTCCCTGTTCGGGCGCCAGAATATGTCGATACCGTCGTACGGTCGACGTGAGGGTTCGTGGAAAAGGGGCTGTCTTCTGTACAGCTACCTTTTCCGGGGCGCTAGCTTTTCTTCGCAGCTGCCCTTCCTGAGGTTCGTGTGGGTACCGCCTACGCCGTTTTCAGTCCGCTAGGGCAACAGAACTAAATTCTGTTGGTGCTGAACTACGGCGGTACCGCTGTGTGTGGGGGGTGAGGTTAGTGTGGGTACCACCTGCGCCGTATTCAGTCCGCTAGGGCAACAGAAGTAAACTCTGTTATGTGCCGAACTACGGTGGTACCGCTAGGGTGAGGTGTGTGTGTGGGTACCACCTACGCCGTAATAAGTCCGCTAGGGCAACAGAAGTAAATTCTGTTAGTGCCGAACTACGGTGGTACCGTTAGGAAGCCGAGCAACTGTCTGCGCCGTATGAAACCGCTAGGGCAACAGAAGTGAATTCTGTTAGTGCCGAACTGCGACAGCGTCTTCCTGTCGACAAGCTATGCGAAATAGTTCGTCCTTTCGAGGTGGCTCCTTAAACCCCTTATTAGGCGAGGTGTCGTATAAGACTAAAGCCTGTGTCAACAAGGAGAAAGGAAACTCTTTTGCCTCCAGTACTGCCGTAGGTGCGGTGCTGCAACAAAAAGTAGGGACTAATGTCTCCCCTCTTGCCTTCTTTTCCAAAAAGCTATCGCCCACTGAGCGTGCTTACAGCGCGTTCGGTAGGGAACTCCTTGCTATCTACTTGTCTGTGAGACACTTTCGTTATGCTCTAGAGGCAAGGGAGTTCGTGATCTACACAGACCACAAACCCTTTACCTCAGCGATCAAAATGCCATCTGAGCGTCACTCACCAAGAGAAGCTCGACATCTGTCTTTCATTAGTCAGTTCACCACGGATATACGGTATATAAAAGGTCTTGAAAATACAGTGGCAGATTGTCTTTCCAGGATTAATTCTATCAACCCCGGTGGTAAAATCACCTTCGGCAATATATCAAATGCACAGAAGGAGGATCCTGAACTCCAGGACCTTCTCAAACCTACTAACACCACCTCTTTGAAATTAACCTTGGTTGACGGCGTGTACCGTGATGCTGAGCGACTTTCTCGTTTGTATCTGCCTGCGACTCTCCGCAGAGTAGCTATTCTTCACTATCACTCACTCTCTCATCCTAGTATTAACCGTATATTGCGCTTGATTTACGATCGTTTCGTCTGGCCAGCGATGCGTAAGGAGGTTAAGCAAATTGTGCAAAACTGCCATGCATGTCAGAGCAGCAAAATCGTGAAACATAACCGTGCAGCGTTACAGAGTTGTGCATTTGCAGGACAAAAATTCGATACTGTACACCTAGATTTGGTGGGTCCTTTGCCTTTATCGCGTGGTCATTCCTATTTGTTAACCATCATTGATAGGTTCTCTCGATGGGTTGAGGCCGTGCCTTTGCCTGATACCCAAACAGATACTGTAGCTCGTGCATTTGTGAGTAATTGGATTTCCAGATTTGGGGTTCCCTTAAGTGTCACTCATGACCGGGGATCACAATTTACCTCCAAATTCTGGAGTGAGCTTAGCGCCGCCTTAGGGTGTGCAAATATCAACACCACCGCTTATCACCCGCAGTCGAATGGACTTATTGAGAGAGTCCACAGGGATTTAAAGAGTGCATTGCGTTGCCTTAATTGCAGTCACGACTGGACCGACAGACTTCCAGTAGTATTATTGAGCATTCGAAATTTGTATAGGCAAGACCAACAGTGCACAGCAGCAGAAATGTTGTATGGAAAGACACTTCGCCTCCGTGGCGACATTGTTGACCCAAAACCGTTGCCTGAGTTTTCATCTGCTGATCAGTCCGCATATGTAACCTGTCTCAAGGATTGCATGCGTCAGATCAAGTATGTAGCTCCACGAATGCCTCACTCAAAAGACAAATTAGATCCGGCTTTGCAACATTGCATACATGTGTATACGTACGGATAGATGCTATCAAGCCAACCCTCACCCGCCCCTATGATGGCCCATTCAAAGTATTGAAGCGGACGCCAAAATACTTTATTCTTGAAAGATCTGGTTCACCCGACTCTGTGAGCATAGACCGATTAAAGGTCGCTCATACCTCTGATAATAGTGTGATTTCTAACTCTTCCTTCTCTCCACAGAACCTTCTTTCCACTGAGACTCGATCATATCGTCCACCTCAGTTTCCTCTTTTGGCTGCATTGTTGCCTAGTCAACTTGAGTGTAACCCTTTCCTTTTGCCTGTATCTTCAAACCCTATCGTAGACTCTAATTCTAGCTCTCTTAGTGAAACAGCGACAAGTCTGGAGAAACCAGACGAGACCGCTGCAGCAACTTCCGTTCCTCGAACTCTTTCTGACCTAAATTTGCAGACCCGTTTGGTCCAGCTTCCCCGCTCAGTAACATTCTCCGACCGCCAGACCCGGCATGGTCGTGTAGTCCGGACTCCTTCCCGCTACAAATGATTGTAGCGGGTGGACCTTTCGGTCTGCGCCTTAGGGGGTAATGTAGCATTAGCTACAAAATGTATAAATTCAGTGAATTTCTCATTAACACTTAAATAGCATAATTATTGGCATTAAAAATCTTACTTTAAATTATTAATAATAATTTTCTACTTATAATTAGTAATCTTAGAAGTTTTTGTGCAAAGCACAAAAATGATAATACCATCGACAGTGTTCGAGTTTTTTTTAAGTCGTTGTGATGGCAACATCGCACCCGACGTCTTTGTCGGACTGTCACTTCTTACTCGCATGTTAGCTTGTGTGTTTCAGCGTCTCGTAAGTGAAAATAAGTGTGTAATTTAGAGCAAATCTTGCTTAGAAGATATTGTGTTTTTCTTCTCAGGTCGGTTTAAGTTACAAGTGATTTTTACCAGTGCTGTGTTGTTTAAAGATGTAAAAATAGTTCGTAGATATTTCGTGCGAATTGCATGGCATATTCTGAATTGATCTCAAAGATGGCGTAGCACGAATGGTGTGTGTCAGGTTCATTTTTATAATCAATATTACACTGTATATAGTCAAATATTTCCTTTTCACTGCAAAGATACTTACAGTGTTTCAGTATAGTTGGCATGTGGACAGTGTAGGACGGCCTGTGGTTTTTTTTCGTATGGGAATATTATAAATTACGGATTCATTTATTATTCCTTTTCGTATTATTATTGATCGTGTGCTTAAATTGGATTGCCGATCGTGCGCTTAAATCACATGTAGTTTTTATAATATGAATAACAATTATGACCTTATCAAAATTCTTGCAAACGTCATGCTTATATTTTTAAATCAAGAGCAGTAGGGAAAGAGCTATTGCCAGCTTGTTAAATCTATCCTTATTCTTCATGAGCTTAACAAAAAGAGCAATAAATAGCTCGAGTAAATCTGTGGAAAACTTAGGGTTTCTCCGTGATGGGAATTTACCGTTGCAATGCTGGGGATGACAGTTGTGTGGATTTTCTTGGTGCCTCTCCGGGAATGTATCATTCAGCGTCTTCGATTATTCCAGATCCTTCGACGTCAACAAACGCCACAACACATTATCCCTGGGCCTTGAGCTTTACTTGAGCTATACTTTTAAACTCAGCCTTGAGTTCACCAATTACTTTGCCCACTAGTTCTGACGTAAGCCGGATTTTAACTGGGCATTATTTACATTGCATCCACCTCGGCTTCGAGCTGTTTTCAGCCTGGTATATTATCTAATTACTGGCTAAATATTAACTGCTCCAAAACCACGGACACTTGTCTTCAGCGTTTAATGATCTTAAGTTCCCAAAACCAATTAAGATCGATTTACCAACAACCATCACTGCTCAAATGGATCTCTATTCACTTGCTCAAAATTAAACAGATTCGGAGCTTATCCAGAAATTCCAATGATTTCTCGGGCTTGTCAATTTGCCCGCACTCTGAAAGTGACCTCCACAAAAAAAAAAACACACTCACGCACACCCTGCCAACGTCATCACTCGCCGGAACCTTCGCCTGCACGGCAGGGTTGCCAGATCCTGTGAGTGACATTATGCCAAATTGTTGAAGCTTCACTGCCAAATCTAGCGCTTTACTGCCAAAAAGTTACACTAAGATATTTTTGTGAAAAACGTATCTAAGTTTTACCTCTCGTGTGCATTCAAGTTTTGAATAATTATATTAAAGTAGAGTGAAATTAAGATCAATGTTCAACCTTCTATGGTGTTTTGAAATTTTAGAATAAAAATGAACAAAAGTTTGTCTCATGATACAAACACTACAATAAAAATAGTAAACGTTTCACAAAAAAATTTAAACAACAAAATCCAGATGACATCTTTCACTCAATACGAAGTGCTAAAGATGTCTTTTGGATATTAGTTTTGAATACAAAGTGCTAAACTTTGACACGTGCACCTCAGTTTTATGCAATGGAGAAATTTAAGTTTAATGCGAGACCAGAGAAAATTGTGTTTTCCTGTCACGTTGCTTGCACCGTCACTGCAATAGCCAATACAGTCTTTCAAAGCCATGTTATTCTTCTCAAGTAGTGACGTAGCTGCGTGAAAGTGAAACAAAGCCTCACATGTTGTTTCTAGCACAGACACAGCCCCAACAGCAAAGTTACGATATTTTGAAGACTGCTATCATAGTATGGAACGCAAACACACATGTTCTCGTCACTTGATAAATCAGTCGACTTGTCGATCACCAAGCAGTATTTTTTAGCTTCGGTAATTTTATCACGTAGTTCCGTTTCAAGCGCTGGTGATATCATTTTCGTAACTAGCATCGAACACTTTGTTCGGTGAAGCTGTATGTTCTCTAATTTACTTCCGGCGAAATTATTCTTAATTAATTCGCACAAATGATCTGTAGCAGACACTGAACTGTGACAGCCGATAACCAATGCAAGTAACTCAGCTTTCTTCACCTCATCTCTAGGTCGTCCTTGAGTTTTCGCGGCTCTGAAAAATGTTAGATCTCACTGAGCTAACTACGGAAGCCCCTGTTTTGTGTTCTTTCCTGTCAGCATGCAGCGTCATCGTAGTTTTTCTGAGGTGCACATTCTTGGAAAATACCTTACAAAAGCAGACTGTGACCCATCTTTGGCTTTTGTCAGCCATGGAAACTCTTTCTTCCATATCACTCTGTAGATACGTCCCGAGTCATAGGACTTGTTCCACTTCGACAAATGACGAGTTTATCTTTCAACAGCTGAACACAAACGATGGTTCTGACAAACTAAAAACCACAACGGTTACTGACCCTCACGCGCCTGCGAATTGAACTGTGGCGGCGTGGCCCGGCAGGCAAGGGCCGCTGAAGGCATCTACGCGGCAAACGGCCATCCGCTGAGTTACAAACACGTTTGATCGAAGACTGAACAAGAATCGTTCTATCTTCGATAATACGTATTACGTTGTGGACATGAAGAGTCCACAACGTCCAAAAAGGGCGCCAATTCGTTCGCTCAATATATAAAAATAGCAAAGCGACTTCTTTCATACTAGTTCAATGCCAAAAATAGCTTCCACTGCCAAATTCCATTTTTTTATCGCCAAATGCCAAATTGCAATTTTTCATTGCCAAAATGACCTTTCACTGCCAAAAATGACCAAATTTGGCAGTGAAATATGCCAGTTGGCAACCCTGCTGCACGGACTGCCCCATTTCAGTCAAGTTCTTCAGTTAATCAAGAACTCGTCGGTTTTCCCGGCTCCCTCCAATAAAGATCTATAAGCTGAGTCCACTATTGTTTTAATTCCCCTCTCGTTATCGTGATCTTAAACATACTTCTCGAGATTATTTATGTTTTGGTGGTTTGGGCATTATCGTAAAGTCTACCCCGACCATCGAAACATAAAACATGGGTATTACAATTAAGACTCATGTGTGTGTATCATCTAAGTGTATTAACTTTAAGATATATAAAAACCAATGATTGTAATATTGTACAATCTCTATTGGAAATAAAGTTTTTTCTTTCTTCTTTTTTTCTTTCTTCCTTAGACATGAAACTAAGACATTGAATTCAATCCCTGTTCAGATCCGTAAAAAATTCTAACAAAGGTTCAAAGTTAATATTGAATCCCTGTTTCTATCGGAATATTAATACCATAAGGTTATCAAGTCAAATTATTTTGATATGTGATTCATCTTAATAAGGTAATTTATCATGATTAATGGCATAGATCTCGAGTCTGAACTCAAGTCTTATCTAGAATATCCCGTTCTTATTTAACCAATTTAAACTATTGTAAAATTACACATCGAATCTTGAGCGAACCAATTCAATGATCAGTCTAGTGTGCAACTAGGTTGTGTAAACATAAACCTAATAGGTTGGTTAAACATAATTGTACACCTTAAAATAGCGTTGATGATCGGATGCCCAAGAAGTAGCGAACCTTATTCAGGCCCACAAGTAGCTATACTCAAATATGTTCATTGTAATAGACTTACGAAACAAGCTACATATGTATCGCTTGTGGTAAATAAATTATTTTAAATTGTTTGCAGCTGTTTTTTTTCATTTCCCAAAAATAGGGTAATATTTACTAATCGTTTGTGAACATGTAACACCGGCCATGGGGTTTGTGCACTTGTGTAGAATTGGAGATTGAAGATTGTTCAAGTGATTAGTTATGATGATTAAATTGATAATTAACCATAAATCATTTTACTATTTATATACCTGTACTTGATTGCATTCAAGAGTGACTTTCAGTCTAGTAAAGAAATGCAACCTGAACTTTAAGCGATTGAGTTTAAAGATTTCCTGTAATTTCAACCTCAGGGGAATTTTTACCTAATATAGGTAGCAAAAAGGAACAGTAGTGTTCTTTGCTCCCCTCGTTAATTTTGTTTCTAAGTCAAAATCACATACCGCAACGAATAGGAACTCATTTTTGTTGTGCTTTTCTGTCAATCATTTTTATGTTTTGACATTTTACACGGGTATTACGATACCAATGTGTAATTATCAATTAAGGATGTTAATGGTAAGATATTTTAAAATCCAATGTTAAACATGTCATGTTTCAACTCTATTGGAAATTAACTTTTTTGTTTTTTCACGTCTTAGACTCCTGGGAACTCTCTTGTGCCAGTATTATCAGCATGTGTAGTAAGTATCATACATTTGTGTTATAGTGAGATATTTTATTCGCTCCGAGCTCATTGTTGCTCCGAGCTCCGTGCTCGCCATGGCACAGTGGTTAAGGGATCGGCCTTGTGTTGGAGACGAGAATTCGTATCCCGGCGCTGGCGCTGCAATTTTCCCCGTTGGGTATAAGGAAAAGCTCAAGCACAATACCCCACTCAACCCAGGTGTCGGAAATGGTTACCGGCTTTACGGGGGAACCGTCATGGTGTCCTATATATCGTGTTAGTTATAAGACATTTAAAAAACCAATGCTCAAGATCATATGTATCAGGCTTGATTGGAAATAAAGCATCCCAAAGATGCCGATGTTTGTCGTTGTTGTTGTTCTGGCATACTAGTTGATACGTAAGATTGAAAAATTCTCCCGAATCTCGAATGTCGACCTCATAATCTTAGACGCCAAATAATTTGAATCTGCCCATTTTACTTTTACCATCAATTCCTTATATCACTAGTTCTTATATTCGTTTGCTGAAATTTCAATATAAGTGCGCACTAACAAGAATGTTTACAAGTATGCGTCATTAGGATTATGTCTTCTTAGTCACCTATATTTATACGCATTGTCAAAATCAGATTAACGCAACGAAGGGAACGCATTTTTTGTGCTTTTTTCTCAATCATTTTTTTTCGTTTCAACAGGTGACATGGGTGTTACGATACCCAGGTGTGAGTATCATGTAAGGATGTTTTAATGTTAAGATATTTTAAAAATCAATGTCCAACATATCATGTTTGAATTTTGTTTGAAATAAACTGTTTTTTCTTCTCTTTCTAACGCTTATGACTCTAATACATAAAACACATTCTTATTTTGCAAAAAGTATTTGAAAATTTAACTGGCGTAAATTTTCACAGCGGTCATAAAAAATTTAAATAAAGTGTTCATCTCGCTTTGCTGCGGGGTTTTCATTCTAGGAATTGGCCCGGGCGGCTCTCACTTGAAGTTCGGTGAGCTTGAGCCATTCTTTGTTTGAACGTATACCAGACCACAGAACTTCCAACAACTTAATTAACGATTCAAATAAATAAGATATTCAAAAAGTTTTCCAAACTATACCAACACATTATCACAACCTGCATAATGTAACGCCAAATTCACATTTACTTTCTACAAGATTTGAACAATCTAAATAACATGTTCAAAGAGTGACTAAATATTCAAAATCTTGTTGAGTTTTATTCCGTTTGTAGAAAGCGCTTCCCAAGCATATAAAGCTCTCAAACTGTCAACAGTTTTAACGTGTCCCGCCATTTCGCATCTCTGTCATGGGAAATAACGTGTTGCAGCACTTTGCTGTAGTCATACTAAACGATCGACTCAAACTTGCTCATGGCTATTTTAAGGACAGCATTTCAAACTCTTTTAAACTAAAATACATTTAGCTGTTTTAGTTAATTTTGTTCATCCTAAAATTCCTACTGCGAAGGCACCACAATTAGCCTGTAAAGTGCAGTTGGGGATGAAACCCCAATTATATTCATATTATATCTGTGTGTAGAAATTTTGTAGATATTTTCTGTACTCATAAGTGATATCAATCTATCGCCAAGTCTCTATTTTATTTCATGCACCCATGTCCGTATGTTGTTGAGAGAATACTGAGAGGATGAAAAACCCAAAATATTTTTTTTGTTGTTGTTCTTAGACCGTAACTTGATTTCCCTGGAAATTCTGTTAGAAAGAAAAAACTTGCTCGATTTTTTGTTTCCTAAATCATTTTATTTTCATTTTTTCTCAATTATTTCTTTCGATGGGCAATACAGCCGTCAGTTCGTGTAGCAGAGTGAAAATTGTTTTTTATTGTCACAATTTCATTTTGTTTCTATATTTATAAATATATTTTTGGCGAAAAACAAAGCCTTTAAGTCATAACTATTACATTCATGTAATGTTCTGCGACCAGCTAGCACTGAACCTTTAATCAAAACCAACTCGATATTTCAGTAAACAAATTTATTGCACTCGCTCACTGTTTCAAAATGAGAATTATTGCTATCCCAGTGAGCGTCGCTCGTTTCTCTTTCCCTAAATGTAAATAGACGAACGAAGAAGCTCAATCTGAGCTTAGAATTCGTAAAAAAATTATTTGACCATTCGCAAGATGGTCCGAGCTCTTCGCGTGTTTCCCTCAGGGGGATACAACTATTGTATCGATGGGAAATAGCACTCCCAGGGGGAAATGGGTGAGGGCTCGAGCTGAGAGTTAGGCAGGAGTTCTTTTGGTTGAAATAGAATGTTTTTGTTTGTTAAAAATATTTTTTTTAGGTTCACTGCAGGTTCACTGTTTTTCAGCACCTACTACTTTCTTCTTCAACTTTGATCTTGTTTCATGAACCTATTCTCATCTTACTGTTTCTATGTCCTTTTTTTCTTACATTCAGCGTTTCCTTATCTCCGTACTAAATTAAATGGTGCCTTCCTCACTTCGGTGCGCTTTTTTTTTAGCGGTTAGGGAGGCATAAACTAAACTAACATCTCATCTAATCTAATCTAATCTCCGCGTGTTGATGTAGAAAGGAAGTCACTCAACATTTTTTATTGCTAAACAACTGTCAACCTTTAAAAATTCTATGCTTCCGTCAATCTATAAAACACAACGTTTCGATGAAACAATCATTTTCAAGATGAAAAAACAAAGCAAAATTATTTTACAGTCACATTGATACAAATATAGATCAATTTTCAAGTAGAATTAGACAGTAAAACTCAAAAAATCACATTGTAGGTCGACTATATAGAAGTAATTTTTTCCCACTCTAGGAATATAGTGATCACGAGTAGACTAGCTAATATTGCACAACAGTTATACGTTCAAGGCACCAGAGACAGAGGCGATATGGACGATCAAGCGTGTGTTATAAACATTCAGGATGCACACCTAAACAAACAAACAACGGCATCTACGGATGCTTTATTTCCAATTTCAAGCCTGATACATATCACCTTGTACATTGGATTTTCAAATGCCTTATTAGTTATAACTAACACCAGGACGCCATGACGCTTTCCCCCGGTCAAGACCGGTACCCATTTCAGACACCTAGGTAGAGTGGGGTATTGTGCTTGGAATTTTTCCCCTATACCCAATAGAGAAAATCGCCATCCAGCGCCGGGATTCGAACCCTCGTTGCCCGCGCGGAGGCAGGTACTGAAACCACACGGCTATGATGAGCACCTGTTGAATAGTATCGCAGTAACGAGTATTAGCATTTTCTCTGAGGACAGGATTAAGCTTGTGAATAAATACAGCTTCAGTTATTTGAATATCCGTTCATAGATTGACAGAAGTATAGAACTTCAACGATTGGCAGTGGTTTAGTAATAATAATACTGAGTGCCTTCCTCTTTACTTTAACGCGATTAGCGAGGTCAACTGAGGTCCACCATACCTGTAATTATGCATGGAGCTCTCTCGCTGGAGACGCTCCATAGGTGTTTCGTGCATTTCATTAAATATTCACAATATCATCTTCTCTAATTGGTACAATTGGGTATCACTTCTGCTACCGCCATGAGACAGCTTTGTCTCAATGAGAGTTAAACCATTTCACGCCCGCACTTGTGCAGTGGTTACCGTGTCATAACTTCATGGTAGACGATGTTATGGGTGCCTAGCAGACCATATTTTTAGATCCATGATCTACCATTAACCAACGTTCACAGTTGCCCACAGCTCGGCACTTAATTTTGCGTTCACTCCAAACATCTCTCGAGTGACGGCGCCGGTGAGCGTCAGGTAACCAGCAGTCTGCGACGGGCGCAGACACAAATAACTTGCCTCAATTCTAAGGTCCGAGAAAATCTAACGTTACGTAGAATGAAATGCTTTGAATAGTATGAGCGTTAATTGTGAGATTCTGACCTAATGAATAATTCAATTCACATTCCTCGTAATAGCAGTCAATCCCGGCCTCAAAATGGGAATTTCTTTTTTTATTTGCAATGAGCTTTTCCCTCGAAAATTGACGCCTAAATTCCATCCTCGTGTTGAAGAAATCCATTTTCTTAGTCGGGGACTTAGTATTAAGGCTTTGTAAATTTAAGAAACTAGTTAATAACATTTATATTTTCGAGGACGTTCGGTACAATGTGCCCTTATTACCAAACCAATTACGGCCCTTTACGTACTAACGCCTCATAACTGTTCTCGGAATGTCGTGCCTGACAAACAGCAGACACGCTCCAACATCCACAGCGCAAACAACTTGCTCACGCCTTCCTGTGGAGCACTGCTTTCTTGTTCATCTTTAATTTTTCTCATATTCTAAGAAGCAGGTTTTAAATGGGCGTTTTCGGCTAAAACCCTCCTGTGACCTGCACTACGGTTCCCTACGCTTGACGTCGTGGAGAGGGCTTGTGGTTGACGGCTGAGGCATGATGACGCCACTACGGTTTCGCACCGCTCCGAGACTGCTCCGCACACAGCTGCTTCTCCGACTTCTCGTCTCCGGGACTACGGAGGCAGCCTGGATGGGAACTACGGCAGTCCAGCGCTTCAGCGGCCGGGCAGTCTGTCATCGACCTTCTCTTCTCACCGTCGTCACGTGGACTTCAAGGGATCCATTGTGAGGGTACGTTTGGAGATAAGTAGGTGCATTTGTCCCGAACGTTCCTCACTGGCCTACATTTGGCTGTAGTTTCCCGTACTCGGGCCGTACCCTAAATTTAAAGCCGTGACTTAAACGTAAATTCTAATGTCTTATAAATATATACCACATTGAGTGCATTGCTATATCTGTTAACTCAGAATCTTTTCTCGACAGCTCTCAATCTTACCACCGTCAAATTATTTACGTCTTGTCCTATTTTATCTCAACAGATCACGGTTATTGGCAAAATTGATGTGGGAGGCCGTCGGATGCACCAACTTCCGACTTCTTTATCTAACCAAGAAGTCACCGACGTGCCTACAATTGAAGACTACTTTGCTGTTATTTATTCCTATTATTATTCTTGATGTGCATTTATGTTACTAAAATAATAACCAGCATCGTGTCGTCTTTTCCCCCACTCCGTTTTTTCAATATGGCGCCCAACGTGGGGCCCGAGTGAAGTCCGCCCAGAGCTCCAGAGTACGTCGGCTGATGGGTGTCCGTTGTGCAGGTCTGGGCTAAGTTCTGAAACGTACATTTGTTTCTAGACTAATCTAATCTTTCTCATTGTAATTCGTGTGCAGTTACTGTGTGCGGAGCGTGTTCTCTTAATACCTAATGCTAATATTGCAATTGCTTAAACTCTGCTGCTAGCAGATGTAAACCTTGTCGGCTTTCGGCCTAATTCTTGAATCTAATTGGTGTGCGTGTACCTATACTAATATTGGCTCTGCCTATTATCTAAGCGCCGCCAATAGATGTTAATCCTAAATCAAGCATTAGTGTCATTTTAGCAAAGAACTGCGTAGAGCTCTGACTGCCAGTTCTTCAAGCTAATACTTTTCTCTTTTCAGCGTTTGCCTCTTTCTTGGCAGCCATGGACGTGAAATTCCTTAAACATAATAGGAAGTACATACGCGCTGAAATTACGCGCATATCTAATTCAATCAGTGCTTTAGAGTCCATGACTAGCGATGTTAAGAGGCAAAATATTTTGCGGCTGCAAACCTTACAGAAGGACATTAGCCATGCTAACCTTCAAATAGGTGCTGCTCTCTTTGCTGATGGCGCGGCGGAGAAAGATTCAAAGGAGGAATACGATACCTCTGCAGAGTATGATTTAAAACTAATCTCCGCCATAACCTCCTTTCAGTCCTCTTTAGACTGCGAAACTAGTGCAGGTGCTGCCGTGGGTGGTGCCGATTCTCGCAGCGGTGATCTCGGCTTAAACAAGTTGAACCTCCCGCAAATTCCGCTGCCAGAGTACGGACACGGAGCCGGGGAAGATCTTGGTAAGTTTTTCCTTAATCTGGAGAGCATTCTCCACAAATATTCCTTGTCGGAATATGAAAAATTTATCTTTCTCCAGAGGCAGTTGCGAGGCGCGCCACTCACACTTGTAAGGTCGCTAGAAGTAGGGAAACAAACTTATGCATGTGCTAAGGAACTTCTTCAGCAGGCTTTTGCTTCTCAGTTGTCACAACAGTACGATGCCATTAAGCGTCTTTCCGAAATGAGGCTAGCTGTTGGTGATGATCCCTTTGAATACATCGGGAAAATGCGTCTGCTTGTCGAATCATTTAAAACTCTCAATGTTTCGACAGATACCGTGCTCCAGTACTTTTTCTGGCACGGCATGAATGAGAATTTCCAGTCCCACTTTGTTCAGGTCACTAATAAAACCAGACCGTCGCTAGAAGATTTACTCTCGAAAATCTTCGACGTAACTGGACGCTATCAGGGAACTGTGAAACGCAAGCCTAAATTCGATAAAGCTAATTATGACAGCCCAACTAATTTCGCAACAAAATTTGTGTCTAGTTCCGCCGTGGACTTGGAGCCACGTATTGAGAAAGTGGAGAGGCCACCGCGTTGCACCTTTTGCGACCAATCTTAAAGCGGGGACTCGCATTCCACGTACAACTGTCCGGTATATAAAACGGCAGAAGCAAAGAGAGACAAATTAGTTGCCCTCGGTGGCTGCTTGAAATGCGCTAACTTGTCTCACAAGGCAGGAGATTGTAAATTTCGCTTCAAAAAGAGGTGCTATTTTTGTTCTCAATATCATTACAGCTTTCTTTGTCGAAAATCAAAGGTTCCAAGGTCCTCAACGCGACCTGGGCCGACTGCTGAGTCTCTGCCTCGCAGCTATTCCAATCCAGCGACTAAGAAAGAAATCAGTTCGGGGTCTGCGTTGGTGGGACAGGCATTGGCTGCAGCTCAAAGTGACTGTGGTCAAGACGTAATAATTCCTACTTTCAGTGTCGAGCGTCACGGTGTGGCGGTTCGTGGAATGCGTGACAGCGGTTGCCAGCCGAGTTTCATTACCGACGCATGTGCTAGGAAATTAGGCCTCGAAACCATTCTTCATGAATATAATGTAACTGTGAAAGGTTTTAATTCTAGCGTAACTCATCAGACCCGAACGGTCAAGTTTTATCTATTCGATTCAGACCCACCAATTGAAGCAATTTGTATTCCTACTATAAAAACGACATTAGAGCTGCCGCAGCTGCCAACTGTAACAAAAGCTTTCGTCGATAAGGGATACGTGTTGGCGGATAAATTCTTGTCAGGAAACGGAACCAAAATTACCGAATTGGATTTTGTACTTGGTAATAATGATGCTCAGCTGCTTCCCCAGAAAGATGTAGTTTTCGGTTCGTCACCGTGTTCTCTTTTTTCAGAAACATCTTTGGGAGTGATGTTGAGTGGCAGCGTTAGTAGAATCATACGTAATCTTCCTAGTTTACCTCAAATACGGGTTAACTTCTACACCTGCGGCTCAACTCGTAAAGACAGGCTCGATAATCGTGCCTCAAAACGAGGCTTGTCCCTCACCGAGGGCATCGCAGCATCAGCCAGCGATGATCTCTCCATGCGCGTCACCGCAGAGGCCGGGGACGATCTCTCCATGCGCGTCACCGCAGCGGCCGGTGACGATCTCTCCAGCGGCATCACAGCATCATCCAGCAGCGATTCAAACTGCGTCACCGAGGTCAGTAAGAAAGTTATAGCCAAACCTAAGTTAGGAGAGTTAGAACTTTCTGCAGATTGTGAGCCAGAAGAAGCTATGCTGAACGATGCCGTACATGCAATTTTGACAGACAAACCCGTAGATTCTTTCCTGTACGAAAAGGGAATTTACGAAGAAGACAGCGTAGAAGAAAACGATAGACTTGTTGAACATGTACTTGCTGAAACCTGTCAGGAAGCAGATGGTCGTTTATTAATGCCTCTCGCATGGAATAGCAAAGTGTGTGATCTATTAGGCAGTAACGTATCTATGTCAAAGCAAATTCTGAAGAGTAACTTGACTAAACTTCAAAAAAACCCTGAGCGTCTCCTCATGTACGATGACGTAATTAAAGAGCAAGTTGCTTCCGGCGTTATTGAACGCATAAATAACCTTCCAAAATTCTTGGAGGAACATCCTAGTGCTAGCTTCTTGCCTCATATGGGGATTTTTAAGTTAGAGCGTGAGAGTACTAAATGTAGGATTGTGTACCTTTCCAATTTGTGCGAAATTGATTCCTCTAAAATAAAAACCATCTCTCACAATCAAGCTATGCTTAGCGGGCCAAACTTAAACCAAAAAATAACCTCGTCCATTCTTCACTTGCGCTTTGACAAGTACTTGTTGGGTTTCGACCTGAAAAAGGCCTTTCTCAGCATAGGATTGAGGGAAGTCGATCAAAATCGGCTAATGCTATTTTGGTTCCGTAACGTAGCTAAGCAAGACTTTTCCATTGTCGCTTACCGTCACAAACGACTGATGTTCGGTTTGCGGTGCTCTCCTTTTCTTCTAATGATGGCTCTGCACAAAATTCTCTTGCAAGATTCTAGTCGTGATTCTAGTCATGATTCTTCAGAATTACGCGACCTAAAGAAACTAATGTACAGCTTATCCTACATGGACAACTTAGCCGTAACCTCTAACGATAAATCCTTCTTAGAGTGGGCTTACACTCAGTTACAGGGAATTTTTCACCCTTATCGGTTTGACCTGCAGCAGTTTGTCACTAACTCGAGTGACCTACAGCAGTCGATTGACGAGGCAGGTGACGCTGTGGAAACCGCGAGCCAGGTGAAATTGTTAGGTCTCAACTGGGACCGTACTAGAGATGAAATCTCTGCTAGCCCTCTTACTTTAGAGAATTCAGCCAATACCAAGAGAAAAATCCTGGCTTCTATCGCAAATAACTATGACGTTTGCCAGTACGCGGGACCACTACTGAACCGCGCGCGTTTGTTCATTCATAAACTGCAATGTGATCAGTCTGTTGCTTGGGACGATATTATTTCTGTTGATCTGCAAAGAGAATGGGCTAATATTTGCAAGCAAGTGAACAAATCGCCCTCTATTCCGATAAAAAGATTCGTCGGAAAACGCGACAGCACGTTCGAACTTGTAGCATTCACGGACGCAAGTTCATTGATGTACGGTGTTGTAGTTTTCATAAAAAATGTGGAAACTGCAGAGGTAAATTTTCTCCTGGCCAAAAACAAAATCGTAAACAACTCGAAACAAAGTCGATCCCATCGCTGGAATTCCATGCGATATCTTTGGGTGTAGAGACTTTGATCGATGTGCGCAACGAACTAGGAGGACCTAAATGTGTAACTCCAATTAAAATCTCTAAGCTATCACTTTTCTCAGATAGCATGGTCTCTTTGACCTGGCTGAATTCAGCCGTGCACAAGCTAGATAAAATGCAAAAGCTTTCTGTGTTCGTTAAAAATAGACTAGATTTCATTTGCCGGCAGTGCGAATCGTGCCCAATTGAATTTGGATTTATTTCCGGTTTGGAGAATCCAGCAGATTGCATCACTCGTCCTTTGAGCTATAAGCAATTGATGAACACAAATTACCATCAAGGACCGAGCTTCTTACGTTCGCCTAATTTCACGGTAAATGACTTGTCCTTTCATTTCCTTGTACCCTTTACTGCAGAAACTGGCTACGCAACCGCGGTGGCAGTTCCGTCACGAGGAGCTGTGAGCTCCATTGGCGCGAACGAGCCTCATTGCAGCGAGAGCGACGACTTCTTTGATCCTACCGAACCTGCTCGTAAGGACAGCAAGCCGGCGGTGGGTGATCTAGCTCTCCTAGTTGACGAGAATCGTTACTCTAGCTTTCATCGCTTGGTTGCCGTGCATCGACTTTGCATCAAATTTATTAACAATTGCAAGCAGAAGCTTAAAGCTAAAGATCCGGTACGTTTCAATCATTTATCGTGTTTCAGTAACGAAAGCGATAACCTGTACGAAGTTGCTAGCGATCATGTGATTCGTGTGCATCAGAAATCAAATTTTGCCGAGTGCCTAAATTTCTTGAATGGCAAGCAGAAAACTTTCTCTGCAATGCCTGCTTTACAAAAGCAACTCAATCTCTTCCTTGACAGAAAGGGCATTTTGAGGGTACGAAGCAAATTTGACAGGTGGAGAGATCACGCTAAGTATTCCTTTCCTGTAATCTTAGGAAAGAACAGCCATCTAGCAGATATAATTATCTCTGACATTCATCATCGCATGGCTCATGCTGGCTGTTACTCTGTATTGGCCCAATTTCGAAAGGAATTTCATGTGTCCTGTAACTTCTCAGCGGTCAAGCGCGTTGTCAGAAAATGTCTGGCTTGCCGCCGTTTTAACGCTAGGGCAATTAAATTGAACCAATCCTCCTATAAGGAGTTTAGAGCCGAACCTCCGACCGTACCCTACAAGTATCTATTCTTAGATTATTTTGGTCCCTACTGGATCAAGAAAGATGGACGCAAAGTCCAAGTTTGGGTGCTTTGCATCACGTGTCTTTGGTCTAGAGCAATTAATTTGAAGCTTTGCCTAGACATGTCCGTCAGTGAATTTCTCAGAGCTTTTCAGCTCCATGTCTTCGACCATGGATTACCCGAGCTCGTAATGTCCGACTTAGGAAGTCAGATTGTCGCAGGCGCAAACATAATATCCGACCTTTTAAAGGACTCTGAAACTGCTCTGTTTTTAGAAAAAGCAAATTCACGAGTCGTGAAATTTGAGCAGTACTTCAAAGGCTGCAGCGCCTTGGGCTCTTTGGTCGAATCGTGTGTAAAATTAACTAAGCGCTTAATCTATGGGTCTTTGCGTAAAGCAGTGCTCTCTCTGGTGAATTTTGACTTCATATTAGCGCAAACTGTTCACTTGGTGAACAAACGCCCTGTGGCATTTAAAGAAGCATTGAGAGATGCAGACTCAAACGAAGTTCCGGCACCTATTACCCCTGAACAAATTGTTAAGGGGCACGAGCTGATCTCGCTGAACATTATTCCTGACAGTGGTCAGTCTCGGCCGGACCCTTCTTGGTCACCAGAGGTGGATCCCATTGAGAAAATCAGACAGGGTTTTCTACAGTTGAATAAGGTTCGGGACCGTCTTCGTGATCTCTATCAATCTGAATTTCTCGCAAACTTGGCTTCTCAGGCAACTAACTCAAAAGACAGGTATAAGCCTGTTGAGCACCATCCGCTTAAAGCAGGAGATGTTGTCTTGCTAAAGGAGCCACATCAAAAGGCTTTAAACTATGCCATGGGCAGGGTACAGAAAGTCTTTATTAATCATTTGGACGAAGTAACCAGCGTCATTGTGCTAAAAGGAAATGGCGAGACTGTAAAGCGCCATTCCACCTCACTAATACCTTTACTTACTGGTGACTCTAACCCTCTTGCTACTACAGAGCAGCAGCTGCAGCTCCAGCCGCAGCATAAAGCTGCGCCGGAACCTCGAACGAGGCGGGCGGCAGCCGAGCGCTGCATTGAGCGCAATAGGGCGCTCGCATCAGCTGATGCTCTCTAATTATATTTAACTGTGCAGCGTGGAACTCCTCTTCACACGCTTTTTTATCTATGACATTAGATATTGCAGACTAGTTCCATTGAATTTTGTATTCTTAACGAAAATTCAATCCCTTCCCCGGACTGTTGAAGAAATCCATTTTCTTAGTCGGGGACTTAGTATTAAGGCTTTGTAAATTTAAGAAACTAGTTAATAACATTTATATTTTCGAGGACGTTCGGTACAATGTGCCCTTATTACCAAACCAATTACGGCCCTTTACGTACTAACGCCTCATAACTGTTCTCGGAATGTCGTGCCTGACAAACAGCAGACACGCTCCAACATCCACAGCGCAAACAACTTGCTCACGCCTTCCTGTGGAGCACTGCTTTCTTGTTCATCTTTAATTTTTCTCATATTCTAAGAAGCAGGTTTTAAATGGGCGTTTTCGGCTAAAACCCTCCTGTGACCTGCACTACGGTTCCCTACGCTTGACGTCGTGGAGAGGGCTTGTGGTTGACGGCTGAGGCATGATGACGCCACTACGGTTTCGCACCGCTCCGAGACTGCTCCGCACTCAGCTGCTTCTCCGACTTCTCGTCTCCGGGACTACGGAGGCAGCCTGGATGGGAACTACGGCAGTCCAGCGCTTCAGCGGCCGGGCAGTCTGTCATCGACCTTCTCTTCTCACCGTCGTCACGTGGACTTCAAGGGATCCATTGTGAGGGTACGTTTGGAGATAAGTAGGTGCATTTGTCCCGAACGTTCCTCACTGGCCTACATTTGGCTGTAGTTTCCCGTACTCGGGCCGTACCCTAAATTTAAAGCCGTGACTTAAACGTAAATTCTAATGTCTTATAAATATATACCACATTGAGTGCATTGCTATATCTGTTAACTCAGAATCTTTTCTCGACAGCTCTCAATCTTACCACCGTCAAATTATTTACGTCTTGTCCTATTTTATCTCAACAGATCACGGTTATTGGCAAAATTGATGTGGGAGGCCGTCGGATGCACCAACTTCCGACTTCTTTATCTAACCAAGAAGTCACCGACGTGCCTACAATTGAAGACTACTTTGCTGTTATTTATTCCTATTATTATTCTTGATGTGCATTTATGTTACTAAAATAATAACCAGCATCGTGTCGTCTTTTCCCCCACTCCGTTTTTTCAATACCTCGAGCAGTAAAGATAATGCAATGGGATCAAATTCACTGATGACGATTCGTTGACATCATTTTTCAATCATGATATTTGTAAATCATTTTGAATTTTCCATTCACGAATATTCTACGTTTTCACTTAATAAGCAAGGAAAATGAAGCTCAGTATTTCGGACCCGATATTGAAATTGGTAGCTTTGCTCTGAAATATTAAAGGGATGAAAGTCTCAATATGTTGAACAGTCTTTAAGAGAGGAACCAGCATCGCATTTCAACTTGATGTAAAAAATGAATAAAAATTATTTCTTCAATTTGATGTAAAAAATATGGGATCGTGCGTCAAGGCTGCAAGTTTTTTCATTTACCCGTTTTTTTCGTACCAACTTTTGGCGCCGATTTGCGAATTTTCTTGAAGAACAATACGCAAACACGCTCTAAACCAGCAGGTTTGCACTGATCATCGCGTGTGCCTGTGGAAATCAACTGCAGTTGTATTTCGTCACCAACAAAGCCACCGTTTTACGCACACCATGTCACTCGAAAACACCCCGTGGTATCTTCTGTATCTAAGCACTTCTTCAAATATTGAATCTCACACTGAAGCTTGCAAATTATCTATGGATCTTGTCTCACATGTTTTTCATCCATAGGCGGAAACCGCGAACTACCTTCATCACTTCTGGATTCTGACGTTCAAGGGCTTCGTTGCTCACGAACAGCTCATTTTCCACCGGTGTTAGGAACAAAACGTTAAATTACTTTCAAATCGATAAGGCTCGTTCTCTAGAGCAGCACATAACAAAAAACGTTGTACTTCATCTACGTGAGGAGCAAGTGCAGCACTCTATCCCAGCCCGTACTGAGACTTGTGTGACCCCTTGAGCTAAAACCACTAATTGCCACGGGGCCTTTAACTATCACTTTAATCAAGCGGTATCATTTCTCCACCTACACAATGCTTCTTAGCCGAAGCTCGAAAAATTTTTATCAGCAAATCACAACCTGTATTAAAAATAATGTTCAAGGCTATGTTTGGTCATGTTTTTATACAACAATTTTGATTGAATGATGTTCGATTTGTATTTACAGCTACGTTATAAACGGTACCCTCGCACAAATTCACCTCTTCTAACCTACGCCGATTCAAATTGACGTCAAGCAACCTCACAATTTCGACCGACCCTTCACAACTTCGCACTTCTAGCTGCGCCAACTTGACAATCTAACCTTCCGATATCTTTCCCAACCTAGCCTACGATTTTGTCTTTCTGATATGGGATCTGACGAGGATTTTACCGAGTTTCAATTAAGAAGCACACCAAAGAGATTGCGTATTAAGTTATATTGTTAGATTTAAGTTTCCTTAATCACAAAAATATTGATCGTAAGAAAGGATGTACGCACCATTCCGCATGGAGTTAGGGGATTTATAAGCAGGTTTAAGCCTCCCTTACCACAGAAAAGATGTTCAAAGAGAGAAAAGATTAAATCTTTATTTAGTATGGAGTTAAGAAAACGCAGAATCTACGCACAAGGTGCATAAAAACAGAAGCTGAGAAAGAAGTTCATGAAACAAAATAAAAGTGTAAGAAGAAAGAAGTAGGTGCTGAAACACACGACAGCAGTGAACCGAAAAATGATGGTCGATAACAAAATAAAAAAACTCATATTTAAAGAAAAGAAGCCACCTAACCTTTAGCTCAGGACCTCAAATAATCTCCCTGGAACAGCTAAGTTATGGAGTTAGGGACTACGGAATATTAGATAAAATTATTCTTTAGTTTAGGCCTCCTTATCTGCCACAAAGGCGCTCCAAAGAGAGCAAGGCACCATTTAGTATGAAGTCAAGGGAACGCGGAATCTATGCAGAAAGGGCATAGAAACAGTAAGTTGAGAAAGAAGATTATGAAACAAGGTCAAAATCGAAGAAGAAAGTAGTAGGTGCTGATAAACAAGACAGCAGTGAACCGAAAAAAAGTTGGTTTTCAACATAACAAAAACATTTTATTTCAACAAAAAAAAGCCTACCTAACTCTCAGCTTGGGCCCACACATCTTCCCCCTACGAGCGCTAACTCCCATAAATACAATAGCTGTATCCCCCTGAGGGAAGACACTACGGAATCTGTGCACAAGATGTGTCCCCACACAAGATTCCTTGCACTTAGAAACAAAGTTAGGAAGATAATTTATGAAACAATGTAAAAGTTCCAGGAGAAAATGGGAGATGAAAAACAGAGCAGTTCAACGAAAAACGCCGGACCTTAATTAAACAATAATCTATTCCAGTCCAATCAAAAAGGCCCACCTATTTTTAGCTCGTAACCTCTCATTTATTCCTTGGAAGCGCCAATTCTTTTAGCTACATTCGTAGCCCCCTGAGGAAATCACAACTGAAACTCATAATTGAGTGTGTGTGTGTGTGTGTGTATAGCAATAGCTACTCCTTACACAATTACACTACCCAACGAAGCTAGCTGAGTAAAATATGAGCTGTTCTAAAAAAATGACGTCGCCAACTCATCACCTGATTAGGTACGGAAATAAAAAGGCAACTATTGCTGAAACCTAACACTCGATCAACACAAGCGCTTTCTAATTTACCAGTAAATCAAAATACTGAGCAAAAGCAAGAAAATTAACGGAAACACAAGTACCGCTTAAAATTTAAGATATATTTTCTAAAATTAACCCACCCCGTACATTTCCATGAGTCATAAATTTTAACGTGACTTGGACAGAACGACTGCGCCAGCAACTAACTACATTCAGTTATTAAACGGAGAGGATATTAGAAGAGATGCTCCTCTTCAGATCGAGCATCGTCTCGAAGACCAGTCTCATCCCTGCAGGTAAATACTACGTCAGCGTAGTACTGGACATCTCCCGCTGGGGTTACCTTCAGCAGCTGTTGTGATACGGCGCTATTTCCCTGCCACACCACTGAGCCCAACATGCGAAACGTTAGGGCTATTCACAGTAGCTTAGTTACCGAGGCAATAGAATAATGAACTCATCGAGCCATAAAACGAAATGAGTCACTCGAGGAATCGAGTATTTTAATACCAATAAAATCGAGACGAGCAGATGGAACGCACCCCACAAACGGAAGGTTCGCGCCAATGATGCTCTATTTCGACTTGTGTAAATTACTACGAGGCACTAAACTTTCAAATCTTATTCATTAAGGCCGGCGTCATTTCTCTTCTGATAGTCGTCGCATCAATAGATGAGAAATCTACATGAATATCGTAAGCGTTCTTAAGTCTCCAAAAGAAGTTAACTACTTAGTGGTCGTGTGGCCAGAGACAGCAAAGCGGGTAAGTTCACTGAAAAGATCGTGGCTATTTTGATAAAAAGAAACAACTGAAATCTAATACATATATTGATACATTCAAAATTTCACATAAATTAAAAAATATACATTATTCTACTCTGAAAAAGTAGTCGCTTTATTTATTGTTTGAGTCCGGCTAGGCTCAACAACCTTCACCCAAGAAAAGTTCCCGATAAGCGAAATACAGAGAACACAAAACATTCGAACGAAAATTCAAATGTTAGAGTCCGATAACCATGAAAAATAAATGTACAACTCAAACCGCACAATTTACAGCAGATATTCAAGCATACAAATGTACAATATTAATACACAAGAGTGGGCTAGTGGTGCTCATAATTTCGGCGCTAACTTCACAGGCAATCAGCCATCACAGAAGAGCCCGTGACTCCCAAACGAAGGGAGGTCGCAGCAAAGACAGGGGCCAGCCGAGCTGCGGTCGCTGGGAGGCGGCGCGCCACCGATCTGTGATGTGGCCGGGCAGCGCTGCAACCAACGACGACATTACCAGAAAATGCTTTACAGACTCAGGTACACCCAAACGTTTTAGGGCTAATACCTTCAAATTTTCTCGCTGACGTTTTAGAAAAACTTGAGTAGAATTTCAGACAATTGATTCTGATCTGTACAACCCCCCCGTAGATCTATTCAACCAGACACGAGTTCACGTGACTTGAAGAATTAGCTCAGTGACCTACCTACAACGCATCTAATGGAACAGTCCAGTGTACACAAACTTATTCAATTCATCGGAACACTTCATTTAAATATACACTTGTTTGACAGAACAATGGAAATGTCAACGTGTGACGATGTACAAATTACAAATATTATATCGAGTCAAAAACTGCGTTGGCTAAAATGGCTTTGAGGTTAGGTTCAATCCTGAACAGTTGGCCTAACCGCCATTCAGAATAATCTGAAAAAAATTCAAGTTTGCATCCATTGGTTTCATCAGCAACTAGAAAGAAGAGAATTTCAACATGTAATTTTTTTTAATCCTAGATGAATTTTCCATACGGATGTTGTTCCTAGTCTGAATCTCAACAAAACGGAAACTTTGAGAAAAAAGCTAACGTTTCTTGAATCTTATCAGAAGTATTAAACAAGTATTAACCAGGTTTACTTTCAAAGAATGAGATAATCGGTGTAACAAGTATTTTTTCCACCCAGGAGGACATTTTTCTACATCTTGTTGGAGGGTAATGTTGGTAGCTTTTGTTGAGTTTTTCTAAGATAGATTGCATATTGAATTCAATCTTTACAATTGACGTTCATTTGGACTGCCAGCAGCTTTGGAGCACTGGCTCTAGAACTTCCACCAACGGATAAATAGGGAAGTCCCTTGATATAAGCCAACCACATTTTCTGCTCATCAAGTCATCTCTAGACAGTCTACACGACACACTACGTGTGGTTTTCTGTTAACCAACAAGTGCAATTTATTGTCTGTTTTCTATGCGCTGATTCGTTTATCACTTCAAAAATTGCTCATTGAAACATCTAGGAAAAATGAACTCCGACAATAGATACTACTAAGTAGCTTGAAAACCATCAGCATTTGCATTCAAATATAGATCAGTAATAATTCTCCCCTGAATCTTCTCAGGTCCTCAACTGGCAGCCACCTTCTCAAGCTATAAAGAAAGCCCCTTGTTGGATTCAAGGAATTGATTTTAGATGATTAGATTCATTTTTTCAAATAATTTTTCATGGATTACATATAAAAGCTAAATGAAGGGAAGGAGGGATGTGTGAGCATTCTAGGTCCAAAGGAACTTTTGTATCTTTGTAGTATTCTTTAGAACACATTTTCAAGTGAATAATAAAGCATCCTCACAGCACCAGCACAGGAACTCATAAAGCCATCATGTAAGCGAAGTTTAAAATTTAAAATTAAAAGACTGACATCACAGAAGACGTTCACAAACATTCGATAAGTGCACTGGCATTGCTGGGCTGGACAAACTAATTTAAATCAATGGAAGTTGAAATGCAAGTAACAGAATTTAACTAATAAATTTTTACAAATCCAATCGGTAACAAATTTCTCATAAAAACTCCAACTACATAACACAGTCCCCACTTTTGAACTTGGGAAATGTGGAAGCTACTCCAACAAGCTCAATGCAACTGCCCAGGACACCACAAATTTCAAGTATCTTAGGTTTGTTTATTCCTTTTAACTAAATTCTGAAATTGATGTTCTAAATAAATAATGAACCGAAAGAATGAAAAGAAATAAGAGGTGCTTTCAGCTGACACTTATATCAGAATTAATGTACTAAATGGAAGAGCTTGGCAGAGGATGGAAGCTGACAGCTGCAATTACTGCACTAAAAACAATAAAGAGTGAATGAAAATTACATCCATGATGATGACCTACTATCAATTAAGGGAACCTACTACCCTAAAATTTACCTCAATAATCTAATTTTTCAAATTTTGCTTCTCACACTTCTATTGCAAGAGGTTATCAAAAATGCGTACAGACACGTAAAATTGAATTCTGAAAACATTTGCTTCTGTAAAAATTTTCGATTTTCTCCATAGATAAAATTTTATTGTGCGAACATATTTATATATATATATACATAAATTTGGCCATACCCTACCCCTTCTACAATTTTCAACGTAGAAGCGTGATTTTGGTCTCATTCGATGCGGTACAACGGTGGGAACAGCGTAACAAAGCGGAATTCGATTTATATTCCAAATTAAATTTTGATTATGGCAAAACTGGGATTGTTTTATGGGAAAAAATGTTCTTGGACTTTTATAACAATAAAGTTTTTTCTAATTCAAAATTCAATGAGATCCTACGTTACGCTGTTTCCAATTTTTCTGCGTCAAATGAGACCAAAATCTTGCTTCTATGTTGACAATTGTAGGGTGGAAAATGTTTAGCGTAAATACATTCAATTTTTAATAACTTTTTTACTCTTGCAAAATATGAAAATTTTTATAGAAGCAAATGTGTTCAGAATTCAATTTTACATACCTGTACGCATTTTTGTTGACCTAGTTGCAATAGAAGTGTGAGAAGGGAAATTAGAAAAATTAGGTAAATGGGGTGAATTTTTGGGTAGTAGATCCCCTTAAGGCCAAAATAATTTGATATAAAAACTGTGACACAGAGAAGAGAACTATGAACTAAATAGTCTTTTTTTTGCAATGGTGTCTCACGCACAAACATCATTCTGAATTGTAGGAGTTAACTATGGGGAACTACCACTATGACGGTCAATAGCCAGGTCCCAACACACAGCAAAATGTTATTGCATTAGCCCAAGGGAGTCGAGAACCATTCCTTCAGATAAGCAACAGGATGAGGGAAAGGTACTTACACAAGTTTCAAGAACACTAAAAGGGAAAATGAGCAGTGGCAATGAGGGAGCAGCAATACCTACACAGAGCAGGAGACCACCGTGGGAGGCAGCTCAGCAGCGTTGACCTGCAAAATGCATCACCAGTCATAAGAACTGCCATTGGGATAGGCTAACAATCTGGCCAATTGCATCAGCGCAGGCTTATCCAACTTCTGTGCTTACGACCAAATAGTATATGCTTTAACCCATCATTCAAATAACATTTTCTGCCATGGGTGTGTTAATGATATCAATACAATGCAAACATAGGCACAAATCAAAGAACATAGGTTTCAAGTTATTCACAGAAAATTCCTTTTTTTTAAGCCAACTACCGGCAACAAAACCAATAATCAATTGATATTACAAATCAACTGCCTACAAAATGTATATTTAATCTAGATTTTAGTATGCCACATCAATGTTATAAGACAATACCATCTATTTCAAGTTTTCAAGATTACCTAGACTCTAGAGCAGCACTCACCATGTGCATGAGCAGGTGGAGGAGGGAAGGATGCAGTGAAACCTGAACTATTGTCCACAAATATTCAATGCAACTCATAAGACATGATCAGCAAATTGGATTCATCTCAATGAGTGTGGCTAATGCAAGAGTGAAGCATCAAAGTGATGCTCTAGAAGTTTCATTAATCACAGAAACTGTTTCACCAATCAAAAGTTTAGTCTTCAACAGATTTTCATCAATAAATTGCATCTTTCCAGAAATGCAATACTGAGATGGTTTAAGCAACCACAGACACATGAGAAAGATAGAGCCAATTAGATGAGCAACCCTAAAGACAATAAAAATATCAAACCCTTAACATTCAGTCAACTGTTTTTGAAGATGGAAGTTTTCTGTATTAGTTGGCCCAAAAGAATTTATTCTGTTAAGAAAGTCAATTTTGTTCCCACTAAATATGGATGGAAAATAAAAAGGAAAATGAAAAATTAAATGAAGCCAAGAAAATACTTGTTCCTAACACTAACGATTGCAACTGACGATGCATCAGATGACTCACGAGATGCTTCTACAGGACTGTTTTTAAATTGCTACAAAATAGATGAAAAAGAAATTAGCCCTGACACCTCTCATAAACCTAACAAAAGCCAGTTCTGAAAGAAGTTTGATGAACACAAGAGCACTAACCCAAGTAAGAAGTCACACTGCCTAAGCCAACTGAGATGAGCAAACTGTCAGGTCTTATGAGTCGTAAATCAACAGCTGGCACAGCCACAAGTCAACCTCTCAGCACAGCTCAGCTCCACTGCAGGGGAAGGCCAACACTTGCAGCAGAACTGAGCATGTTGATGCTGGAGTTCACTCTGTGGGCATGCCAGTCAAGTTTGATGCTGCCTCACCTGCTTGCTAGCAATGCTTCCTCCCTCCACCACAGCTTTGGTTGCTCCACACCACAGCTGCCAAGTGAAAAGGCAGACAGTAAAATTTGCTTTCTAATGCATAAGGTAGGAATAAGCCATAAGTGACAAAGGTAGAGCAGCAAAGTAACACAACACTCTTATTTTATATAATGGTCAGAGAATTTGATCACAGGAAGAGAAATTATATCTTGTAACACCATCATCTAGAATAAGCACCACTAGCTCCACTCAATATTACAAATTACACCGCAGATATTTGAGAAAAACATCAATTGTAGCTTATATTATAAACACAAGTACAAATTACACTGTCAAAACTTGGTCTAAAAATATTAAACAATGTAGTATATCATAGTAGGAGTATTTTACATCAAATATTTCAGCCCAAGTCTGACATCTAACACCAAGTTTTCAGCCAGTAAATATGTAATATGAATGGAACATTCATATTGCATATTGAGCATTATTTCCAAAAGAAAATGGGTCTCCTGATTGCCCTTAACAAACAGTAATTAGAGCATCAACCAAAAAATAGAAAAAAAAAACATTTTATGCCTGTTTTTCTACATCTCACTCTTTCAAACTCCATAGTTCAGAGCTGTCTGTAGACTTGTTCACTTGATGTTTGAGGTACCAAAGATAATAACTAAAATCCAACCTAAAAAGCTTAGATTGTGATTTGGATTAGACCTCCATAACCACAACAAAGGTGTTCTTATGAGAAAAAGGAGGAATACACTATTTAACATGGAATTGAAGAGGAATCCATGCTGAAAGGTATAGAAACAGCACCTGAACACCTACTGTTTATTGAAACTGCTAATTTGAAAGAAGTTCATGGAAAAATTAAGAAAATTAAAAAAGATAGAACTTTTGGAGTCAAAAATAGGAAGACAAAGAATAAAAGAAATGGTTGTAAACTTTGAATAATTTCACTTTAATAAAAGTATGATCTACTTGGCTTTCGGCTTGGAACCATGCAATTTCACTCTGGGAATGCTAATTCCAACTTCTATAACAATGATATGCTCCTGGAGAGACCTCTTATCTCGTGAAGGACCTTTGCACCTTACCAATTCAGCACCTTACCCATTCAGTCAAGTAAGACAATTGCATTTTTTCATAAGGATTTATTGAAGGCTTACTTCAGAGCAAAAATATCAACAGAATTTTGTAACAAACAATTCCAGCACATAATTTAGTTGAAAAAATGAAAAAGGGGATCAAAAACTGAGAATTACTAAAAATAACGGTCCATGTTGAGTTTAGGGGATCCAGGGAAATTACAAATTTTATTCCCAAGAAACACTTAAGGAACCTATTTAAAAACGTTTTACTTCAATGACATTCTGCTCGCTGATGCGTCATTTTTGAGTTATTCAACTTTGACGCTATAGAAGCGTCGTTCATGAGCTGTCTTTTGCACGCCATAGGACAGGATGTTCCAACAACGCAGCAAGCGCGCCAAGCGGAATTTAATTAATAACGGAAGCTAATCCCCTATTACGAACCTGAACAGGTTGGGTCGTGAGGGGGAGCCACAGTTCTTCTAGTGAAAATTTTAAATAAAGGTTCTAACCCACCCAATAGGGTGACGTCCTCACATGTGTTTACATCAGCTCCAAGATGGCGGCCACCCGGTACGGTCGCCATCTTGGAGCTGACCTAATGGGTGGGTTAGAACCTTCATTTTAAATTTTCAGTAAAAGAACTGTGGCTCCCCCTCACGACCCAACCTGTTTAAATTTGTAATAGGGATGAGCTTTCATTATTAATTAAATTCCGCTTGGCACGCTCGCTTCCTTCGGCACGCAAAAGCCAACTTCCAAGTTGAATAGTTCAAAAATAACGCATCAGCGAGCAGAATGTCATTCATGTAAAACGTTCTTAAATGGGTTCCTTTAGTGATTCTTCGGAATAAAATTCTCAATTTCCTTGGATCCCCTAAACTCAATATTGACCAAAATAACTCATGATGAACAGCAGATTTGCAACAGGACAATTGATTATTTGTGGCACAACACAAAACGTTCACTTCACAGTTGCTCAGAAAATTTTTCATGCTAACCAGGAATGCCTTCTTTATGAAGTAAACAACACTTGCACATATTTTCATATAGAAGTGATGAACAGCTTAGACATTCAGAAGTAAGCACTAATTTTCTCTATACAAAAATATGCATTACATAATCTATTGATATATGAGTGCATACTTTCAGTTCAAATTTTTATGAGTCAACTTTTAAGAATAATGAAATTTTTATACTTAATAAATCAACTAAGTTGATGTGAACAGCAGTACAGAGAATAAAGTAAGGTCAGCATAAAAAGCAGTCCTACAGATTGGAATTAATTTAGAACAGTAAGAGACAACTCATGAGTCTCTTCAAAACAGGTTAGCTCAACCTCATAAAATGTGAGATTTAATTTTGCATCTCAAGTAAATGTTAAAAGCAAAATACATAAGCAAGTCACAGTAGTTTCTAAAAAATGAGACAAATGCAAAGTCACTATTAAAATACCCTCTCTAGCATAAATTTTATCCAATATCAAATTTACCTAAATACACATCAATGATAAACTAGAGGCACAAATTCCACTCAATGAACCAATAACATTTAAAAGCCTCACACACGAAAAAGGTTGCCTAAGAATGCAATGATGAGTAGCCTAACTAGAGACTGCACTTCTAATACTGCATACAATAACACAAACTTTTTACATGAGGGCATGACAATTACATCATTTAATAGTACCCTAGCCGTAATATATAGCAGTCCATTAATTCCTTTCATACTTCAAACATCTGGGTCTTTATGCAGAAATTTAAGTGAACATAGATTGATGCACTAACAAAACAGATTGGTTATTCAAGATCAAAACCCACTGAGACAATTTAGAGATCGGTAGACTAATCATGACATTTACCATTAGATAAGATTGTCAGACAGAAAATAAAAATGTAAAATATAGCAAAATCTAGTATAGCCAGCCACTAAATTATGAATAAATAAGTTCTGAGTGAAAATAGTTGAAAAAATTTTTTAATGGGGACCAAATTTTTATAACATTTTACAGAAAGAATGATGGAAAACTTTTCTGTCACCACAAATGATGTGCATCAAGAAAAAATGAACAGCTTTACATAACAAGTACAGAGTACAAAACAAAGATAACTTAAATTAACTCAAGGAGAAAAAATAAGATACCCACCCTTATCAATTATAAGCAATTTGGATTCTCAGCTTCTCCTGTAGGGACAAGTTCTCAGCCTGAAGCTGATCAGCAAGTGCTGAGGCAAGTTGTTTTTCTTCTTGTAGCTTCTTGAATGCAGTCATCAACTGCTCCACTTGCAACTCAAGGCTTTGTACTCTATTTTGCATGGATTGGTTTTCTTCACAACTGCGGAGTAAGTCTTGTTGCAATGTATTAATTAATTCCTTCTTAGCTTCCCGATTTTTCTTGGCATTAATGGCATTGCGTCGGCATCTCTCCAGCTTGGGGTCAGGGAGTGGCTCCAACTGATAGGCTTTGCATTTTCTTCTTTTTGATGAGTTTCTGACAGATTTAGAGGTTTGGTGCTTCAATGACCAGAAAGGTAAATCTTCTAGTTGTTTTTTCATTGACTTAGATTGAAAGGCTTCACTTTTTTTCACCTTAAGGATTCTCTTGGGTTTAGGAACACTTGATATATTTACCTTACAATTTGCAGAAGAAAGCTTTAGAGGAACTTTGCCAATTGAATTATTAGTATTTCCAAAATGTAAAACAGTTTCTTCCTTGGAGCATGAATTCAAGTTGCATGCTTCATGGATGCTGGTTAAATTAGCTGAAATTTCCACCAGGTTTTCTTGAGGGGGTTGTTGTTGTGTTGGTTTCTCAGCAGCACAAGATGGACTGCAGGCACCAAATGAGTGGGCAGCTTTCACTCTCTTGCAAGATGGAGCCACATGGTAACCAATTTCTGTGTTCAACTTTGGAATCTCAACCACCACACTGGCAGCTGGTAAAGCTAAGGGTGCAACCATATTTTCAGTTGGATTACTTCCAGTCTGTGACACACACTCACTATAAGATGATATGCTATCAGAAGGACAAGAAACCACTTTGCACTTTTCTACACCGCAATTCAAAACACCAGACTTAAAAGAAGAAGAAAAATCATCAACAGCACAAGAAGCATTCACCAGACTAGAACAAGCCTGATTTTCACCATAATTACAATCCATAGAAGCTAATGGGGAAGAGCAATTAAAAGCATCCAAAGAGGGGCTGCTTAGTAATTCCAAATTTAAGGACTGACCAGGATAATGATCTTCAGCAGGCATCAAAGAAGGCTTGTTATGCTCACGACTTGCACTTGGCTGTTCTATAATTTGTGAATCATTTTCAACCCCTAAAAAAGCATCTTGAAACAACTCTGGGATACTAACACTGCATGAAGGCTCATACCTTGTAAATTTGAAATGTTCTCCATACAAATCGTCAGTAGAATTCGACTCTGGAGTTTCATGCATATGAAATAATTGCCAATCATTACTCAATGAGTTACCTTCTAAGTTAAATAAGTCAAGATCAGAACCAAGCTCGCCACACACGTCTTCAAATCCGCTCTCCATATTACTATACAGGTGACGAGTTATTGAAAATAGAAACAATATTATGCAAAAAATTCAAGCAGTATAGCCAAACAAAAATTAATTACAACCAGTTGTTACAAAATTTTCGAAGCATCATCAGCGCGCTCCGCTCTTATGTCTTATTTTGGTGAGTGGAATGATAAGTACGACCGCAACTAAAGCTGATGACCTATGGACTCGGGATAAGACCCAACTGCTGCACTTGATGAGCTGATTACTACGAACAAATCTTATCGAATAATTTCTTTACCAAAGCGAAAACACAAAATTATGCTGCTCAACATCAATGATTCAATAACACCTCACAGAAAATGTCACATGTGGATGCAAGTCACGCGATCCGTGCGAGCTGTGGAGTTCGATGTGATATCTCACCCAACCTAAAAATACCCTACTTTTGTAGGGTAAGTGGAAAAATATTTCAACCCAAAGTTGTACCTTTCACAACAAATACCTAAACAATACAGCAAGCAAAATATTTTTTCTAATATTTCTCGAAAAAATATATATAACAAATTTGTAGGTCCTAAAAGCAGATATGAACGAGAATGAGCAAAACATTTCAAATTAATTTGAAGCATAGTCTCAAGAGAATACCCCAAGTTAAGAGAATAAGCGTATTCGTTACCCTATCAGCCAATGAGGGGGGGGGGGAAGGTGATGCTAAAACGTTTCACTGTAGTTCATGCCTGTGAACACAAATTAGGAATCACTAATGTGTAATATCAACAACATATCCATCCCTAATAAAACCTAATCAAAATGTACACTCTAATGTCAGTATAATGAAATGAGCTTATAAAATTTATCCCCACCCTCTATATATTAATATGAAACATACCCCAGGATGAGATAAATAAGTAATAAATAATCAACCAACAACGTTATTTAACACGCCCTCATATCGCTGTTTCGAAAAATAATTGCAGTAAATACAATAAACGGCTTAATTTTTTTATGGAGACGTATTAATTACATATCTCGGGTACACGGCTCGGCAAAAAATGAGCTTCAATATTTCCTCTGCATAAATTTTCTAAGGCCGCTGTCACACGGTGACCAAATGATAACGTTTCGTCATAATCGTTTACGTAGCGGTACCATTTGGTCTGCCTAAAGCTACGAAACCATAAAATTTCGGCCATAAGCTTCGGTCCATTTTTGGAGCTGGAGTTCGGAGTTTGAAGCTGGAGGTGAACGATTCAGACGCGTGGACAACAGAGGATCAAAACTTTCAGTAAGTTGTATCAGGATGCTTGGTGGATAGTGTATCTTCACTACTTCCACCCCGATTGAACGGACATCAGGGGACACCAAAAGACTCGTGGACTCTTCAGGTTTATTTCAGGGCCTGTTGACGCCGTAAACAGCACAACAAGGACATTTTCAGGTTCGGCAACGAAACGAAGATTAACCGCATGATAAGGAAACTCCTAGTTCAAAAATATAGATGAGGAGTAACTGATTAAAGTATGAAGAACAACTGAATGAGGCTAAAACTAAGACATCCCAATGACAATGATCTATCACGCCAGTCTCAAGAGTCTGGTAGCTCACGTGTCGACTTATGTTAGCGAGAATTCTAGTTCCACAGAACAAAAATACGGAGAGTACTCCACACTCAGAACAACCCATGAGGACTAATGAACATATCAATGATAGTCGTCAAAAGCCAAACACATAACACAATGAAACAGCTATTGGAATATCTGGACAGGGAGAGGGTCAACTTTCCAGCTGGAGAACACATTTTAAACTTTGTGTGGAGCACACAGCATTGTACAAAAATCCTATTTTATAAACAAACCTGGAAGTTATTTCTTTACCTTTCCGTAAAATTTTCTAAGCTGTTATATATATGCGCTGTGTTCAAAGGGGGACAGTACATTCGCGCATACCGTGTTTAACGCAGGTTCACATAAATGAAGTTTACATGAATGGAGTGCTGCTGTGGGCACGGGTTTACACCCCCCAGTGAGACAACCTAACAACGCCTTAATATATACTCACAAACAATAGGGGACGGTATCCTCACGCTTCATATAGTCCTTCTATTTCAACCTACACAAATGCAGGGACTATGTTATTGTTTTTCCTTACTCTACCTGTTGGCAAGGAGTTTTGAAAAGGTTAGGTCTCTGATACAGAGGCAACGCTGAAATAGGGACAGCAAACTTGTCGCAACTCCAGCCTTGCTTCCCATTTTACGTCCCTTGCAAGTTCATTAATATTTTGCAATCGGGGACTAGGTCTTTAATTTACCCTAAACTGACCTAAAGAACTAAAACGCTAATTAAATATGACAAGCGGGCAATGATTGGAGTGCTTCACCTTCCTGGCAGCAAAAGTTAATATCGAACAACCACAAAGTGTTCGTTTGTTTGTTGCGAGCTTATCCGAAGCCACTGCTGCGGATTCGAAGCGTCTTTGAAGTCGCAGCTCTCGCGGGCCTGCCACTTCAGTGAGAGTTCATCTACGAGGTCGGATGCACGTGAGCCTTGCGTGCGACGACTTCTACCGGCCCTGCATCTGGGTATCTAAACCCCCGGATAGCCGGCTAACAGTGGAGAATGTTCCCTGAACAATTTCTTCGAAGCTTCAGGTGAGCACTCTTCTATTATTGTCAAGCTTGTCATTATCTTATTTATCTCGGTTCAGAAGAGACTATGTTAAATGCCAGGTAAAACTGGAAGTTGACGCTTCTTGCCGGTAAGCGTGACATAGTTCTTTTATTCGAAGAAATTGAATATCCTCTTCGAAATTTTCTTTAACGAAGAATTTTTTAAACTAAATTCTTCTATTCACTTAAAAAATTCAATTCCTTATCTTCAAATTCCTTTATACGAGGAATTCCTTAATTTAAAATTCTTTCGTTCATTTGAAGATTGAATTTAACTTCTTATGAAAAGCAGTTTTGGCTTACGTAATTAGTTCGCCGGCTGCTTAGCAAGGCTGGAAAAGCTTCAGGGAAAGTCCTGGTGGCTACATCTTTTTTTCTTTCTCTAAATTTAATTGTTCTAATTTGAATTAACTGTCATTCATAATAATAAAAAGAAGTTTTAATAAATTTTCCTTAATTTGGAAAATTTTGCTGTTGGCCGTGCTGTCCGGGCTTAGTGGCGGTGTGGCTCTCATCTCACTAGAATTAAGGTATATTTGTATTTTTGTGTAAGGTACCATTTTCGTGTTGCTAGCTCCTTGTGCTTGTAGGGGCTAGTGTATTGTTTACCTTACATGAAGTTTCATTTTTTCCGTTGAACTTTTGTGCTTGTATGTAAGTGGAAAAATTAAATAATATTTAAAGCAAAAATTTAAATTAAATTTTTGTGAAAAGTCTAATTGTGTAAACGTTCTAATGTGATAAAAATTTAATTGGTGAGGGATGTAACATTTCTGTATATTTCTGTGTCATTTGTATTTTTTTCTATATTCAAATATGAGGATGTAAACCTAACCTGTCCACTTTTAAAAAGTGCAGACCTTTATGATTAGCTGAAATTTTTTCTAATAAGCCTATTAACTATTTACTTATTACCTTTTTTTGCAATCATGACCGAAACTTATAACGCCTCAGCCCTTAGCATGAAAATGCGGGGAGTAAAATGTAGCATAACTGCGTTGCGCAAAAAAGTGCTCGCTCCTGGTTGTGTACCTTCTCTCCTAAGAGAGGCTATTCCTCAGTTGAGTGGCCTTCTAAAGGATTTTCGCCGTCTTTCCTCTATTCTGCCTTCTGACATTGAAGAAATTTCAGACGAGGAGCTAGTTAGACGAGCAGAATACGAAATCCAAATTGTTGAATTAATAGCTGAATTAAAAAATTCAGTTTTCCCGGCACCGGTATCAAACTCTAATGATACCGCGCCTCCTTCTGAGGCTAGTAAGGTTTCTGTTGCGGAGGTGCCATTAAATATTTTTAGAGCTCCTCAGTTAACTTTGAGAAAGTTCAGTGATAATGATCACTGTCCTTTTTCTTTTCTTCATTTTCAAGAATCTTTTCTAAATGCTCTTCAAGCTTATCCAAATATGAGCGAAGTGCAGAAATTTATATTTTTAAAAAATCAATTACAGGGAAGAGCTCTTAGCCTTGTTGATGGACTTCCTAATGAGAATAGTTTCCAAGCTGCTTGGGCTTTGCTCAAGCGAGATTTCTTAAATGCTAATAAACTCATTTCCCTTGCTCTGGATGAATTAATCAATTCTCCCAGTGTTCTAAGCTTAGTAGAAATAGGTACTTTTCTTTCTAAAGTTAAGTTTCGTCTACTTGAGCTCTCTAAGCTTGGTGTAGATTTCTGTAGCGAGAAATCGGGCAATCTTTTGTTTTCCGCCATAATTAAAACCAAGCTCCCTGACTTTTTCTTGTTAGAACTTCTTCGTTATTGCAAAGCTAGTTTCTTCTCACTAGAGATGTTTGAGAACGCACATCATGTACTGTCTCTTTTAGAAACTAAATCTAAACCCCCAAAAATTCTCTCCCTTCGCAATGATAGGGTGGAGGAAAAGACTCGAGCCGAAACTAAATTTAAAACTCCTCCTGAGTCTTCTAACCTTCCTAGTGTAAAAGTGTGCCGGTTTTGTAAGCAGACCGGTCACACGTCCTTTTCTTGCCGTAAATTTGATACTCACGCAAAACGCGTGAAGCAAGTAGGCGAGTTGCAATTGTGTTCCGTGTGTCTTAGTCACAATCACTTAGCTAAGTCTTGCCCTGCAAAAAGCAGAGGCTTGCCTTTTAATTGTTCGCTTTGCAAGGCTAATACTCATTTTAGTCCGTTATGTCCCAAGTTCGTAAGTTTTTCCTCTCTTGCCGCCACCTCTTCCTGACGGTTAAAGGCACGTTTTCGAATGTGCCCTGTTATCGTTCTTTCAACTAAAATTAACAATCTATCTAAACGTGTAAATTTCGTGATTGACACCGGGAGTTAACAAACGTTGATTGACCTGGATACGGTTAGTCCTAACTGTACTACCGATGATTTGCAAGAACTTACTGTAAACACGGTAGGTGCCTCTGTCCCGTTACGGGGCAAGCACATTAACGTCGAGCTCGTGCTTCCTGACTGTGAGAAGCATGAGCTTGATGTTTTTGCGATGCAGAATTTGAACCTGCAGATGGGGATGAAGGGTTTGCAATCTAAACTCGAGCTGCTTAAAACTAAACTACCTCTTTCAACTTCCTTTCCTGAAGTCGTTGATGACAGTATTCGAATCAACGGTATTTTAGGTGTTGATGCTCTTCAAGCTTTTCGTGTGCTTGAGTTGCAACACGTCGCAGGCTATAAAGTTATGCGCGTGGCTAACGGTTTCTTACCCTTCGGGGAACTAAAATGTTATAAATCCTCTTTGGTTCCTGTCGTGGCTTCGGCCGCTAAAAAACAAGACGGTGGCTCGCCTTGTTCTGTTGTTCAGCCTGTAATTTCTTCCCCTTCTGTTGTTTCACCTGAAATTTCTTCTTCCTCTGCTGTTCTGCCTAAAGTTTCTTCTTCCTGTGCTGTTGCAAATAAACAAAAACCGAAACCAAAAAAAATTAAATCTAAAGCTAATCGTTATCATGGTGTGTTGGAGGCATTTTTTGAACCTCCCAGGGTATGTTCTTCAGATCGGATGTGATGTGAAAAGATGGTGCTGAATGTGATGTGCAAGCTGGTCTTGATAGACTGCTAGACTTAGAATTAATAGGAGTACCTGCTAAGGAAACAGAGTATGACAAAGAATTGGAAGACTTCAAGAGTAGCGTAGTTTATGCCGAAGGCCGCTATAGTGTCCACTTGCCTTGGAACCGTAATTTATTAGCGAAAGTTCCTCATAATTTCGGATTAGCGCGATATCTCGCTCAGAAGGTTGCTGCTTCTAACTCTCGCAGGGGGATAGAGCAACAGTATAACGATGTCTTTCTGGAACAACTTGAGCTTGGTATTATTGAGCCTCTTTCTCTCGAAACTTTAGATGTGCGTGAGCACAAGTGGATACCACATAGGCCTGTCGTGCGAGAACACGTTACCACTTCTAAGATACGCCCTGTTTTCAATTGTTCACTAAAGCGAGGTAAATTGCCTAGTTTGAATGAGGCCTCCTATGTGGGTCCTAACCTCATGAACGATTTACTTGGTCTCTTAGTGTATTTTCGGTCAAATTCCATTGTTGTGCTGTCAGACATTTTCAAATCGTTCCTTCAAGTAAAGTTAGTCAAGACATTTGACCGAAATCAATCAAGTTTTGTGCTCTTGCAAGATGGTGAATTTAAATATTTCCGATATTCAACATTGTTGTTCGGTTTTGTCGCTTCCCCGTATATTCTTAATTTTCTGCTAAAACTCCATGCTAAAACTATCAGTGATTTGGTGGTTAGAGACGTAATGGCAAACAAGCTGTACGTGGACAACCTAATATTCACAACCAATAGTCCCGAGCTTGCGCTTGACACTTTTCAACGCGCTAACAAAGCATTTAAAGAGAGTGGCTTTCCTTTGCGTCGGTGGCAGTCTAATAACTCTAATCTTTTGTCTCAAATTGATCCTTCTCTTTGTAGCTCCAGTGTGCACTCCAGAGTACTGGGTTATAACTTTGATTCTTCTTCTGATTCTCTTTCCATATCTGTAAAAAGTTTTAATCCTTCCTGTAAGACTCGTAGGAGTATGCTGTCGGAAATTGCTTCTCTGTATGACCCTTTAGGGATCCTATTACCATTCTCTGTTAGAGTCAAACTCATTTTGCGTAAGTTAACACCGTTGAGACTAGGCTGGGATCAAGACGTTCCAGATGATATCTGTAAAGAATGGCGTAACTTTTGTCAGGAGTTTTCTGAATTGCATGAATTTGAGTTCCTTAGGATGAATCTGGTTGAAACTGAAAAAATTGACCTTGTAATTTTTTGTGACGCTAGTGCGCGAGCTTTTGGAACCTGCATGTACGGTGTCCAAAAAGAGCGCAGCTCGCTCATTTTCTCTAAAGTCAAGGTTTCGCCTCCTAGGCAAAGAACTCTTCCTTCTCTCGAACTTCTGGCTCTGTATCTTGCTTATCAGTGTCTTGTTTCTCTAATGTGTGACGTTAACTTCCCTTATGCAATCTCCAGTATAACTTTTCTTACCGATTCCCAGGTTACCCTGGCTTGGTTATTAAGTGGTAAGCCTCCACGAAAGAATGTATTCGTTAGTAATAGAATTAAGGATATAGGCAGCATGCGCCAGACGTTGGAAGGTAAAACCTCAGCTTCTTTTCATTATGAATACGTACCTACCATGTTTAACATGGCTGACTTGTTAACTCGAGGTATTAAAGTAACTAAGTTTCTCGAGAATAAAACTGTATGGTTGGCAGGTCCTGACTGGATTCGAGAAGGTAAGGACCAGTGGCCCAAGGGATACCTGGGTTGAATTCCCCATCAATTTGTTTCCTCTGCATGTATTAATGTCAATATTGTTCCTCCGTGTGATGCTCCTATTTTGGAGATTGAACGCTTCTCCTCCTATCCTAAATTACTAGGCACGATGGAGAAAGTATTTAAAGCCGTCGCTATTTTTCGACGTGCAGATTTGGGCAATGCAAAATTGCGAGCATTCATTTTTTTAATTTCTTCTATGCAAAGTAAATACTTTGCAGGCGAGCTCGAGGCCTTGAAAAATAAAAGTCCTCGGCCGCCTCTATTAGTTAGAACCTTTAATCTTTTCCTTGATTCGCACGGTCTAATTCGATCTAACAGTCGTATTCCAAACGCTGAAGAGTTAGATTATAACACTCGCAATCCCATTTTACTGTCTAGTTCTTCTCACTTGACCAATTTGTTAATTTTGCATACTCATAAACTTCTCAACCATCAAGGGCTCGATATCACCGTTCAAAAGCTTAAGCTGGACGGGTATGTCTTGCCTCGCTGTAAGCGTACTGTTCGCGGCGTATTGGCTAAATGCACTGTATGCAAGAAGCTAAACGCTAAAGCATTTTCTTATCCTGACCCTCCTGCTCTACCTGACTCTCGTACTAATTTCGTAAGGCCCTTTGCCACAACAGGCATGGACTTCTCTGCCCACTTTTGGGTATTAGACCCTTTTGGCCACAAACAAAAGGTTTATTTACTATTATTCACGTGCTTTCAAACTAGAGCTATACATATCGAACTTCTTCCCTCCATGACTCTGGAGGAATTTTGTCTTGCCTTCATTCGTTTTACAAACGAAAAGGGCATTCCTAACACTGTATATTCTGACAATGCTAGAACTTTCACCGCCGCTCCCGATCTTCTATCGGAAGTGTTAACTTCCTCTTTGTATGAAGAGCGGTTTCGCCCTTTTAATATAAAGTTTAAAACTATCCCTATCTACAGTCCTCAATTTGGCGCGATTTGGGAACGTCTGTTTAAGTCCATAAAGGACTGCGTGTATAAACTTTTTGGTCGCAGCACTTATTCTTATTCTTCTTTCCTCACTGTCATTTCTGATATTTCTCTCAACCTTAATCGGCGTCCCCTCTCTTACACTGAGATGGGGGACACGATCTTACCTATAATGCCTATTCAATTCCTTCAACTTTATCCTACATCTAATTCTTTAATTCTGTCCGATGAGCTTCCGGACTTGGAGACCGACGATGTTGAACATCGCGAACATTTGCTCTCGCTTTTGGAGAGACGCGATGTCATGGTCGCCAAGTTCCGGGAGCTCTGGTATACTCAGTATTTAATTTCTTTGCGAGGTCCATATCCTCTGAAATCTTTACCCTTTAACAACAAGCTATTATCTGTGGGTCAAGTGGTACTTGTAAAACACCCTATAAAACCCAGACCGTTTTGGGCCTTGGCTCGCATCAGTGCTTTGCTCCCTGGTCGCGATGGCAAGGTTCGTGTTGTACGAGTTATAAGGGCTGATAACACTGAAAGCGCCATCAAAGTCTCGCTACTATACCCGCTGGAGTTAGCTGTCACCGATCCTACTCCAGAGGAGGTGGGGGATAGCGCAGACGGGAGTAGTTCAGGCGAGGAATTATACCCTCGTTTCGAACCTCCCGCGAGGTTTGAAACTCAACGGGGTGGTTCTACCTCCGAACACCCTAGAGTTCAGCATCTTAATACTTCTTCTTCTGATACGGATTCTTCGGCCTTTTCCGAAGAACCCGTAGTTACTTCTGCTGACCGTCCTCAAAGGCAAGCGGCGCGTCAGCAACGTAGCAAATTAAATTATCTGATTAAGAAAGGACATTTATGAATCCTTTCAACCTATGTGTAATGCGCAAAAAAAAAATTATTGTTAGTCCTATCCAGTTGTGCTGGAAGGACGTTTGCATGTACTTGTGTGTATTTCCCGGAATTTTCGATGAAAACTTCGTGCCTTCTTTTGCCGGGATTGTGTCGCAACTCCAGCCTTGCTTCCCATTTTACGTCCCTTGCAAGTTCATTAATATCTTGCAATCGGGGACTAGGTCGTTAATTTACCCTAAACTGACCTAAAGAACTAAAACGCTAATTAAATATGACAAGCGGGCAATGATTGGAGTGCTTCACCTTCCTGGCAGCAAAAGTTAATATCGAACAACCATAAAGTGTTCGTTTGTTTGTTGCGAGCTTATCCGAAGCCACTGCTGCGGATTCGAAGCGTCCTTGAAGTCGCAGCTCTCGCGGGCCTGCCACTTCAGTGAGAGTTCATCTACGAGGTTGGATGCACGTGAGCCTTGCGTGCGACGACTTCTACCGGCCCTGCATCTGGGTATCTAAACCCCCGGATAGCCGGCTAACAGTGGAGAATGTTCCCTGAACAATTTCTTCGAAGCTTCAGGTGAGCACTCTTCTATTATTGTCAAGCTTGTCATTATCTTATTTATCTCGGTTCAGAAGAGACTATGTTAAATGCCAGGTAAAACTGGAAGTTGACGCTTCTTGCCGGTAAGCGTGACAAACTATCATTCACACTAATTCTCACAGTCAGGCACGACGGCCTATTCAGCCGCAGAATAGTCAGAGCTTAACGTTAATATACATGAATACAGCAGATCAGCTATAAATAATTATTCAACATCGACATGGCTATCTCATTGGGCAGCCTAACGCTGAAAGCGGTTAAAATGAGTCAGCGCAGGTTCCTACACACGATGTAATAAAGCTGGGTGAATTCCCCAGAGGTTGCTGACATCAGCTTGGGTACACACATCACATAGGCAGTGGTCACAAATTCATGAACACATTCTTAGTCTAGTTTAAATGCATTAGCTCTAGGCTTTCACCCTACTGAGTGGAGCAGCTTGCTCAGCACAGCTCATGGGTGAGGAGCCGACACATTATTGGCATTCAAAAATGTATTTTATTTCTCAGCCAATAGTAAAAAATATCAGCTATGCACTGTCAATATATGAAGTTCTTAGTACTAGCTACCTCAATTTACATAGTATGAGTGATCGACTTCCTAGCATCACAATGCAGCATACTAGCTGGAGTAATCACAAGAAATTTTCACAAAGGCTAGTCTGACTCGATATAGGTGATTTGCCGGTTGCCAGAAGCATCATTGAATGCTCTAGGAACCGGCTGTTCACCACTATCTGACACACACACAACACATAACGAGACACATGTGGCTGAATTGGGGGTAGGAACACTCCAATCAGACTTCCTACTCACAAAATTACACTAATAACAAAATTAGACTAATACATTTAATAACAAAACATTGTGCTCTCCGTGGCACAGTGGTTAAGGGATCAGCCTTGTATGTTGGAGACGAGGGTTCGTATCCCGGCGCTGGCGCGGAGATTTTCCCCGTTGGGTATAAGGGAAAAGCTCAAGCACAATACCCCACTCAACCCAGGTGTCGGAAATGGGTACCGGCTCTACGGGGGAACCGTCATGGTGTCCTATATATAGGGTTAGTTATAAGACATTTGAAAAACCAATGCTTAAGATCATAAGTATCAGGCTTGATTGGAAATAAATTATCCCAAAGATGCCTATGTTTGTAAAAAAAATAACACGGAACGAGACAAACTAGGGAGAGAAGAACGTTTCAACTTAACGGCTACAGCCAGACAACGATGCTGCGCCAGGCTAAAGGCCATTTTACACTGGCGGTGTCTTCGCGCTCCACACCGTCGTTCAATCCATGTTCTGCAAATTATTCTGACAGTATTGCAAGAGTAATACTGAAGATTACTGTCTCGGGGGAATAAGCGTCGAATTAAGAGGCAATGTAAAAGCAATTCGGTGTGAACTGATGCTCAATCCTCTCGTGGGAGGAACTATAAAAAGTTCAGCGTCGCTCCACACCGTCGCTCCACACCGCTAGTGTAAAATGAGCTTTACGGACCAGCGCGGAAATCCGCGGCGATTTTGCCACAGATGTTGTCAAAATTTCGCGTCTTGTAAGACGCGACAGTAAGTAAATAGTGTTTATAAAATTATAATAATTCATTAAGTATTTATTAGAGATACATTGTTTAGAACGCCAAAGACTCGGATCGAATCATCGGCGTGGAGTAGAGCGAGCCATTTCCAGGATGGCTCACTCGAGAGGAAAATTTGGAGACATGTCGGAGGACGAAGATAACAACATATCTTTTGTAGACTCCATGGAAGATGGTGTTCTGTCAGACTCAATAATAGCGACATTTAATGACAGTAATCCAGTTATAACCACCTCGCCGGTAATTAACTCCAAACTCAAGAGAGATCACCCCAGTACTTTTCCGATCAAAACTCCAGCCTGCCGGTCCTGACCCTAACGAAGCCGGAAGAGGAGATTATGACAAGTATTCCAGGCTCGGATGAAGAAACCTTGAAGATCCTCAATGAAAATTTCCAAGGACAGTCTAGCCACATAATTGGACAGGGTAAAAGGAAACGATCCCACAATTCGTGGCCCAAAGATCAACAGCAAACCAGCATTAATGGTCCAATCATCTCTAAAGAAATTTTGGAAGAATCTTCTCCTATCAAGAAAAGAGCAGCACTTCAAACTCAAAGCCACAAAGAGTTGAATTCTCTAGTATATGGACCTGCAACAGACCAAACAACTAGGACTCACAATCAGACCTAAGAAAGAAACACAGCAGTGTTTCTCATTCAGCCAAATGATGACAATAGAGACAGTGGAAAATTCTTTACTATAGAACTGAAACTAATGAAAAACCTTCAAGCCTCAGAGTTTGGGAAGCATGAAATAATAGACATGAAAAAAATGTTTATCTTCCAAGTTGCCACAAAAGATACATGCCAACATAATGGCTTTTAAAAGTTTCTTAATATAGGACGTCCTAAAACAAAAGTTCTGTACCAGGAGTACTAATGGACAAACCATCAGAGGTGTACAAATACATAGCCATACGAGGCATAATAATAGACAAACTATACGAGGTGTACTAATAGACAAACTATCAGAGGTGTACAAATAGATAGACCATACGAGGCATATTAATAGACAAAATATACGAGGCGTACTAATAGACCAACCATACGTGGCGTGCTAATAGTCTAACAAAAGTTCCATACGTGAAGTACTAATTGACAAACCATCCGAGGTGCACAAATAGATAAGCCATACGAGGCATAATTATAGGCAAACTATACGAGGTGTACTAATAGACAAACTATCAGAGGTGTACAAATAGATAGACCATACGAGCTATATTAATAGACAAAAATATACGAGGCGTACTAATAGACAAACCATACGTGGCGTGCTAATAGTCTAACTCTATCAATGGTAGTTGAATGAGAAATGAAAAATATCATCTCTTGGATATTTTATATTCTAAGAGATGGCTAACAACTTATAAATATTTCGAACACTACTAAAGAATTCTTCGAAACTCCCAAGTTCTTAGTTGAAATTATCGAAGAAGGAAAAAGACAAAAAACGCTATACCGGAGCAGATTGAAACACCATCGTAAATGACAATCAAGTATTGAGAAAAGGTTAGTCACGAAGTAATTTATAAAGAAACATCGCGCAACACAGCATGCACGTCTAGAAATGCGTAAACAAACTTACACTCAAAATGAAATGCATGGCTTGTTCGGCATACAAATGTAGAGATAATTATTGCACGAGCGCTTTATTTCATTTATCTGTTTATACTTTTGATTTCTTCTATTCAGAGAAATGCCCTTCGGGGCCGTGATAGATCGATTTATAAATCATTAAGTAAGCGCAATCAATTTGTTTATTTCTGGAATTTGGTTCAGTGTTAACTGATCGCAGAGCTGTAGGTAAAATGTAATGTGTCATGAGGTTTTGCTTTTTACGCAAAAAGTAGAAATAGAAACATATATATGTACATGTGCGTATATATATGTGCGAACGTGTGCATGTGTACACTGATACATAAACATTCGTGTTTGCGTGCGCACACATACACACTCATTCACATACTAACACACATATTCATATATCTACCTATTGAAAATGAATATAAGAGAAATGCTAATAAACATGAAAAATAATCTTGCTCTTTCTATATTTAAAATGACAGCCAAAGCTCTGAAGAATCGTAAGAGATAACCAGAGGAAAAATAAGGAATAGAAAAAGGACTTCGAAAAAGGTATAAATGGAATAGTTTTTTAATTTCCTAAAAGAAATTTTAAGAAAACTCAAGTTACGGCCGAGGAAAAACAACAACAAAAAAAACATACTTCATATCTTCTTGATATTCTCTGCAACATCATGCGGACATGGGTACATGGGATAAAATGGAAATACAGTGTAAGCCGGTTACCACTCATGATTGACAAATATCTACAAAATTTTGGCAAAAATGCGTAAACAAACATATAATCAACATAAAAATTCATATATTGTACAACATACGGACAGAAAAATAATTTTACTACGATTCATAAGCTCAAATTGCGTAATTGTATCTGTCATTAATCCGATTCACAGAGCTGCCCTCTGGGGATGTGATAGATCTATTTTTGAATCATTTCGCTTGTCGCGTCTTACCACCCGCGAAATTTGGGAAGTCCTTTTCGGCAACATTCTGCGGATCCGCGCTGGTTCGCAAGACTGACGCCAGCGTTCTATTTGGTTGAAGTGCGTGGGAGGAACAAGTTCCCGGATAATCTTAAGTTTCTGTGTCTTTTTAGTGTGATATGTCAGAAAATTATTAATCCAAAAGTGTCCTCGAACTAGCTATGTCGTCGATCGCCATCAAGTATCTTGTGTTTGACAGCGGTGAACAGCCGGTTCCTAGAGCATTCAAGGGTGTTTCTGGCAGCCGGCAAACCACCCACATTGAGCCAGACTAGCCGTTGTGATGTTGTGAATCTAGTGCGTTCTATAGCCAGTGTGCTGCAGTGTAATGCTGGAAATAAGTAACAGTATTTTAGTAGAACACTGAATGTGTGGTTTTCACAGGTTTGCCTGTTAAATAATTTTGACTCTAAAGTTGAGCTGAATATTGAACTTCAGTTTAACCCATGACAACTCGAACATGCATAGCTCAAAATTTTATTAAGAAAAAGGTATAAAATAAAGTAGAATATTTTGTCAATCTGTTGGCTCCTCACCTATGAGCTGTGCTGGGCAAGTTGCGCCAGTCAGTAAGGTGGAAGCCTAAAGTTAAAGCATTCTCAAAGGTAGACTGAGAATAGGCACAGAAATTTATGAGACCACTAGCCCATGTGATTTGTGTTTTCAAGGCGACGTTGGTCAATGTGTACGTGTTGCCCTGTATTTAAATTAAGCCATTTAAAAATTGGCGAGCCGTGTCAAACCTTTTCAGTATTAGGTTGGTCAATGAGATAGCCGCTTTTTTTTAATGATAGGATTTCTTGAAAATGACTGACCTGCTGTAACCTAAGTAGCTTGTCCCTGCATCAGAGACCTAATCTTTAATCATTTCCCTTCCCACAGGTAGAGCAAAAAAAAATAAGTAGTCATTCCTCTTGTAGGTGGAAATAGGCTATTCCGAGTTTTTCTAGCGTGAGGGACCTTCCCCCACCGTCTGTAAGTATTCTAAAGCGTCAGATTGTTCTATCGAGGATGCAACCGTTGCCTTTGTAGCACTTGATTATACGAACAGTCGGAGGAAGCCGGTACCTAAATTTAAAATTAGTATGTTAACGTGCTGACTCAGACGCTAAAAACGTTGTAATCAATGTGTGTGTGAGTAGGCTGTCCTCCTTTGGTCCTGTGCGTGTATTACAAATGTGTTTTTTTTAAACGTGTTTTCCAGCAATGTGTTCTTTGGCAGGGTGTTCTTGGCAATGTGTTCCTCGACTAGAGAGACTTATTTTCTTCCCTGTCAATGCAATAGAAATTTTTTCTTGTTTCATGAACTTCTTTCCTAGCTTACTGTTTCTGTGCACCTTGTGGATAGATTCCGCGTTCACTCAACCCCATACTAAATGGTGCCTTCCTCTTTCCTCTCATGGAATATCTTTGTCGTGGTTAATGGAGGCTAAAACTTTCTTATATAATAATAATAATCCCCTGACAATGTCTCATGGCCACTCTCTTATTGCTCCCCTGTCATTAGAATATCATGCCTAGTGCTAGCATTATTCAATTGCCTCTTATGTCTCACTCAGCTAGTTCTCATATACCTTCGAGGTATGAATTTCCTTTCTTGTTATGCGGTACTATATATGTTAACTGGTCAGTCGACTATGATCTTAAATTAGAAATTCTCTTGTCATGCAATCGCTGGACTATACCTGTTTGTGCAGTTTACGGCGTCACGGATACCGAAATAAAGAAAGATTCACAAGCCCCTTTTTTGTCCGTCCTCGCCCGTTAACCCGCGTTGCTGTAGCGAAGATCATAATCCGCAAAGAAACGCGACAGTAAAAGACGTCAGCGGAAGGTGCCCTTCCACGAAGAAGTCCTCCAAAGAGGGGGCCCACAGCAGATTCTCAGCAGCCCGTGGCGAATATCCGAGACCATAGAAATGAACTCTCTCGGAAGAAAGAACAAGCCTAGACTTCCACAGCTGGAAGACCAGTTCGACACCGAGCTAGCAGCCTTGAGCAGTCTCCTGAATGGTGCAGTACCACGAGATCTCAAGACTCCCGGCGAGGTCGACCAAGTGTACTCTGGAATCCGAGCAAAGGCTAAGTCCGTCAAGCAGCTCGGAGATCATTTAGTCACGACTCTCGAGAACTCAGGGGCCACAGCAGAAGCGACGGTAATCAGAGACTCATTGACAAGCGCCAGAACTCGTAGAAAAGCACTAGCAAATTCAATGGATCACAGAAACGAGGAGCTCTGGGGGAGCTCGTCACAGAGTGTGGCAAAAGAACCCTCCCAACGCAAGAGTTCGAGGTCAAAGAAAACCTCGTCCAAAAACCAGCAGCAAGGCGCTGCGTATCAGAACAAGCCCTCAAGGTCGTTATTGGCTGAGAGCCGGAACGGACACGGTTCCCACCGTCGGGGCAAAGACCAGACCAGCCCCAGCCATCGTCGTCAGAGTCACCAAAGCTCGAGTTATTACAGCCAGAGCCGAGACAGTGGGAGGGATCATAGCCAGAGCCTTCCCAGCGTCAGCTCTCGTCACAAGGACGGTGAGTCCGAGCGCCGCGAACCCCCTAGCCAAGGCAACAAGCAGATGATTATCGACATCACCGAAGATCCATCGGTGCTGTTGGCACAAATCACCATCGAAAGGTCGAAATTGAGGAATGGGAACCGAACGGAGAATGATCAGCCCTTTGGCGAGGAGAATGTCGAGAGCAAAGATGCTCGCACAGGTGCCTGGGTCGACCAAGCTTTCCAACGCCACGTCGTGGAGCCCGCAGGGGGCGCGACGGCGGTCGCGAACGCTCTACCCCGTAACACCGCCCTCGCACCTCTGATGAACCCTTCGGCACCAGCATTCCAGCCTAGTGCTTCCACCAGCTCACCGGCCGTGGTCTTTGAGACAAGGCCACCAGTGATCGACGGAGCTATGAGGCTCTCGATGATCGAAGATTTAAAAAAGGGGGACAACCAGCCTAACGCGGGAGAGGCTCATCTGTTCCACAGGTGGTTCGATGCTCTCAAGAGAAGGATGGAAAGGCTCGCGGCGGAGCCCATCGACGCCATTGAGATCCTCACAAACCATACCTGCGGAGAGCCGAGGAGCCTGATCAACGATATACTGGCCGCAACGTGCCTAGACACAGCGGCCCTGCTCACCCACATCGTCGAACAATTGAAGACTCGCTTCGGCTCTGATGACAGGGTAGCCGACAGCCTGCTCGAACGCCTCGCGCAAACTTCGGACATCAAAGGGTCGAAGGGTGACCGCACGGTCGGTCTCAAGCTGCGGAAGTTCAGCGACGCCTGTCTAGCGATTCATCACACAATGCAACATAACCACGGCCTCGCCTTCCTGAACACCGACGTAGGGCTATCCCCCATCGTAGAGAGACTGCCCTTCTTCGTTCTGGATGCCTGGAGAAACGAAAGAAGTAGGCACAGAAGATTATTTGGATCGCTACCTGATTTCGCCAGGTTCTGCGAGTTCATCAAAACGCTGTCAGACACCCAGTGCGACAGTTTTGGGGCATCGAACCTCAACTGGGTGAGTAATCGACGCGACACCGCGGCCTCCGCTCGCCCTAGTCCAAGAGCCCCGCGAGTTCTCCACACATCCTCGGAGAATCGACCCGACAGCTGCGTTCTCCACCAGAGTGCACAACATGCGACAAACTCGTGCCAAGCGGTAAGAAAGATGGAACCTCAGAAGTAGAAGGACTTCATACGTGAGCACAAGCTATGCTACCGCTGTCTAGGCACTCACTGGGCAAAGCACTGCAAAGAAGTCGTGAAGTGTGATGATTGCGGAGCCGACAACCACAGCACGACAGCCCATTTCAACCGAACGAAGACCGGGAACCCCGGTGTGGCTATCAGTGGGGCACGCTACAAGCAGGACCCGAGCGACAAACACACTCCGAGCAAGATCGGAGAGAACCCGAAAGCCAGGGCGTTGAATTCTCGTTCGGCTACTACCGGAGGTAGAGCATGCAGCAAAACCGTCCTGGCCGACGTTTTCGACGAGAGATCGGGCCAGTCGTGTCGCGTCTACGCTATTATCGACGAGCAAAGTACGACGTCCTTCTGTTCCTCTAAGCTACTGGACACTCTTCAGGTGACAGGCCCCAAGTCCCACTACACACTAGAGACCTTGTCCGATCAATTTGTCGTTCGACAGGGCAGATGCGTGTCCGGGTTGAAGATTAAGGGAGTTTCCGAAAGCAAAGTCTTCGAGCTCCCACCAATGTACGAGTGCGACTGCATTCCCGACACCAAGAGGGAAGTGGCGACTAAGGAACGTGTGGAAAGGACCCCCGAAATAGCCCACTTCGCCCCCCACTTCCTCACCCTCGACGACAGAGCAGAAGTTGCGGTGCTTCTCGGGGCGGACAGCGGGGATATACTGTACAGCCACGCTGACCAACGTCGTCAAAGTGCTCCATTTGTTCACCACACAGCCTTGGGCTGGGCCGTGGTCGGCAAAGTGAACGACAGCGCCGGCCCTCACTCTGACGAAGATGTACAATCCTAAAGATAGCAGCTGAAACTGTTCATGAACACCTCAGCGCCAGGATGTGTTTCGGGCTGTCCCCCGAAATGAACATGTTCGTCCAACAACCCGATGACGAGATGCCTGGTCTGTCTCACGACGACCGCAAGTTCTTGAAAGCGATGGAGGAAATATAGGTAAATGACGAAGGCCACCTTGAAGCGCCACTGCCGCTAAGATCGCTCGACGCGGCGCTGCCCGACAACAGAGTGGCGGTGTTTCGTCGTCAAGAGAACACGCTGAAGAGGCTAACGAGGGAGCCGGCGAAGTTACAGCAGTGTCTGGATGCCATGAAGAAAAATCTTGACATGTGACACGTCGAGCAGATACCTGCGGGCGAGAGGAACCGACAGTGCGGTCTCACCTGGTACATCCCCATCTTCCCGGTAGCTCAAGAGAAGAAGTCCAAGGTGAGGCTCGTCTTCGACAGCGTCGCCAAGTACCAAGGGACTAGCCTCAACACGTGCCTGCTGCCAGGACCAGACTACAACAACCGTCTGCGAGACGTGCTAACGAGGTTTCGGGAGCACAAGATCGCCTTCGTAGCCGACGTCGAGAGAATGTTCCACGCCTTCCACGTACCGCCAGATCACAAGAACCTAATGAGATTCTACTGGTGGGCCGACAACGACCCTCAGAAGCCCCTCGTGCCGCATCGAGCGCGCGTACACGTATTTGGTAACACCAGCAGTCCTGCCGTAGCCACGATGTGCCTTCACCGCGCTGCCCAGGGAACCGCCAGCGAATTGCAGCTCGAAGATATAGAACACCTCGAAGCGGCGCAAGATTATGTAACGTCGCATTTCTACTGCGACGACGGACTTGGAACTGCACCAGACCCCACCAAAGCTATCGGAATCTTGCGAACGGCCAAATATCTCCTGTCGCGGTACCACATCAGACTGCACAAGACCATGTCTAACTCCATGGAGGTCCTCAAGGCCTTCCCCGCGAGCGAGAGAGCGACCGAAGACAACATCGACCTGATCACAGCCCCCAACCATAGCACGCTCGGCGTGTCGTGGAACATTGCCAGCGACTGTTTAGTGCTGAAAGTGAACATACCAGATCGCCCTCACACGAAGCGAGGACTGCTATCCGCAATCAATTCGATCTACGATCCCATCGGCTTCGCCAGCCCAGTCACACTCGGCGGGCGACTCATCCTACGAAACCTGCTCTCCGAAACCGACCGAGCACCCGGTGGCAAGACCTTGGACTGGGACGAGCCCATTCCGAGCTGCACAGTTCAGTCGTGGCTGCGCTGGCTCCAGAGCCTTCAATGTCTGCACGAGCTCTCGATTCCAAGGTGCTTCCTTCCGCCAGAATCGAATGGAAACGACACCCAAACCTTGCACGTTTTCTCGGACGCTTCGCAGGAGGCAATCGGAAACGTGACGTACCTGCATACGACCACCAGCAGCGGCCAAGGCCACGTCGCGTTCGTACACGGAGAAAGCCGTGTGGCTCCAAGGGCTGCCACCTCGATTTCTAGACTAGAACTGTGTGCAGCAGTGGGAGCAGTTTTGTCAAGCCTGCAGACGATACAGGAACCGAAAAGGAAACCCGCTCGAGTATACTTCTATTCGGACAGCAAGGTTGTGCTGGGCTACATCAGAAACAACTCTGCGAGATTCAGTCGGTATGTTCAGAGAAGGGTGGACATCATCCGTCAGAGCAGCGAACCGTCCCAATGGAGCTACATCGACACCACATCGAATCCCGCCGACCTAGCCTCGAGGCCGACAGACCCGTCGAGACTAATGCAGACGGAATGGCTCAAGGGTCCGGCATTTCTAATCAGCGATGTCGTCTCCCCTTCCTCCACCTCGGCTTACCCGACGGATCCCGAGGAACTCCCCGAGGTCGAAAAAAGGGCCGACGTTCAAGCTCTTCGATCGACGGGCAATATCGCTGAACTTCTGTTCTCCAAGCTCTTCTCAAAATTCAGTTCATGGTCGGCCATCCTGAGAATTGCCGCCAGGGTAGTAGCTCTGTCGCAAAAGCTAATCAACCGAGTCCTCCTTCGAAGAGCCGACCAGAACAGCCACATCGCTGTTGCCGACCCTCAGGCCCTGGCTCACAACGTCCTGGTCCTGGAAGCCCAGAAGTCCGCCTTCTCAGATCTTTTTGACCGGATGCGCCGAAAGGGAAGTGTAGCCCCTCGACACAAACTTTCCAGCCTCGCACCCTTCGTCGATCAAAGCGGGCTGATCAGAGTGGGAGGTAGACTTGCCATCTCAGACTTCCCAGAAGATATCGAGCACCCCTTGCTACTCCCCTATAACCACCCCATCAGCACTGCTGTCATGATGCACTACCATCAGAAAACGAAGCATCAAGGCCGGCACGCGACGCACGCCTCCATCCGAGAAGCCGGGTATCATATCGAGAACGGCCGAAGAGCGATACAGAAGTTACTTCGGAACTGCGTCATCTGTCAGCGACTAAGGGCATCTTTCTTGACCCCGCAAATGGCGGAATTGCCGAAGGAAAGCTCCGAGGCCGCGCCGCCCTTCACCTTCGTGGGCTTCGACGTCTTTGGTCACTGGATGATAAACAACGGGCCAACCACAAGACGAAACGCCCCCCTCAGAAAGTGCTGGGCTCTACTCCTCACTTGCCTCGCCTCCCGCGCAGTTCATATCGAGATGCTGCCATCCCTCGATACTCCTACTTTCATCAACGGCTTCAGGAGGTTCATAGCGGTGCGAGGTCCCTGCTCAGTCCTGCGGTCCGACAGAGGCACCAACTTCATCGGAGCCAAGAACCTAGCCGAAGAAGTCAACGTTCAGCAGGCCAGTCGGGCCTTATCGGACCTGGGAGTGCGTTGGGAGATGAACCCACCGCACGCCTCTCACTTCGGCGGAGTGTGGGAGCGCAAGACAGGTCAGATCCGAAGGTGTATCGAAGCAGCCCTCCTGCACGCTGGTCAACACCCTCTGTCCTTCGACGAATTACACACCCTATTGCAGGAAGCGGCAGCAATCGTGAACTCCACTCCCCTGTGGGAGACGTCCTTTGATCCCAATGAACCACTGCCAGTGACCCCAAACATGCTCCTGACGCAGAAGACCAGCACGCCACAACACGACAGGCCCGCGCTCACTCGACACGAACCCGCTTACGGGAACTTGCGATGGAAAAAGGTGCAGTACCTGGCAGATCAGTTTTGGCTGAGGTGGAGGAGAGGCTACATCTACGAACTGCAACAACACAGCAAATGGAGAGCCGTCAACCCACCGCTAAAGAAAGGAGACATAGTCCTAGTGAGGGAGAAGATGGCTAGGAGAACCACCTGGCCGACAGGCATCATCGAAGAGACCCTCCCCAGTCACGATGGATCGTTGAGGACAGCCACCGTGCGGCTCGCGCGACGAAAAGACAACGACGGGATCCAACGGGTGGTGCGTCCCACCACTGAATTGATCCTCATCCACCGCCCCCCCCCGGCGGCAGCATTTAGTGGAGATAATCCACAAAGAGGGGGGAGTGTCGCGTCTTACCAGACGCGAAATTTGGGAAGTCCTTTTCGGCAACATTCTGCGGATCCGCGCTGGTTCGCAAGACTGACGCCAGCGTTCTATTTGGTTGAAGTGCGTGGGAGGAACAGGTTCCCGGATAATCTTAAGTTTCTGTGTCTTTTTAGTGTGATATGTCAGAAAATTATTAATCCAAAAGTGTCCTCGAACGTGCTATATCGTCGATCGCCATCAAGTATCTTGTGTGACAGCGGTGAACAGCCGGTTCCTAGAGCATTCAAGGGTGTTTCTGGCAGCCGGCAAACCACCCCCATTGAGCCAGACTAGCCGTTGTGATGTTGTGAATCTAGTGCGTTCTATAGCCAGTGTGCTGCAGTGTAATGCTGGAAATAAGTAACAGTATTTTAGCAGAACACTGAATGTGTGGTTTTCACAGAGTTGCCTGTTAAAAATAATTTTGACTCTAAAGTTGAGCTGAATATTGAACTTCAGTTTAACCCATGACGACTCGAACATGCATAGCTCAAAATTTTATTAAGAAAAAGATATAAAATAAAGTAGAATATTTTGTCAATCTGTTGGCTCCTCACCTATGAGCTGTGCTGGGCAAGTTGCGCCAGTCAGTAAGGTGGAAGCCTAAAGTTAAAGCATTCTCAAAGGTAGACTGAGAATAGGCACAGAAATTTATGAGACCACTAGCCCATGTGATTTGTGTTTTCAAGGCGACGTTGGTCAATGTGTACGTGTTGCCCTGTATTTAAATTAAGCCATTTAAAAATTGGCGAGCCGTGTCAAACCTTTTCAGTATTAGGTTGGTCAATGAGAGAGCCGCTTTTATTTTTAATGATAGGATTTCTTGAAAATGACTGACCTGCTGTAACCTAAGTAGCTTGTCCCTGCATCAGAGACCTAATCTTTAATCATTTCCCTTCCCACAGGTAGAGCAAAAAAAAATAAGTAGTCATTCCTCTTGTAGGTGGAAATAGGCTATTCCGAGTTTTTCTAGCGTGAGGGACCTTCCCCCACCGTCTGTAAGTATTCTAAAGCGTTGTCAGATTGTTCTATCGAGGATGCAACCGTTGCCTTTGTAGCACTTGATTATACAAACAGTCGGAGGAAGCCGGTACCTAAATTTAAAATTAGTATGTTAACGTGCTGACTCATACGCTAAAAACGTTGTAATCAATGTGTGTGTGAGTAGGCTGTCCTCCTTTGGTCCTGTGCGCGTATTACAAATGTGTTTTTTTTTAGACGTGTTTTCCAGCAATGTGTTCTGTGGCAGGGTGTTCTTGGCAGTGTGTTCCTCGACGAGAGAGACTTATTTTCTTTCCTGTCAATGCAACAGAAATTTTTTCTTGTTTCATGAACTTCTTTCCTAGCTTACTGTTTCTGTGCACCTTGTGCATAGGTTCCGCGTTCACTCAACCCCATACTAAATGGTGCCTTCCTCTTTCCTCTCTTGGAACATCTTTGTCGTGGTTAAGGGAGGCTAAAACTTTCTTATATAATAATAATAATCCCCTGACAATGTCTCATGGCCACTCTCTTATTGCTCCCCTGTCATTAGAATATCATGCTTAGTGCTAGCATTATTCAATTGCCTCTTATGTCTCACTCAACTACTTCTCATATATCTTCGAGGTATGAATTTCCTTTCTTGTTATGCGGTACTATATATGTTAACTGGTCAGTCGACTATGATCTTAAATTAGGAATTCTCTTGTCATGCAATCGCTGGTCCTAGTCTGAACTATACCTGGTTGTGCAGTTTACGGCGCCACGGATACCGAAATAAAGAAAGAGTCACAAGCCCCTTTTTTTGTCCGTCCTCGCCCGTTAACCCGCGTTGCTGTAGCGAAGATCATAATCCGCAAAGAAACGCGACATCGCTAGTACAATAAATGTATTAACCGGATGGTTTTTACGTAAAGAAATGAAATGGAAACATGTATATCTATTCATGTAGATATATATATATATATACCTGCATACGTACACACACATGTTAATACATATACTTATTGAAAATGAAGTATAAGAAAAAATACATATATAAAATAAAAAGATAAAAACATCCTACCATCTACTACACCGAAAATGACGGTTGAGCTCACTGTAATCCTAAGAAATTATTCGGAAATAAATAACTAAAAGGAAAAGAAGACTTCGAAAAACGCAAAAATAAACTGTTTTTTAATTTCTTCGAAGAAATTTGTAAGAAAACTGAGGGGACAGTCAAGAAACAACACAATTCTTCAGTATTATAGAGACCTGTGTACATGGGATAAAATGGAGTAACATTGTGGCCGGATATCACATCTGAGTGGCGAATATTTACAAAATTTGGCACATACAGGTAGATTAAGCAATGGTCCAAAGTGAAAATTTTAATTGCAGAAATTTAGAGTTTTTTTCCGATTTGAAAGTTCAGTCCTAGTGTGCGCTGAACGCACGGAAAAATATAAAAAGACTAAATGAAATGCTTAAATTAACCAACCCCCCCCCCCCCTCCCCCAGCTCAGCCGAAATCGATTAATCGATTGAAAACATCTTCGAGAATGATTTTGAAATAGCGAGACAACGCGGCCAAAATTTAGTTCCTTAAAAACTTTGCACAACCCTCACATCTATAAACCTGTATATTGGTGTACACACAATATGTATTTCAGGGTATGTTTGTCATACGGACGTTAAATATTAATACAGAAAAGGGAAAAAAATAAAATAACAAAGTGAAGATGAGGAAATACTCCTAATTTTGGAAAAAACGTTCGTTCTGCTGCATTGAGCTTACAGCTGTGGTGCTCATTATTGTCGACAGAAATAAGTAAGATGAATATACGAATGCCTTAGCAACGTAAAATGAAATAGTTTCTGATTTTCTAACAGAAATTTCAGGAAAATTAAAATTTCTGGTAGATGGGAAATTCACACCGAAATGATGCAGGTCCTATGACAGAGACGCAAAATGACGTGACACATTTACTCTAAATTCTTTTACAGTTTTAATGTTTTTGATATGCTGGGGAACCTTGTTCCACAAAAAGCTCCAAAAACTGAGAGAGCTTTTTGTCCCACCTTAGATGAACGGTAACTGACTAAAACGTCATTCCTCCGATTTGGTTTTTTGTTTGGGATATTAGATGGAAAAAATTTTACCACCTCTGCGTTACTTTGGGGGAGGTACAGAGAGGAGAACACTCGTCGAGCTTATTGGATCATGAATCTGTTCGGTATTGGGATCCAGTCGAGTTTTCTTAAAAGAGGGGTGACATGATCGTATTTATAGAAATTTCCTTCGCATACCACTTTGGCGGCGAAGTTTACACATTTTTGCAACTCTTCCTGACGAAATTGAGGTAAATCTCTCCACACAAGACTGCAGTAGTCCAGACGCGATAAAACTAAAGACTGAATCACAATTAATCTAGATTTTTCGTCAAGTGTGTTCTTAATGCGATAAAAGAACATTAAGGCTGTGTTAATTTTGTTGAAAATTGTTTCTACGTGTGAATTGAAAGTCATATTTTTGTCAAACCAAACACCCAGATTTTTTACCTTATCTAATGGTTCAATTGTATTGTCTCCAAGTGTTAGATTGAATGGTGGTAAATTTTTAGTCGCATTCTGTGATCCAAAAATAATGCATTGCGTTTTACTTACATTAAGTTTGAGCCCATTATGGTCATACTACAATTTCAGATTTCTCAGACAGTTTTCAGCGTTGGCTTATGTTTCTTTTAAATCCGCTGTTGAGCTTGTCATGGCAATTTGTACGTCATCAGCATACATTGAGATTTTTGTGTGTGCCGGCATGGTGGGTAAATCATTGATGAAAATTGAAAATAGGAGCGGGTCGATGATTGAACCTTGAAGAACGAAACGATGACGCTACGTGATCAGAAAAGGACGGTAAGATCTCTGTGCTGAGCACTGCTTGGGGATTGTTTGTAATTGCTAGGTCAAGAAGAGTTTTTGAAATATTGGGAATTCGCGTTGGTTCTTGGACCATTTGAAAGAGATTCTGTGCAGCATCTTACTTAGCTGATTGTTTTTATTTGCCAGATCTACGTTAAAATCTCCGAAAACATAGAAAGACTTTTAGGCTGCAGAAATTAACTTAAGCGTATTTTCAATGAAATCTAATGTTGGACGTATAGATGCTGACGGATGTCTGTAAAGACTGCCGATAATGAAAGACTTGTGCTTGTTTACTTAAACATTGAGCCAAACCATTTTTATGTCTTCGCATTTTTTTATCGGAAATAAGGATGTAGAGTAGACATCTTTGATGAAAATGCATGAACCGCTACCTCTCTTACTCTTGACTCCATCATAACGGTACAATGTGTACTCGGTAATGCTGAGATATGAGCTTTCGACTCGTGAATCGAACCATGTTTCAGATACGCATAAAATATCGATATCGTTAGTGATCAACATTACTCATACGTCATCCATTTTACCATTGAGACTGCGAGCATTTATGTGCAGTACTTTGATATTATTTATCTCAATAGACAGATCTTTAGTGGAGTTATTGCATTTATTAGGTCTAGTAGGGCATTTAGTATTCGTCTCTAGGTCTTTATTGCCGGGTTCACTGTTTGTGATTTCAGCTTCAAATTCAATTTGATCACTATTATTTAGTCACAAATTGGGGGCGGGAGCAACACGATTTTCATCACGCATTTTCAAGAGGGTGCTATAGTGGTCCTGTTTCCGGTGTATGTTTACCGGAGGACAGTTTACTTTTCCTTGTTTCTGGAGCTCTCAGTTTTGATGGCTTTTTTCAGAGATGTATAATTCCATTTCAATATTTGTTGTGAAGCAAGCTGTGTCGTAACTGCGTGGAGGAGACAGTGGCCGTCACCTAAAGTGTAAGCAGGCTCCATTTGAGTGGTCGTTTCAAGTCGTCCAGTGTGTCTGCAACGCGTGTGCAAATTTGATTCACTGTTGATTTTGCGGTAGCAGTATCGGTTTGGTAGTTCGATGGAGGCCTGGCAGAGGCATCAGATTTTTTTCGAATAATTTAATTTTCTTTGGAATAGTTTTGAATATCGTTATTCGCTTGACTTTCCTCGGTTCCTGCTTACTTATTGGAAAGTTGAGAATTGGTTGAAAAGGAGGGCATTTCACAGTCGCTATTTGTGTCTGTTGCAAGTAACGGAAATTTATTTTTCGTACTAACAATATATTTGTCTGAGATCGAGTCAGGGAAAGGCTCAGGCTTATTCACGTTCCTCATGCTGTGGATGGGTGAGTTATTCAGAGCTCTGCTTGATGACGCAATCAATTTTGAAGGATTTGGTGTACCATGTGCAGGGATGTGCATAGGCTTATTTTCTTTTTCAAGGTTTAAATTGAGACTATTTGTCTCATTCCGTGAAGTTTTCGATTCATTGGAATGATCTACAATTCCATTTATTGCTTGACATTTGTTGAAATGAGGACAATATGGCACGGTGATTCGCAATGTTGATTTCATTGCAAGTTGTCCAAGAAAACAGAAGTTTTCTTCCTGGGTGCGAGGCCATTGAAAGTTATTGAGTGCGTCACCATTTTCATTATCTGGGTAAGTTTGAAATTGAATCAAGCTTAAACCCAGGTTTTCGCAAAAATTCATCGCTTTGTTGAATTCTTTCGCACTGCAAGCATTGGCATATAAATACGAGAAAGTGCGTACTTCCCTACAATTTGTTATTTTATTCGAGCAAGGTCTGAGGGCGAGTGGCAGAGACCATCAAAACTTAGTATATAATTTTTAAATCTAGGCATACAATTTATAGTATGGAGAAGGTCATCGAAGCGCCCATATGAAACATTTTTGATCCAGCACGAGCGATCGAGGTCCTTCCTTCTGATCGTGCTTAGGATATTGTCACCTAGCAGCAAAGTATCGTAAGGTTCTCGACAATTGGAGTCGACTTCACAAGAGATACTACCCAATTGAAATTCTGAGCCTATTACAGATCGTTTTCAGGCAGTTATAAGCCAAGAGTTTAGTCGTTTTCAAGCAGTAAATTAGCCTTTTTCGGAGCAAATGTCTAGTATTTTTAGCCCATTTAAACGGCTATTTCTGGGCATCGAAACGGCTAATGCAACGGCCATTTTGGGCTTCTCTACTACTTGAACGAGGCTATTCACGACCATTTTTGGCTTTTCCATTGCTTGGTCGAGTCTCGTCCTGGCCTTTTTGGGCTTCCTTACTGCTTGATCAAGGCTAATACCGGCCCTTTTGGGCTTCCTTACTGCTTGATCAAGGCTAATACCGGCCTTATTAGGCTTCCGTACGACTTATAGTGGGCCTTGCAACGACCTCAAAGAGCTCCAACATCAGATTTTTTATACGATATAAAGAGTTTGTAAGGCCGGGTCTTGTGGCTGCTTCGCCTAGTGAGTTCCGATTTGAGGCGAGTGAAGCAGCGGACTTACGTTTATACTTCTCCGGCTGTAGGTATCGATGATAAGCGGCGGAGAAGTCGGAACTTTTTCGAAAATAAATTTACATTGGGATATATTAAGATTACTGAACATAGAAGGACTAGAATCGAGGTTTGAGGGGTAACTAGGGTAAAGCACTACAAGTTGAATGCTCAGCGTTCGACAACCCAAGTGTTCCAACAGTTATAAGCTATCATTCATATTTATTTTATATAATGCATTAATAATGTGGCAATTTGATGTTATGCTCAGTAGTTAGCTTTTCTATCCTAGTTTTCATGTTGAATGGATTAATTATTTATAGTATTGTTGATGATGTTTAACGATTAGGTTGATGATGTTTAACGAACCTTTCCTAATCTAACTTAACTAAGTTAGGTTAGTTGAAATTCATTTAGTTCTTTACATTTACTGAAGTAATACGACTTGTACAACATTTACGATTACGAGTCTTTTTACAATCTATTACGCGTCCAAATAGAGGTCGTCGAAAAGGCTTGAAAACGACTTTAAACGACCCGAATGAGCCCGCAAACAGCCATTGACTAGACCTATAAAAGGCCAGTTGAATGAAGAGCCCTTTTCAAGCCCTAATAGGCCAAGTATAGGTAGGAATCGGTTTGAAGTCGTGATTTTTGGCCCTTTTGGGCCGTTTTCGACCTTTTACGACTAATTTACTACCTGAAAAGGGCGATAATTTTCAATTGGGTAGCAGGTACCACAGGTGCAAGGTCTTGAGAACTTATATGTGAATTCAAAGCAAAAAGTTGCTCGGTTAAGTTCTGAATGTTTGATACTGAAGAGAAAATCGACGACGGGCTTGGAGGCTCACGTTGTCTTAGGGATTTGTTGAAAAACGCTGCTGTTAGAGACAAATTGTGAATAATTTCATGAATTTTTTGAGAGCTTGTTATTTGAAGCGGGTGCAAGTAGCCATTAAAAGAAGCAACAGTGTTTTTTCTATTGCTCTGTACTGGAGATTTTATTTTGATCTCGCAGCTTGCGTTCTGGGGTAATTTACTGCCAGTATCGGTTTGGGCGCAAATATTATCGAACATAAAATCAGGAGAATGAGGAGAGTCTACCACGCTTGAAATATCCTTATTAATAACACCTATTCTGTCTTGTACGACAGATGAGGATGGTGTTTGTGTCCTCGTCGCTGGCGGAGAGTTTGGAGCGTTGTTGGTGGCGCAGAGCTGGGGAGCTTGCGCGCTGTTTTGCTTGTTGAGATAAGGCGCAGCAGGTGGTTGTGGAGCTGCGGCTAAGACTTGACTGTTTCGAACCTTCAAATGATTGCTGGAGGTTTGGCAGATGTGTTTTCCCTCATCCGGTGATATTGGTTGCATAGTCTTCACTGACGTTACTTCGGAAGGTGACACACATTCTCTGACGGGGTTACTGGCAGTTGTTAGCAATTCTCCTGTCATTTGAGCATTAGAATCTTGTGAATGAAAGGATGTAGGTCTCCTACTGGCAGGCATTTCTCTTGGTAAGGCCGTATTTTTGCCTCTGAGAGAACCATTTTTTCGGGATGTTGAGGGCAACATTTTTTCAGAGAACGCCATTTTCCGGCCTGCGAAGCGAGTCTCGTAATGATGCATCGTGCGTTGTATTTGCATAGCTATGACTGGATTTTGAGAACGAAGTGGCTTTTGTATATATATCGCTGATACTGATTTGCTAAAGTTTTACCTCGCTCAGCAAGTATTTTATGAAAAGTGACGTAAATCCAAGCCGTTTATGGGAGTATTGAAGCTTACAGGTGAGAGAAGAGGGGTTGCCCTTTAGTGCTGGAGGAAGGAGGCGTGGAACAGGGAGGGTTGCGGCTGGCCGTGAACAATGACGTCTTCATGATGAAGGTTGGTTACGCTCAGTGGGGCTCTGAGTTCGAGATGTCTGTTTCTCGAAATTTGCTGCACGTAATTTTGCATTTTGTACGACCAGGTCAGTCTCCGACATGAGTCGCGATTTTTTTATGAGTCGCTTTTAGTGAGAACATATTTTAATTACAATTCAAAGTTAGTTGCACTTTTTATCATATTTTCTCTGGTAATTGTGAATGTTTTTCAATTTCTCGTTCACCCGTTGTTCTTACTGGTAGCTCACTTCAAACTATCGGTGTCTTTAAACTATTCGGTCTCAGTAGGGAAACGGAGGTACGAAACACAATAATTCTTTCATGCACATTTGTCGTCTTGGGCACGTAGGAAGTGAACAAAAACTTCACTGAGAGGTTAGACATTACCAAAAATTTATCAAACCAAACGTAATTTCTCTGGTTGCTTGGAGCGAAAGAGTTCAGGATTTGCCATGCTCTGAAAGGTCAGAAAGACGGTAGGCAGGGGTACGGGAAGAGGGAGGGGGGGGTACGGGCTCGTTGAGAGGTGATTGAGGGAACAAAGACACTTCAGACAGGCCTATTGTTCGAGCCTGGGCTGAGCACACCATTTCCTTCGTGTTGCTAGCACTGCTTTGTTAGCTTCGTATTTAAATTGCACTGTTTTAAGCAGAAATAAGACAAAAGTTATTTTTTTCTTTTCGCAGTTCCACAGGTAGCAAACACATTCACTGATAGTATGATTTTTAGTATGACACTAGTATGACAGTGTCAGGCCGCACAGGGTTTGTCGAGCCTTTTTGTGTTAGTTACCCCTAATCTTAAGTATTTTCTTCATGTGTCCAGCTCTCTGAACGCCGACTTATCTATTTCCCCGCGCTGATGTTGCGTTTGTGCATTTACTTTAGTTAGCCCTTAAATATCATTTGTATTACATGTCGATATTCCAATGTTTCTTGTGTTATCTAGCTAAATGCGACTAATATTTTAAATGCAATTTTGAGTGTTGTACCCTGTTATGCAGTAGCTCACGTCTGTACGCACTATTTTTGCAATAGAAAATAAATCACTGTGTTTGTTAAAATATATCAGTGTATGTGATAGGGACTTCAAAGAGATTCAGCATTAAACAAGTCACACCCTGAGGTCAAAAGAGTTTCCTCTCTCCTTGTTGACACAGGCTTTAGTCTTCTACGACACCTCGCCTAATACGGGGTTTAAGGAGCCATCTCGGAAGGAGGAAGTATTTCGTATAGTTTGTCGACAGGAAGACGCTGTCGCAGTTCGGCACTAACAGAATTCACTTCTGTTGCCCTAGCGGTCTCATACGGCGCAGACAGTTGCTCGTCTTCCTAACGGTACCACCGTAGTTCGGCACTAACAGAATTTACTTCTGTTGCCCTAGCGGACTTATTACGGCGTAGGTGGTACCCACACACACACCTCACCCTAGTGGTACCACCGTAGTTCGGCAAATAACAGAATTTACTTCTGTAGCCCTAGCGGACTGAATACGGCGCAGGTGGTACCCACACTAACCTCACCCCCCACACACAACGGTACCGCCGTAGTTCGGCACTAACAGAATTTACTTCTGTTGCCCTAGCGGACTGATTACGGCGTAGGCGGTACCCACACGAACCTCAGGAAGGGCAGCTGCGAAGAAAAGCTAGCGCCCCGGAAAAGGTAGCTGTACAGAAGACAGCCCCTTTTCCACGAACCCTCACGTCGACCGCACGACGGTATCGACATATTCTGGCGCCCGAACAGGGACCCAGAAGCTTTGCGCGACTACCAACGTTGTCTGGGATTTCTGGGTTCTAATCGACTACGCGGACACCGCATCACTTAAACAAGATGAATCTCGTCGCTCAAGCTCGAGAATACGTCGAAGCCCTCGGCCTCACTCCCACCGATGCGGAGTACCGGGAAGAATTTACCAGCCGCCTGAGGCATTTGGAAGAAGCCGCAGAACGAGCAGCGGAACGAGAAGCCGCAGAACGAGCAGCGGAACGAGAAGCCGCAGAACGAGCAGCGGAACGAGAAGCAGCACAACGAGACCACGAGCTCAGACTCCGACAACTCGATGCTCAAATCGCTCCCCAAAATGCTAGAGTAAAGATACCTCCACCGGCTTCATTCGATCCCACGAAAGAAAGGATGGACGAATTCTTGCAACGCTTCTGCACTCACACCACAGCGATGGGATTTACTGAAGTCGATGCTGTTGTCATGCTCCATAATTTGATCACACCGAAGGAACGTCGACTCATCGATACCCTGCCCGCAGCAGATCGCTTCAAGCTTCCTGAAATTAAATTGCTCCTACTAGATGCTCATAAAGTTACTCCGGCAAAACTACGTGCCAACTACTACGAATTGAAGCCAGAAGAAGGCGACAATATGTCACGTTACCTACGGCGACTCGAACAATCCTTTGACGCTTGGTTAAAAGGATGCAACATCGAAGCCAACTACAAGACTCTTCGTGACTTCCTAATTGTTGACCGAGCTTATTCAAGCTTGCCGCCCTTCCTCGCTACTCAGTTGCGTGACAGGGGTGGTAACACAGTCGCAAGCCTAGGAGAGCAAGGTGATAGCTTCTTACAAGCAAGACCTCATACATCGCTCCATCAGCTTTGTAAGGGTCGCACACTGACATCATCGACGGATGCGGGCCCTCCAGCGCTCAAAGCATCAGGAGCACCAGAGCGACGCGCGACATTCCCTGTCCGAGCCCCGAGCACTCCAGCAAGAACACCCAACTCCAGCAACAACTCTCGAGGAACGCCGCCAAGAACTTCTAACACACGTGGTGGTCCCACCCGCTCAGGATCGGTCAACACTCCGCAGCGCGAACAACGAGGACCTTACAATGGATTTTACTGTACTTTTCATGGTCCCAACCAATCGCATTCCAGTGACGAGTGCCGCCAATTACAGAGGAGGCAAGGTGATGGTCCCAGTAATGGAGCAGCCCATGCAAGCCCACTTATCTCCAGTACTACCGCTCGAGTAAACAATCTAGCAACGCATGAAGAAGCAGATGAATACGACGATATTCCCCCAGTCGCATGCAATCACATCGCCTCGAACAAGCTGATCGAATTGGGACAGCTGAAAACATGCTCTGGCACCGTGAACCAACAACCCGTTCAAGTACTACTCGATGGAGGAGCAACGGCGGTCTTCGTCAAGAAGGCTATCGTCCCAGCTGACGCAATTTTGAAGCAGGAAATAACCACACGGCTGGCCAACAATCACTCTTTCGAAGCGCCTCTGGCCCGGGTCTCTCTCGTGTGCCCCTATTACCACGGAGAGGTGACAGCCGTAGCCATGGAAGAGCTCTCCCACGATGTCATTCTCGGCCGAGTTCCCGGAACCACCTCCTTCGAAGAACAGATGACCGACTATGAAGAGCAACCAGTTGCTGCAGAAGTCTCTCATGTTGTCACAAGGGCAGCAGCAAAAGCGATCGAAGATCCCACTGCCGCACCAAGCACTGTCGATATATTGCAACACAACAAAGAAGACTTCAAGAAATTACAGCGGGAGTGCAAAAAATTGCAGCTTTCATTTAAGAAAGTTGATACTGGCAAAGAAGAAACGCACAAGGATGGCAGAGTCATTACCTTTGAACTCCATGACGGCATTCTCCATCGGAAAACGTTACGAGACGGTCAGGAAACTCATCAACTTGTAGCACCTGCAAGCGTGCGCCCACAAATCTTGGAAATGGCTCATGATAATCCACTTGCTGGCCATTATTCCCAAAAGAAGACTCAGGCTCGACTAGAACGCGATTTTTATTGGCCGTCCCTAGCAAAAGATGTGGTCCAATACTGTCACTCCTGCCATACCTGCCAGACGCACGCTCCATCTCGACCAAGAAAGGCACCTATCTCAACCCCACCGATCACCACTCCATTCTCCGCGCTCAGTGTTGATTTGGTAGGCCCATTACAACCAGCTTCGGCACGTGGCCACCGATACATTCTCACCGTGGTGGACCAAGCAACTCGGTACGCAGACGCAGCCCCGCTCAGACATATAGATGCAGAAACAGTCGCCCAGGAGCTACTCGAAATCTGCAGCAGAGTTGGTTTCCCTCACACGCTAACAAGCGACAACGGCACTCAGTTCACAGCTGCAACCTTCGAAGCTTTCCTGAAACTCGTCGGTATCCAGCACCGATTGACGCCATTATACCATGCCCAATCGAACGGCATAGTCGAACGCTTCAATGGCACGCTCAAAGTCATGTTGCGGAAGTTAGCCGTAGAACAGCCGCGAGATTGGGACCTGTATCTGCCTTCACTCCTTTTTGCTTATCGAGACGCTCCTCAGGCCTCAACCGGGTATTCTCCTTTCGAACTCATCTACGGCCATCGCGTCCGTGGACCTTTAACCGTGCTCAAGGAATGCTGGACCGATGAGAGCTTGCAAGACGACACGAGCACTGCTCAGTATTTGATGGAAATGAAGCACCGATTGAAAGAAACATGTAAAATCGCTCGCGAGAATCTAAACAGGAGCCAAGAGAAAAGCGCCAAGTTCTTCAACAGACGTACCAAGATGCGAACTCTAAAGCAAGGAGATAAAGTCCTCGTATTTCTGCCCGATTCTCGAAAGAAGCTACTTATGACTTGGAAAGGTCCCTATACAGTGAAATCACGCCTGGGAACCTATACCTATACATTGGACGTGGATGGAAACAACAAAGTCTATCACATCAACCTCCTTCGCCAGTACCACGACCGGGAGCAGCAAAGTTCCGCCTCACCAAGCGAGAAAGATTGCGAGGACGACGAGAGAGTAGAGGAAGCATTTGCAGCGGTTGGCCTCGCCCTAGAACCTACCTGCGAAGAAGAAGACCTCGACCGGAAAGAACCAGAGATACCGTCACCCGTCGGAGAAACCATTGAAGACTGTCTCATCTCCTCTACGTTGACTACAACACAACGCTCAGAACTCCAGGAACTACTTGAAGAATATCGCGATCTTTTCACAGATACTCCCGGAAGAACCAGCACGGCAGTTCATGAAATAAAATTGAAGGACCCTTCCAGTTTTCGACTTCAACATTCGTATCCACTTCCCTTAGCGCTGGAGCCTGAACTGCGGTCAAGTTTAGAGAAGTGGATGAAGATGGGAATCGTGATGCCATCCACATCACCTTACTATTCACCGCTCCTTGCTGTCCGGAAGAAAGACGGAACCCACCGATTTTGTCTGGACTGCAGGCACCTCAACAGCCAGACAGTATTCGATGCCGAGCCGATAGCAGACACCACTGCTATTTTCACCAATTTAGCAGGCAAAACAATATTCAGCAAAATGGATCTGACCAGTGGATATTGGCAAGTACCTCTACACCCTGAGTCCCGCCAATACACCGCCTTCAAAACTAGGTCTGGCCTCTATGAATTCAACGTACTGCCTTTCGGCCTAGCAAATGCTCCAGCCACTTTTTCCCGCCTTATACGTCAAGTCACTGCAGGACTGCAAGACACCGAGGTCTACATGGACGACATCTTAATCGCCTCGACAACCTGGGAAGATCATTGCACAGCATTAGCTAAACTGTTCGAAGCTCTCTCTCGACATGGCCTTAAGGCGAAGCCGTCCAAATGCGAATTCGGATTTGACAGCCTCCAGTATTTGGCTCATCAACTGAGCAGTAATCAGATCCAGCCTCTGGAGAACCGAGTCGAAGCCTTGAAATCGGCTCCACTCCCAAAAACCAAACGGGAGCTCCGAAGTTTTCTCGGTACAGTTGGGTACTACCAACAGTACATTCCTAACTACTCTCAACTGACATCTAAACTCCATGATTTCCTAAAGAAGAACTCCCCAGAACAAATACCTTGGACCGATACAACAGAAGATCTGTTCGAAAGTTTGAAGATAGCGTTAGTCAAGAGACTGGTCTTACAGTTACCAGACCCCAGATGTCCTTTCATTCTGAGGACAGATGCCTCCCAAACTGGACTTGGAGCAGCGCTTCTCCAGCCAAGCAAACGAGACTTCCGTCACTACGCGCCGGTAGCATATGCTTCACGTCGACTGAGAGGAGCAGAAATAAACTATTCTACCATTGAAAAAGAAGCGTTAAGCATCTACTGAGCTCTACAGAAGTTTGAGGTCTACCTGTATGGACGAGAATTTGTGTTACAAACCGACCATCGACCGCTCCTTTATTTGCAACAGGCAGACAAGTTGAACCCCCGATTGAAACGCTGGGCTTTGTATTTCAGCCTTTTCAGGTTCCGAGCCGAACACCTTCCGGGAATCGACAACCACCTTGCAGATTTCCTGTCTCGGCTATCGTAGCAGAGACACCCTCCCCCGGGCGTGTCAGGCCGCACAGGGTTTGTCGAGCCTTTTTGTGTTAGTTACCCCTAATCTTAAGTATTTTCTTCATGTGTCCAGCTCTCTGAACGCCGACTTATCTATTTCCCCGCGCTGATGTTGCGTTTGTGCATTTACTTTAGTTAGCCCTTAAATATCATTTGTATTACATGTCGATATTCCAATGTTTCTTGTGTTATCTAGCTAAATGCGACTAATATTTTAAATGCAATTTTGAGTGTTGTACCCTGTTATGCAGTAGCTCACGTCTGTACGCACTATTTTTGCAATAGAAAATAAATCACTGTGTTTGTTAAAATATATCAGTGTATGTGATAGGGACTTCAAAGAGATTCAGCATTAAACAAGTCACACCCTGAGGTCAAAAGAGTTTACTTTCTCCTTGTTGACACAGGCTTTAGTCTTATACGACACCTCGCCTAATAAGGGGTTTAAGGAGCCACCTCGGAAGGACGAACTATTTCGTATAGTTTGTCGACAGGAAGACGCTGTCGCAGTTCGGCACTAACAGAATTCACTTCTGTTGCCCTAGCGGTCTCATACGGCGCAGACAGTTGCTCGTCTTCCTAACGGTACCACCGTAGTTCGGCACTAACAGAATTTACTTCTGTTGCCCTAGCGGACTTATTACGGCGTAGGTGGTACCCACACACACACCTCACCCTAGTGGTACCACCGTAGTTCGGCACATAACAGAATTTACTTCTGTTGCCCTAGCGGACTGAATACGGCGCAGGTGGTACCCACACTAACCTCACCCCCCACACACAACGGTACCGCCGTAGTTCGGCACTAACAGAATTTACTTCTGTTGCCCTAGCGGACTGATTACGGCGTAGGCGGTACCCACACGAACCTCAGGAAGGGCAGCTGCGAAGAAAAGCTAGCGCCCCGGAAAAGGTAGCTGTACAGAAGACAGCCCCTTTTCCACGAACCCTCACTTCGACCGCACGACGGTATCGACAGACAGCAGATAGTATGACAGAGCCCTCATAAAGGACATGTACAGACATGTACAGCGTCCGAGATGCAAGAGGCGAGTAAATGAGTTATTGCTTTAAAACCTCAGTTAGTATGCCGCTGACTGTTGACCTTCCCATCCGAAATTAAAAATGGTGAGAGCTTCTATTTTCCCCTGAAACAAACAAATTTGCTGTAATTAGAACTCCAGTCCGAAAGAGGTCAGATGAACCTAATGAATACAATTATGAATCACTTCGAAGTAACTTTGACTCTTCAAACATGATGTATTGCCTCAGTACACCAACATTTTGAGGGCTCCGATAACTTAGAATCGACAAGCCTGTCGCCAGGTACCATAGAGTGACGGCCAAACGATTATGCGCTGAAATTTCGCTCATGTTCATGTCCCTCTTCTGGATGGTAGGAGTGACTCTCTAGTAGCCAGGAGAAGACGCTGGTGCTCATCCTCAGGAAGTTACTGGAAAAATTAGTCACTTCAAACTGTTAATAAGGTAAAAGTTGCATTCTGGGTAGCATTTGGATTTCTGTTTAAATTTGTGCTCATTAGCAGGGAAAATTTGATCCAAAAATAAAAGTAAAATCGTTTAACATTAGCAGTAGTAATGAGAAAACCTCGAAGGTTACAAAGCAAAATATCTTGTTTGTAAAAATTCATTTATTTTTACCAATCTGACAGTTTCCTTTAGGACAGAGACATAGGAAAAATAGGAGTTACGCCTCTCTTAAAATTTCATAAAATGTGGATTCTGAGAAATAAGTTAATTTAGGCAAACACACTCGAAAATACAGAAAACGTGCTCACTATCAGACGGGAAAAGGTGCTACTATTTCAGTAAAAAAAAAAAGTTTGGCTTGTGGAAAACAAATACTTGCACTCATTCCCACAATAATTGAAGGGCTTTCAATTTCAAAGATAGTTTTCCCAGTACAAGCTGGGAGGGCAAAAATTACAATGCGCTGGTGACCCCGATAGAAAGGTATTAAGTGCTTGATTGAGTCAAAAAGATTTTCTGAAGATGAAAATTTTCACTTAAGATTGCACATGAAAAATATATTTGCATGGCTTAAAAAGTTATGAAACGGAATAATTTGAACATTTTTAATGATTGTACAAAAACACATGTTTTCATGGCTTAAAAAGTTTTAAGCAGAATAATTGGTGGAATTTAGTACAAGGCTCTATGAAGTTTCGGTCACTAGTATGAATTTATGGTTGACTGTATGAAGTTTTGTGTTTTGCTTGATGCGAGTAATTCAATTTTTACTTATTAGTTTCAAGTACACCAGTTTGATGTTCTGGTATCAACAAAGTTCCGACAAATAGGTTTGACAGGGTCACCAGCATTTACTGTGCCTATGGCTAGGCACATAAATACAAATTTAAGATTTAAGATTGAAAGTCTGTTTGGCCCTTTGACTCAGAAGGAGTAGGTAATCGGGTGCTCTACTGGCACCGAGGTTTTCAGGTACTTGCACGAACTTTACCTCTGCAGGATAGTGAAAAACAACGACTATTCTCGCCTTTCTTTATTTTTGACGCTGAGGGGTGCCGTGGCCACGGTAAACTCATTAGGGTTGAATCCGCTTCTTGAGGCGGGGTTCCGGATTCAGTGCTGGCGGCGTACTCCAACCGCGCGCGGCGGCTCGTGGGAGTCCGTTGTGGGTCCAGGTGAGGACTTGAATGTGAGTGTAGTTATCCGCTGATGCGGGTGATTAAAGTGGCTTAACGAGTGGAGTGGCCGTAGTGGTTTGGACGGTGAGAAGGAATAGGTGTAGCCTGAACGCTTGGAGCGAGGCAATAGTGGAGGATTGAAGTGTTCAACGAGAATTAGAAAGTCTCGAAAGAGGTAGTACCTTGGTCTGGCTACTGCGTGTGGAGCTGTGCGGCTGAGTGAATCTGAGGAACGTCTCAAGTGAATCTGAGGAAGGTCTAGTTTTCGGCTCAATGGTTGGGATTGAGGACTAGGTGGTTGTGTGTTGGCTCTTAGGTCCTTATATGCCCCTCTGGTGCCCAAGCACTACACTCAGACGAATCTCTTAGGTGAATGACCGCTCTGCCTGGAGAGCTGGCTTTATATACGTGCGATACCGGAAGCTTGCGAAATAGTTCTGCGTGAAAACGCGATGAGAGCTGATGCTCGAAAAAATGTTTAAATATTTCGGATCAAATTTTAATAGATTTCGGGGTAATGTTGAATGACAATAGTAGTCTAAAATTGTAAGAATGATTGCGTTAACTTTATTTCATTTTTAGAAGATGGTTTTAATAATTTATGAAACTTAGGCTGAAGTGCGGCTGAGGGCGTTTGTAGTGAAATATCTTATATCTTATATAATACTAGTAGTGAAATATCTTATATCTTATATAATACACTGTGTTGCGAGGCCAGTTTGAGGTAAAATCGCGAAAAGCTGCGATAGACGTTTGAATGTCATACCGTTAAGCCGGCCGTCGCTTGGGCATGGGAACAGGCCTCGCACGAAGGCGCGATACGAGGGTTGGCCTTAGCAAAAGCCGCAACATCTGGGCCAATGAACAGGCCGCGCGATGAAGGTGTGGCACAAGAAAGCGGGCACCTAGCCAATGAAATTTCGAGACGTCAGGACAAGGAAGAATTCCTCCAATCAGCTGTAAAATGCTGTCATTGTAACTGCGAACATTCGTGAACATTCGAGAAGGATCCGAGCCACGCACATATAAGGATACGACAAGAAAAATCGAGGTCTTTTCGCGGGGTTTCGCAACAAAGAGAGAGTGAGGACACGCACGCAAACAGAGTACTCCGGCTTTGCCGGCGTACTTCGCACAAGAGTACCAAAACTTTAACAACGGTGTGAGGTGACAACATTGAAGTCTCATGAGTGAAAAGTCGGGAAAACAGCAGCCATCGAAGTATCAACTTGCGGCAGAAATCCACTCGAAGCACATCAGCTTCACAGCAATGATCGTCAAGTGCAAACGTGTCAACAACTGCAGCGAAAGCATTCAGTTTGTCTACGCCAGTTCCAATCTCACAAGCAACTCCAGCATGCCCCTTGGAACCACGCATTTACGAAAGCTGCACTCATACAACATCGATCCCGCGCAAGCCACGATGATCAAGCTCCTTCGGCACTTAAGAGCGGTAAACGCGATGCAGACAGGGAGCAGCACCAGCCGGCCGCCGGCATTGGGGCATCAGCGGATGTCAGTCTGATCAACTGAACATTCATACATTCCTCAAGCCATAAGTGGAAGCAGAGTTCGCCTCACTTCAACGACGCATCACAGAAGAGTTAGGGTGACATAGTGGAGTTGAGAAATTGAACGGTGATTAAAAGTGCAAGTTTAGGTACAAAACAGCACATTGGAAAGTGTTGGAAATGGCGCGCTATCTGGAGTGATTTCGATTTGTTTGTTTATTGTGGTGTGTGGAGCATCACATTGTGCGTAGCGCAAAATTAAGTGTTCCGCATTTAACACCTTGTGTGAGTCAAGGGTTTTATTGTTTTACATTATCCCCATTTTTATTTCGGGCTTACTCTAGCCCAGCTATTAATTATTTTCTTGTTCTGGTTTATTGTGAGTAGATCTTCTTTTGATAGTCATCATAAAATTTTTGTGTAACGTTAAAACATGCACCCGTTGCGGGCGCCTATCATGATTCGAAGCGCACGTTTTTTTTTCATGGTGTGTGTCAGTTTGTGTCAGTGTTTGTTGCCAATTATCACCTTTAACTCACGTGTTCAACATTCTACGGTCAAGAATAAAAATATGTCTAATTTTTCAAAGTTGTCGTTATTATCCATGCTGATAGACTAAGGGAGACTCGTGGTGCACTATGCGAACACTACTATTTCTAATTTCATTCTTTCCTGGCCCATTCTCCTCCTGTGTATTTCCATCTCAATTTTCCTTTATCCTTCATCTATAGAGGTTTAAATTCCTCTTTCGGTAACGAGAAGCCGACAGGCCCATGCTCGTGTCGTAACACGTTCACTACAGCTCTTTGAAAAGACAGTGGCACTTAGCCTACAGCAGAGTACATATTTGAATACTGCGATAAACCTGTAACGCGGAGTTCATACAGTCCTATAGTTCAAAGCGTGAATTGGTAATACAGTTTTGAAAATTGTAAAAATAAAGATATGAAACTTTGAATTTTTTATATTCGTATCTGTAGGAATCAGCGTCTTCCAATCGCATTTCTTTTACTCAAATGTTCGCCAGTCCTTGGTCATTACGTCGATTCAAAATCGAAGCTCACAACATTTTCCTTATGGTTGTTCAACACTTTTCAACAATAAAGTTATTTCATAGAGCTTGATGAAGTTCCGAACTAGAAAAATATTTGTGTTGCCATCCCTCCTGCACGGTTGCTAGACAGCGACTGCAGCGAATGTAAATTACAGTAAATAAACCAAATGGGTACGAATCGCGCTACAAAATCCAGAAGCGTGTGACAGCTCTCTTTGAACTTGAACTTGAACTTAATTGAGGGCCGACAGCGTCGGGGCCTTTGTAACGGCCTACAATTCCCTCCTTTCTGTTTACTCTCAACTTGTAACATTACCTAACTCGTCATCTCTTTATTATTGTAAAGCATTCATGTAAAAACTATACTTTTGTTGTGCGATCATCCACTTTTTGTTTAAATATAATGCTTATTAACTAATGAATGCTATGTTAAAATTGTTGGATTAGAAATACAAAACTTATAATCTTCTTGGCCCTCATGCTTATGTGTACGTGTATACATGTATATGTATGCGTGTATATGTACATGTATATATATGTATGAATATATATATGTATATATATACGGATGTATATTTATATATATATATTTTTTTCATGCTTCCTTAAAATGACACTTTTGACCATTGGCCGAAACAAGCGATTCATGTATTATTTCCTGGCGTCAAGAATTGCGAAGTTTTATGTCCTGTACATGTAAACTGTCAAAGTGTTTTCACCTCACAATGAAAATGCATCGTCCATGAAATTGTGTTGTCTCTTATAATTATCATCACATGTATTATAAAATGTAGATTAAGCAAGATTAGGAGTACATTGCCCTCAATCATTTCTTTTCGACTAGTGACACGAGCTTTACAATACTCGTGTGTGTGTATCATCTAAGTGTATTAATTTTAAGAGATTTTAAAAACCAATGATGGTACTTTTGTACTATCTATTTTGGAAATATACTGTTTTTTTCTTTTTCTTTTCCACAATTTTCACACAAAGAGTTCAGCGCCTGGTACCAGACTTGTCCACTAAACTACTCAGGATCTACCAATCCTTGTCACAAGCTACCAATGGACGGCGTAACTGGGATAGCCAGTGTGTCAAACACCATCCCCAGGCATATTGGGTCATAACTGATCACTCTACCTGACTGGCTCATTCCAGTCACTGTCTCTTACTCCAGGCACGCACAAGAAACATTTTCATAGATTCAATGATACTCAAATTACACTCCTGATCCAGTCCAGCAAGACAGCTCATACCGCAATCATCTTCAGCACATCTGGCATACCACTCATTTTCTCCATACTGCTCAAGCACCACATTCATGAAACTTTCCCTCTCCTGCTCAGACTTACTACATTCCAGTACAAAATGCTCAACTGTTTTCTCCACTCCACTAATACACTGCCGACATAATTTGTTATTATTCTCATTCCTCCTCCATGTACGTCTGTTCACACTCAATGACTTACATCTCACAGCAAACAAGAGTTGACTTCCAAAACTACCATCATAGAATATTTCAAACCTAGGTGCTTCTTTTTTCGTATACCAGTCAAGTGTAGGCTTCCGCATCATGCTACGCTTCCACTTATTCACTCCATACTCTTTTGTTTGCCTCTCAATCTCTTTCTTCCACCTCTTGCAGTCCCACTCAGGCCCTACACCTCCAGCATTTATTAAACTCCAGTCATCTACAGGTCTCCCAATTCTAACATAAATAATCTTTTGCATACTAAGTTTTGTTGCATGCCCCCAACACACTTTCTCCCATTAGCTTACTCTCAGATTCCATTAAAAAATTCGCTTTACCCATCTGCTATTCTGCATTCTTTCAATTCTCACCTAATAATTCAGCACTGCTTTCATCATTCTTTCTGAAAATAGGCTCCACCCAAGGTCACCTCTAATGGCTTCTGAAGCTGTCCATTTCGGAGCACCCAATGCTAACCGTCCTACCTCATTTTGTATTACATCCAGCTTTTCAAGATCACTTCCATTCCAGGCAAGAGCACTCATCCCATACATGACACTAGGTACAGCAACATACTTCCACATTCCTCTTACACATTCGTGCTTGTTTGCTCTGTATCTGGCCACACTACTTAATCGTCCACTCCACTGCATAGCTTTTGCCACTTTTTCACCCTTAGTTCTAGTGCATCCATCTTCACCTATCATACAACCTAGATATTTGTATTCTTTTGTTCTACCTATTCTGATTTCTCCAATATTCCACAGTCTGTCTCTATCAGTCTCATCGTTATTTATAACCATAACCTTACTTTTTTCGGTACCAAATTTCATCTTGAAATCTGTACAATATTCATTCACAATGTCAAGCATCATTTGCAGTTCATGTCCACATTCACTAACCACAACCACATCATCAGCATACAACAAACAGCTCAGTCTCTCATTACCAACTTTCAGTCCTAAGTCACTCCTTCTCAGTCGAACTGCTAATTCTTCTGTGTACAATCCAAACAACAGGGGAGACAGAGTACAGCCCTGTCTCACTCCTCTAACACTCCTCACTTGCCCTGTTTCCAAATTTCCTAACCTGTAAATTGCGCTTGTGTTCTCATACAGACTTTGTACAATTTTTACTATTTTTCTGCTAAACCCAACTTTTCTAGAAACTTCAAAGAGCCTAACCCGATCCCCTCTGTCATACGCGTTTCCAATATCCAGTAATGCTAAATATACCTTCTTATCATCCTTCCTCATTCGCTCAATTATTTCACTCACTACAAACAGATTATCCTCCCCACGTCTATCTTGCCTAAATCCATTCTGTTCTTCACCTAGGACTCCTAATTCCTCAACTAAGTTTTTCATTCTCTCATTCAAAATACCACAAAAGATCTTACATACAGTGTCACCCAGTGCAATTGGTCTGTAATTTTCAAGTTCTTTCATACTCTTATGTCCACCCTCATGCAACAGAACTACATTACACTTGTTCCAGTCATCCGGTACTCTTTCACTCTTCCATATCTCATCATATAAACATTTCAACATACTGACTACGCTCTCTCCTCCACATTTACAAAACTCATATGGGATCTTATCAGGGCCACATGCCTTTTTATTTTTCACTTTCTTCAGAAAACTTACAATCTCTTCACAAGAGATTTCGTTTTCCATTTGCAGTTTACGTTCATCAATCAGAAAATTTACGGGTTCATCATCTGTAACCTGCTCATTCATTCCACCAATGTCCTCCCAGTATTCTTAAACTGCTTTCACCATTTGCATCCTATCTTGTACACTGCAACCATTGACTACTATTTCATCAACTTGAACTTCACTACCTCTATCATTACATTGTATATACTTATACCAAATTTTTATTCCATCCGGATCTTTCCTTCTTTGATTTTAAACTTGGTGTCTCTCCTCTTTAACTCTAGCCTCATTAATCATTCTTCTTAAAGGGGTGTTTACACTAGGGGACATTTCGGCCGTGAGGCGCGACTCGTATAGACGAGGCTCACCACTGAGGCTCATATTTGTGTGAGTGAGCCCGTAGTTCCACATTCGCTCTGATCGAATTCGTGAGGCGCGACGCACGTGAGCCTCTCAGCTCAGTGTGTAGTTAGCAGTCATCAGATGAGGTGTAGCCATTTGCTCATCGATTACGGCTGACATAACGCTGCCACGAGAAACTACATTGCTTTGAATTTAAATTTATAAGCACATCAATGCATTTGGCAGACCAAAGGCTGCGAATATAAGGAGGCTGCTTTCGATTATATGTGAATGAAAAAAACGAATATAGTATCATTTCAGAGAGAGCTGAGCTGAGAGAGAGCGTTCAGAGAGCTGGACACATGAAGAAAATACTTAAGATTATGGGTAACTAACACAAAAAGGCTCGACAACCCCGGCTGCCACGAGAAACTACATTGCTTTGAATTTAGATTTATAAGCCCATCAATGCATTTGGCAGACCAAAGGCTGCGAATATAAGGAGGCTGCTTTCCATTATATGTGAATGAAAAAAACTAATATAGTATCATTTCACTCATGCAAATAAAAAATAGATTACGTTGTTTATGATGCAGCAGCAATATTCAGACATCCTCGTCGACTGCAACCCATCTTTCATAGTAGCTGGCCACACACTGACTGATTTTGAGCAGCGCGCGTTCCGCCGCACGCTTAATGTCTAGTCTAAACGCGCATGGCTCAAGTGAGGCTCCACACGAGGCGTCTACACGTGAGCCTGCAGCAAAATGTAGACCAGGGTAAACGGCCCTTTACTTTCTTCTGCTGGTCCTTGTACTCATTCCATGCACTCTGCCATTCATCCTCAGTAATTCTGTTTCTTTCATACATTTTCCTCATACTGCGTTGTTTCTTATTTAAAGTCTTTCTTCTCATTCGTTCTTCCTTTATCTCACATGTAAACCACCTGGCATTCCCTGTCCCTTTCCTACATTTTATTCTACCAACCTTTTGCTCTGCCACATCATACAAGGTTCTTGCAATCTCACCATTTAGGTCATTTACATTTCCACACCTGTTCCAGTTACACCTACTCAATTCATTCTTAAATTATTCCCAGTTTGCCATATTTATCTGCCAACTTTCTTTCACACTACTGACCTTCTGCATTGACTCCCTTCTACCCCAGTTTTTTTCAAGCACAAGCATTTTGTGGTCACTATCAATATCAAAACCATCTTCATCTACAAACATTTCATTGACACACTCCCTTGCTCTACTATTCACAATCATAGAGTCAATTGCAGTTTTCCATTCCCTGCTTTGCCATATATGTAAGCCATTTCCTATTGTGACATTCAGGTTTTCAGGTTCATTCTCATCACAAAAATCTATCAATTTTTGTCCATTTGCATTCACTGGCTCACCAAGTATACCAACATGGCCATTCATGTCACCCATCACAATGCGGTGCAGTGTTCTCGTACAATCCTTGTTAATATTTCATACTTTTTTACATTCTCTTGATGAGCTAAAATTCCATCAGTTGTCACATAATATACAATCACAACCGCGCTTCACAACCGCGGTGAATGTCAGCCGCGCTACACTAGAGCACAGTATAGGTTTCACATAGACACAACACAGTAATAGAGTGACAAATAGACAACGCAATGACACATCGCAAGTAAATAATTCACTCACCTCTTAGATACCCTACAACTTAGATACTCAAATACCAGACATGTGGCCAGCGAGAGTAGAGCGGAGATAGCGTGAAATATATAGAAAAGAGTAGAATAGAATTAGTAGTAGGTAGTTAGAGAACACCTTAGAGGTAGTACTTAGCCGTCCGGGATAATCTATATACACACTTGCAGTCAGCATGAACGGTTTAGCTGGCTAGCACCAATCGGAAACTGGCTGATGATCTGGCCGTCACGAGCGTTGTCATCTTTAGGTCTCTCTAACTAGAACTTACATTACTCGCTATATTACACCCCTCCCCCCTTAATTAGAAACCCCCCTTGTATCCCAATCCCCTTATTTCATTTAGTCAATCCTAAAGGTCCATTCTCACCACAGGCTTCCGAGCTCGGGTAGACCTGCGCGAGATGCTAGCACTTGGAGGCTCGTGAATCTTTGCCTCCTGGGTGGGAATCGAGTAATCAGGTGTTTCGGGGTCAGGTCCATTAGCCGGAGGTGGTGAGTATGAATCTCGAGCAGGTTGTGGGATCAATACGGTTTCCTCAGTAGGTTGGTCCCTGGGTCCGGGGAGGGTGTTCGAGCAGGTAATAACTTGGTCCTGGTGTCGACGAACGACCTCTCCCCCCTGCAATTGGCACTTGTAGGACACCGGGCCCGTTTTCTCAACGGTAGTAGCAGGGGTCCATTTTGGGGAACCCGGTGTGTATTGACGGACCATCACAGGTGACTCCGGCGGAATGTCAACCGCGCGAGACCCTGGGTGGTATCTTTTCTGAGCGTCCTGGCGTTGAGCAACTTTGGACGCGGTTGCTTCTGACGGCCAAAGCAGATCAAGACGAGAGCGAACTTTCCTTCCTAACATCAGTTCGGCGGGCGTAACACCTGTTGTCGTGTGGGGTGTCAGCCGATAGTTGAACAGGAACCTATCTAGTGCTAGGCGTAGGGGTTCCGTTGACTTTTTTATATTCTTCTTGAAAGTTTGTACCATCCGCTCTGCCAGTCCATTAGTTGAAGGATGGTATGGTGCGCTCGTAATATGTCGCATACCACATGCCTTCACAAATTCTTGGAATTCAGCCGATGTGAAACACGTTGCGTTGTCCGAAACGATTGTTACTGGAAATCCAAATGTCGCAAAAGTTTGTTTCAGGCACGAGATCGTTTCGCTAGAGGTTGTAGTAGATGTGGGAAAAATTTCAACCCATTTAGAGTGTGCGTCCACGATCACTAGATAGTATCTTCCATCCATTGGGCCCGCGTAGTCAATGTGTATGCGATGCCAAGGCTTCGCAGGCCATTCCCACGGATGGAGTTCAGCTTTCGTTGGTGCAGCTCGAGTGCTCAGGCACTCGCTGCATGACTTAGTCGTTTCTTCTGGGTCTTTGTCCAGCAGCGGCCACCATACATAGCTGCGAGCTAACTCTTTCATCCTAGATGATCCAGTATGGCCAGAGTGAAGTTCCTCCACAATGGCTTGTCAGAGAGCTTGGGGTACAATAATTCTTGCTCCCCAGAGCACACAGCCATTTTGTGTGGACAATTCATCTCGCTTCCCAGTATACGGAGCGAGATCAGGGTCACCAATTACCGTCGAAGGCCAGCCTACTTGGCAGTATTTGTGTACCTTTGAAAGTACTGGGTCCCTTAGGGTGCCGTCGTGAATGTGGGTGCTGGTGACTGGAGCTGACTCGAGGAAGTTTACTAAGGACGTCCATTCCGCAGGAATAGGTGTGGCTTCCTCGGGAGTTGTCAAGGGTAGACGACTGAGAGCATCAGCCGTGCCCAACAGTACGCCAGACCGGTGACGCAAGGTGAACTTGTAGGATTGCATCAGAAGAGCCCACCTTTGAATGCGCCCGGATGCCATCGGAGGAATGCTTCTACCCGGATCAAATAGTCCTAACAAAGGTTTGTGGTCAGTAACCACAATGAAGTCCTGTCCCCACAGGTAGCAATGGAATTTCCTGAGTGCGAACACCATAGCCAGCGCTTCTTTCTCAGTCTGGGAGTAGCTGCGTTCTATTGCTGTTAGAGTTCGGGAGGCAAAATAGGCGGGGCGTTCAGTTCCATCAATAAGGTGACACAGCACCGCTCCCACACCATCCGCACTACTGTCAGCCACTACCATTATGGGTTTCTGAGGGTCGAAGTGGACAAGGGTCTGGGAGTCTAGTAGGGCTTGTTTAGACTTCTGGAATGCCGTCTCCTGACTTGCCTCCCATTTCCAAGGGGTTTTATCTCTCAGTAAGGTATTCAGGGGCTCCAGCACAGCATAGTTGCAGATGATTTTAGAAATTTCCTATAGAAATTTAGGAGCCCAAGGTAGGCTCTCAGTTGAGTTACATTAGTAGGAGCTGGTGCCTTCTAGATTGCTGCTACCTTCTCTGCAGTGGGGTGCAATCCATCCTTGTCGATTTGGTACCCAAGGTATGATACCTGTGGCACTCCAATTTGGCATTTATCCATTTTCAGTTTTAGCCCTGCCTCCTGTAGTTTAGACAAGACTTGATGGAGATGCTTGTTGTGCTCCTGCTCATTAGTGGCACTCACCAGGACGTCATCCAGGTAGCAGAACACTCCTGGGAGGCCCTGCAATAGTCCTTCCATGGCACGCTGAAAGATTCCAGGTGCTGAGGCTATGCCGAAGCTTAGCCTATTATAAGCAAACAGACCTCTATGGGTGTAAATCACGGTGAGCTCCTTGGATTCATCATCCAACGGAAGTTGGGCGTACGCTTGAGACATGTCTGGCTTGGAGTATATAACTCCTCCGGCTAACCCGCTAAATAAATCTTCCACTCTGGGTATGGGGTAGGTATCAAGCCTAGTGGCTCTGTTGACTGTTAGTTTGTAGTCGCCACAGATGCGGATGCTTTGATCAGCCTTGAGCCCAGGAACAATCGCCGCGGCCCACCTAGAGTACTGTACAGGGGTGAGGATACCTTCCTGCACCAGTCTATCTAGTTCTGCCTCCACCTTAGGTCTGAGTGAGTAAGGCACATTCCTGGCTTTGCAAAACTTAGGTACTATAGTGGGATCAATCTCGATTCTAAACTTCCTGCCCTTAAAGCAACCTACACCTGGTTGGAAAAGGGAGGGAAATTTTTGTACTAACCCCTCAGCCTGGGTAACTAATTTATGTACCCTATTAGCAACTATAGTTAATCCTATGGAATTAATCAGGTCCCTACCCAGCAAGGCTGGCCCCTCCCTGTCTACAACCACAATAGTTGCTAGCTGAGGAACCATACCACTAGATTCACGCTGGATGTTAGCCCTAATCTCCCCACAAACCACTAGTGTGGCTCCCCCATAAGTTCTAAGCTTTACATCAGAAGGTCTCAGCTCGGGTCTTGACTTAGCTGGTATTTTAGAGTAGGTGGCCATTGAAAGGATAGACCTGGCAGCACCTGTATCTATCTCCATCTCTAATGGCACACTATTTAGTAACAATTTTACTTTGATTGGGGGTTTCATTTCCTCGGCTAAAGAAAATATTTCCCCATAACACCCATGATTGGGGCCCGGGTAGTTTGCACTGGTTCCATTGCTTGTTCCATTAGGGTGAGGGTGGTGTTCCCTCCCCCTTTTTTCATGCATAGCATGCAGAAAATTATTTTTGTTGCCTTTAGCAGATTTCTGCCCTTTTAGTTTGAAACAAAAGTTTTTTAGATGACCTTTTTGGCCACAACCATGACAATTTTACTGTCTTTATAGGGGCAATCCCTACGCCAGTGCAAACCACCACAGCCGCTGCATTCTGATTTGGTGCTAGCTTGTGCCTTAGTCCTGCCCTGAGGCTTGTACGCAGTTTGCTGAACTCTACTCTGACCTACATTTAGAATAGGATTTGATTGCCTCAACCCCACTGTTTCTCTCAGTGTGGTTTCTTTAGCAGTAGCTAGATCCATGGCCTTTTGCCATGTCAGGCCAGCTTCATTCAGTAAGCAATTTTGAATTTCATTACTGAACACTCCCAAAATGAACCTGTCCAGAAGAGTTTCTTCTAGCACGTCCTGTTTGAAATTACAGGTAGGCGGGGGCCTTCAAGGGCCTTCAAGCTAGCAACAAAATTAGCGATGCTTTCCCCTTGTTTCTGGTTCCGCTTATGGAACCGAAATCTCTCAAAGATCTGATTTCTTGTTGGTTTAAAATACCGTCTCAACGCTTCCACAATCTCGTCATAAGTAGCATCAAGGGTTCTTTTAGGAGATACTAGGTCTTTTATAAGCCTAGCCACTTTTGGGCCCACTAATGAAATTAGTGTGGGGGCTTTTTCCTTGTCTCCTGTTTTGTTTATTAAAAAATAGCAGTGTAATCTAGTTTCATAGTCTCCAAATTCTTCCTCTAAAGGATTAAATTCTCCCACTGAACCTATCAATGGCATGTTGGAACAGCCAATATTTTTTTTTAACCTATGGTGCAGAAGTCAATTGAAGTTGGCCAGTCCAAACCAGTAGGTTAGCCCCGTCACCAACCGGCCACCGCCATACTAAATAATTAACATGAATTGGTGTAAGGAAATCCAGATAAACGAAGAACAAGAAGTTTTATTCGAGAAATTTGCTGCACATATCGATTCCTCAAACAGAATAAACGACAGGAGGAGGCGGTTATAGGACGGCAACGAGCTCCCTACACTAGAATAGCAATAGAATTGGCACAGCAAAGAAATACACAGGACGCCCAGATCCTGCACGCCGGCACCAAAACAAGACACAGCGAATCTGCACTTCACCGTAGCTGTAATCCTAATAAAAATTCGACCTAACAATGATCAATTTGATTTCGGTGCGGAAGAATACGTGCCACGTATTCCGCCAGCCAGCACGAAACCACATGATATAGTTCTTTATTTAAAAAGCAAAAATATACAGTAATTTTTACCACCTTAAACAAATTCATGTTGGAAAAAATAAATCAGAGCTAAGCAACGGGGTATGAATAATTAAGCCAAGTTTACAAAATTGAACCAAATACTAAATTTCGAGGCAAGAGGGGTTTCCGCTAACGCAGAGAAATTCCGCCATAGAATTCGCTAGGGAAATTAAATTTAAGAAAAAACGTATCCCGCAGCCGCCACCTCCAAATGAAATCTATGCTTTAGAAAACAAAAGATCTTTCATATCTTAGCCTGCGAAGACCTGGAGTTGGGACAGCGACTATCCCAACACTGGGCCCGCGGCCAAAGAAATTTTATAACAAACATCGAACGCTTAACTTCTAAGTTTAGGAAATGGAACAAGCAGTTTACAAGTTAATCTGAGCGCTCTACAATTAAGTTATTCACAACAAAAATTTGACACATAGTCTTTCACTAGTTCAAAAATAGAGAGGTTATGACAAACCTCCAGCCGCCATACACTTTATTCTTCGAGCGGCAACATTTTTCGCTTGTCTATCCATATTCAAGGTTGCAACCTCATCTTCCTCCGCAGAGGAAGGTTCACATATTTCATCATCGTCAAGTTCAGGATAAATACTATCCAGCTCAAGTGGACACAAATTATAAAGCGCAGTTTCGACAACTAGACCATTAGGTCTCTTAATTTTCACAGACCTAACCGCCCCATCATCGGATTCATTGACATCTACAATTTTTACAACCATACCAATCAAAGGTTCCGAACTGGATTTTACCCCGGCAAAATGTAAAGGAATAAATCCGTCCGTGAGCCGTAGGCAAGTAATTCCTGCCAAATTTACTATTTCAATAGGTGTGAATGAAGATAAACAATCTATACCTAAGACGCCTTCTATTTTCACAAGCCCGTCTGAATGCTTTACAGCTCTGAACGAAGGAGAAACAGGAATTCCTCTATCCTCGCAAAATTCTATCGCCCTCTTAATATTAGCAAGGTTAACATTGAACTCCAAATCTAACAACGCAGTAGCTGAAAGCGCGGCCTCATCACCACCAGGAAGAATTACTGAAACATTCGTCTCCCAAGCACGAACCTTATCAACTCTACCCAATTTAGACAAAGAAATAATTTTACAATTTTTACACGAGTTTGCCACACTTTTAACAGTATTTCTATTTAAGAGTGAACACTGCGCACCAGTATCAAGAATTACATTGACAACTTTAGAATTTCCCGCAGCTCCACATCTCAAAGCAATCGCAGGTAGAAAAGGCACAGGCGAGCCTGCGACGCTATGTCACTTCGAAAAATGTTTGAACTTAGGACAAAGAGGAGAGACGTGACTTTGACTTGAACAAATACTACACGGGAAAGGTAAACTATTAATACATGCCCCCGTCTCATGTTTACTACTGAAGCAAGATGAACAAAGTTTCAATGCGATGACTCGAGACTGTCTACTCTGGAAGTCTGGATACTTCCGACACCTGAAGCTAGAGTGTGTGGAGGAACGGCAAAATTTACAGTTTACAACCCTATTAGCTTTAGAACCTTTAGCCCTTAGGTTGGCCCCCGACGTTAGGTTGGCACTACTGCCTGCCCCACCAACGCAAGATTGCGTATTATTGACGCAAAAACTATCCATCAGATTCTCAGCAGCACTGGTAGAATGCCCTAACTCAAATCCCTTGGACCTGTCTGCAGCATTTCTATCAGTCAAACTTTTATTTTTAATATTTAGAGCAGCAATCACATCCAAATAATTTTTCAAAATATCTGTCACAGAGGGGTAACTGTTATCTACTTTCCTAATTAACTCAAGGAAAAAGTAAGAAGGAAGAGTGTCTTTCAATTTTCTTGCTAACATGCGACCACAACCTTCCTCCTCGATATTAATTCCCAACGATTTTAAGTCGTGCACTTTGAACTGAACCGCGGACAACAGATCCTTTATTTGCATCAAATTACGAACCGACTTCATGCACAGAAGCTCGCCCATTAGATGATCTATTATAGCTTTTTTATCGTAGAAGGTGTTCTGCAGGAGCGTTATCGCCTCCCCAAAAGTAGGAAGATTCTCTACCAACGCCAAGGGAGAACCCCTCAACCGACTCTTCAGGAAGATCAACTTCTGACTATCAGTCAGATGAGGCGAAGCCTCTAATGCATTTGAAAATTTCTTCCAAAAATGAAAATATTCTAAACAGGATTTATCATTGCCTGAGAACTCTGAGAGCTCCAACGTTGGCAACTTAAAAGGCAAGGTGGTACTAGGAACACTAACCCTTTTGAGAGACACTTGTACAGTATCTAATTCAGACAAAAGTTTCTCTAATTTCAAAATATATGGAGCAAGATCAGAATCTACTTCATTTAGTTTGTCTTCCAAACGATCGGAAGAAGTCTCATCGGTTATGGCTTCTATTAGGAAAAGCTCATATTCTCTTATTTTCATCAATTTGGACTTAACCTCTTCGGTATAAGAGGCTACTACCGAAACAGACGTCAATGAACTAACAAGTCCTCCAATGATAGCAGAACGCTTAGTTATAGATTGCTTCAGACCAGAAATACGTTTTTTGATAGAGACTGACATGACTATGAATTAGAGGCGCCAAAAAAGGATGGTTCAATATGTAGAGAATCTATTAACACTGACCACATCCAAATACATTTACACTGAACAGAGCTCAGTCTATCCGAAACGGCAAGTAAATATGAAGCAGTTCGTTACCGGAAATTCAGTAGATACCAGTGTAGAAGGAGTCCACTGGGAGATAAGCTGCAGACCTTCCCTTTTTCAGGCAAGGCGTGACGAGTTGCAACAAGCGCCGCTATAACGAATTTCCTGGGGAAAGTATTTTGAAAGCGATGACGACATCCCACGAAGAAGCATCCCCAATGGAGAACCTATCCCGAGTCAGTGCGACAAGCAGGTACACGTGTGTTGATCTTCGGGAGACGTCGCGCCGAGATTGATCCTCCCGGCATACTCTTGGGACAATCAAGCGGTTCTTAAAAATTTGCAATTTTCATAGTAATAGGAGTACAATGGCTGATCAGCATAGATGCCGAAGAAGGGCTGGCGAACGCAACGAATTGTCTCAGATAGGCGAAGACAAGCATGAAGACTGCAACTGTATGAATTTCACATACAACTATATGGGGTGCAGGGCCAGCTGAAGTACAGGGTACCGCAGTGTCAGCCCCCTAATACGGCGGGCGAGAAGGCACAGCGTTTAAGCGGGAACCGTCATAGGAGAGTCGGTGCCCCGCCACAGACGCGCAGTGCCAAGGTCAGTGATACCGACGCACGAGACCGGGCGGCCTACGAAACTAGTGCCACACTATTTGGAAAAATAAAGCGGAAACCAGGATTGTATAGGTATCACAAGGAGAAATTACTTGCAAGAAAAGTCTGCAGAAACTAAAATCAAACCACGAGCCAACCCTTGAGAGAATCAAATTTCTCGAACTGTTGGAACAGCCAATATTTTTTTTTAACCTATGGTGCAGAAGTCAATTGAAGTTGGCCAGTCCAAACCAGTAGGTTAGCCCCGTCACCAACCGGCCACCGCCATACTAAATAATTAACATGAATTGGTGTAAGGAAATCCAGATAAACGAAGAACAAGAAGTTTTATTCGAGAAATTTGCTGCACATCTCGATTCCTCAAACAGAATAAACGACAGGAGGAGGCGGTTATAGGACGGCAACGAGCTCCCTACACTAGAATAGCAATAGAATTGGCACAGCAAAGAAATACACAGGACGCCCAGATCCTGCACGCCGGCACCAAAACAAGACACAGCGAATCTGCACTTCACCGTAGCTGTAATCCTAATAAAAATTCGACCTAACAATGATCAATTTGATTTCGGTGCGGAAGAATACGTGCCACGTATTCCGCCAGCCAGCACGAAACCACATGATATAGTTCTTTATTTAAAAAGCAAAAATATACAGTAATTTTTACCACCTTAAACAAATTCATGTTGGAAAAAATAAATCGGAGCTAAGCAACGGGGTATGAATAATTAAGCCAAGTTTACAAAATTGAACCAAATACTAAATTTCGAGGCAAGAGGGGTTTCCGCTAACGCAGAGAAATTCCGCCATAGAATTCGCTAGGGAAATTAAATTTAAGAAAAAACGTATCCCGCAGCCGCCACCTCCAAATGAAATCTATGCTTTAGAAAACAAAAGATCTTTCATATCTTAGCCTGCGAAGACCTGGAGTTGGGACAGCGACTATCCCAACAGGCATATTGAATTTTTAGTATAGATAGAAACTAAATAAATTAGTATAGATAGCCAATGCTAAATTAGTTTAGACAGCCAATGTAGTAATTTTAGTAACTTTAACACACTGTGAAATGTATAGAAAAAAAATCACAGCACAAATAGTACAATACTTGATCAATTCTGAGTTTCTTCACTAGTCTAGCCAGTCTAGCAACACCAGTGAGCAGAACAATAAAAAATTTCACAAGGCCAATTCTATGTTCCCTCACTAGCCACTACTACTCAGTCACTCCCAGCAGTTTTACCATCTCGTCGCCAATTTTATAGATTTAGTAGTCCTACACTAGAGCACAGTATAGGTTTCACATAGACACAACACAGTAATAGAGCTGACAAATAGACAATGCAATGACACATCACAAGTAAATAATTCACTCACCTCTTAGATACCCTACAACTTAGATACTCAAATACCAGACATATGGCCAGCGAGAGTAGAGCGAAGATAGCGTGAAATATATAGAAAAGAGTAGAATAGAATTAGTTGTAGGTAGTTAGAAAATAACTTAGAGGTAGTACTTAGCCGTCCGGGATAATCTATATACACACTTGCAGTCAGCATGAACGGTTTAGCTGGCTAGCACCAATCTGAAACTGGCTGATGATCTTGCCGTCACGAGCGTTGCCATCTTTAGGTCTTTCTAACTAGAACTTAAATTACTCGCTATATTACAAATACATTCTCTGGCATGCATTCTTTCACACTTAATTGCTAACAAATCTCCACTTTTAGGTTCATTTCCAACAGGAAGTTCCTCTAATTTCCAATTTAGAGCATTTGTGGTGTTCTCCCTCAGGCTGCTTTACACTCCGGGCAGACTGTGAATATCTTTTAGACTTCAGAATATCTTTGCCCGGAATGAGTGCCTGAGGTGCAAACGAACCCGACAGGATGAGGAAAACACAACTGGAATAAAGGCCGTATAATTGAGAAGATCGCCGACAGTGTGGCACATGAGGTAAATGATTACAAGCAGGTAGTATAGTACACAGGGACGACTTGGAAAACCGACGGTTGTCGGTAAGTCGCGTCGTGCGTGCCGTGGAGTAGCGGTGCGCCGTCGAGGTGGCGATGGAGGCCGTGAGGCTACTGCTTGCTGAGCAGCCGAGACTAGTGAATGCCGGAGTCACTGCGCGGAGAGTCGCAGGGAGAAGTCTTGTGTGAGCCGCTGCTGTGAGGAGGCTCGTTGGAAGACTTGTGTGAGCCGTTGCAGTGAGGAGGCTCGCAGGAAGAGGACTTGTGAATATCAGGGTTCCTGCGAGTGCACTGTGCGAACTGTCTTAAGGGGGGGGCGGTGCCATTAGGAAAGAGAGGAAAACAAGAGTTTGGCACAGGGTGTGCCAGAAGAAAAGGAAGAGGAAAGAGAAGATGGACAGTAGGAGAGAGAAGAGGCGAACAAAAACGCATAATTTGGTGATCTTGATCAGTTCTTTTATGGGTTAGTAACTTAGAGTATGAAGAACGTGAAGACCTTTCAAGACTTTGTATATACGAAAAATATGCTAGTCTCTCGAGTTGCCGAAATGAAATCTACAATATTTGCAGTATTTACATTATGCTAATTTTAAAGGCTGGCTAAGATTACCTAGATCCTATTTACATACGCAGAGGGCATAATAACATATGTACATAATTTACACTACTTATCTAATATATACGTACGAGAAATTATTAAATACATTACATACACATATACATACACATGCATTTATATTCCTTTTTTTTGTTTTTATTTGTTATTTTTTTTTCTTTTTTTCATTTATTTATTTATTTATTTTTTTTTTCTTTATTACTTTTTTTTTCAAACACGTATGTACACAAACTATTACTATGTACATAGGTTTTTTTTTTAATACATTATATACATCAAATTGTCCAAGGAACCGGTGTACTCATTGCAAGCCTGCCCGAGGGGGGAGGGGTTCTATCTGACATCATGAATGGAGTTAATTTGGGTTGGAGTTAATTTGGGTTGGAGTTCATCTGAATGGGAATAATGGAGATAATCTGGGTGTTGCTGGGTTGTGGGTCCTGATAATTAGATGGTTGTATTGGGTTATTCTGATCGGTTGTTTGATTTAGAGGCTGGGTTTCTATTGAGTTGTGTTGAAATGATGAGTGGAGATTTGGGGTTCTGACTTCCCACCCGGGGGGGGGGAAGACCGTTCCGTCCACTCGTCAGAACCCCAATGAAAAACAAAGTAAATAAGTAAAGTTGGTACGGTCTTCCCCATGTGCTGTTGGATATGGTTACTTGTATTTGGGTTCAGGTGAGGGTCCTAATGCGAGAAGTTTGGAGCTTTTAAACCGAGAGTTTTGGCTAGTGGCACTATCTAATGGGAACGTTAATTGATGGAATAAGTCGGGTTCTAATAGTTGTAAATTTTCCCAAATTTTAACGTGCGTGATTGTGTAGCAGGATGTTTATTGAAGGAATATCGGTTTGTTCATGCAGTGTTTTGGATGAACTTCTGTCCACAAGCCTTGTATTGGTTATAAATCTTAGAGCTTTATTTTGTACTTTCTGCAGTTTTGAAATGGCTGTGGGAGACATTGTATGGAGTGGAATGGTTGGGTATGTAATGGCTGATCTTACGAATGTTAAATATAGTTTCCTTTTAGTATCGAGGGATAGATGCTGAAATCTGTATAGTTTACTGAGTTTGCTATATCCTATTGCTTGTCGTTGTGTTACTTGGGCTGAAAATCCATGGGTTGAGAAATTGAGACCTAACACTTTACCTATGTTTGTATACGGAAGGTATTGGTTGTTGATGAAAATATCTCCAGTGTTGTGCCGACTTATGGGAATGATTTTAAATTTTTTGTGGTTTGTTGATATTTTCCATTTATTTTCAAATTGGTTGATTTGTTGGATTGCGTGCTCGGTTTGATGGGCTGCATATGCTGGAGAATATCGGCCTGTGGTAATTTGGGTTATGTCGTCGGCAAAACAGATGTAGTCAGAGTTTGGTAACGGTGGAGGGATATCGTGTGTGTAGAAGCTGTATAATGTTGGTGATAGGCATGCTCCCTGGGGTACTCCGGATTCTAATGTGAATTGAGGGCCTATGTAGTTTGCTATCCTGGTTGATGCTGTTCGATCGGTCAAATAATCTGCAAGTGTACGGAGAAATAGTGAATGGATGCCGGACTGAGAGAGTTTGTATATTAATCCTGAGTGCCAGACTTTATCGAATGCTTTGGTGACGTCACGAAGTACAATGTCTATTGTGTGTTTGTTGGCAAGATTTATGGATATTGTTTCTGTGAATGTTGCCAGTGCTGTATGGGTGCCTCTGTCTTTCCTGAAACCATGTTGTGTGCTATTGTTCAGGTTGTGAATGACTAAATGGTTGGTGAGTCTGTTGTTTAATATTTTGTCCAATAGCTTGCCCTGTATGTCTAGTAAGGATATCGGTCTATAGTTTTGAACTTGCTTCTGAGATGTGAGGGTTTTGGGGATGAAAATCATGATGGCATGTTTCAGACTGTCTAGGAAGTATCCTGCAGATATGGCGTTGTTAAATATGTACAAAAGGTATTTGAGCATATTTTCTGGTAATTTCTTTAATTGTAGTGTGGTAATACCTGATGGTCCGGGGGCTTTCTGTTTGAACGGTCGTAGGGTCTGAGTAAGTTCATCTAAAGTTATTGGTGGGAAATGAAGTAGGTCTAATCTGCTCAAGTTGCCGGTGTAAAATGGTATAATTTGACGCGCTATATTGTTCATGTGTTCTTTAATTGAATTTATGTGTTCAATGTCGAAATCTTCCTCGTCCTGCTCTGAGAATATACTTTTCCAATGTTGTCTAAAAATTGGTTCTTTTTCTTCAGGTGTATGAAGTTCGAGTCTATTGTGCTGTAAGTATGGAATTTTTTGTTTGGTATTTGTACCCATCATTCTTTTAATTAATTTCCAGAATTTTGTCGGATGTTCTTGTAGGTCTATTTTTTGTATTAATATATTCCAAGTCTGCATGTAGCTCTTTTTATAGATTTTTTGTAATTTTTTCCTGAGATTTGAGAGAGTACTGTGCAATTCTTTAGATGGTCCGTTAATGCGTATGTAGTTTAAAATATGTTGGTATCGCACCTGGATGCTCAAGGTTTCGTGGGTGGGTTTGATACCAGGAATTGTTCTGTGGGTTATTGTTGGTATTACGTTTTTTGAGGCTTCTTGTATGTGTTTTGTCCATTTTTCCAGATGCTCATCAATTTCTTCCAGGGTTGGGTTTACTTGTAGATCAGGACTAATGCGGGTTAATTCTTGCCTATATTTTTTCCAGTCTGCTCTGTGAAATTGGTACCTTGGTTTAATCGGGACTTGAATTGGGTTTGCTGTTATTGTTGCTATAATTGGAATGTGGTCAGATGGTGTGATTGGTCCGGGTTGAAGATGTATGTTATGAAAGGCCTGTGGGTTTTGCAGTGCAATATCTGGTGAGGTGGTACTTCTATGAGTTATAAGTGTTGGGAAGTATGGCCCAATATGTATGCATTTGTTCCGTTCGATTAAATAGTGTAAATGTTTACCTCTATTGTTGTTATAAGTGTGTCCTATTGTTTTATGTGCTGCATTTATGTCTCCAATGAAGTAAACTGGGTGTGGTCTATTGAATAGTGTGTGGAAGTCAGCGAAGTGGAGGTATTCTGTTCTTGGTGGAGTATATGTTGTGCCGATAGTAATTCGTCCCTGCATTGTATCTATCGTAATTGCTAGCATGTCCGAATTGAAGTTATCATGTAGTTTATATGATATATTTTTCTTAATTGCTATTGCAGTTCCTGCATGAGGTTCATCTTGTTTGTTCGCATAAAAGGTATTATAATTAAATATTTTCATGTGGTTATCCCCTCTCAGATTGTGTGCATTGATGAGTATAATGTCTGGATTTATGTTATTGTAAATGTTAGATAGAGATATTTTATTGGAGCTCCAAGATTGTACATTGTGTTGTAATACTGTTAGTTTGCTAATGTTCATTTTTAAGAAGTAACTTTTTTAGTTTTTTTGCTGCTGTATGTAGTGATTGGTGCCTTGGGAGCGCCAGGAATTGCTCCTGTGGTATTATGTTAATTTTTGTTCTTGTAAATTTTACACGGTTTGAAAATATATATTCTAGTAGGGTACCTGATTTAATTTCTTGTACTGCGAATTTTAGTCCTCTATTGTTTTCCTTGCTTAGCTCTCCCATATACCAGTCTGTGTCAGGGTTTTCAGGAATTGGAGATGTATCTTGTAGATTGCGGCATAGTTTTATAGGGACATTGTGTTTGTTGTCTATTAATCTTGTTGAGTTTTCTGTTTCATCGCTTATCCTTCTCTTCTGTCTTTGATCGTTGTCAGGGTCTGCATCTTCTGCTTGGGTATCCATCGACGTTGCGAGTGCTGGCTGTTCGCGAGTAATTGTTTGTGCTGGTTCTGAAACCCCTTTGTCTACGTTATCATAATAAAAGTTGAAAATAGCTGTTGAGTCTCTATCTGGAAATGTGGTGTCAATGTCAAAATTTTCTTTAAGTGATTTGGATAGTATTTCTCCGAATTTTTTGGTTCTATCAAGGGCTGCGATGCGGGCTTCTAGAATGAGGGCCGTTAGTTTGATATGTGTACTATTTGTAAGTGTTAGCGAATGTTGCGGTGGGTTTGTCTGCTGTATTGCTTGTTTGGCTATTTCTGCGTATGTACTTTGGTTTTGCTGTTGTTGTTTTAGCTGTACATCATCCCGTTTTTGTTTGATGATATTTTTCCTGTAGGGGCATCCCGCTGCTAATGTTCTGTGAGGTCCTTGGCAATTTATGCACTGCTTTAAGGTGTTCTGACAATTTTGGTAGGTATGATCTTGCGCTGAACATTCTGAACAGATGATTGTCGTCTTCGTGCATTGGTTAGTCGTATGATCCTCGAACTTGTAGCATTTGTAGCAGATGAGTATATGAGTGTATTGTTCCTGTTCACATTGGTATGGGGTTATCTTGGTATGAAACATGTAGAAGCCGTCTCTAAGTATTCGTTGCGCTGTAAGGGTGTCAGTTGTTACTATTTTGATCAGGTGCGTGTAGTTTTTGATTTTGATAATATCTGTCACCTTTATCCAACTGTTTTGGTTTTCAATTTCTTCCTTTATTTCATCGGTGGGTCTGGTTCCAATGTCTGAATCTATTTGTCGTACGAATACCGTTCTTTTCGCTCTCAAATCTGGGGGGGATAGCCGGAGTCAGGTTGATCTTTTGGAATGCTTGAGTTGCTTGGTAGATGTTAGTTTGTCAATTGAGTTGATGTCGTCGGTAACTGCGTAGTAGCCATTCTTTGCTGGGGTGAGTCGGATCAGAGGGGCATTTAAATCTTTGAATGTAGTTTCGAAAACTTTTCCTCTGTCGGTAGGTTTGGTACCATCGGTGGTTTTGAGTTGAATTCTGTATGTTTGAGTTTTGGCAGGACGGAAGTTGGAACTGACTGGTACCGGGTCCGGAGGTTGGAGAGTGGTCTGAGGCGCAAAAGCCTGAACAGACCTACTCGACTCAGAGGATGTCCTTGGGCGTTCGGATGGAGTTGTCGGAGTTGGAATGAGAGGGGCACGGGGCGGGCGGCCTCCATGCGCGCCACGACCACTCGCTGCCCCCCTCCCCCTCTCAGGGGGGGGGGGCATTACAACAAATACACCGGCTACAAGTAAACAAGCAAATCAAGATCACCAAAAAACACACAAAAAAAAGAAAAAGAACAGAAAGAAAATAAAAAAATAGTAGTTATAGGGCAATCGCCCCCTACGTGACGCAAAACTGGTCACTTACCACCCCTGCAATTTCTATAGGTAACCTATTTGAACGGTTTCGAGGACTTCCTCAGCAACCAAGGGTACCAAGAAAACTTCTCTAAGCAAAGAGTTCCGGCGTTAGGGATGTTCACTCGGCGAAGTTCACGGAGTGACAACTGTCTTGAGCTTACCGCGCAGCTCATTATATGGGGCTGGCGACAGCCTCCCTGAACCGAGCTAGCCCTCTGGTTAGTGGACTCGCGGTGCCGGTTTGTCTCTGTGCTGTGCTAAACGTTCGTGGGTGTATTCAGATGTTGTATGGCTACTGGGAGCGCGCAGCTTGTAGAGGCTCGGTCCGGCACCCCAGCGCCAGCCTCGAGCGCTGATTGGTCGTTCAGTGAGAGCGCTTCGAGGCGGTGGGGTGGCGCTTTTGTGCTTGTGTGGTGGTGAGCGCGTACAGCTAGACGAAACCACCACAGGGACCCCCCTGTTGTTTTTTAAGTTTCCGAGCACCTCAGTGGATATTTGGTTTTCTTGATCTCGTTGAGGAGGGCGTCCGCGTGAAGAAAGCGTCTCAGGGACCTCTTTGAGGGTATCGTTGACTTCTGATGATGCTCTTTGATGAATTCGGTGAATTTTCGCGCTACTCAAGTTTGCTCGTTCGCAAGGAATTTCAGTTTTCGTGGTTTGGCTGTACAATCTTGTGTTTGCTGCGTCGACGTTTATTTTATTCGCACGCAGGAAGTCGATGCCTATAATAGGTTGACTGACGTTAGCCACAACAAAATCCCAGCTTACGAGCAATTGTGGGGCGAGCCGAATGTTTCTTTCTGCCGTCCCGTATGAGGCTATTGGAGTGTCGTTAGCCGCTAATAGATCGTAGGACGGGGGTCTGATGGAGTGTTTTTCGTCGGGCGGAATTAAGCTGACCGCCGAGCCGGTATCGACGAGATACCGAGTATTGTTGGAGTCAGTGACGCACAACAAATCTGCTGCGTTTGCCCGCGAGTAGGATGTGGCGCTTACCATGCTGTGCGGCCGTCGTTGAGCATGGCTACATGGTGTTGTGCACTTTCTTGCACGGTCGCCGAATGTACGATGGTAGTAGCAGTGTACTTGGTCGAGCGTGCTTCCTTCGTTTGAGTGTTGCAGGTTTCTAGGTGCTGTAACTTGATTCCGCCAGTTGTAGGCTTTGAGGGTGTCTTCGTGCGAGCGTACTATTCTTCCTAACATTTCTTTGAGTTCTGCTATCTCCTTCATAGCTGCGTCGAATTCGGCTCTTGACACTGTCGGAGACGGTGATGGCTTTACAGCGTTTGCGGAGAGGGGCTCGGCAGTTGAGGACCGACACGCGGATTGCCTTGCTGTGACTTGATCTGCTATCTCTCCGTACTCGTCGTCGGTTTTTCCTTTTCTTAAGGCTTCAATCAGAGGTTGCGCTTCAGTCGGTAATTTTGCGAGACGCTGGAGCGGATGACTGAAGGTGGCAGTGGAGCTTGTCTGCAGTTGTTCAGACGCATCATTTCTAAGAGTAAATCGGATGGCGTGCTGTCTCCGAGCGTTAGTTTGACAATGGCGTCGTAGTTGGTCTCGTCGTCGTGACGAACGAAACGTTTAGTTAGAGCGGCTTTTAGGGCTTCGTATTTACCGTTAGCCGGAGGGTTCAGTAGTACCTCTTGTACTCCGGTGATGATGTGCGTTGGTAGGCCTCCGAGGAGTGCCCCGAACTTTGAAGCGTCGTTCAGATTTAGGATTTGTGTGAGATAAACTTCGCAGTGGAGAAGCCATCCCTTGATGTCACCGTTGAAGGCGGGTAAACGGACATCTTTCCAAGCCATGTTTCCACCTGCCGGGTCACTCTGGGGTCAACCAGTGTGGTGTTCTCCCTCAGGCTGCTTTACACTCCGAGCAGACTGTGAATATCTTTTAGACTTTAGAATATCTTTGCCCGGAATGAGTGCCTGAGGTGCAAACGAACCCGACAGGATAAGGAAAACACAACTGGAATTAAGGCCGTATTATTGAGAAGATCGCCGACAGTGTGGCACATGAGGTAAATGATTAGAGACAGGTAATATAGTACACAGGGACGACTTGGAAAACCGACGGTTGTCGGTAAGTCGCGTCGTGCGTGCCGTGGCGTAGCGGTGCGCCGTCGAGGTGGCGATGGAGGCCGTGAGGCTACTGCTTGCTGAGCAGCCGAGACTAGTGAATGCCGGAGTCACTGCGCGGAGAGTCGCAGGGAGAAGTCTTGTGTGAGCCGCTGCTGTGAGGAGGCTCGTTGGAAGACTTGTGTGAGCCGTTGCAGTTAGGAGGCTTGCAGGAAGAGGACTTGTGTGAATATCAGGGTTCCTGCGAGTGCACTGTGCGAACTGTCTTGATCGTTCGATGCTTATAGAAAAGATGGAAATAGGGTTTGACGCAGAGTGTGTCGGGAAGAGTAGGGGTGAAACGGAAAAGGATAGATAGGAAACTGATAGAGATGCGCTTTGCCTATATGATGCTAGTGTTTGGGGGTAATTTTTCGTAGGTAGTTTAAGGGTGGTAAAAGTTAATTACCCGTCAGGGTTTTGTATGCTTGGGTATTTAGTTAGTAGGCATCTTCAATACCGGACGTGGGTGGGTAGGCTTGCCGTAGGGGTTAAGTCTCTCCTAGCGCAAAACATTCGCTTGAGCCGGTGCTGGTCAGTCGAGTCTGTCCGTCCGTCCGTCGTTAGAGTCGTGTTAAGTGTATTTTGGTCTCGGTTGTGGTGCGAGTGTTTTCATTTTTGAGCTCTGGAATTGTTTGTGTGGTGTTTGCGGGGTGTCTTGCGGGAATGTGAGTTGTACGTAGAGTTGTGGGTGCGTGTCGTGAATGTTTTGCCAGATTCTTTTTGCGTGTTTGTGGAGTGTAATGTTGATTGGTTGCAAGTTTGCTCGGCGGTGTAGTTGTGCAGAGGTGGAGAAATCTTGCCATTCTGAATTTGTTATGTATCTCGTGGCTCGGTTTTGTACACGTTGGAGTGTTGAGATGGATGTTGGTGGAAGTGTGTGTAGGGGAATGGCTGGGTAGATGAGAGTGGATCTTACTAGGGCGATGCAGAGTTGGCGTTTTACTTTTGGGCTCAGGTGTTTGAATCGGTAAAGGCGTGAGAGGTTTTGATGTGCTATTGCTGCTCGTTGTCTGGTGTGGAGTGCATATCCGGTTGTGCTGATTGTGAGACCCAGAACTTTGCCTGAGCTTGTGGAAGGGTGTGGGGTGTTGTTGATGAGCACTGTTGGGTGTTTGCGGCGGCTGATAGCAATTATTTTGAATTTGTTTGTGTTGGTTTGGATTTTCCATTTTCGTTCGTAATCGTTGATTTGGGCAATGGCTCTTGTTGTTAGTAGAGCTGCCATGTTGTATGAATGCTTTGCGGATATGATTTGTGTGATGTCGTCTGCAAAAGCTATGTAGTCAGTGTTGGGTATTGGTGGGGGGAGGTCGTGCGTGAAGTAGTTGTACAGTGTTGGGGAGAGGACTGCCCCCTGGGGGACACCTGACTTGATGGAGAAGGGTGGGCCAGTGTAGTTTGCGATTCGTATGGCTGCGGTGCGGTTAGTGATAAAGCTATACAGGATTTTTGTGAATAGGGGGTGAATTTGTAGCTGTGACAGTTTGAATTTGAGTCCTGTGTGCCAGACTTTGTCGAAGGCCTTGCTTACATCTCGTAGAATGATGTCTGTTTTGTTTCTCTGTGTTTGTTTGATGTGGAGAGTCTCGTGTAGCGTGGCAAGTGCGGTGTGTGTACCTCTTCCGTGGCGGAATCCGTGTTGGCGGCTGTTGTAGATGTTGTTGATGGTTAGGTGGTCTGTTAGCCTGTAGGTTAATATTTTGTCTAGGAGCTAAGCGTGGGTGTCTAGTAGGGAGATGGGGCGGTAATTTTGCACCTCGTGTTGGGATGTGGAGGGCTTCGGTAAAAAGATCATTATTGCGTGTTCCAGTTTGTTTGGGCAATAGCCCGCTGAGAGGGCCTTGTTATATATGTACAGAAGGTACTGGAGCATGTTTTGTGGTAAGTGTTTTAGGTTGTGTGTGGCTATTTTAGTTGGTACTGGTGCTTTTTGGGAGAACGTACGAAGTGCGTTTTTGAGTTCTTCGATTGTGATAGCTGGGTAGTGGAAATTGTGAAGGCGGGAAGTGTCTCCTGTCTCGTGTGGTTCGTTTTGGGGAGCGATGTCGTTCATTTGTGTTTCTATGGTGTGTATATGTTCAACGTCGAAATCGTTGTTGTGCTCATCAATACCTGAGTATATGTTTGACCAGTGTTGTCGGAACAAGGGTTCCTTGGATTGTGGTGAGTGGTAAAAGATGCCGCTTTCTTTAATGTAGAGGGTGCTTTGTTTTTTGTTGTTGCCTGACATACGTTTGATGGCGGACCAGAATTGTTTGGGATTGTCCATCTTTTTGATGTTAGAGATGGTGTTGTTCCATGTTGCCGAGTAGATACGTTGATATGCAGTTTTTATCTGTTGTCTGAGGCTGAGGAGTTCTCTGTATAGTGGGGGTGAGTGGCCGTGTCGTTGGAGATGGTCGTAAATGTGTTTGTGTCTCGTTTGAAGGACGAGTATGGCATGAGTGGGTTTGATGCCTGGTGCATGGTTCTGTGTGTGATAGTTGGAATAGATTGGTTGGAGGCTTCGTTGATGTGGGATTCACATGTGATTAGGTGGTTGTCTATGTCCTCTAGTGTAGGGCTTGGGTCTTGCGGTATTGTGTGTGCGGCGAGAAGGTTGTGGTATAGTTCCCAGTTTGCATTGTGGAAGGAGGGTCGTGGGCGGATGAGAATTTGAATTGGGTTGGCTGATATTGTGACTATGATGGGGATGTGGTCGGAAGGTGTTAGTGGACCTGGTTCGAGTATGATGTTGTGAAATGTTTGCGTGTTTTTTAGTACGATATCTGGGCTAGTACAAGCGCGGTGAGTGATTATCGTGGGGAAATTAGGACCTATGTGGAGACATTTGTTCCTGTCTATTAGTGAGTGGACTTGTCTCCCCTTCCTGTTTGCGTATGTGTATCCAAAGGTGGGGTGTATGGCATTCATGTCGGCTAGGAGGTAAGTGGGGTGTTTTCGGTTAAAGAGAGTGTGCATGTCGATGTAGTTTATGTAATCAATGCGTGGAGGTATGGAGGTTGTGGCAAGTGTGATTGGGCCTTGTGGTGTTTCTACTGTGATGGCCAACATATCTGTGTGAAAGGTATCGTGAAGCTTGAACGGGAGGTCTTTGCGAATTGCTATTGCTACTCCAGCGTGATTTTAATTTGCTTTGTTTGTGGTGTATGTGTTGTAATTCCAAATTTTGATTGGGGTGTCGTTACGCATGCAGTGCGAGTTGAGTAGAATTATGTGTGGATTGTATTGACGGTAGATGTTGCATAGTGCGATTTTATTATTTTGCCAGTGTTGGACGTTGTGTTGGATGACGGTTAGTGTTTTGTTCATATTGTGCGTATCCATTATGGAGTCGAGTGTTTGGGTTTCTTGTGGAGGGTGTCAGGTTTTGAGCATGTGTTCATCATGTCGAAATGTTCGTGTGGGAGTGTGGCTATGGGTTCGTTTTCGAGGTTGAATCGGCCGTCAATGATTTCTTTCCAGATTTTGTCCGGATGGGGATGTGCGACGGCGATTTTGAGGCCAGGGGGTTTTGCGGTTAGTTCATTCACTGTCTGTTCTTTGGTGAGTTTGCTTGGAATATGCCGTGAGTGCGTGTCGCTGCGGTAGAGTGTAAGCTGGATTGCGTCGTCGTGTGAAGAGGATTCTTCCGAGGAGGGTTGTCTCTTCTTTTTCCGTTTTTTTGTTTTCTTCTTCGGGCTGGACTGCGTTCTCCAGTTTTCTTTCAGGTTGTTGTCGCTTGTTTCGTCCTGGGTTGAGTTCTCTTCTGTTGAGTGGTAGCTTGTGTCCGTTGCGTCATCGTTGGGGTCGGTGCTTGCTTGATTTGCAGGAGTCTCCGTTGTGCCTGCTTGGGGTTGTTTGTTTTGTTCGATGAACATGTTGAATATTTTTTGTGAGTCGCGATTGGGGAACTGGGTGTCCACGTCATAATTTTCTTTGAGGGACTTCGACAAGATTGATCCGAAATCCCCTCCCTGTGCGAGGTTTGTGATGTGGGCCTCGATGATGATAGCGGCCAGTTTTATATGTATTTCGCTGGTGAGTGTGAGTGTATGTTCTGTTTTTGCAGTGTGTTGGATGGCCGTTTTTGCAATTTCAATGTATGTGCTCTTGGTTTGGTCGGTTTCTTTTTTTTGGAGTTCGTCGTTCTTCTTGCGGATAGCTTCTTTCCTGTATGGGCAGGAAGCTGCGAGGGTGCGGTGGTTTCCTTGGCAGTTGAGGCACTTCTTGTTCAGTGAATTGCACTGTTGGTAGGTGTGGCCGTGTGCAGCGCATTCAGAGCAGTTCGATGTCTTGACAGTGCATTGATATGTGGAGTGGTCCTCAATTTTGTAGCATTTGAAGCAGATCCGTAGATGAGTGTACTTTTCGAGTTCCATTTGCGATGGTGTGATCTTTGTGTTGAACATGAGGAGCCCATTCTGGAGAGCGCGCTGTGTCATGGCAGTGTCGGTGAAGGTTACTTTGATAACGTGTGTATAGTTTTTGATTTTGTTAATTTCCAGGATTTTTGCCCATTGTTGCACTCGTGTTATTTCTTCCTGTATTTCCTGCGGTTGGCGTTGGCCAATGCTGCTTTCCAGTTGTCTGATGAATGTGGTTCTTTTGGCTCTGAGATCTGGGGGGATGGTAGGCTTCAGATTTATTTTCTGGAAGTGAGTGGTTGCTTTGTCCGAGGTCAGTTTATCGATGGCAGTGATGTCATCGGTTATGGCGTAGAATCCGCTTGAGTTGCTGGTGAGTCGTATGAGTGGGGCTTCCAAGTGTTTGAAAGCAGTTTCAAAGACTTGTTCTCGGTTTGTATCTTGGCTGGGGTTGATCATGCGGAGTTGGACTTTGTAGGTAGTGTTGGACTTGTTGGCAGGCTGTGCTGGGATGGTTGTGGTAGTTTGCTTGGTCGTTCGTGGTTGAGTGTTGTTGCCAGGGATGGCGTTGGTGCGTGTGTTGGTGTTATGTTTCATAGTGTTGGGTCTTATATGGGTGGGTGTTTGTAGTAAGGGGCGGGAAAACTGGCTGTAGCCAGCTCTCCATGAACCACGACTTCCTTGGTGGTGATGCATGGTGTTAGTCCTAAGTGTTGGTGTATAGTCTCAGGCGTCGGATTTGTCCGGAAGACGGCTGGTGCTCTACTTGTACCCGCTCCCCCTACTATAATGGGGTTTGCCCAGTTGGTCTGGGGCCTTTCGGTACACCAGACTCTACTACCTTCCGGCGACGCTCAACGGTCGGTAAACGTAAGAGCTAATTAAGAGAAGGCTACTCACACCCGCTTGGGAGGCTATGGCTCGGCAAGCGAGGTAGGAAGTCGGCTGCTGTTGTGATACCTTGGTACTGAGAAGGTCGTTGTTGAAGATTAGATGCTTCTTAGACGGTTCATACCGCGCAGCTCATTATATAGGGCTGGCAACAGCCTCCCTGAACCGAGCTAGCCCTCTGACTAGCGGTGCCGGGTTGTCTCTGTCTGTGCTGTGCTGAACGTATGGTATATAGGTATATATACCATATATTCCATATACCATATATACCATATACCATATATATGTCTGTGCTGTCCTAAACGTACGTGGGTGTATTCAGATGTTGCCTGGCTACTGGGAGCGCGTAGCTTGTAGAGGCTCGGTCCGGCACCCCAGCGCCATCCTCGAGCGCTGATTGGTCGTTCAGTGAGAGCGCTTCGAGGCAGTGGGGTGGCGCTTTTGTGCTTGTGTGGTGGTGAGCGCGTACAGCTAGACGGAACCACCACACATTCTTTACAATCAGACCAACTCCACAACCTCTTTTTTCTAATTTACACGCCCTTTTCCTATCATATGATACTTATTCTCTTTACATGTTAGACTGACTCTATCACGCGCATTTGGGTCTCTACTACACCAACACAATCCAATTTTCCATTCTCAAATTCTACTAAAAGGTCATCTAACTTCCCTGCATTCCATCTACGCACATTTATACTTCCAAACCTTACAACTCAATTGGACAATTCAAGACATTCTTCACTTTTGCTCTGACGGATTTTCATTCATCCAGTTCCATCTTCCATAAAGACATGAGTATCCCTGATCCACCGGATTTATTTCTTGGAGAGTTTCATCTTACCTTCCTTAGTACGTAAAATAAGATAAATTTTCAATCCCTAGCAAAACCTTCAGAAATTGAAACTTAGAAATTGAAACACAGAAACTGAAACTAAGTGCCGCCCTCCAAATGCAAACGATCCTCTTATACATATTAATGATTATTTTTTATTAACTTGTGCTTCTCCCTAAATCCTGTGTCGACAACCATCATGTGTATTACGATAACCAAGTATGAATAGCAATTAAGGATCTAAATCATATGTTCCAACACTTAACATGGATATTACGATAACCATGTATAAATAGCAATTAAGGGTTTCTATGCTAAGGTATTTGAATGCATTTTTCGCTTTCATTTTTCAATACTTGTGCGTACTAATGAAAGTGTTTTTCAAATGAACGTCGCGAGAATTGTGCTCTCCTAGTTTCAAAATCAGATTAGGCAAGGAAAGGAACTCAATTTTGTTGTACTTTTCTATCAATCATTTTGTTTCAACATTTTACACGGGTATTACGATACCAATGTGTTACAATCATTTAAGGATGTTAATGTTAAGGTGTTTTAAAAACCAATGTATCGACATTTCATGTTTGTACTTTATTGGAAATAAAATGTTTTTCTTTCTTTCTTTCTTTTCTAGTAAGATAGACTCCATCTCCAAGAAAACATCCATCCTGGATCACGCTATCCATGTCTAGGAAGCTGGAACCCGGCTCATGCTTTCTCACACTCTCAGCTTGCATACTCATAATCCTTTCATGCACCTCCTTGTTCACCTCCTTACGTACCCTTTCATACTCCTCATCACAAGCAGGCCTTCTTAGGAGGCTAGTCACCGCCACTCTAACACTCTTCTTCCGTGCTCTTTAAACAACTTTCATAATTGCATTCACCGTACGTTCTCTCCCACATTCAAGCAACCGATTGCCACCTCCTTGCAGTACAACCATTCCTTCATCCATTCCATCTATCACTCTCTCAGCATGCCCACAAATCTCCTCCACTCCTTTCCCTCTCATGCTCGTACATCCGCTACTGTACCTCATAAATATGAACCTATCAACATTCTTCACCATGCTATCCCCACATATTCTAATCATAGGTTTCACTCGCCCTTTCATGCTGCTCTTTCGCTTAATTCTATTATTCAGATCATTCTTTCCATTCATCTTCCTTTCATTCGCTTCCACTACAGGCTTCTGCACCTCATGTGGCATATCAACAGGTCGCTCATTCACTCTCTTTCCATTCATCTTCCTTTCATTCGTTTCCACTACAGGCTCCTGCACCTCATGTGGCATATCAACAGGTCGCTCATTCACTCTCTTTCCATTCATCTTCTTTTCATTCGCTTTCACTACAGGCTCCTGCACCTCATGTGGCACATCAACAGGTCACTCATTCACTCTCTATGCATTTGTATCTCTTTCATCATGCTCATTCATCCTTCTACTCTCATCTGTCACATTTGCACCATCATTTGCCTTATCATCCACTTCATTTACACCATCATTTGCCTCATCTTCCATTGCATTTGCACTCCTTGCGCCCTCATTAACCTCATTATTCACTGCATTTGCACCATTCCCATTCTTTCCTTCGTTCAGCTTTCTTTCATCCTTCAAGTCAGCCTCTAAAGCAACCATCAGAATTGTCAATCTTTCAACCTCCTCTTTCAACTTCATACTCTCATCATTCAAACATTTCCAGCACGTAAACAAAAGATCACTGCACTCAACTTTCTCCGACTCATCTCTCTCAAACCTTTGCATGCATCTATATCTACCCACTCTTTACAAGTCATGCACTCAATCTCCTCATCCATTCCACTAGCACTTCCTTCATACGACCAGTCCTATTTCTTGCCATTCTCAAACAAAGACTTCTATCTCAGTACAAATTTCACAGGCTGAAAAAGTCTGCACTCACCAAATCTTCTCTAAATATTTCCGTCAAGCTACCCGATTAATTTGGTAGCGCAGCACTACGGATTGGTGATCGTGTGACGCCGCCATTAGAGATCACAAAAAATTATCTGAATTATATAGAAAATTAATTTCTATGAGCAATACATCACTTTACAATGGACTTGTTGAGGTATATTCCAACATATAAACCCAGTTTAAGTTTAATGACTATTTTGTTTCATATAATCAAATGCAATTAATATGACTTATCTCATCAAATTAGACTTATTAGACTTATCAAATCATTGCTTAGCATTTGAAATAGAAAATTGCTACAAATATCAGGAAAAACGTGGTAATCATGCAGTAATTTCTTTGAGAGAAATTTTTTGATAGTTAGGAAATATTTTTACAGAGAGAATATTTAATTTATAAATGAACTCACATGGTGCAATAAAATTGACGGAAGATACTTTCCCAGGTATACAGGGTGTTTCAAAAATACACGGCATAATTTCAGGTATGTATTTCCCACATGTAGACAATCAAAATAGTTCATTACAACATATGTCCGGAAATGCTTCATTTCCGAGTTATGGCCTTCACAACATTGAAATTCACCGGAACGTTTTTCTTTCCGCAGGTCGTTGCCATTACAGAAGATGTTCAAAATGACCACCTCCTGCTTGAATACAGACCTCACATCGATGTCTCATTGACCTGCGAACACGATCCCACACTCCAGGAATGTTGCGTATGTCCTCAGAGCGTGCCACAATTCGATTCCGAAGGGATTCCAAATCAGGCACCGGAGACGAATAAACCAATGATTTTAAATGGCCCCACAAGTAGAAATCGAGAGGGTTCAGATCAGGTGAGCGTGGAGGCCAAGCAATTGGGCCACCTCTACCTATCCATCGATCAGGAAATCTTCGATCCAAGTACCGGCGAGCCGTACGACTGAAGTGTGCAGGAGCGCCGTCATGCAAGAAGTGAGCGTGCTGACGATCGATCAGTGGAGTGTCGTCATAAACATCAGGTATGATGTTTTCCAGGAAGTTTGTGTACGCCTGCCCCGTAAGTCTGTTTACAAGTACATGGGGTCCAACTAACCGATCACCAATGATACCGGCCCACATGTTGAGGGAGAACCGCACCTGGTGATGAGATACAACAGTTGCATTTGGGTTTTCATACGCCCATACATGCTGATTGTGGAGATTTGTTATGCCATCTCGTGTGAACTGTGCTTCATCTGTAAATAATACTAAGGCAGGAAAGTTCGGATTTGCAGCACATTGCTGCAAGAACCACTGACAGTACCTAACTCGTGCAGGGTAATCTGCTGGTGACAGCGCCTGTACACGTTGCAAATGGTAAGGATACAATTGATACTCTTTCAGCAGTCTCCAGACAGTCGTATGGGGAACATTCACTTGCAACGCTAACCTTCGTGTGCTGATAGAAGGAGTTCTGTTCACAATCTCCAGAATCTCCTCCTGTTCTTCTGGAGTTGTAGATCTTGGTCGTCCCCTTCCCAATCCAGGAGAGTCAAATTTTCCATACTCGCACAGACGCTGATGGAGACTTACAAATGTCTTCCGATCTGGACATTGTCGCTGTGGGTACCTCTCCTGGTACAAACGACGAGCCAGCGCAGCATTGCCGTCTGCCTTACCGTAGATCAAGTGCATCTCTGCCAGCTCCTGATTTGTGTACATGACACACAGTCGAACGCCAAACACAACACTGAATTTAACCTTCGCCTAGGAATGATCTGTCAGAGTGCCCTCTTAATGTGTCCTTTGACGGCAACGACCTGCGGAAAGAAAAACGTTCCGGTGAATTTCAATGTTGTGAAGGCCATAACTCGGAAATGAAGCATTTCCGGACATATGTTGTAATGAACTATTTTGATTGTCTACATGTGGGAAATACATACCTGAAATTATTAAGGTTTGGATGTATAAATGTGCGTGGATGGAATGCAGGAAAGTTAAATGACCTTGTAGCAGAATTTGAGAATGGAGATTTGGATTGTGTTGGTGTAGTAGAGACCCAAATGCGTGATAGAGTCAGTTTAAAATGTAAGGAGAGCAAGTACTATATGATTGGAAAAGGGCGTGTAAGTTGGCAAAAAAGAGGTGGTGGAGTTGGTCTCATTGTAAAAAATGCTCTAAATTGGAAATTAGAAGAAATTCCTGTTGGAAATGAACCTGAGAGTGAAGATCTGTTAGTAATAAAGTGTGAAAGAATGCATGCCAGAGAATGTGTTATTGTGGTTGTATGCTATATGACAACTGATGGTATTTTAGCTCATCAAGAGAATGTAAAAAAGTATGAAATATTAACAAGAATTGTGCAAGAGCATTGCAGGTGCCCTCTGATTGTGATGGGGGACATGAATGGCCATGTTGGTATACTTGGTGAGCCTGTGAATGCAAATGGACAAAAATTGATTGATTTCTGTGATGAGAATGAACTTGAGAACCTGAATGTAACAATAGGAAATGGCTTGCATACATGGCAAAGCAGGGAATGTAAATCTGCAATTGATTATATGATAGTGAATAGTAGAGCTAGAGCATGTGTCAAAAAAATGTTTGTAGATGAAGATGATTTTGATATTGATAGTGACCATAAAATGCTTGTACTAGAATATAATTGGGGTGGAAAGGAGTCAATGCAGAAGGCCAGCAGAGTAAGTGAAAATTGGCGTATTAAAATGGCAAACTGGGAAGAATTTAGAAATGAGTTGAGTAGATGTAACTGGAACAGGTGTGGAAATGTAAATGACCTAAATAAGGAGATTGCAAGAACCTTGTATGATGTGGCAGAGCAAAAGATTGGTAGAATGAAATGCAGGAAAAGTACAGGAAATGCCAGGTGGTTTACGAGTGAGATAAAGGAAGAACGAATGAGAAGGAAGACTTTAAATAAAAAACAACGCTGTATGAGGAAAATGTATGAAAGACGCAGAATTACTGAGGATGAATGGCGAAGTGTATGGAATGAGTACAAGGACCAGCAGAAGAAAGTAAAGAGAATGATCAATGAGGCTAGGGTTAAAGAAGAGAGACACCAAGTTGAAAATCTAAGAAAGAAAGGTCCAGATGGAATAAATGATTGGTATAGGTTTATACAAGGTAATGATAGAGGCAGTGAAGTTCAAGTTGATGAATTAGTAGTCAATGGTTGCAGTGTGCAAGATAGGATGCAAATGGTGAAAGCAGTTGAAGAATACTGGGAGGACATTGGTGGAATGAATGAGCAGGTTACAGATGATGAACCGATAAATTTTCTGATAGATGAACATGAACTGCAAATGGAAGACGAAATCACTTGTGAAGAGATTGTAAGTTTTTTGAAGAAAGTGAAAAATGGAAAGGCATGTGGCCCTGATAAGATACCATATGAGTTCTATAAATGTGGAGGAGAGAGTGTAGTCAGTATGTTGAAATGTTTATTTGATGAGATATGGAAGAGTGAAAGAGTACCGGATGACTGGAACAAGTGTAATGTAGTTCTGTTGCATAAGGGTGGACATAAGAGTATGAAAGAACTTAAAAATTACAGACCAATTGCACTGGGTGACACCGTATGTAAGATCTTTTGTGGTATTTTGAATGAGAGAATGAAAAACTTAGTTGAGGAATTAGGAGTCCTGGGAGAAGAACAGAATGGTTTTAGGCAAGATAGACGTGGGGAGGATAATCTGTTTGTAGTGAGTGAAATAATTGAGCGAATGAAGAAGGATAATAAGAAGGTATATTTAGCATTCCTGGATTTTGAAAAGGCGTATGACAGAGTGGATCGGGTTAGGCTGTTTGAAATTTTGAGAAAAGTTGGTTTTAGCAGAAAAATAGTGAACATTGTACAGAGTCTGTATGAGAACACAAGTGCTATCTACAGGTTAGGAAATTTGGAAACAGGGCAAGTGAGGAGTGTTAGAGGAGTGAGACAGGGCTGTACTCTGTCCCCCCTGTTGTTTGTATTGTACACAGAAGAATTAGCAGTTCGACTGAGAGGGAGTGGTTTAGGACTGAAAGTTGGTAATGAGAGACTGAGCTGTTTGTTGTATGCTGATGATGTGGTTGTGGTTAGTGAATGTGGTCATGAACTACAAAGGATGCTTGACATTGTGAATGGATAAAGTACAGATTTCAAGATGAACTTTGGTGCAGATAAAAGTAAGGTCATGGTTATAAATAGTGATGAGACTGATAGAGACAGACTGTGGAATATTGGAGAAATCAAAATAGGTAGAACAAAAGAATACAAATATCTAGGTTGTATGATAAGTGAAGATGGATGTACTAGAACTAAAGGTGAGAAAGTGGCTAAAGCAATGCAGTAGAGTGGACGGTTAGGTAGTGTGGCCAGATACAGAGCAAACAAGTACGAATGTGTGAGAGGAATGTGGAAGTATGTTGCTGTACCTAGTGTCATGTATGGTATGAGTGCTCTTGCTTGGAATGGTAGTGATCTTGAAAAGCTGGATGTGATACAAAATAAGGTAGGACGTGTAGCATTGGGTGCTCCAAAATGGACAGCTATAGAAGCCATTAGAGGTGACCTAGGGTGGAGCCTATTTTCAGAAAGAATGATGAAAGCTGTGCTGAATTATAAGGTGAGAATTGAAAGAATGCAGAATAGCAGGTGGGTAAGGCGAATCTTTGAATGGAATCTGAGTGTAAGCTATTGGGAGAAAGTATGTTGGAGGCATGCAAGGAAACTCAGTATGCAAAAGATTATTCATGTTAGAATTGGGAGACCTGTGGATGACTGGAGTTTAATAAATGTTGGAGGTGTAGGGCCTGAGTGGGACTGCAAGAGGTGGAAGAAAGAGATTGAGAGACAAACAAAAGAGTATGGATTGAATAAGTGGAAGCTTAGCATGATGCGGAAGCCTACACTTAACTGGTATATGAAAAAGAAAGCACCTAAGTTTGAGCTGTTCTATGATGGTAGTTTTGGAAGTCAACTCTTGTTTGCTGTGAGATGTAAGTCATTGAGTGTGAACAGACGTACATGGAGATGGAATGAGAATAATAACAGATTATGTCAGCAGTGTAATGGTGGAGTAGAGGAAACAATTGAGCATTTTGTGCTGGAATGTAGTAAGTATGAGCAAGAGAGAGAGAGTTTAATGAATGTGGAGTCTGAGCAGTATGGAGAGAATGAATGGAATGCCAGATGTGCTGAAGATGATTGCGGTATGAGCTGTCTTGCTGGATTGGATCAGGAGTGTAATGCAAGTATCACTGAGGCTATGAAAGTGTTTCTTGTGCGTGCCTGGAGTAAGAGACAGTGACTGGAATGAGCCAGTCTGGCAGAATGGGCTGTAATGACCCAATGTGCCGGGGGATGGTGTTTTGACACACTGGTTGTCCCGGTGATGCCTTCCAATGGAGGCTTGTGACAAGGATCGTAGATCCTGAGTAGTTTAGTGGACAAGTCTGGTACCAGGCGCTGAACTCTGTGTGAAAATTGTGGAGGGAATTGTAGGCCGTTACAAAGGCCTCGACACTGTCGGCCCTCAAGTTCAAGTTCAAGTTCATGCCGTGTATTTTTGAAACACCCTGTATAGGTACGTGGACACAGCTGTTACCTACTTGTTTAGTACGAGTTTCGCGGATGCAAGGTTACAAAGGTGGATGCAATACAAAATAAGGTAGGACGTATAGCAATAATAATGGCATTGAATAAAATTAGTAAAATGTAGGAAAGGGGCAGGGAATGCCAGATGGCTTACAAGTGAGATACAGGAAGAACGAATGAGAAGAAAGACTTCAAATAAGAAACAACGCAGGATGAGGAAAATGTATGAAAGAAACAGAATTACTTAGGATGAAGGGCAGAGTGCATGAAATGAGTACAAGGACCAGCAGAAGAAAGTAAGGAGAATGATTAATGAGGCTGGAGTTAGTGAGGAGAGACACCAAGTTGAAAATCTAAGAAAGAAAGGGTCAATGTGAAGTTTCATGCAATCACAGAAATTAATAATGATATTGCAAACAATCACTAAAGGAACCCATTTAAGAACGTTTTTCATGAACGACATTCTGCTCTCTGATGCGTTATTTTCGAGTTATTGAACTTTGAAGTTGGCCGTCGCGCGCCCAAGGAAGCGAGCGTAATTTAATTAAAAACAGAAACTAACCCCCTATTACAAACGTAAAGAGGTTGGGTCGTGAGGGGTAGCCACAGTTCTTTTAGTGAAAAGTATAAATAAAGCTTCTAAACCACCCATTAGGGTGACGACCGCACGACGGCCAACTAACATGGCGACCACCATGGGCGCCGCCATTTTGGACCCGATGTCAACAAGGTTGCGGTCGTCACCCTAATGGGTGGGTTAGAAGCTTTATTTATCATTTTCACTAGAAGAACTGTGCCTCCCCCTCACGACCCAACCTCTTTACGTTTGTAATAGGGGGTTAGCTTCCGTTTTTAATTAAATTACGCTCGCTTCCTTGGGCGCGCAACGGCCAACTTCAAAGTTCAATAATTCGAAAATAACGCATCAGAGAGCAGAATATCATTCGTGTAAAACGTTCTGAAATGTGTTCCTTTAGTGATTCCTGGGGTCGGCATTATTATTTTCCGTGATTGCATGAAACTTCACATTGACCAAAGAAAGGTCCGGATGGAATAAAAGATTGGTATATAAGTTTATACAAGGTAATGATAGAGGTAGTGAAGTTCAAGTTGATGAATTAGTAGTCAATGGTTGCAGTGTGCAAGATAGGATGCAAATGGTGAAAGCAGTTGAAGAATACTGGGAGGACATTGATGGAATGAATGTGCAGGATATAGATGATGAACCCGTAAATTTTCTGATTGATGGACGTGAACTGCAAATGGAAGACAAAATCACTTGTGATGAGATTGTAAGTTTTTTGAAGAAAGTGAAAAATAAAAAGGCATGTGGCCCTGATAAGATCCCATATGAGTTTTGTAAATGTGGAGGAGAGAGCATAGTCAGTATGTTGAAATGTTTATATGATGAGATATGGAAGAGTGAAAGAGTACCGGATGACTGGAACAAGTGTAATGTAGTTCTGTTGCATGAGGGTGGACATAAGAGTATGAAAGAACTTAAAAATTACAGACCAATTGCACTGGGTGACTCTGAATGTAAGATCTTTTGTGATACTTTGAATTAGAGAATGAAAAATTTAGTTGAGGAATTAGGATTCCTAGGTGAAGAACAGAATGGATTTAGGCAGGATAGACGTGGGAAGGATAATCTGTTTGTAGTGAGTGATAATTGAGCAAATGAGAAAGGGTGATAAGAAGATATATTTAGCATTCCTGGATATTGAAAAGGCGTATGACTGAGTGGATTGGGTTAGGCTCTTTGAAATTTTGAGAAAAGTTGGGTTTAGCAGAAAAATAGTAAAAATTGTACAAAGTCTGTATGAGAACACAAGCGCAATATACAGGCTAGAAAATTTGGAAACAGGGCAAGTGAGGAGTGAAACAGGGCTGTACTCTGTCTCCCCTGTTGTTTGGATTGAACACAGAAGAATTAGCAGTTCGACTGAGAAGGAGTGGCTTAGGACTGAAAGTTGGTAGTGAGAGACTGAGCTGTTTGTTGTATGCTGATGATATGGTTGTGGTTAGTGAATGTGGACATGAACTGCAAATGATGCTTGACATCATGAATGAGTATGCGTGTTTTGGGCCATTCCTAGGTCGAATGCGGTGAAAATCACGTCGTTTGCTGTTTCCCGTGGCGACATAAATGGAAAGTGCATATTTAGCCGATTCCACGGTCGACAGGGTATAGGTAGTACAGATTTCAAGATGAACACAGGCACCGACAAAAGTAAGGTTATGGTTATAAATAGTGATGAGACTGATAAAGACAGACTGTGGAATATTGGAGAAATCAGAATAGGTAGAACAAAAGAATATATATATCTAGGTTGTATGATTAGAGAAGATGAATGCACTAGAACTAAGGGTAAAAAAGTGGCAAAAGCTATGCAGTAGAGTGGACGGTTAAGTAGTGTGGCCAGATACAGAGCAAACTAGTATGAATATGTGAGAGAAATGTGTAAGTATGTTGCTGTACCTAGTGTCATGTATGGTATGAGTGCTCTTGCCTGGAATGGAAGTGATCTTGAAAAGCTGGATGTAATACAAAATAAGGTAGGATGGTTAGCATTGGGTGCTCCAAAATGGACAGCTACAGAAGCCATTAGAGGTGACCTTGGGTGGAGCCTATTTTCAGAAAGAATGATGGAAGCAGTGCTTAATTATAAGGTGAGAATTGAAAGAATGCAGAATAGCAGATGAGTAAAGCAAATTTTTGAATGGAATCTGAGTGTAAGCTATTGGGAGAAAGATTGCTGGGGGCATGCAAGGAAACTTAGTATGCAAAAGATTATTCATGTTAGAATTGGGAGACCTGTAGATGACTACAGTTAAATAAATGCTGGAGGTGTAGGGCCTGAGTGGGACTGCGAGAGGTGGAAGAAAGAGATTGAGAGGCAAACAAAAGAGTATGGATTGAATAAGTGGAGGCTTAGCGTGATGCGGAAGCCTACAGTTGACTGGTATATGAAAAAAGAAGCACCTAATTTGAGATGTTCTATGATGGTAGTTTTGGAAGTCAACTCTTGTTTACTGTGAGATGTAAGTCATTGAGTGTGAACAGACGTACATGGAGGTGGAATGAGAATAATAACAGATTATGTCAGCAGTGTATTAGTGGAGTAGAGGAAACAATTGAGCATTTTGTGCTGGAATGTAGTAAGTATGAGCAGGAGAAAGAAAGTTTAATGAATGTGGTGCTTGAGCAGTATGGAGAGAATGAGTGGTATGCCAGATGTGCTGAAGATGATTGCGGTATGAGCTGTCTTGCTGGACTGGATCAGGAGTGTAATTTGAGTATCATTGAAGCTATGAAAATGTTTGTGCGTGCCTGGAGTAAGAGACAGTGACTGGAATGAGCCAGTCAGGTAGAGTGGGCAGTAATGACCCAATATGCCTGTGGATGGTGTTTTGACACACTGGTTATCCCAGTGATGCTGTCCAATGGCAGCTTGTGACAAGGATTGGTAGATCCTAAGTAGTTTAGTGGACGAGTCTGGTACCAGGTCTCTGAACTCTCTGTGTAAAAATTTTGGAGGGAATTGTAGGCTGTTACAAAGGCCCCGACGCTGTCGGCCCTCAAGTTCAAGTTCAAGTACATAGTTGATCGCTTTCTCAGTTTTCATGAGTCGAAAGTCAAAATATTATTTTCCTAGTGTCGACTGTATATTGTGAACGTGGATTGCGACATATTATTCTCTCTGATAGTTTAGTCAAAACGAGTGAATAGGCATGTGTTTTAGAGATTTGAATAAAAATGTAGCGCAAGCATGTGTGTTATCAACTTACCAGTTTTATGTTAGCGTTTCACATCTTGCATGTTATCGTTCAACACTGAACAGTTTGTCAAGGGTCTTGCTGATTTGACAAGTTGAACTTGCACTAATGACAGGAGGTTTTTTATGAAATCATTAGAATTGCCTTTAAAGGCTTCACACAATGTAACACATGGTTTTCAATTGAAAAAGAAATTCATGTGCATGTAATGTTGAAGAATTTTTTTAACAATCATGCTCAGTGCTCAGTGTTAGACTTCTATTTTGGAATCTATTTATTGATTTTGGAATCTATTTATCTGCTCAGGATTTACCTATATTTTTGTTAATATCTCATATTTTAGTTTTTCATTTACTGTTGTAATTTTTCTCCTTATATTGAAGCAGTTTTTTGAATCTATATTCAGGGTGTTTGCTAGGTAGTTAAGGAGTAAAAAAGAAAGTGAAAAGTAATAAAAATTTTCCTCAGAGAGCTACTTTACCTGCAAAGTAGTAAAACAGGTGGTAAATGTAAAGGACAGGACCATAATCTATTTTTGGTAAATGTTAAGGATTATCCCGGAATTGATCATCCACTTTTCGAATGCTAAACATAGTAAATTAGATCGAAATAAACAAGTTTTTTTCTATGCACTTGCCGTCGTAAATGATTATTTTACGAATTATAGCGGTAGTTTTAGTTTCGTCTTTGATGACGAATGCGCTCAAATAAACAGCTACTCATTGATTTTTGAATTTTTATTGCTTGAATCATGGTAATAACGTCAAAATAAACTACTTTTCTTCCATACACTTTTTTCGTTAAATGAATATTTTACGAGTTAGCGCGGTAGGTTTAGTTTCGTCTTTGATAATGAGAAAACCGGTAGCAAGACGCCATTGCAGCATTGCCATTTGCCGGGCCAAATCAATTACTTCCCGCTTCAAAGACTTGAGTTGCGATAACTAATTCACCGCTATAACTTGTAAAATACTTATTTACAACGGAAAGTGCATAGAAGAAAACCTGCTTATTTCAATCTAATTAACTATGTGAATTAACTATGTGAATTAACATAGTTTGAGTCCGGCTGCTGAGTCATCAGCTTATTAGCTGGCTATGTAAACATAAACGCCTCCCAGAGTTTTAAAGCTGGAGGAATGGCAATTATATCAATCAAAAGGGCTTAAAAAGAGCTACAAAGCAATGCAGGTAATTGAAAAAAAAAAATTAGTCAGCATTGAAAAATAAATTGTTGAATAAAAACCGTTCTGAACCTTGTATTTATTGACTTTTGATATGGATCCTTTCCCACTGTTTTGAAGGTACATAAGAAGGTACAGAATAGTTGTTAAGGCTCAATTCAAAAATTAGTAATGAACGAAATTTTTTTTTGGAAAAATGGCTTCTCTGAAAACTTACCTTTTTGATTTTCAAAAACCTACTCTTCCCACAGTTTTGAAGGTACAGAGATGGTGAGCATACCAATCAATAGCGATTGAAAAGGAAAATAGATCCGGTGCAAAGGTTTTTTTTTTAATTTTGATTCACCTTAAAAATTAGAAGCAAATTATTCAAAAAAGCGGAAAAAGAGGTAATTTCTTGGGAAAAAAGTTCTCAAAATTCAAAAAATCAAATAATCGGAAAACTTTTGCACCGGATCCCTGGACAAGACAATTTGCTATCTAGAAAATATTTTCTCAGTTCTGTCAGTTCAAAATAGTAGCAGTAGGATTTTCCGCAACACATGTTTTTTTCATATTTTTAAAAAATAATCTTATTCTTGTATGGTTACAAAAAATACAAATTAAAAAATATTCATAACAATTTACACCTACGGTAGATATCTCAGAAAAATCCACTGAGAACTTACTTTTTACCCCGAACCGTGCCCTTAAGGCACCTAAAAATAAAATATTGATTCCTGGATAATCCTCAACATTAACCCGATTTTCCACATTTGGTGCCTAAACATTGCTAATTAGATAAAAATAAGCAATTTTTAATCTATACACTTTCCTTTGCAAATGAGTATTTAACCTTTTATAGCGGTAAATGTGGAGAAGAGAACCATAATCACACGTCGGATGGCAACACTACAATGGACTCTTCATTCCGACGCGCTCGATCATTCAAGCCATCTAAGACAAAAATGAATGTACCGCTATAACTCGTTATTTTTGGGTGATAACCTTTATTGTGTTATAAACTGAAAGATCCTTGAAGTGGGTTCAGGCTCTGCAGGGTTGGCTAATAATAAATTACAAAGTACCCAAATGTACTCTACCCAAACTAAACCTACAGCTATAACTCGTTTAATACTAATTTGCGACGGAAAGTGCATAGAAGAAAAGTTGTTTATTTCTATGTAATTAACTACGTTTAGGCAGCAAAAATTGGAAAATTGACGGTCAATGTTGAGTTTAATCTTGTCAACCATTTTAATAATTTTGTTGCCATATATAGGTAATATGGAAGATTTCAAGACATTTTTCAGGAATGACATTCTGCTCGCTGATGCTTTATTTTCAAATTATTAAACTTTGAAGTTGGCTGTCGCGCGCCAAGGAAAGCGAGCGTGCCAAGCAGAATTTAATTAATAACGGAAGCTAACCCCCTATTAAAAACGTAAAGAGGTTGGGTCGTGAGGGGGAGCCATAGTTCTTTTAGTGAAAATTATAAATAAAGGTTTCTAGTGATGTCCATTCACATCAGCTCGAAGATGGCGGCCGCCATCTTGGGTACCGGGTGGCTGCCATTAGAGATGATTTTATTTTAATTTTGACATCTTATTTCTGTAATAGTTTTCTAATTGAACAGTTTTCCAAAAAAACCATCCACCAATTTTTTGCATTTTTAAGCCCTATCAATTGATATACTTGCCTTTCCTGTACCTCTAAAACTGTAGGAAAAGTAGCATTTCAAACATCACCAAGTTTAAATTTCCATGAGAGCGTGACAAACTCGTCATCTGGCTGTGTTTTGACGTGACTGACCTGTCTCAAGGTCTAGCAGACAAATGAACACACAAAGAAGAAGTGAAGCATATTCTTAAACTTGCAAGAATATTCTCTATAGAATCATCTAAAAAACAGAAAATGAATAATATATCAGATTTTGACCCAGACAAACTCAAATGAAGGAATCTTGGATAATTCAAGAAGCACACCTCACTTTCAGTGAAAATGATTTTGCAAGCTGCATGCTTATAATATATGATGCAATGTTCATATTCACATATACTACAATAACCTGAAAAATGATAATCATCAAAGATACTCATCAACTTTCGTTGCCAAATTGACTTACAATTTCAGAACTGCATCCCTCATGGTTTGCTTGCCTTGCTTCCACAAAGACATGGCCTATTCACCAAAGACATGGCCTATCGACAAGACATAATACATAATGAGTGATATTTAAAAAATACACTCACACAAATTTTACACTTACACAGAATCCCTATGCAGAAAACTCCCCATTACTATTTAGTTTCTATTCATCAATGAATAGTACCACTAAAGCCCCAACATTAACTGTTGAATTTACTACTATTTTCAATTGAGCATCAGGTTTTAAACCATGATGCTAATGCTCTGTAGACTTTCTCTCAATAATTTTTTGCTCATGGGTGCAGCACAAAACATTAGATTATGCTGTATACAGTGATTACTTTTTATACACTAATTATATACTCCTCATGAATGTCTTTATCAGAATGTTCAATTGGGTTAGTTAATTCCACAATCAGGTTTGGTTTTTTAACACTGGATGCAAAGTATAGAATCATTGAAACTTTTTGTAGGGCAACTTCTGCAAATTTGTTTTCCACGACTGCTGCAGATCTCCCATTGCTAAACAGATTAGGTTTATCTTGGCAATAAAAACCAACCTTTCTCTTATGAGTAAGAATTATATTCTATATAATAGTCCCATTTCAGTTTTGCAAGTGGATCAACATATATTTTTTATGTCTAAATTTTTATGAAATATACATTTCACTATACAGAACCTTTTGACTAACTTAACATAATGACATTATATTTATCAAAACTATTGCTTCCAAATTTACTCAGACTTTTTCAAAATTGCTATCTTCTAAAACTAATTACAATTATTAGTAATAGTGATTTCATTGAACAATCTGTAAAATTAGGATTGTTTCAAAATAACAACATAACCATTCTGTCTTTGTATCAATTGATGGTCATTATTTTTTTAAACTATTTTGAAGCTCATTCACCTCTGCTTGAAGTAAAATATCATTAATCTGCTTGATTTTGTAAATTATTTTTCAAAGCAATGCTAATGTTAATGTTAGTTGCTGATTAGAGAATTGTGAGAGGACGGGGCACTAGCATTTACCTATCGTTACACTTAGTTGTTCATGGGCCATATAGTGAGGGAGTAATGAAACTGGTTTTGACAAATGGTTTATTGTAGAATAGGTGACTGGACATGCTCATACAGGGCTCAAGTCCAAGTGACGGAGCTCAGAAACAGTGAAGACAAATCAGAAGCCAGTAAATAAAGCTTTGGAAACAGAGATAACACAGAAATGAAAATGTAGGCAAAAAAAAAACATATCAGTCCTCTTGGATTCCTCAAAATTAAACTTCAAAATAAAGTAAGGTGCAAAACAAAATAAATCATGCTAAGAATGAATTCATGCTAAACAAGATGAATGCATTAACTAAAAATGAATCAAAGCAACTGGAAAATATGGATTATGAATAGAATACGAATAAAATCGAACTCAAATCAGGTCATTTAACAGCAAATTCAAAATAGTATAACTTAATCAAAATATTACATAAATGATCTTAAAACCTAGCAAAATTGAAAAACTTAATCTTTCAAGAAAAAAATAAAAGAACCAATATGCCAAAAGAAAATATGCTCAACATGAAGTAAATCTTAGCCTAGAGCAACATAAAATATATACAACAAAGTAGACTGTACAATGCAGCAACGCTCATCAGATCAACACTTGGTTTTATGAAGTGGAAGGACAGCTCTGCTAAGAAATAATATTACACTACTTGTACTGTAAATCTGAGTAACTGAAAGCAAAAGAAAGACAGTGCATTATGAAATTATTCAAACACTAAAACGCAGGAAAATCAAGAACATAAAATAACAAATGAACACTCAAAACACACATTTAAACTCTTATCTCTATAACATTAAGAATCACTTGAAAAAAACAGGAGAAGCAGAATATATTCAGACTGATGCAGGCTGGATTACAGGTACACAAACACATTCGGGGCCACGCCTACAGAATGTGGCTCCTTTTAAAAACGCATCATTGCCAGTCATTAATATTATGGATTTTATTTTGTCACATCATCAAATCAGTTCCATGTCACATCATTAAATAACTTCCATGGATACTGATTTCATTTCTGTTTGCTAAGATTGAGACTGAAATTTCTCATAACAGCACATGCATAGCTTTTGAAAATCATATTTTTCCCTGGTTGTACTTAAACTGCCTTCTTTTGGAAAATTTCTTAGGATTGACTTAGTTCTTCCTATTGAAGAATCACTATCATTTTTTTAGCTGATGGTGGTCCTTTGAATAATGCGTTATGGTTTCTCAGTGGAGTGCTATTCAAGATTTTTACAAGAACCTCCTCATGTTTTGTTGATATTAAAGTTGCTTTAGTATAAGATTCAAATTTGTTTTAACCTCAGTTGTTTTTTTTCACTCCCCTTAACACTAAAATAGTTTTCTTATCAGCACCCATATGTGATGTGAGATAAGGAGACACCTTAAAATGAGATATGTTTGGTGTCTTGTTTGAAATTTTGAATTATGTGGGGATATTGTTATTCAGGAGTAACCAGTTCAATGATGTTTGATGATGTATTTTGATCAGAGGTACCGGTGAAACTTGAGAAATACATCCCACTTTCATGGATTGTTTGTCAGTCCTGGAATTGATTTATTCAAGTACCAGTATTGAATACTAGTTTTTTAAATGTGTAATTTGTCACTTATTCTATTAAGTGCATCTATGGTTCATGAAATAACTATTTTGATTACTAGTTGACATTGCTTTTAATACTAAATAGATGTAAAATGAAAGGTTTCCATACATGATTGATGAGGTGAATATTTGATAAAGAATAGGATGAGTCTTGTCGTGTAATTTTAATGAATACACTTTGCTGTAAATTCAGTCAAAATTCAGAGCTTACTATCTCTACCATGTCTGATTTTATTTTTATGTGACCAAAAAATCAGACTTTGCAGAGATAATAAGCTCTGAATTTTGACTCCATCAATATAAGTTCTGTGGTAGTTCTGTGGCTCCTGCTGTTCCTCTTAGACTCCTAGGTAATTGTGGGTTATCTGCCACCACTTTCACTGTATGGTTTCTATTGTATGTTTTCATTCCAAAAAAATGACTCAAAAACATAGATACTAATACATCTTAGATGACCAAAAAAATATGCTGTTTTTTTAACATGTTTTTCTACAAAAAATTCTGACCAATAAAAATGAATATTAATATATTTTCTGGTACCAAATATAACCATGCTATTTTTTTTAGAAAGAATCATGACTAAAAAACAATATATTTTATGTGACCTAAAAAGCCCCATGCAGTTTTTTTTAAAATACATGTTTTTTAGTAAAAAATCATGACTGAAAAAAAATGAATAATATATTTCTGAGACCAAAAAAATGTTTTTGTACTAAAAAATCATGACTAAAAAAACATGAATATATATATAAGACCTAAAAAACCCCATGATATTTTAAAAAAAATGATTTTTACAAAAAATGATGTATAAGAAAACCTGGATATGAATGTATTTTATGCAACCAAAAAAACTATGCTGTTTTATTTTATGTATTTTTCATAAAAATCGTGTCTTAAAATCATGGATATTAACATATTTTGTTACCAAAAAAATCATTGTTTTTTTTAAAACATGTTTTTTTTATTAAAAAGTTATTATTATTCATTTTTTGGTCATGACTTCTTTGTAAAAAAAAACACCCCCTCAGGGGGATACAATTATTGTATCTATGGGAACTAGCTCTCCCAGGGGGACAATGTGAGGGCCCAAGCTGAGAGTTAGGTAGGCCTCCTTTTTGTTGAAATAAAATGTTTTTGTTATGTTGAGGACCACCTTTTTTCGGTTCACTGCTGTCCTGTTTTTCAGCACCTACTACTGTCTTCTTCAACTTTGATCTTGTTTCATAATCTTCCTTCCTCTCTTTGGATTGCATTTGTTGCTGGGTAGGGAGGCTAAAACTAATGACTAATCTAATCTGTAAAAAAACATGGATATTAATTTATTTTATATGACCAAAGAACCATGCTTTTTGAAAAAAAGATTTTTTACTAAATACATGAATGTTATTAAATTTTATCTGACCAAAAAAAAATATAACCTTTTAAAAACCATGTTTTCTTTCACAAAAAGTCATTAATATCCATGTTTTTTAGTCATGATTTTTTGGTAAAGAAAACATGATTTAAAAAAAAACCAGCAAGGTTTTTTTTGACACATAAAATATATTAACATCCACATTTTTTAATCATGATTTTTCTGTAAAAAAGATGTATTCAATAAAAAACAGCATGGTTGTTTATGGTAAAATTAAGTATAGTAATATTTATGTTTTTTAGTCATGACTTTTTTGTAACAAAAACATTCAAAAAACAGCATGGATTTTTTGGTCACATAAGATATATTCATATCCATTAGAACCGTACCAGGTCTTAGAATAAAATATCCACAAAGAATCTATTTACTGTATAAAATCTTTCGGAGACTAGCTCCATCCTATGTCAGTCATTCAGTCAAATGTTTTTCAAAGGAACAGTGAAAATTCATTGTCCATTTCACCAAATTTTACTGAATGACTGAGGATGGAGCTGGTCTCCGAAAAGTTTTATGGAGCGAATAGATTCTTTGTAGATATTTTATTCTAAGACCTAGTACAGTTCTAATAAACATGATTTCAATATTAACAGCATTCTTTGTTTATAAGTTTCTAAAGACAATTCGAGTAAAGAAATATAACTTTCCTGATATTTAAATCCGTGTTTTTTTGTCATGATTTTTTTAAAATGTTTTTAAAAAAAAACAATTTTTTTGGTCCCATAAAATATAATAGCCATGTTTTTTTAGTCACGATTTTTCTGTTAGAAAACAATGTTTTAAAAGAAACAGCATTGGATTTTTAAGGTCACATAAATATATGAATATCCATGGTTTTTATTCATAATTTTGTATAATTAACATGTTTTTTATTTTTAAAAACAGCATGGTTTTTAGTCACATCTCTATCAATGACCATAAGTAAAGATATGTTATTATAACACACCATTTTAGGAGTTGAAGGTCATTCATATATATTGTAAAATAAATGAAATATCAAAGCATGAAACCGCAGAAAATGAAAAATTTCATAAAACCATAGAAAACCATCAATTAAGAAGTATGCTGTTTTATTTTGTAATTTGACATGAAAACAAATAATGTAATGTGGTTCTTTTTCTTGCTGAGTTATTTTCAGACAAAATATTTAAAAAAACCAAAATATCCACGTTTTTTTGGCCACGTTTTTTTTGTAAAAAAATGTGTTTTTTTTTATAAAGGCGTTATTTTTTTGAGTCACATCTCTAGTTAAGGACACCGTCTAGGTAAAAAAAAAAGTCCGTTGTTTATAGATGGATTTCTCTGAAATTTTCACTGTAGGTGTGAAATGATCCAAATATCATTTGTTATTTCGACAAAATTTTTGTATCTGCACTGGATTTTTTTTTATTCTCGAAAAAATATGATAAAATAGGGTTTTTTTTAAAATCCTACTACTTCTACAATTTTGAAGTTACAGAACCAGTACTTCGTTTTTAGATTGCTTAGATGTCTATATAACCACTCGCAATAGGGAATTTCGATAAATTTTTTTTGTGGATTTTGAAAAAAAAAAAAATGAACTTTGTTTAATTTTTTTTTTATCTCGTGTAATTTTCGAAATAATGAATTTATCAAAAAATGATAGTGCGCCAGGATACACCTTGCTGAGCCCTATCGAATGGTATATAAACCATTCTTGTAGCTCTAAAATTGTGGAAGTAGTAGCATTTGAGAAACCAATTATCAAGTTTCCATAAAAACGAGTTTTTTCACAAAAAAAAATTGTTTTTCTTTTCATCTTTTGAACTACAGGGTTTTCTACAATGAACTCTTGAGCGTTTGTAGCTCTTTTCAAGCCCTTTCGATTGATATAATTTAAATTGCTGTAGCTCTGTAACTCTGAGAAAAAATATACAACAAAAGAGAATAGGTGTAATTCATGAAAACAATTAATTTTTTTAATTTTTCATTTTTTTTCGCCTAAATACGTTTTTTTGTCAAGTCAACTCCTTTGTTTTATAGCTCTTTTCAAGCCCTTTGGATTGGTGTGCTCGCCATAGCTGTAGCTATGATACTGCAGCTGTTATCGAGCTATGAATGAAAGCTGCGGTATCATGGATACGGCAGGACAACTAAATTCTGAAATTGTCAAAAATTATAAAAAAAATGTTTATTCAGCGTTAGAATGTTTTGTTTGAATAATGGAAGCACTTTGAGTAGCCCATTAACGAACTCTAATGCCATTCCCGCAGAGAAACGCTCAATTGACTCCCAATAATGAGGGGGGAGGGTTCAAGGTCACTCCACCCCCATCGCTTTCCCCCCCTCTGGTGGGCGCACTATTTGGAGTAGACGAAAAAGTAAAGTACCAATGGAAGCGCAAGAAAATTCTCTATAAGATGCATATATAAACAGAAAATCAACACATAACCTGATTTCTACCTAGACGGTGTCCTTAAGTAGGCCTTTTTTGTTGTTGAAATAAAATGGTTTTGTTATGTGAAGGACCATCTTTTTTTTTGGTTCACTGCTGTCCTGTTTTTCAGCAACTACTACTTTCTTCTTTGACTTTGATCTTGTTTCGTAATCTTCTTTCTCAACTTACCGTTTCTATGCCTTTTCTCCATAGATTCTGCAATTCCTTAACTCCATACTAAGTGGTGCCTTCCTCCTTCCTCTGTTTGGATTGCCTTTGTGATGGATAGGGAGGCTTAAACTAACTAATAATCTAATCTTTCATGACTAGAAAAATAATCTGAAAAATTTGTGATGTAAAAAAACATTCAGCAGCATAGACTCAGAGCTTTAGCCAGATTCAATCCAATTATTTTATTTCAGGCTTGTGTGCAGCTATGCACTGTTCCCCTCATTTGGTGAGGTGTTTATCTCATTGTAGATATTTTTATTTAAAGCAGCAATACTGTTTGTTTAATATCTTAGTTCTAATTGGGAATGGTTAATATTTACATAGTTCAATTACATGTGTGTTCTGTAAGGAAATGAACCATCTTCTGTTGTCAACTTAGCTGCTGAGTGCAATGAGAGGAAAATATTTGGGAGAAGTAAGGAAAATGAGAAAGCATATAACAGGAATTGATCACCACAGAAACTTTCTCATCGTAAAATTGGTTGGCAGTTCCAGGTAGATACCATCAAAATTGTAATGTTGAATTTTATGAGTGAACATCTGGAAGAATATATGCTTTAAAAACATTTCTCCTCATCTGATGTAGGTAATCTTTCCATTATGAAGCTTAATTACTTTTGTGCATGCCATCTACTGAAACCTTATGCTGAAGAACCTCAGTATCTTACATTTTTGCTTTGTATGCTAATTATTTCCCTGAATTCATACAGATTGTGAACTTAATAGGTCATGCATGAAAAATTGTTGAAAGAGCAAGATGAATGACGTGAAAAGATTGATTTATAATTTTGAAAAAATTTTCTTGTGGAACGAGGCTCAGGTAAGTGTACATGGATCCTAGGAGCTGTGTGTAACATGTGTACCAGTAATTTTCTAATGTAGCTAGTTTGAAACTGATGAATGCTAGTGAAATTTGTTCAATTTCTCTCTCTGAGCTAAGCCATGCTCCTATAGGATAGATAATCAGGGAAAGATTAATGGAAGAGACGATAGAGGAAGAGTATTTTTCAGAGCTGTAGTTACAAAGAAAGTTCCTCCTTCAATAAGGTATGCTCCAAAGGTGGCCTAATGGCCTCTTTCACAAGTGGGCTAACCTGTAATTAGATATTTAATTTTGGGGCTCAACACAGCCGGTTAATGGAGGCCAGTTAATGAGGCTTGAAAAAGCCAGTTAATGAGGCTTGAAAAAGCCAGTTAATGAGGCTTGACAAAGTCAGTTAATGAGGCTTGAAAAAGCCAGTTAATGAGGCTTGAAAAAGCCAGTTAATGAGGCTTGACAAAGTCAGTTAATGAGGCTTGAAAAAGTCTGTTAATGAGGCTTGACAAAACCAGTTGATGAGACTCAACAGAGCTAGTTATGAGGCTCAACAGAGCTAGTTATGAGGCTCAACAGAGCTAGTTATGAGGCTCAACAGAGCTAGTTATGAGGCTCAACAGAGCTAGTTATGAGGCTCAACAGAGCTAGTTTATGGGTCTCAACAGAGCTAGTGTATGAGGCTCAACATTCGAGGGGAACCATGTGAGGGCCCGAGCTAAAGGTTAGGTAGGCTTCCTTTTTGTTGTAATAAAATAGGTTTTTGTTTTGTTACGGACCATCTTTTTTCGGTTCACTGCTGTCCTGTTTTTCAGCACCTACGACTTTCTTCTTCAACTTTTTTCTTGTTTCATGAACTTCTTTCCTAGCTTACTGTTTCTGTGCACTTTGTGCATAGATTCTGTGTTCCCTCAACTCCATACTAAATGGTACCTTCCTCTTTCCTCTCTTGGAACATCTTTGTCATGGTTAAGGGAGGCTAAAACTTTCATATATAATAATAATAATAATAATAATAATAATGAGGCTCAACAGAGCTAGTTCATGAGGCTCAACAGAGCTAGTTCATGAGGCTCAACAGAGCTAGTTCATGAGGCTCAACAGAGCTAGTTCATGAGGCTCAACAGAGCTAGTTCATGAGGCTCAACAGAGCTAGTTCATGAGGCTCAACAGAGCTAGTTCATGAGGCTCAACAGAGCTAGTTCATGAGGCTCAACAGAGCTAGTTCATGAGGCTCAACAGAGCTAGTTCATGAGGCTCAACAGAGCTAGTTCATGAGGCTCAACAGAGCTAGTTCATGAGGCTCAACAGAGCTAGTTCATGAGGCTCAACAGAGCTAGTTCACGAGGCTCAACAGAGCTAGTTCATGAGGCTCAACAGAGCTAGTTCATGAGGCTCAACAGAGCTAGTTTATGAGGCTCAACAGAGCTAGTTTATGAGGCTCAACAGAGCTAGTTTATGAGGCTCAACAGAGCTAGTTCATGAGGCTCAACAGAGCTAGTTCATGAGGCTCAACAGAGCTAGTTCATGAAGCTCAACAGAGTTAGTTCATGAAGCTCAACAGAGCTAGTTCATGAGGCTCAACAGAGCTAGTTCATGAGGCTCAACAGAGCTAGTTCATGAGGCTCAACAGAGCTAGTTCATGAGGCTCAACAGAGCTAGTTCATGAGGCTCAACAGAGCTAGTTCATGAGGCTCAACAGAGCTAGTTCATGAGGCTCAACAGAGCTAGTTCATGAGGCTCAACAGAGCTAGTTCATGAGGCTCAACAGAGCTAGTTCATGAGGCTCAACAGAGCTAGTTCATGAGGCTCAACAGAGCTAGTTCATGAGGCTCAACAGAGCTAGTTCATGAGGCTCAACAGAGCTAGTTCATGAGGCTCAACAGAGCTAGTTCATGAGGCTCAACAGAGCTAGTTCATGAGGCTCAACAGAGCTAGTTCATGAGGCTCAACAGAGCTAGTTCATGAGGCTCAACAGAGCTAGTTCATGAGGCTCAACAGAGCTAGTTCATGAGGCTCAACAGAGCTAGTTCATGAGGCTCAACAGAGCTAGTTCATGAGGCTCAACAGAGCTAGTTCATGAGGCTCAACAGAGCTAGTTCATGAGGCTCAACAGAGCTAGTTCATGAGGCTCAACAGAGCTAGTTCATGAGGCACAACAGAGCTAGTTCATGAGGCTCAACAGAGCTAGTTCATGAGGCTCAACAGAGCTAGTTTATGAGGCTCAACAGAGCTAGTTTATGAGGCTCAACAGAGCTAGTTCATGAGGCTCAACAGAGCTAGTTTATGAGGCTCAACAGAGCTAGTTATGGGTCTCAACAGAGCTAGTTTATGAGGCTCAACAGAGCTAGTTATGGGTCTCAACAGAGCTAGTTATGGGTCTCAACAGAGCTAGTTATGAGGCTCAACAGAGATAGTTTGAGGCTCAACAGAGCTAGTTATGGGTCTCAACAGAGCTAGTTATGGGTCTCAACAGAGCTAGTTATGAGGCTCAACAGAGCTAGTTTATGAGGCTCAACAGAGCTTGTTTATGGGTCTCAACAGAGCTTGTTTATGGGTCTCAACAGAGCTAGTTTATGGGTCTCAACAGAGCTAGTTTATGGGTCTCAACAGAGCTAGTTTATGGGTCTCAACAGAGCTAGTTTATGGGTCTCAACAGAGCTAGTTTATGGGTCTCAACAGGGCTAGTTTATGGGTCTCAACAGGGCTAGTTTATGGGTCTCAACAGAACTAGTTTATGGGTCTCAACAGAACTAGTTTATGGGTCTCAACAGAACTAGTTTATGGGTCTCAACAGAACTAGTTTATGGGTCTCAACAGAGCTAGTTATGTGGCGCAACAGAGCTAGTTTATAAGGCTCAAGAGAGCTAGTTATGAGGCTCAACAAAGCTAGTTATGAGGCTCAACAGTCGGTTTATGAGGCTCAACAGTCGGTTTATGAGGCTCAACAGTCGGTTTATGAGGCTCAACAGTCGGTTTATGAGGCTCAACAGTCAGTCTATGAGGCTCAACAGTCAGTCTATGAGGCTCAACAGTCAGTCTATGAGGCTCAACAGTCAGTCTATGAGGCTCAACAGTCAGTCTATGAGGCTCAACAGTCGGTTTATGAGGCTCAACAGTCAGTCTATGAGGCTCAACAGTCGGTTTATGAGGCTCAACAGTCGGTTTATGAGGCTCAACAGTCGGTTTATGAGGCTCAACAGTCAGTCTATGAGGCTCAACAGTCGGTTTATGAGGCTCAACTGTCGGTTTATGAGGCTCAACAGTCAGTCTATGAGGCTCAACAGTCGATTTATGAGGCTCAACAGTCGGTTTATGAGGCTCAACAGTCAGTCTATGAGGCTCAACAGTCAGTTTATGAGGCCCAATAGTCAGTTTGTGAGGCTCAATAGTCAGTTTGTGAGGCTCAATAGTCAGTTTGTGAGGCTCAATAGCCAGTTTGTGAGGCTCAATAGCCAGTTTGTGAGGCTCAATAGCCAGTTTGTGAGGCTCAATAGCCAGTTTGTGAGGCTCAATAGTCAGTTAGTGAGGCTCAATAGTTAGTTTGTGAGGCTCAATAGTTAGTTTGTGAGGCTCAATAGTCAGTTTGTGAGGCTCAATAGTCAGTTTGTGAGGCTCAATAGTCAGTTTGTGAGGCTCAATAGTCAGTTTGTGAGGCTCAATAGTCAGTTTGTGAGGCTCAACAGTCAGGTTGTGAGGCTCAATAGACAGTTTGTGAGGCTCAACAGTCAGTTTGTGAGGCTCAACAGTCAGTTTGTGAGGCTCAACAGTCAGTTTGTGAGGCTCAATAGTCAGTTTGTGAGGCTCAATAGTCAGTTTGTGAGGCTCAATAGCCAGTTTGTGAGGCTCAATAGCCAGTTTGTGAGGCTCAATAGCCAGTTTGTGAGGCTCAATAGTCAGTTAGTGAGGCTCAATAGTTAGTTTGTGAGGCTCAATAGTCAGTTTGTGAGGCTCAATAGTCAGTTTGTGAGGCTCAATAGTCAGTTTGTGAGGCTCAATAGTCAGTTTGTGAGGCTCAATAGTCAGTTTGTGAGGCTCAATAGTCAGTTTGTGAGGCTCAACAGTCAGGTTGTGAGGCTCAATAGACAGTTTGTGAGGCTCAACAGTCAGTTTGTGAGGCTCAACAGTCAGTTTGTGAGGCTCAACAGTCAGTTTGTGAGGCTCAATAGTCAGTTTGTGAGGCTCAACAGTCAGGTTGTGAGGCTCAACAGTCAGTTTGTGAGGCTCAATAGTCAGTTTGTGAGGCTCAATAGTCAGTTTGTGAGGCTCAATAGTCAGTTTGATGAGGCTCAACAGTCGGTTGATGAGGCTCAACAGTCGGTTGATGAGGCTCAACAGTCGGTTGATGAGGCTCAACAGTCGGTTGATGAGGCTCAACAGTCGGTTGATGAGGCTCAACAGTCGGTTGATGAGGCTCAACAGTCGGTTGATGAGGCTCAACAGTCGGTTGATGAGGCTCAACAGTCGGTTGATGAGGCTCAACAGTCGGTTGATGAGGCTCAACAGTCGGTTGATGAGGCTCAACAGTCGGTTGATGAGGCTCAACAGTCGGTTGATGAGGCTCAACAGTCGGTTGATGAGGCTCAACAGTCGGTTGATGAGGCTCAACAGTCGGTTGATGAGGCTCAACAGTCGGTTGATGAGGCTCAATAGAGCCAGTAGATGGGGCTTGACAGAGTTAAGTCCTTTGATATATTAAAGTCCTCAAATTAAAGCTAAAAAAGTCCTCGGATAAATGATAAATAGAAAGCTCACGGATGTTGCATTCTTCTCTGCCCCCAATCAGCTGTATACCTAGTACAGTTATTATTATTATTACTGTTTGGAAGCACACAAAAATTCTCAACAATCTTTCATGGGCACACAACTATTTAATCTATGGGAGTTTGCACTCCCTGTAGGAAAAAGTTGAAATCCTCAGCTAAGGATTAAACAGGATTTTTTTGCTGTAAAATATTTTAGTTTGTGAATTGATTTTTTGTTACTGCAGTTGTTTTTGAGCACCTATTACACTCTTTTGCAACTTCTATGTTTTATAACTAATTTTGGTCCTGCTGTTTCTGAGTGCATGGTGTGGGGACATACCTTGTCCACGGGTATGTCTTCCCATGATACCTAACTGTACTTAATTTTAACCTTCTTTCCTTTTCTCTTGGGAACATTTGCATTTGGGATTAAAGAGGCTTAGACTGGCTTCTAATATAATCTCTTCTGTGAAAATTTGTGTTGCCTCACTTAGGGAGCATATCTGTGGCTAGCTATTGATCAACGTATTTATTACATCTGTTCTAAGGGAAGGCTTAAATATATGCTTAAAATTATGGTAATTAAAATATTTTGAGATGAAAAAATCTAAGTGTATTCTTTTTCTCCATGCCTCAGTGTACTGAAAATATTTAAGTTGAATTATTTTCTCTTGTTTGAATTATTTTCTCTTGTTTGAATTATTTTCTCTTGTTTGAATTATTTTCTCTTGTTTGAATTTTTTTAGCATGATGCTTTTAAGAAGAAATCATGTACAGGAATTGAACACTTTCTTGAGAGTCTAAAATGTTTGAAGGTAATTTGATGGATTTGATTTTGAAATCAGTTTAATAATTTAAAAAGCAGTAATTGTTGTATGCTCAATTATTTATTGCTTTTGTTAATAAGCTCTTTTACCTAAATATATAAGTTCTGGTTTAATTTATGCAAAAATTTATTTAAATTTTTAGAGACATCTATTTATTCTAGATATGAATGAAATGTGGATGTGTTCAAGTTTTTACTGAAGCTCCTTTATGCTTTGTTACCAAAGATAAAATAACTTTGAAATTTTTCAGAGTTCTTCACTACTGAAGTCTCTGCAGTTTGCCCCTGGCACCCCAGAATATGAGGCATTTGGTGGGTCAGAACCATCAGCTGTGGACCAGAAGCTGCCTCTCTCTTCAGGTACAGGTGCTGACTGTTGTGTAGAGTGGACCAAACTGGTGACTGTGTTTACTCTGAGCACGAGTTCACTTTGGTTTATGTTCGCTTATTTAGGTTTCCAGTAAGAAATTAATTTTCAATGCTTGAACTGAACTAGGGTGACAGTATTATTATGCCCTTGTAGTATTTACTTGAATTGTTAGGAGAAAAGTTTTCATCTTGAGTAATAGAAGTACACTAGTGCAAGTACGTGCTACATTCAAATAAAAGTTCAGAAAGCTGCATCGAAGGTGGGAAAAGAAATCCTTGATGCCTTGAGCATATGTATTATTTTTTGTTACGAAATGAAATGAGAAATTCTCGGATTGAGTATAGTGTGAATTTTTTGTCTTCAGTCATGGGTTGCTCTTTGTTTGAAGTTATCTTATTGTAATATTATGTTATAGCACTGCCATCAGGTGAACAATGGGTCAGCCAGCATTGAACTTTCTGTCTGATATAGAATTAGTGTTTGATGATAAATGTGAAATGTTACGCTCAACACTCAAATTGACTGTCTGATACAAAGTCAATTTATGCTCCTCAGTGTAGCTCGTAAGCATTCAATAATTAAGATGCTGAAGTTGAAATTTATTTTCTCCCAGTTTGTACAGATTTTGTTACTGAGTATGATATGCATGCTCAAGTTTCATTGTACAATTTATCAATAAAAGAGTTTTATTTTTAAAAGGGTATGGAATGAATTCAGCATGTAAATTTATGGCAAAGATTCTATGCTTTTAGAAATTGAAATTAAGTTCCAAAGTATAAATTATATACTAAATATATAGTAATCAAGAGAATCCTCATGTTGTCATCTTTTTAGGGCCAGTCTTTAGCATTTCACATTTTCTTGGCTAAAAGTTACTGATGACTGAAAATTAAACCTATTATCTCTTTGTAAATTTTGTAATAACAAATAACTGAATATATTTGAAATAACTATCTATGTTTTGTTCAAGTGATTGAATAATGCCATGTTGGTTGAATGGTAAAATTTTTACATTATTTGCCAGTATGAATTTGGAATGTCAAGGTGAGCAAAGCTTTATCATACCAGCTTCAGTGATTTGGTGATCAAGAAGGATTTCATTCCTGCACTGATAAATGTAAATATGACATGTTTTTTCTCATTGCAAAACAGCAGGAAGGAGAATACCATCTATACATTACTGCATTACTCTCTAATTTTGGGAGCATCCATTACTTCAGTAATGACTTCAGTATAATAGAATTTCTTCATGGATGTTGTCACTTGGACAACACAAGCTTCCAGCTTGTGTCCAACCATGGACAGCTTCCACCTACAGTTGGACATAAAATTATGCAGTTTGGCTTGAAAATTCTTAAAAATTAATGTGCGTGCCAACTTGGCCACCAAGAGACATCTCTGTACGAACTTGTTCTTTTTTTTATATCCATACTTCATTATGTAGATTTTTGTATTAAAGAACTTAGAAATAATAATTTATTTTCTAAAGCAATACATCAATAGAATGATTACTTAAAACTATTACAGTGGTTGAGATATATAACTACTTGTGGGCCTGACCGAGTTCAGTATCTTCTGAGGGATCCTATCAAAACTTTATTCAATGTATACAATTTCATCCAGTCTAAAACATTGAATTTGAATGTCCACAAGACTGATCTAATAGTTGTTTAGCGTGAGCCGGTGAAAAATGTTATTAACCTAATTTTCCATATCATGTAATGATGCTATGAAAAGCCACATTTTCATGAACAGATTTTGGGTTATTTTTATTTTAAAGCACTAGACCTATCATTTTATACCATTCAATAGAGAAGCAACAGCTATACACTAAGAGCTTGATTCTTCAATACCTGGGTGTAAAATGATGTCCTAAACACTCGCTAAATGCTGCACAACAGTTTTTGTCATGGTTGTTAAGAAGCATCATGATCAACCCATAATATCTACAAAAAGAGAACTATATTGTGATTGGGTTTTGTTTTGGTGGATGAGTATGAACTTCAATTTCTAGTTAATTGGTCGTGATGGCTAATTTGAGAAGATGCTAGTTTTCGGAGGTTGTTACTGCCCTTATTAATCAAAGTTTTGTAGGTGAAATGACACAGGGAAAATTGATAGATGTTTGAGAGCTTATGTGTTTTTAGGTATTTGTTGGAATCATTTGAACAGTTATTGTATTGCAAGGTTCTAATGGCTCACTGTTGTTAAATAAATAGTGCATTACTTTTTTATATGTCTCATGCCATACTGCTGTTCTACGTTGGAGATCTGAGTGGAATAATTTATATGTAGTGTTTTTTAGAGTTTCTTCAGTTATTGCATTTTTTACTTAATTTAGAATTCCAATCCATTTGAATATTTTAGTACTAAAATGTGAGATAGCTCTGTGAAAGTCAGATCCTCTCAAGGGGATATAACCATTGTTCCTATGGGAATCAGAGCTCCCAGGGAAGATGAGGTTCCAAGGTGATAGGTAGATAGGCATTCCTCAAGTTGTTGTAGAAAAGATTTTGTGTATTGTTTTGGATATCTTTTTAATTAACTGCTGTTCTTTTTTGAGTACCTATTATTTCTTTGAACTTTTATTTTATTTCAGTAACTGTTGTCAATCTTACTGTTCCTCTGAGCAGGGTGTGGGTTATGCCTTCCACATCAATTCCCTATTTTCTTGATTCCATATTAAATCATAGTTTCCTCTTTCCTAAAGAGCATATTCAATAAGGTTAGGGAGGCTTGAAGTAATTGATAATCTAATCTTTATTTCATGCTGGATTTTGAAGGGAAAAAGGTAATAGATGAAAGGAAAAAATGATTAATGTTGAAATTTAGCTTACTGTATAAACTTGTCTATCCTTTGACCTGCTACAATGGCAAACTCGAGGTCCACTTGAAATGAAGTATGGTATATCCAATGTACAAGGAGGTGTGGGGATCCATCTCTGGGTTGCGTTATTAGGCTTTGGTCTAGTTCCTACCAGTAGAGTCAGGACTGGATGTTACAACTTCTAATTCATATATCCATGCTGCAAGAACTTTACGTCAGTTTGCCAGTGTTGGTTTTTGCGTGTTCACGTTGTTAAAGGCTCTTCACTTACGAGAACCTGTAAGGAGGCAAATTTTCTAGAGAAGTCAAGTAAGAATGATGATCACGACCTCTGACCCTTTCTTATAGCCATGCCATGCCTCTGACGATGTGGTCAAAATAAACATTAATTTGTTTTATTTAACAGTTGTAACAAGAGGCTTAAATTACATTAAAGTAAGAAAGAGCTAACAAAATAGAAGGAATTCACACAACTGGAGTATGGGTACAAACTGTAAAAGCTCTCACAATTAGCACAATTAATTGACCTGCTGCAATCGTGCAGCCACCATTGAGTTAACATGGCAAACCGGATTTGGATCTAACTGACTCATAGCTGGAGCAGCATCAGTTCCTCATTTCACGTAGTGGAACTTTGACGTTATACAATAATGTTGGATGGAATACGTGTAATTGCAACTAATTTTTCTTGCTTAGTGAGATGAACTCTGTTACTCATTTATTTTTGCTTACTTGTTGCTCAGTTTTTTCTTTTAGTTTGTGCAAATGAATATCGAGTTTAAAATTATTCACACAATTTGAATTTTTTCCACTATTGATGGCACAGCAAGTGTTAGAGAGGCTCTTGTAATTGTAGATCGTAGGAAATAGGCTGAAAGACATTGAACATCAATGAAAAGGAATTGAATGTCAATGAAGAATGAAGAAATAAAATTTTCTCTGAAGTAATGTGGCGATTGATTTGCATTCAGACGTGCCCATCAGTGCATCATGTGACTCGGACGCTGGAGTGCAGTGCAGCGTGTGCGGCGTGTCGCTGGGCGGGCGCGAGGAGCAGCTGCTGCACTACGCCACGCCCTACCACCAGCACAACCAGGAGCGCCTGCTCAGGGGCCTCCAGCGCCTCACGCTCGACCAGTTTAACTCTCAGACCCGTGAGTTGGATGTTGCATCTGTCTTCTTTTTGAAGACCTTTACAGAAATTTTTTTTCTCGTTGTTCTCATTGTTTTCATTGAATCAGCCGAAGTGCCAGCCACGGTTTTTTCTGGTGTTTCTTTTACCTTAACAGCTGACGCCTTTTATGACGTAGTAAAGGTAAACCAGTAAGCACTGCAGATCATACCATGCTCTCATCTGGAAGTCCAGTTAAATGTGACCAGTGCACTGGAGCTCAGCTCAGTGTCTGGATTTTTTGCAGCTAATTGGCCAGTGTGGGTAAAATTCTTGTTGCCATACCAAATTAATCTGTATGGAAATTGTAATTCTAGTATTTAGGAATTGAATGTCTCTTTAGATGTTTTAAGCAATATTTATTAATTATTTCTTTTAGCCTATTTCACTTTGCCTCTATTTCACGGTCTTAGTTCATTCCATAAATCTGTGAGGACCTTTACTGACATGGGTTCTGCCTCTGGAATTTTGTCTCGACTCATTGATAGGTGAATGGAAGTGAAAAAGTAGAAATTTGATGGTGAACTGTTTTTTTAATGAAATTTTTGTTACAATTTTGATAGAACTCATTGTGGAGAGGGTGTCTAAATTGCAAAAAATTAACAGTTTCAAATTTCTTTTAGTGTTAGGGGACACCAAATTTTTCATTATTTTTATCATCAAAATTTTTTGCATGGTTCCTGAATTTGGTGTTTCTTGGTTTCTGATGTAGATACGTTTGAAGAATGTGTATATTTTTGATTCATAAGTGTTGAAGAAAGGAAGAAATTTATATGGAGTTGCGGAAGTAAATGAATTGCAACCGAACAAAAAATGGTTGAACTACCTTCAAAGAACACAAAAATGAAGAGCTCAGTTGTTGAGCTGCAGGCTAGTAAGATGTGATATTTGTTTTGATTTTGAAACGAGTGAGAAGTTCAGCGCTCTGTTGTGCAGATTGCAGCTTATCGAGGTAGATTAGCATTAGGGATTGAAGAGTGTCAAAATGAAAAAAAAGGTTTTACCATAAACAACTAGCAACTGTCCCTGGAAAAGATGAGAATCCCAAAGCTTGAAATAGGAATTAGCACTCCCAGAGGGAAAATGTAAGGTCTTGTGTGGAAGAGCAAGTAGGTCTTCCTTTTGTTGAAATAAAATAGTTTTAGTTTCATTACATATCATCTTTATATGGTTAACTGATGTCTAGTTATTCTGTCCCAACTACTTTCTTCTTAAATTTTTATCTTGTTTCATGAAGATTTCTCTCAACTTACTGTTTCTATACACAGGGGTCCTGTGTAGGAGCACACCTTATGTAGAGATTCTGCATTCCCTATATTCCATATTAGATGGTGCCCTCCTCTCTCTGGAATGCCTTTGTTATGCTCAGGGAGGCTTGAACTAACTTTGTAATCCAATGTTATCTTGAAATGAAAGATAGGAAAAAATTCTTGTAGACTAAATTTGAACTGCACTGAATGTCATGTCATTGTCATAATAATCTTGCAGAAGTGTCGGTTGTTGCATGAGTTGTGCACTTGTAGGGAAAATTGGTGTCTTGATGTCTACATCCGACCTGTTTAGGTACTCATGGAAAGAAATTGTACTTTCTTTTTATTGTGTTATGTCTCCGTTTTCAATGCAAGTTACATTAAATTCATTCCATTTGATTCTAATCTATTTCAATTTTATTTGATGATCTTTCATGGTGTGAAGTGACTCACCATCTCTACCTTAAAGAGGCAACAATGTTGGGAGACGTTATTGAGGTGGAAGCTCGTGCCTGTGAGGTTGAGAGCATTGTCTTGGGCTAAAAATTAACATTTATGCTTTTTTTGAAGGAATTTTCAGTATTTCATGCTACTTGGGCATTGACCCAATTACTTGGTTAACTCCCTCAGGGGGATGGGAATTGGCGCTCCCAGGGGGACAGAAAATTTTTTATCAAAATTTTTATAACAATTCCAAATAGAACTCATTGTGTTGAGGGTGTCTAACTTGCAAAAAGTAAATAGTTTAAAATTTCTTTTTTTTGTAGGACACCAAATTTTTCATTATTTTTATCATCAAAATTTTTTGCACGTTTCCTGAATTTGGTGTTTCTTGGTTTCTGATATTTGGTGATGATCCTACTTCACTGGGACAGGACCTGTTGGTTTGTTAGGTTCCGAGGTTGGCCTTCTTTGATATGAGGGTCCAAGCTTAAGGTTAGATAGGCTTTCTTTTTTGTTGAAATAGAATAGGTTTTTGTTTTGTTACGGACCACCTTTTTTCGGGTCACTGCTGACCTGTTTTTCAGCACCTACTATTTCCTTCTTCAACTTTGATCTTGTTTCATAATCTTTTTTCCCAAGTTACTGTTTCTATGCCCTTTCTGCGTAGATTCTGCGTTTCCTTAACTCCATACTAAACGGTGCCTTCCTCTCTTTGGATCGCATTTGTTGCTACGGGTAGGGAGGCTAAAACTAACGATTAATCTAATCTAATTTACGTGGTCAACTGCACTTGTTTTAGTGGTGTATATGTTTTTGCCTGCGAGAGTCATGATGTGCTCCACTGCAAATATTGGCAATTTCTAACTATGAATAAGTTAATAGTAGTATTTCGCATTATTATTTTAAGTAAGTCAAAATCAGATTTAGTTTTTTTGTCATGCAAAGGTGTCAAATTGAAAACTAATGCTAAGTGTTGTTCATGCATTACTGTGTGCCTGACCCCCTTATCAAAGACGCAGTTTGTGCTACAAATCATGAGGCATCATTGTGCCGCAGACACGCCTGACGACAGCAGCTTGTCCGAGTCGGAGGAGGAGGAAGAGAACAGCTGCTCCGAATCTGATCAGGACGAGCAAGGCGGCAATGACGACGATTCCAGAGAAAGTGAATAATACTTTAATTCGTCCTTTGTCCTAGTATCCTGTGGCGTGCACAAACCTGAGTTGCATGGTGTTCTTACTCCAATGTCCTTCCGGCTGTTTCACTTGTAAATCTGAGATAAAACAGTTATAAGATGATGCTGTACTTAATCTATAGCATTAGAACGTTTTCTATGCTATATTTTATATATTGGCATGTCTAACTGCTCCCACCGCTTCATTTATTTTCATTTGATTTTTTACACTAAGTATAAGTTTGTGAACAACAAGGTTCTTCACTGCCCCGTTCGACTAATTGTTTCTCCCGCACGATCCTATGGGTAACAATGCGGTCCATACTGTACGGCAGCATTGGTGCTGGAACCGCGGTTTGGAACCTCAGCGAGCCGGTTGACCCGTCAACCAGTTACGTGGAAGCAGTCGCGGAGATCAGTTCATTATTACTGTGTACCTTAGTGACGTCCTAGCAGTCACTCTGATGAGTTTTGTGCACACAGTTGTGCTGTGTATCCTGCGTCACGCTGTAGCAGTTGCGCTGATGCTGAGGCTTGTTTGTCTGCCGCCGCTTTGATTGCCATCCTGTTAATAAGACTCTACCGTGCAATGCAACCAATTGTGATTTTAACGAGTGATCTAATTAAAAACTATGCTCTCAATAAATCTGTTATATTGGCGAATACATTTACAAACTTCTAGAATTTTTAATCAACACTGGCGAAAAGAAATTAGAGAAAAACATAAAACGCAATTTTACTGGTTTGTTGCCATGGCTATTGGCTTGAAAGGCTTGGCCACCTGTCAGAGAAAAGTCAAGGGCCCGGTGACAAGCTTGTTCCGTGCATCTATGCAGGACGCTTGCCATTTTACCATAGGTGGCAGTGAGCTAATGCTTGGAGCTTGCATTGCTTGATGTGGGTAAATGATGTGGGTAAATGTTCTGCGGGCAGGCCCGACGCGCATCTCCCCCAGGGGCGGCCGCAAGCCGCGCCTCTACTTCCTCAACACCGCCACCGGCTGCGTCGTGTCCGTCTACAGGTCTCTGCTCCTACCGAAAAAGGTATTCAGTGAATTATGTGCGTGTTATCAATGCCTCTTATGTCTTAAAATGTATGATATAAAGCTCATATCATTGACTACACCTCTCATGTATGCGCGCCACTGGTCTTGGCTCTACTTCACTGGGACAGGATCTGTTGGTTTGTTATGCGAGGTTCCGAGGTTGGCCTTCTTTTTTTGAAATAGAATAAGTTAGGTTGGCCTTCTTTTTGTTGAAATAGAATAGGTTAGGTTGGCCTTCTTTTTGTTGAAATTGAATAGGTTAGGTTGGCCTTCTTTTTGTTGAAATAGAATAGGTTTTTTGTTTTGTTACGGACCATCTTTTTTCGGTTCACTGCTGTCCTGTTTTTCAGCACCTGCTACTTTTTTCTTCATCTTTTATCTTGTTTCATGAACTTCTTCCTTAACTTACTGTTTTTACGCACCTTGTGCGTAGATTCCGCATTTCCTTAACTCCATATGAAATGGTGCCTTAATCCTTCCTCTCTTTGAACATCTTTGTTGTGGTAAAGGGAGGCGAAAATTTTCTTACGATAAATCAATTTGATGGTTTGTTACTCCCCACTGGCTGAGCTCATTTGATGTTGCAAATCTAGTTTTTGTATTAAAATCAGCGCCTAATCGTTTCTCCGAGGGAGACAGCCGGCAATCAGCGCATCATTGAGCGGGTGGCAGAGCCGGCGCTGCGCAGCAGCTGCACAGAAATGTCCGCTAACCGCAGTAGTTACCTTCAGCGTAAATATTTTGCGTGAAACGGCGCAGTTCGCGTAGACCTTCGCTATCCTTGGCTGCCATCGAAGGTGTTACAGCAACTTGCACTGGGGCGATACTGCTCTGAACTGCGCAGCGCGTGTAATACTGCGGTAATTGGGCAGGTGCTCGTGACTGTTCTTAATTGTGTTGTAAGTGTAAATTACTGGAAGCTTTTGCATTTTTTATGATTCAGGTTCATGAAATGGAGCATCCGCCTCTTGCTCTATCAAAGCTGACAAAGGGAAAAAATGCCAAGTCCCGAACTGAAGACTTCATGGGCTTTCTTTTGGTTGAAAAAGAGGGCAATTTAGAAAGTGGGGAACTTTTGGAATTGAAAAACTAAGAACCAGGATGAAAATTTATCACTTACATATGGAAGAGCGACTAAAATTTTACTTCACTATACGTAGTCATCTAATAAAACGAGGCTCTAATCATAGCGGTGGACAAGTTTTGAAATTTCTTTGTCAAAGAGTTCTGCCGCCTGCAACCTCTGTCAATTGCCTCAATTTGTATGGTGACAACCAAAGTATAATTTCAGTCGCTCTTTCGATATAATGAATTTATTTTCTTTCATTGGGTTGGCCAAAAATTGGTCTTTTTAATGCCATCTTTCCGACCTTCTAAAGATCGTTTTATTTTCTTATTCAATAAGTGGGGCTTACACCGACTTTAAGTTAATAAGTGGGGCTTACACCGACTTTAAGTTAATATGTTTTAGCTATGTAAATATTTCATGAATGTGTGGTTACGTGAAAATACGGGTGCGGCAGCATAACTTCCTGTTTCAAAATGCACGCAATTCTGTTGGTTGACGTCGTAGCGGAGCGCTGGTTGTCTCGTTCGAGAGGCGTGGTTATAAGGGTTTGTCCCGCAGTGTTCAGTCGCCATCATGCGTTGGAACTGTCAGTAGAGTGCGTTTGTCGTTGAGGCCAACTTTTTGAGCGTCGGTTCCCAGAGCACCTCATCTCAAAGGGGCGATTTGGAGCGGCCGGCTCGCTCCCCCGATTTGCCAATTGTGATTTTTTTTTGAAATTCCGCGTTTATGTGAGCCATCTAAGGACCCTTCAAGCTTTGAAGGCGAACACCAGGAGGAAAACCCCTGCTATTCTGGATAACCCCTGCTATTCTGGATAACCCCTGCTATTCTGGATAACCTCTGCTATTCTGGATAACCCCTGCTATTCTGGATAACCCCTGCTATTCTGGATAACCCCTGCTATTCTGGATAACCCCTGCTATTCTGGATAACCCCTGCTATTCTGGATAACCCCTGCTATTCTGGATAACCCCTGCTATTCTGGATAACCCCTGCTATTCTGGATAACCCCTGCTATTCTGGATAACCCCTGCTATTCTGGATAACCCCTGTTATTTTGGATAACCCCTGCTATTCTGGATAACCCCTGCTATTCTGGATAACCCCTGCGATTCTGGATAACCCCTGCGATTCTGGATAACCCATGCTATTCTGGATAACCCATGCTATTCTGGATAACCCCTGCTATTCTGGATAACCCCTGCTATTCTGGATAACCCCTGCTATTCTGGATAACCCATGCTATTCTGGATAATCCATGCTATTCTGGATAACCCATGCTATTCTGGATAACTCTTGCTATTCTGGATAACTCTTGCTATTCTGGATAACCCCGGCTATTCTGGATAACTCTTGCTATTCTGGATAACTCTCGCTATTCTGGATAACTCTCGCTATTCTGGATAACTCTTGCTATTCTGGATAACTCTTGCTATTCTGGATAACTCTCGCTATTCTGGATAACTCATGCTATTCTAGTCAACTCATGCTATTCTAGTCAACTCTTGCAATTCTGGATAACTCTTGCTATTCTGGATAACTCTTGCTATTCTGGATAACTCTCGCTATTCTGGATAACTCTTGCTATTCTGGATAACTCTTGCAATTCTGGATAACTTTTGCTATTCTGGATAACTCTTGCTATTCTGGATAACTCTTGCTATTCTGGATAACTCTTGCTATTCTGGATAACTCTTGCTATTCTGGATAACTCTCGCTATTCTGGATAACTCTCGCTATTCTGGATAACTCTTGCTATTCTGGATAACTCTTGCTATTCTGGATAACTCTTGCTATTCTGGATAACTCTTGCTATTCTGGATAACTCTTGCTATTCTGGATAACTCTTGCTATTCTGGATAACTCTTGCTATTCTGGATAACTCTCGCTATTCTGGATAACTCTTGCTATTCTGGATAACTCTTGCTATTCTGGATAACTCTTGCTATTCTGGATAACTCTTGCTATTCTGGATAACTCTTGCTATTCTGGATAACTCTTGCTATTCTGGATAACTCTTGCTATTCTGGATAACTCTTGCTATTCTGGATAACTCTTGCTATTCTGGATAACTCTTGCTATTCTGGATAACTCTTGCTATTCTGGATAACTCTTGCTATTCTGGATAACTCTTGCTATTCTGGATAACTCTTGCTATTCTGGATAACTCTTGCTATTCTGGATAACTCTTGCTATTCTGGATAACTCTTGCTATTCTGGATAACTCTTGCTATTCTGGATAACTCTTGCTATTCTGGAGAACTCTTGCTATTCTGGAGAACTCTTGCTATTCTGGAGAACTCTTGCTATTCTGGAGAACTCTTGCTATTCTGGAGAACTCTCGCTATTCTGGATAACTCTTGCTATTCTGGATAACTCTTGCTATTCTGGATAACTCTTGCTATTCTGGATAACTCTTGCTATTCTAGATAACTCTTGCTATTCTGGATAACTCTTGGTATTCTGGATAACTCTCGCTATTCTGGATAACTCTTGCTATTCTGGATAACTCTTGCTATTCTGGATAAGTCTTGCTATTCTGGATAACTCTTGCTATTCTGGATAACTCTCGCTATTCTGGATAACTCTCGCTATTCTGGATAACTCTTGCTATTCTGGATAACTCTTGCTATTCTGGATAACTCTTGCTATTCTGGATAACTCTTGCTATTCTGGATAACTCTTGCTATTCTGGATAACTCTTGCTATTCTGGATAACTCTTGCTATTCTGGATAACTCTTGCTATTCTGGATAACTCTTGCTATTCTGGATAACTCTTGCTATTCTGGATAACTCTTGCTATTCTGGATAACTCTCGCTATTCTGGATAACCTCCTGCTATTCTGGCAGGAGTAATGACAAACGCCAGAAATTGGTTTACTCGGTGTATGAAGAATGGGGGACATCACCGAACTGATTTGATCTTCAAAACTGAATGAAATAGAAATTTAGGTATGAACCGATTAAAAAAAAATTTTTTTTTGAAGTATACAATGGGTTTTACTCGGTTATGAGAAAAGTAAGTTATGTTGCTGCACCCTGTATATGTAATGAAATACGCAAAATTTCACATATCATCGTAGTAATATACCGATGCTAGCAAAAAATGGAAAGAGAGACGTGGCTTTGAGTAGAGTAGCGTACCAGTCAAAGGAATTTTTTGATAGATGCTTTACGCTTGAGTGCAAAAATTTTGATGAGAGGATGGGTGGGAGATTGTGTAAGAGTGTACTTGTTTTTAATGCTTTGTCTTATGAATTGACAGACTGGTAGTGGTGGAGAGAAAGAGAGAGAGGATGATTCCACATGGGAGATGTAAAATATTGCGGAGGTACAGTGCCTTCGATTTTTCTAATTTTATTGAGATTGAATTATCAGGGTGTGTACTGGGTGCTAAAGGTGCTAAAAAGTGCTAAAACCATCAAGGTGCTAAAAAATGTGCTAAAAAGTGATGAAATTGAAGGACAGATGCTAAAAATTTATGAAAATGTTGAATCGCTTAGATTTTAACATGTATAAGTAAAAGTGCAAGGGTTCGGATTGGTACCTGGCCATTCCTAATACGGGAAGTTTCTGCATTCCCCCATACCTGAGCAGTATTTTTTTATTAGTACAATTGCAGAGTTTTTATTATTTCTTAAGTTAAGTTCTTAATTGTGGCCTCACAGTGGCCGAGTTTACAGAGCGCTTGCGTTCTGTGCTTCATGCACGGGTTCGAGCCCTGGACGCGGCAGTTGGCGAGAAAAACGCTGATGCGGCAAATCAGGGTCGTTGCCTGCAGTGTGGTCACTGTCCTCAAGGAATGTTACCTGAGCACTAAACGAGAGAAAATGAGGCCTAAAGCTCGGGCATGACTAGGGGCCTGGGAAACCCCTATCATGTACATTCCCTGTAAAGTATCATGTCAATGATGCCAGCCACCCTCTACTAAAAAGAGGAAAAGGCTTGGTATATACCATAGACCAAGTTCTTAATTACAAATATCAAATTGTTATAGTCATAAAAAGTCAACATCTTTCTTCAACTGGCTGGTAGGGGCTATTAAATAAAAAGTATATTAATTACTATCATTTTATATTACTAAATTTTTTTATTCTTCAGGTTTTCTTTGTTGTTCAAAACCATTCTTAAATCCTTTTATAATAAAAATGGAATTTTTCTGATATATATATGTATTTTTGCTGCTGGAAATCTCTGTTGTCTGATACCTGACATTTGTCATGAAAGTGTTGGTTATATATTTTGCGTTTAAACATACATTATAACAATGATCTTCATTTTCATCGAATTTATATATGGTTATCAGTGGATCTTATTGAAGAAAAAGGGTGCTAAAATTTCATCTTTAAATATGCTAAATGGTGCTAAAATGGTGGATGGGCATTTTAGTAGACACCTTGATTATTCTCGTTTCTGTTAACCTAGATTGAGTAATTCTGTAACGCACTGCATTTTCCATTAACTTTAATGCAACCTATTGTAGAGTTAGATTTTTCATTGTTGCGTGAAACCGAGGAGAAAATTTTATAGTTTACAGAGGAAAAAATTTTGATCAAATTTTTCTCTAGTGCTAGTTTTCTGTATAAGTGTCAAACAATTGAATTATTTGGGGGTTTAGACTAACTGCGTGTCTGTTTTTATTAGCGAATACTTGGGAAACGTTTTTGGCATGCCTCCACTTTCCTGAATAAGTACGTGCCAAAGTCGATATGGTCCAATACAAGGAATTGCACCGTATGAGACACTCAAGGGGGGGATTCAATTATTGTATCTTTGAGAATTAGCGCTCCGAGGGGTTTATGTGAAATCTCGAGCGAACGGTTAGGTAGGCTTTTCTTTTGTTGAAATAAAATATTTTTTGTTCTTTTTCCGTTCTCTGTTATCTTATTTTTCAGCATCCATTACTTTCTTCTTCCACTTTAATTTTATTCCATGAACTTCGTTTTCAACTTACTGTTTCTGTGCACCTTGTGCTTAAATTTCTCCTCAGGAGGATACACCTATTGTACCTATGGGAATTATCGCTCCCAGGGGGACAATGTGAGGGCCCTAGCTAAAGGTAAGGTAGGCTTTCTTTTTGTTAAAATAGAATAGGTTTTTGTTTTGGTACGGACCATCTTTTTTCGGTTCACTGCTGTCCTGTTTTTTCAGTACCTACTACTTTCTTCTTCAAATTTGATCTTATTTCATGAACTTCTTTCGTGTCTTACTGTTTTTATGCCTTTTCTGCATAAATTCCACGTTCCCTTAACTCCATACCAAATGGTGCCTTCTTCCTTCCTCTCTTTGGATCGCATTTGTTGCGGATAGGGAGGCTTAAACTAACATATCTAATTTAACCTTCAAAATTTGAGAGAGGTAGTCAATAACTTTGTGTATTTTGCAGCATTAATTCTTTATCAAATATTTATGTCTGTGCACGTAAGGTAGGTTATTTGGGCTTACGTTTTGTCTTAACTGCGGAAAAAAGTAAGGTTGTTCTTTCCCATTGCAGGCCTGAAAAAAGTGTTATCAATGTACGCATTTCTGCAAAGCTTGTACAGTTAACTCTAGATTTGTCCTTTGGGATGGGACTGGATAAATAGAGATGGGGGATAAATCGTAGTACCATATTTGGTTTAAAAAAAAAATTGAAACTGTTTTTTTAGTAAAAACTTTATTCTGCATACAAATAATTATCATAGCATGTTACTGTAAAGGAGTAAATAAAACGAAAATATTCAGATAAATAAATTGTTTAATGCTCTTGTTTCTGTTTTTTTCTGTTTTTTTTCTGGTTTTATATTCATTGGTACATCAGCTTTTTTACATGAACTCATAAGGGTTGTCATTTTGGCCTATGTATCGAACCAACACATATTGAACAGAGTAAGAGATGAAAGAACAGCCCTTGTTAACAAAATGTCTTTTGATTTTTCTCTCAAGGAATGTTGCAGAATACACAATGAAAGCAAAGGGTGGGTAAATCGAGATGGCGAGGACTATTGGAGGCAAGCAAAACTAAATAAATCGAGAGATGGACTAATCGAGATGTGGATAAATCGAGAGTTACCTGTATTTGATTTTGCCTGTTATGGTATCCATTATTTCATCTCTCTGACGACTAGCTTTTTATGGCTGTCAAATTTCGTGAAGAGTGTAATACATGTGTTTTCTGTCACACCATATTGACTGGTGCTAAATTGAGGTGCGCTCCTCTGTCTCAGGCGGTGCCCGAGTGTGGAGATGCGCTGCTGAAGGCGACGGCGGGTCTGCCGACCCGCCTGCAGTGGTGCTTCCTCATGCAGTCTGGAGGTCACTTTGCCGGTGCTGTCTTCAGAGGTAAGGCTCCTCCTAGCATCTTACTGATAATTTTATGTATACATATTTTCCGCGCAACTCCAAGGAATTCTCCCTCTCATGCCACCTGCGTTTTCGAAGTGTTGGATTCCAAACGCTTGTTCTTACTAAAATATCTATTTTTAAACTACTTTTGATACTGTGATGTGCTGTAACATTGTGACTTCCTATAAACTTTGGGAAATTTGCTGTCTTGTTCTCTACTAATATTCAGTGAATTTAGTTTTTGTAAGAAATTCATAGTAGCTTAGAAAACTGGTCTCGTAAAGTAGCCATGATAGTACAATAATACTGTACGTTGAAGGGAAACCTGTGTTCTTGCGTGATGTCATTCTTTTAAATTTGTTTTTGTTGAAATTTTACTTCTCTTATAATTATTTTTTGTTATTTTATATCTCGTACATCTCCCAGTTCTTCTTGTAGTTGCATGATATGTTAATCAGCCCGGATATATTCCGAAAGTTGTTCAAAAGTTATTCGTGCTTTGGAATTTTGACTCTTTTGCCTGTCTCTGTAAGAGATTTGATGTCAAAAAACTGCAATTTCGTGCACTAAATTTGGCTAAGAGAATTACTTAAAATGTAGAAATTGGCTGGTGCCCAAAAATTAAGAGGGACGTAGTAGAATGCTCTGCTGTCCAGGTTAGCTGCTTTTGAAGTGCGCATCTGTATCTGTATCCAATTAAGTGCTAGTATTGTGTACTTTTAGATCGTTCTGGTGATTTTATGGTGTTGGCTAACATTGGCTTTTTTGCGATGAACACATTGAAGCGATAAAGGAAACGGGAAATAAAGTTTACTCTCCCTCTACAGTAAACTTTGGTTCCTGGCTTATTTCCTCTTAGTTGAAGAGAGGCTGTGATCATCCCGCTTCAAATAACTGGAAAGACGTCACAATCACCCCATAACTGTAGACCAATCGCGTCAACAAGCTGCTTTTGGAGAGTTCTGAAACGCCTCATCAAAAATTGGCTCATTGACATTGCAACAGGCACGGCTATCTGAACAATATCAAGTGCGGCGGTCGCCGAAACAGATCCACCATTGACCCCTTATCCGCATGGAAACGACTATCAAAAAATCTTTCATGCTCAACGAGCACTTCATAAGCATCATTTTCGATCTTATAAAGGCGTTTAATACCAATTAGAAAAACGGAATCATGCTAGATCTCCACCAACTACATCACCGCGGACGACTCTATATTTATATCCAATAGATTTTACAGAATCGTACATTTAAAGTTTGAAGAAACAACCACCTTTCCTACCAGTTTCCTCCAGAAGGTGAGGTCCCACAAGGTTCCGTTCTAGCAGTAACCCTTTTCACCATCAAAATTATTGAAATCGCTTCCCCGATTCCAAAAACCCACGGTACCACGCATCATTGTACGAGGATGACTTCCAACTTTGGTACCGACACAGCGACCTCAACTTCATTAAAACGTTAACTGCGTTTGCGCTTTTGCTACGGTCAGTTTGGTTAGGTTGGAAATGGCAGAATTGAAAGCCGTCTTTATTACCTAATTGTATTTTTATCCTTCCAAAGAGCGGGAAAGTATGATTGCACGATAACATTTCAACACGTCCACTGCGTATTGGACCACATGTATACCAAGAGGTAAATTGCCCACTTACATGCCGGTATAAATGCACGACATTTTATCCGTTTCGCGATGTTTTTGCTAAATAATTGGTATCATGCAAGGTAAAATGTTGTCGTGCAATTGTATTCTTTATATTCATTAGGAAGAATTGAAATTTATTCAAGCTGGAAAATCGATTTCCCTATTCTGCTACTTACAACCTAACCAATCCAACTGTCAACAACCGCGGAAACGCAGTGAACGTGTTAACTTGTACCCCATAGTTTAATTCAAATAAAGGTAGTGAAATAAACGAAATGCTAATCATTGATACTGGTACGTAAATGTGCGATTTACCAAGCGGTAATCATTTCTACCAGTAAGCAGTCAACGTGTTGAGGCTTAATTAACTCCAGGAGTGCATCAAGCAAGTGGCGTTGTGGACGCGAGCCAACAGGTTTTTCTTTTTGACGGCTAAATCAAAGGCCGTGCATTTTATCTCCCTACCAGACCTTCATTTATCACCGATCCTGATGAAAATCGAAAGCCAAAATATCAAATTTATCGACGAAGTGAAATCCCTTGGGCTTACTTGGGATCTTAAATTGCTGGAAAACTAATATTAGCAACATCAAATCAAGCTGTCAGAGAAACTTGAACACACCCAAATCAATATCTCCGCACGACTGGGGTATAGATCAGGAAACTTTGCTCCACTTGTACAGACTGTTCATCTGGTCAAAATTTGACTACAGCGGCATCTGCAACTTCACTTCGATGTCGACACTCAGGCTGCTTGACTCCATTGTAAACGATTGTCGACGATTTGCAACAAGAACGTTCAGGCCAATACCTGTCCCTTCGCCGGTGCTGTCGCCGGTGCAAGTCATTCCCAGCGGAATCCCCCTCAGTTTGTGAAAAAAGTCCCTCTCGCTGAAATATCCACAAAATCTGAAGCCACTTGTGCAACCTGGCCCGTAATTGTGTTTCATTGCCTACCGATAGGAGACTGTTCATTAACAAACGCCTTTCGCGCTGCCGAACTAATTGAATTTCTTCATCTGCTCGATTTGTGTATGAAACTTGACTTGTATATCGGCTACTGGGCTACTTTTAAATTTTTCTGTCTCCCTGAGCGCTTCTACAACATTGTAAAACTAATGCACCGCATTCTTTTGCACGGATTCTTCAACATCATACCGATAAATTAACTCAAGACCGCGAAATTGTAAAATTTTGTTGGATCCTAAGTCATGTAGGCATCGACTGCAAGAACTCATTCGACTAACTCGCCAAAACAACTTCACTTAGCACAGCAGAAAATATAGTGATCTTTTATGGAGAACGGTACCTAATCATAGCTACCAAAAGATGGAAATGTACGATGGAAATAACTGGCATAGAGAAGAAATTTTTTTATCAAGCATCTAACCGGATCCGAACTCCTACATAATGGAAAAATCATCCAAATGAAATGAAGTCGTTGTGAACTGCCTCAATGTTGCCACACACAACTCTCCCACTGAGACCTGATGTACAGCTCAGTCCAATAACCTCAACCTGATTTTCCTGTATACCTGCGCACTCTGTTTTCCTCACTCGCCTGCGCATCATGGATGGTCAATTGTTAAACAACTCAAGATGCCAGTACATCAGCCTATACGCTAATGACCATTACTCACTCCTCTCTATCAAAATGTGAGGGCCCGAGCTGAGAGTTAGGTAGGCCGACGTTTTTGTTGAAATAAAGTGATTTTTTGCTATGTTATTCCTCAGGGGGATACAAGTATTGTATCTGTTATGTCGTGCGCTAGCGGAATTTCTATCTTCGCTTCGGCACGCCATTGAACGGAACTCGGTAGGATGCCCAAAGGGAAACGCGGTCTCTTCAGGTTTTTTATTTCTTATCCCGTGGTTCCGTAAATCTGCACAGACAGGTATAGTCAGACTCGGACTAGCGATTGCATGACAGGAGAATTCCTAATCTAGGATCACAGTCGACTGACCAGTTGACGTATACAGCACTACATAACAAGAAAGGAAATTCATGCCTCGAAAGTATATGAGAAGTAGCTGAGTGAGACATGGGAGGCAACTGAATAGTTCTAGCACTAGACATGATATTCTAATGATGGAAGGGCGATAAGAGTGGTCGCGAGGCATAGTCCTCGGAACAACATAGCACAATGATATTCCATGACTCAATTATTATCATTATATAGGAAAGTTTTAGCCTCCCTTAACCACAACAAAGATGTTCCAAGAGAGGAAAGAAGAAGGCACCATTTAGTATGAGGTTGAGGGAACGCGGAATCTATGCACAAGGCGCACAGGAGTAGTGAGCTAGGAAAGAAGTTCCTGAAACAAGAAAAGGTTTCTGTTGCGTTGACAGGGAAGAAAACAAGTCTCTAGTCGAGGAACACATTGTCAAGAACGCCCTGCCAAAGACACACTGCTAGGAAACACATTAGAAAGAACACGTTTATGATACACGCACACGAGTATTGTAAGACTCGTGTCACTGTTCGAGAGAAATGATTAGGGGCGATGTACTCCTAATCTTGCTCAATCTACACTTGATAATACATGCAATGATAATTATAAGAGACGACACAATTTCATGAACGATGCCTTCTCATTGTGAGGTGAAAACACTCTCGACAGTTTACATGTACATGACATAAACTTCGCAATTCCCGACGCCAGGAAACAATACATGAATCGCTTGTTTCAGCCAGTGTTCGAACTGTCATTTTAAAGAAGCATAAAAAAATATATATATATGAATATACATCCGTATATATATACACACAAGCATGAGGGCCAAGAAGACTATAAGTTCTGTATCTCTAACCCAACAATTTTAACATAGCGGTCATTAGTTAATAAGCACCTTATCCAAACAAAGGTGGATGATCGCACAACAAATGTATAGTCTTCACATGAACGCTTCACAATGATAAAGAGATGACGAGTTAGGTAATGTTACAAGTTGAGAGAGGATACTCTAAAATACTTACAGACGATGGGGAAAGGTCCCTCACTTTAGACCTGTAACAGCTTATTTTAGCATATGAGCTAAGTGACTACTCTGTCTCTTTCTTTAACCTATCTGTGGAAGAGGGACAGCAAAATTAGGTCTCTAAAGCAGGGGCAAGTTACTTAGGTTATCAGATCAGCCATTGTCAACAAATCCTATTATCAAAAAATGAAAGCGGCAAGTACACGTTTATCGACGTCGCTTTGAAAACACAAATCACATGAGCTAGTGGTCTCAAATTTCTGCGCCTATTCTCGGTCTACTGAGAAGGCCGTGACCTTAGGCCTCCACCTTACCGACTGGCGCAACTTGCCCAGCACGGCTCATAGGTGAGAAGCCAATCGACTAAAATTATTTTACTCGTTTCACTTCCTTCTATCAATGAATATTATAGAGAGTGCAACACAAAGACAAGAAAAATCATGTTCCCAAGTTGGTACAAGCTTAGCACGATGTGTCATGAATTTTTCAATATCAACAACTGATGTCTAATCCATGGAAGAACCACCATAGTTTTTATTTTCAGTACACGAATCTTTCAATAGTGAAGCAGTGGTTGATTTGTATTCTTAATTAAATGTAAAATTGCGTTAGTTTTGTGTCCAACTATGAAATGTAATAAACTTAAAATGAATCTTCTGTGTCAATTCGAATGCATTGAAATGTCAGTCTCTACATATTACATTTACAGCCTATGACACTGTTTACAACGCTATATTTACCTTCTATGACAACATTGCTGACATGGCTTGACTATTATGCAAATGTTGCTGAGCAGAAAGAAAAAAAAACATTTGAACATTAATACAGAGTCACTTGGAGCAGTGAAAGAAAAAAAAAACAGGAATCAGTTTATCAGTCAAATTACACATCCCCCTCCAAAGTACTGTCAAAGTGGAACCTGACACTTCCAAACATTACACTGCAGCGCACTTGCCATGAAACGTTATGGCGGCTAGTCTAGCTTAATGTGGGTGGTTCACCAGCGACCGGAAGCATCCTCGAATGCTCTAGAAGCCGGCTGTTCACCGCTATCTAAACACAAATATGTTGAGGCGATCGACAAATGTAGCCACTAAGTTAACACGTTTAAGTTAGAATAAATTTCTAACACGAATTCACTTTTAAAAGACACAGAAAGTTAAGATTATCCGGGAACCTGTTCCTCCCACGAGCACTTCAATTCAAATAACACGCTGCGTCACTCTTGCGGACCAGCGCGGATCCGCAAAATGTTGCCAGAATAAATTGTCAAAATTCTTCAAATTTTTCGCGTCTTGTAAGACGCGACAGTATCTATGGGAATTAGCGCTCCCAGGGGGACTGTGTGAGGGCCTGAGCTTAAGTTTAGGTAGGCTTCCTTTTTTTTGAAATAGAATAGGTTTTTGTTTTGTTACGGACCATCTTTTTTCGGTTCACTGCTGTCCTGTTTTTCACCACCTACTACTTTCTTCTTCAACTTTTTCTTGTTTCATGAACTTCTTTCTCAGCTTCCTGTTTCTGTGCACCTTGTGCATAGATTCCGCGTTCCCTCAACTCCAAACTAAATGGTGCCTTCCTCCTTCCTCTCTTAGAACATCTTTGTGGTGCAATTAGGGGAGGCTAAAACTATCTTATATAATAATAATACTAATTTTGCTATGTTAACACGTTAAGTGAGGCGGGTTAAACTGAAGTTCAATATCCAGCTCAAATTTAGAGTCAACTGTAGTAAGAAAATTTTAAAATAACAAGCATTGACTGGATCATGCCTTCATTTAACTTTCATTTAGTATTTATAAATATTGAGTCAGTGACTGCTGGTCGGCAAGCAGCATTATGAAAATCACCTAAATGACCACCGGTGGGTCACGCCGCACTTAACGTGTTAAGGACCACCTTTTTTCGGTTCACCACTGTCCTGTTTTTCAGCACCTCTGACTTTCTTCTTCAACTTTTATCTTATTTCATGAACTTCTTTCTCAACTAACTGTATCTATGTCCGCCCTGCATAGATTCCTCATTCTCTCATCTCCATACTAAATGGTGCCTTCCTTCTTCCTCTCTTTGGTACGCTTTTTTTTGTAGCGGTTAGGAAGGCTTAAACTAACTTATAGTCCATAATCCTTATAATCTTCTCTATCAAAGATGGGCTGCTTTGTGATGCTCTTGTCTCGATCCCAAGTGACTGCCAATGTTCTCCTCGTAAGAGACTCCAAAGAGTGCGCGATTAAAGGGGGGGGGGGGCCGCAACCTTGAGCGGTCACCCAGGTTTTGCCCAACGACGTGTATAATGACACGGGTCGAGACGGGACCAGCTGTTGTTGTTCGTTCACCACGAGCTTTATGCTCGGCGATCCAGGCTCTCGTTTTTTTTTGTGGAGGCCTCGACTGCCTGTTAGAAGCTGTGAAGTGAGAGGGCAGTTTCTTTTATAACCTCGTCATAAAATCCCATCCATCCTCAGGCACTCGCTCATGAACGTATGCCTAAACCGACACAGATGTTGTTCACGTCCATTGGACACATCTAATTCAAATTAGATACACACAATTTAAGCCTCCTGCCTGCTTGAGACTTTTAAGACAAAATAAAATACCATTTATTCAGTTCATTCACCGCGTAAGACTCCAAGTAGAGTTATATTGGCGTTTTCTGATGCTGTCGGATTTCGCGGCCAAAATTTATATCTAATGAGGTAAAATTCAATAATTTTAGCAACACGAAAAGTTAGTCAGTAAATCTTGTTGCATTGAAGTGGAGACTCGTATCATCTTTTGGAGAGTACCGATGTCCTATTTTTCATTGTGTATGTTGAACTTGTAACGTGTTATTTCTTGTGTGTTTGTAAAAGTGTGGCAGGTAATTTTTACATGAGGTTTCCTCTCGCAATTTTCAAGTGTTCTTCTAAATGATTTAGTTCCCTTAATTCATTCCTCGTTGAAGCTACTCATAGTTATTTTGAGGTGGGTAAAAAATATAGGAGGTGAAAGAGCGTGCATAATTTCATTTACTTCTGCGTTCTATCATTGAATGGTATAAATTTTTCGAGTGAGGCGAGTTTTGTTTATCAGCTCTTTGTGAATATTAAGCTCTGTGCCATTCTCAAGTTAGCTGAGGGGTTAGAGACATTATTACTTTGTGCTTTTACAGTTTCCCCGCAGAGACTTGTCAAATGCTGTGTATGATTGATTGGATGTTCATTGTTTCCCGTGGCTCCCAGGTAGCGAAGCGGTGGTGCACAAAACGTTCCACAGCTACACAGTGCGGGCCGGCCAGGGCAAGTCACAAGGCTCCTACGACAACTCGTGTGGCTCTGGTCATCCGCGCTCTGCCGGGGCCAGTCTCAGGCGCTACAACGAGGCGTCTCATAAGCAGGTCCATTGACACGAGGCTTACTTCATGATTTGAAAATTTCTATTATGGTTTCGTTTCCGCTGCTTCAAGTATTTTTGTTCATTTCTCCTAAAGTTTTAGGGTTGAGGTGCTGGTGTGGGTGAGGTATATTCGAATGTGCAAATACCATGAAGCTTATGGCCCAAGATGGTTTACGCCCACCCACATGTTCAAGCGTGATGGCTTGAGGTTGGGAGCTTGAACCCCTCAGGGGGATACAATTATTGTATCTATGGGAATTAGCCCTCCCAGGGGGACAATGTGAGGGCCCGAGCTGAGAGTTAGGTAGGCCTTCTTTTTGTTGAAATAAAATGTTTTTGTTATGTTAAAGGACCACCTTTTTTTGGTTCACTGCTGTCCTGTTCTTCAGCTCCTACTACTTTCTTCTTCAACTTTGATCTTGTTTCATAATCTTCTTTCCCAACTAACTGTTTCTATGCCTTTCTGCGTAGATTCCGCATTTCCTTAACTCCATACTAAATGGTGCCTTCCTCCTTCCTCTCTTTGGATCGCAATTGTTGCTGGGTAGGGAGGCTAAAACTAACGACTAATCTAATCTAATCTGGGAGCTTGAAGTGCGAGAACTCTTCCCTGTGACTGGATTCTCCTATCGTTGGAAACCTCTCTGATCGGAACCATAGATGCCAAAGTGTGCTGTGCCCTGTGATCACCTCTTCAGACTTTTTCATTCTTGTTTCATGTGTTTTCTCTCCTGCAACATGACACACCCAAGGGAGGTGGGTTAAACGATACGCAGGATTTCTGAACACAGTTTTGGAGCTATTTTATACTGATGGTGTTTATTTCCATCTGGGTGCTTTGGGGATTAAACTTTTTCTCATAGTTTCTCGAGCCACTCTCTGCGAATACATCATAGCTTATCTGAAGAGCGAGTTGCTTGTGTTGTGTTCAACACAGCCAATCCATTTTCCCTCTTTTCATCTCTCTTCGAACCTTGGCCGCACTCCGCAGAATCAGCAACTTTCGCTGTTGAAGTTTATTGCGTATGTAGTTTTTAATTAAGAAGTCCCTATTTTAACTTTTCTCTTCTCCCCTTTCTCTCGCGGGGATAAAATCTTTCTCCGTGCAGCCAATCTTTTGCTAGCATTTTTGCGTTTTATTCCTTACTATTATTTCCTCATGGAGATGAGCACGCCTCATTTTGTGAGCGTGCCGACGGTAATTTTATACCTCTTGGTGCCATTCGATCTTGAAATTTTGCTTTGTTTCTCCGTAATTTTCACCTTCACTTGAATGAAAGCAGAGATTGAACCTAAAATAAATAGTAATTCAGTCTCACGTTAAAGAGGCCCACAAAGCAGGCAGGGTTAGCGTTAAAAAGTCCATGTGACGAACTAACTTCCCCTCCCCTCAAAAAAAGACCTTGAAAACCATTGATAAAACGAAGATTTGATGTTAGTAGTTTTTATTAGTATTTCTAATAATTTTTTATGTATAAGTCGAGTTACATCCTTATGTCAATTAAAAAAGGCAAATTTGCTAATTGACATTTGTGTCAGATTTCATCAAAATAATTATCCAATAACTTTTTTGAAAATGAAGTTGCAAATGTATAGCCGAGCTAATCATGAAGGAGCGCTAACCCACTTCGGTGGATATAATGTGTTAGGAAATTATGATTCAGTTCTTGATGTAAAGTGCGCATAGATTCTAACAAGCCTTTGTGCTTCATTAGGTAGTATTTTATCAATTTTGCACGCTGCTCCACGCAAAACTGAACTTCGAAGATATATTTTCAATTAAGTCAGAACTTGCTGTGCACGCTTGAAGCTGCGGAGTAGAAGTGCAGAAACCTCTCGAAAACTCTTTTTTTGTGGTTGCTTTCCCTATTTCCTTGTGACAGCTTCCACTTTTTGTTGTGTTTTAGAGCATAATAGTGAATTACTCAATTTACTCAACACGTGAGATATATGTGAACATAAAAAACTTCATCTAATTTAACTTTTACTTTAGATATTTTAAGTTGCTCCTCTTACATTAGATTAATTGCTTTTTTCTTGCATTAAGAAAAATGTAACTGAGGTACTGAAAATATGAGATGGAACCTTTTTTTCACCATAAAATATTATCTATCATTTGTAGTTCCTTTATGGTCTTGTATTTTTTATTATAATCCAAATTCTATTCACCTATGTAGCAAGAGTCAATCCCGTTAAGAAGGAATTGAAACGATTTCTAAACAAAAACAAACATGCAAAACCCTATAAAAGTCGGATAAAACCCAATAAAGCTCGGTTGTATTGGGCATTTGAAAAAAATTTTTGTAACAACCCTTATACAATACAGCCGACCGCTAACAGTAGTGTCTTCGTTTCTTTTGATTGTTCATTTCATACATCATGTTGTCTATTAAAGATGCTTTTGCAGCTTTTTTACCAGTTGATGCAGGTCTTGGCATTTTTTGACTTGAAGTTTCGTTTTTCTTACGTAAATTTTGTGAAGTTCACTGGGTTCAATTATTGCCATTAGCTGAACCTCATTTGTTGAGAGACAGAGATTAAGTCCCAAATGTAATGAAGCCAACATCAATATAACTTGACAGTTCCTTCGAGCCAAGGGTGTAATAGGAAACGTAGGGCATTATCTCGTGAACTATTGTACTCGACAATTGGTCACATTCAGGAGACGTCGAGAGAGGTCCTCCAATGCGAGATTTCAAAGCCATGCCAGACCTTCAATTAATCGCTCATTTTCTGCCGTTTACTGCTTACACTCGCACAGTTTTAAGTCCAATAAAAACGCCTGAATTTATTTGAATTCTCGTAAAAATGAAGTTGTAAAGTATAGTTGGCTAACTGCTAGAAAACAGAATGGGCTTATGAATTCTTGGGATTCGTTAATTAATTTTCTTCTTATTTAGCAAATGGAAGATAAATTGGCTTTTTATGCTCTTATCTCTTCATACGCAGAAAGATCATTCTTTCAGGTTGCAGGATAATTTCACTAAGCTGCAAAGATCTCCAGTGTGTCTAGCACGAAGTAACTCAAGTACTTATGTCTTCTTTTGATTGATCGTCTTTGTCGTCCAGGGTATTGTGTGCGAATTCCCTTTCTATTGTGAGTGAATTCATTGATTCTTCATGCTCGGCAGTTTAAATTTGATAACCAAACCGGTGTAAAATTTTTGAGTGATTGTGACGTGTAATCGTATGATTGTGGCAAATTGAGTGAATATCAAAATTTACAATGCACCTCGAACAAATTTTAAGTTGCATAACTGGTTGTCTGTATACACCGTATCAACGTTAGAAAATCGTAGCAAATTATACTTGTTTTGGAGACGTAGGTGTTTTCGAGACTTGTATCGTTACGGGAGCACTTTGTGTGGTTTTCAGATGAGCCTAAGAATACTTAGGTATGACTTTTGTGGGAAATGATTTCATTTCGTGCTCAATGCTCATATGTGTTTTGAAATTTTGATTTTTGCCTATGAATGAAAATGCCCAGGTCCCATCGTCTTTTGTAGTTTGTGCAAAATTGAGAGCATCTCCTTATCTTTACTGCTCTGTATCAAGTTTTTATTTATTTCTCTCTGTTCAAATATGTACCAGTAAAATTGATTTTATTCCATCTTTGGCTTGATGAATCCTTTAATATTTGACCTTGTAAGCGCAATTGCTTGTTGTACTGGAGCACTGAGTGAGGGATAAGCTTAATCAACGGTCGAGTGTTTTCTTTAGAACAATAGACATCATTCCTTTACCAAGCGTGGTTAATAGAATAATAGATGTGACTAGTCCTTTACTAAGAATCTCAGCAAACTTTGATTTGTCGATTTAGCTGGCACGTAGATCCATTTGGTGTTGGGCCAACTCAGATTTTTTGACAACGTTTGTGGCAGTGAATGAACTTGAAATATGCATTTCTGGAAGCTAAGTCCTTGTCTCGTTATTGTCGCAGCACGTGCAGGAGATCTTGGAGGAGTGGCGTGAGCTGGTGGGCGAGTGTGACCTCATCTTCACGCGCGTCAGCCGCCGCAACCAGTCCCTCCTGTTGGGCAGCGGCAAGGCCTGCTTCATCGACCCCAGAGACCCCCGTCTCCGCACGGTGGGTGCATCTCATCTTATTCTCCTTCATGTCTGCTCTTCACGGAGTCAGGCTATTGTTCTCGCTCGCATATCATTGAATTTTCTTATATGTAGCAGGTGAAGAAGAAATTATTAATATTATTACTTATTAGATTATTTTTTCTTTGATATGCCAGTGTTGTTGAAAATTGTCTTGTATTATCTTGACTAGCTCACATTTTTCTTTCTTCAGATTCCTTTCCCTACTCGGAAACCGACTTATGCAGAAATCAAACGAGTGCACAGGTTACTGGCTGAGGTCAGGATACACGGTCAGTGCAAAATTTTGTGAGCTTTTATTGTTCAGTATTTATATTATTGTAGCCGCTACAGCCGCTTTTCTGGAAAGAGCTAGTATTCTCAAGTGAAGCGATTCAGAAGAGTAGAGGCTTCAACTGTTTCTGGCATGTGCGTCAAAATGATCGGATTAGCTCTCGACTGTATTTACGTTTTAGTGCGGCGTATCAAAATGGATCGTTACGATGAAGTTACTGTAACATTATACTGCAGGACCGGTGGAGACGTTCCTGGCGGAGGTGGGCGAAGAGCTGGTGCCGGGCGACGAGAGCGGCTGCGGGCGCCCGCTGGACCTGCAGAAGCGGGAGCGCGTGCGGCGGTCCAGCAAGACGGCGGACGAGCGCTCCAGGAGCAACAGCAGCAGCAGCAGCGGCGGCTGCAGGAGCAGCGGTGAGGCACCTGCAGCGCAGCTGCACGACGTGGTCGCCTCCAACGTCCAGTGTTTCCAGACCTTCGTGGAGGCTGACGCTCCTCACGCCAGGCCGAAGAAGAAAAAAGCCAAGAAGAAGAAGAAGCAAAAGTTTAACACCAATCAAGAATACCTCGCTCAAAATCTCCAAGATGCCATTGAAGAACAAGACAGTAAGTTCTTAAAATTAATTCAAATACTTTGATGTTTTCGTGTGGCACTAATTTAGAATAGTCGATGAATTGTTAATTGTTCCTTGAAACTGGCTGTCCTTGTTTCTGTTACTTCCTGAAGTGAACTTAGTCACAAATGCTGCACTGGTGTTATTTTGCAAGTATGTTGGCAGATATTTACGAGAATATTAGGTCAAGTAGGAACTTTCTTCGCACTGGAGCTCACTTTCATGCTGAACCATGTGTATAAAATGTGTTTTCGATACGAGTCTTTCTCTAATTTGTACCCAACTTTCGACTTCAACTCAATTAGGTTAGGGAAATAAGTGTGTAATTATCTTTTCAGAAGGCGTTTTTCATTTGACCAACAGTCGTACACCAATTGTGTGTCATCGTAAGGTCAATGTCTTCCTGAGAAAATAAAATGAACACGCAATATTCAATGGAAGAGTGAGACAATGAAAGGCAGATTATTTAAAGTTTATTTACAAGTTTAATTTTTTTGCTAATAATTTCTATTTGGCCAAGTATCGTTTGCAGCCGCTGACAGTTTCTTATGATTTGTCATTGAGAGCTGCTGCGTTCCAGAATTTTAGCTTTATTATGGTTTGTCAACCACTTTCTAATTAGTGATAATTTTAAAGGTATTTCTACTGCATGCCAATAGTCAAATGTTTTCTGTGAGATTCAAGGTTTGATATCGACTAAGCCATTTTATAACGTTCACGTAGTCCTTTACCTTCCATTCACGAATAGCTTTTGGTTGTTTTTACTGCCAAATGCTTTTTAGCGGTCCTTAACCTCTCTAAGCTCAACCTACTGCACTGATTTTAAAATGTTCGTTTAGACTGCTGTGTTCATTGTCTTGTTTAAGAGGCTAGATCTATTATTGCACCCCGATCAACTGCATAAGCATCATGGTAATCGGTAAGAAACCATTGAACATTTCAAGTTTTTTATGGGCATGAGACTGAAAGAATTGCTGATTTGAGGGTCATTTTTCAAGCAGAATTTGCTAGTATAAATAATGGATATTGCAACTTATTTGTGAAAGCTTAGGGGAAGAAATTGTTTGCAGTTCTTACAAATGCTGCCTACAAAATTATCGCCATAAATAATCTTGGACGAAATTTGGTTCAACCCTTTCGGTATGATAATTCAAATGGTTTGGGTAAAAACTTCCAGGGGAAAAAGTTGTCATTTCCCTGAATTGTCAGTAAAATTGTTCTGGTGTGGGTGCTTTCAGCTTAAAGTACCTACTTCTTTATTTTAATTTTATAATTTTGTGAATCTTTGAAGCTCTATACTTGGCGACAGAAATTTTCGATGCTGATGATAAAGTTTTTGGGTTTACGAAAAAATTATTCACAAGTTTTTGCCCGAATTTATCAAAAATGAACGAAGTTCAGAAAAAACTTGGTCAAGTTAAATAGAGAGGTTATTGAATGTGTTTCATGGACCCTGTGGCATGAACTTAGAGGTAACTTATGGTAATTTACGCGTGCAGGCTTCGGGAAATGTTTAAAAACTTGTTTCATGAATGCTTGTAATTTCCCTAATTTTGTTAATTACTCCAAAATATTCCCTTACTAGTCAAATTACTTTAAAATTAGGTTAGATGCCCTAAACTAGAAGCACTAGCCAACTTGGCACTGGAGTAGCCTTCAGTACCCAAAGGGTTAAGTTAACCTCCGTCGTTCAAATCTTGCTTGAAAACATTTGCATTTTTATCCTTTCACTGGGATAACTTACTTTTTCGTCAATGCACGTCTGTTTTTATTTTTCACAAAGCTGATGCGTTTGAATGCGTGCTTGAAATGAATTTTGAACGTGTGCTCGCATTCGTATGTACGAGCATATCTCCACTCTGGTACTGTACATATTCATGTTCACCCTGCTCTCCTATTTTGAGGGAGGTGTGTCCTGTGGGTAAGTCCAGCGCAAGTTCTGCATTACCTGTTATGGGTATTAATCTTTCTTCTCGATTAATTTAATTTTTCTTTCATTTCTCAGGAAGATAAATGTTATGGAGCCTTCTCGATGTCATTCTTTCTTTCTATTCATCTTTTAGCTCTCTTTTGACGGTTGTGATTGAGGATCACTTTCTTATATTTTTGTTAGCCAGAGATAAGCTGGGACTTTTCAACGTCCACGAATTTAATTAATGAATGAGCGGCAAATTAAATGAGCGGCAAATTGGTAGCGTGGAATTAGTATAAATTGGTAGCATGGAATATTTCTCTCCACAGATAATGATAACTCATCTTCCTAACCAGCAGGAAATTATACACAAAGGCACATCGACATTTATTCCCTAATCTCGTCACAATAGGTTATCGTTCTAAAGTAAAGAAAGTCTAACGCACTAAATTACACTTCGATTGATATTGAAGACAAAACATAAGATATGCTGAAGGCATGATGATATAAATGAATGCTTAACCCTTTAACGCCCCAGAGGACACCAGTGTCCTCTTTCAAAATTCCCCTTCAATATATTTTATTTCTCATTCAATTAGTTCCCTAATGTGTTCTTTGAAGTTCTCTGCCGAGTGGCAGTTCTTATCCCATCCTGATATCGGTGACTGCCAGATGCCAGCGCCAGTTTAGTGACGGTGGTTGTGTTAACGGTAATATGAGTACAAAAATTCGGACGTTAAAGGGTTAAGGCATGATACCGATAATCCTACGCCCAGAAGGGAGGCAATGAGGATGTCACCTAAGGGACATATGATATGGTGGACTTATCTTTGTTTCGAAATCCGGAAGATAGCTATATCGTATGTACGCCGAGACATTTATCAATTACTTTAATTTAACAGGTATGAGGAATCACTAGTAGTACACATTTCAAAGGAGAAACAATGCCCAGCCCGAAGGCAGGCGTTCAAGATGTGTTAAGGCGTTCTTTCTCTGAGGGAGGTCTCGGACGTACTGACCCTTCTCGTCTGCGCAGAGCGCTCACCCTCCAGATCGTCTGCTCTCACGCCCACTTCGAACGATAGCTTAACATTGCAATCTCAATATAGATCATTCCTCGACCAAGCGGTTGTGTATGACTCTAGCGTATTAAATTATATGAGCAAAGGGAAACATTAATTCTCGCTAATCGTATAAATGATCTAATTAACATGGGCTATTGAATAATGACAGAAATAACAGTGAAGAATCTCTCTTGTGTTGGTATTCGGCAGCTCCTTCAGTCAGTTGACGTCCTTTGCTTCCCCCGCGATCTCGGAATCGACGTAGAGTAGAAACAGAAGGAGGGAAGAATAACTACTTAGCACGACTAGCAGAATCCGATAACCGTTCTTCGAAGCACACGACGTCTCTCTTCGGCTGCTTTGGATCATTCTGAACATATAGAGGCGTCCCTCGTTCTGAAGATCCTTACGTTGTGATAAGATCACAACAAAAATGTTGTGAGACTCGGATGATAATTGTTTTGCTGCGCTTTGCAGAGTGTCATTAGGGATATGAAAATTGGTTACTTTTTTCATTAGCTGATTAGTCTGCTTCTCCTCGGACTCATTTCTAGTTTTATTTGTTCTTTTTCATTCTAGTATTTATGCCAGACTTTAAAAAAATGGTTAGTGCTGTAATGGTGAAATTTTGTGAAACCTATGTTACAATTTAATTTCATATTGAACAAAATCTCAGATGTTCTATGACAATTTTTCAAGTATGGTTGGCCAACCGTTCCTGAACTTGAGGAAAGCTATCGTATTGGACTTAGTGTTGTTTGCTGTTGGAACGCAAGTGCGTTCACTCATATTTTTCCAGTTCCAATCAAGAAATGTCAATTTCTACGATAAAGAGAGTAGGTTGTCTTATTTCTGACCGGTAGTAGACTATCAATTTAAAATTATTCAATTTATCGATGCATGTTGAAACGAGGCGTCTTCTTTGCAAGCTGTACAATAATTTTTTCAAATTGTGCTATGCCTACGTAAGCAAGCCATTGATGTCCAAAGCATGGCTGAATGCTGTAATTAATCGAATGTGTTTATTACATTATGTAAACGAAAAGGTAGAAATCCCAATTTTAGGTACAAGTATGTAACTTTTTCTTCTATTGGTTGGTCAAATGCTTTTAGTGCATTCATTGTGCCCTTGAAACTAAACTGCAAGCCACGCTTTATTAGAAAGTCATTGTTTCTAAATAATTCATACAAATGATATAGTGTGAAAGTGAGCTCCAGTGCAAAAAGTGACACAGTAAATATAAAGTAATGTCAAAAATGTGTTTTGTAATGTTTTCTCAAGTGTCACTTTATTGCAAGTTCTGAAAAAATCATATGTTACGCCATTAATCACTCTGTCCTTCTCATAACAATTTGTAATTAATCCGAGGAAACATGGTAACAATACGAGTGAAATCCATGATAGATCATCTTAGACAGATTAAAAATTTGTTTGGGTCTCTCCAACCACAGCAAAAATGTACCAAAGAAAGGAAGGAGGAAAGCACCCTTTGCATGGAATTATGGGAACGGGGAATCTATACACCAGGTGTGTTCCTACACTCTGCGGAAAGAAACTGCAATATTGAAAGAGTTCATCAAACCAGGTTAAAGTTGTAGGAAAAACTAATAGATGCCAAAAAAAGGTCAGTAGATAGTTACAAAACAAAGGCAAATTCTATTTTAAAAAGAATGCTTCCCGTAATATTGGCTAAGGACTTTACATCTTTTACATGGGAGCGCTAATTCTCGCAGAAATGGTAGTTTTATCTATCTGATGGGAAAATGCATAATGAGAATGTATACTACAGTAAAAGTGGCCTCATTATTTCTCAACATAATTTCCATGCTTGAAAATACTAAATTGCCTTTTTTCCAAAGAATCTGTTACTCGCTTAATCTGAGTAACTGTTATGGACCCAACGACGCGTCTGATCTTCTCTCTCAAGGCCTTTGCCGAAATGTACTGTGCACCTTCCTCTTAAACTTGCGAACGTTTCAAGATGGACTTGAGCTGTTCATTGGTGCTGAGGTGGGGAGAAGCAAGAGGATGAGTCATGAATGCTCTCCTTTGATGGTCCAAGTATTCAAGAATGAAACACTGCTGAATGCGATGTAGCATTATTAGGCGTCTGCGTAGAAGTGGTTGCCATCTAATTATGGTGACAAATGACGTTTCAAAAACTGGGTTATGGCTTTCCTGGCAATTTCAGCAATTTCTGGCCCACGAGAAAGTCCTACTAGTTCGTTACCGAGGATCCATCACTAAAATATCACCCCACCACCACCACCAACACCACCACCACCTTGACGTTCAAAGCCACTGGGACCAGAGGCCCCGTGAAGTATTGGCGTTTTTGCTCGTCCATTGAAATCATTGCATGTATCTAGGTTTACTTCCAAGGGATGTTTTCAAGTCTTTCTTATGTCTTAAGCCTGGGCGGTTTGTTTCTGCTCGTGAGATACGCTCAAGATATAATTCGCGCTCTTACCCACGTCTTCTAGAACCTTGGTGTTTTCGCATACAGTTTCAAGCAGTTCAGCGTCTTCAAATATTGTAGGACTTGTTGCTCTAGAATATCTCTGTAGGTCTACGCTATTTTTATGCAATACGCATACGTAATTTCTGCATATTTCTCTGGTTTATTTCTTCTTCTTTTGTTTTCCCTTTTGTTAGTGATGCAGTTATTTGCATCTAGTTTTAGAGTTATCACGTCCTGTTTCATTCCTGTAGCTATATCTTCAGCGAGGAATCCTTAGTTGCTTCTCCTTTGCTGTTGCAGTTGTTTCATTGGCATATTCTCACACCTGCAATGAAGCATGACACACCACAAAATGAAGCATAACATGAATTTTTATAACTCAATATTCTGCATCAATTGCGTTGTAAATTTAGCAGGATTTTATCCTTGGTAGGAATCTTCTTTGATGCTACTTTTTGTGCTAAAATATTCTGAAGAAAGAGCCTTCAAGATAGTGTGACACGCACTTCACTTGTCTGGGGGTCAAGTGATGCTGTTTCTGCTCATGTGTACTTAAAGGTTTAAAATGTGTACTGCAGTGCAGAGCAGCGTGGAGAGGGTGCGGGACGAAGTGTACACCTGCTGCCGGAGCGGGGACCTGCGCAGACTGAAGGCGCTGGTTGCCTTCTGTGAGTCAGGCAACATCAGCGACGCCTCGAGTGAGTTACGCTCCTCAGAACCTGTTTTTCTTTACATCTTGACGACACCTTTGAAAAGGCCTTGTCTGTACATAACGTCTATGTATGGAAAAGTAGAACATGCAGTGTCTCAAATATTACTGATAATGTATAAAAGAATCTGCGGAGTGATGCCTGTACTCCTGGAATGACCGATTCCTTGTGATGAAACGAGTATACTGGTGCTGGTGTTTGAAATCAGATTACTGTGAATGTTTCTTCTCTTGTATCCTCGCGCCCGTGCGTGATTGGTGTCTCATTGCAACGGATTTGGGGACTAACTCGAACATGGATCACTCTACTTGTTCCCGTTGCCCTATTATATTTTATATGGTCGGTAGGTACGCTACTAATGGTAAGCTCATGACCGTTGGTAACAATCTCACTGCCTTTAACTGCTTTTCTCTCTTTAGGCCCTCATGATCCATTATTGAGGCGCTGTTTAATATGCTCCATTCATCGTTATTTCTGTTGGAAAATTCAGGTTTTCACTTGAGTTCCGGACTCAGCTAAACAACTCCCAGGAGGAAAATGTGAGGTCCTGAACCGAGAGATAGGTAGGTCTTTTTAAGATGAAATAAGTTTTTTGTTCGGAAGATGTTTTTTTTTATTCACTACGGTCTTGTTTTTCAGCACCTCTGACTTTTTTCTTCGACTTTTAGTGCGTTTCTTAACCTTTTTTTCTCAACTTACTGTTTCTATGCGCTCGGTATCTTGTGTGGGAACACACTTGTGCATAGATTTTGCGTTTTCTTGACTCCATCCTAAATAGTGCCTTCATCCTTCCTCTCTTTGTTTTGGTAAGGAAGTCTGAAACTAAATTATAACACGTCATTCAATCTCAGATAAACTGCTAACCTTAATTTCTGAATCTTTCATGACTCTGTTATGCAACGTGTTCTGTATGGACTCCTTTTCTCCTGAAATTGAAAAATCAGTTCAGGCCTGTTTTGAAATTATGGTTTTTGAGTGACATCGTCTCCTTGACTTTTGGACAACTTTCAAAATGTAATTCCTGTGTTAAAATTTTTTGTGCATTTGCGTCTTTAGTTCAGAATATTGACGCTTAGAAGATTTGCTTCTGTCTGTAGATACAGGATTTTGTCATTCGCTCCGTCCCATCTGTGCGCGTAGTAATACTGAGTTCATCTCATACTGTCCTTCTTTATATCTTGGGATAATATTCCTTCACCTCAATATTGAAAAATGAAAGCCGTGTGCGTCATACTAAACTATTTTCATGTAGAATGTTCCTTCACCTCAATATTGGAAGATGTGAGCATGTTTGAAAAAGAGTTGAGAGAATTTGTGCAACTTCATAGCACTCATCGCAGTTGTACACATTGTTTCATATGGCTTTAGAAACGAATAATTTTCTCCTTTATTCTTCATTCTTTTTTGTTTAGGCGGTGCATTTTTTCTCTTCCTGAGAACTTAATTTCTTTGCAGAAAAAACATCAGATTTGATCTATCATACTGGGTTTTGTATATGTTTCTGTAAGATTTCGTCTGAAGAAGTCACGCACTTAAATTATCTCATCACTTTAATTATATCTCATTACTTTAATTTTGAATAACATCACTTCCATTCTTCACGCAAACCGCTTCAAAGCTAATCACCGCCACTTTTACATATAAATTACGACAATAGAATTATCAAGGAAAACACCTTACATATGTATGAAATATTTTTCATCCGTATGAGTTCAGGGCATGCTAAAGACCTAAGCCTTTACCAGTCTCAACTCTATTTGTACAGATAATAAACTTTTATGACAATTTCAGGTATTACCGTGAAAAAGAAATTTTGAGTTTTTACCTGCGAGTGGAGCTCATTAAAAGAATAGTGAAAAAATTAGTTTCCTGTTCTTGGTCTAAAACATGCGTTGGTAACTAAAATTAATGATAAATTCTTGTGGGCGGTAACTGGTCAACGGTCTTTATTATACGCACTCATTTACTTGACTTCTTTGGTTCAGTGGCAATCCGAGAGAGGCAATGTGTTTTTAACGGAGCATCGGGCATCTTGACGATAATCGTTCATCTCATTTCCTCTTGGGACATATTTTTGTATACAAAAACTTATTCCGTCTTTCAGTGATGTACCACCCTATGGAAATTCATAATATCTTCTGTAGTGAATCACCAAACGGCTTTTCCAGATTTCCCCGGGCACAAAAGATGGTCTCCTTCTCAAGTGAATATTCTCTAAACTTTTGGTTACATACTTGTTAGCACTTGGGCTGCATTTAGTATCCTTTACCTGAAGCTACTACTCTGCTCCTCCTTTTGTTGCACATTTATGTCAGTACTACAGTTTACTCCTCATGCTCTCCTTGTGACTAATTCCTCTCGTTCAATATTTTTCTTCGGTACATACTTTTCCTTTGAATGTGACAGTCCCCTCAGGGGGATACAATTATTGTATCTATGGGAACTAGCGCTCCCAGGGGGACAATGTGAGGGCCTGAGCTGAGAGTTAGGTAGGCCTTCTTTTTGTTGAAATAAAATGTTTTTGTTATGTTAAGGACCACCTTTTTTCGGTTCACTGCTGTCCTGTTTTTCAGCACCTACTACTGTCTTCTTCAACTTTGGTCTTGTTTCATAATCTTTTTTCACAACTAACTGTTTCTATGCCTTTCTGCGTAGATTCCGCGTTTCCTTAACTCCATACAAAATGGTGCCTTCCTCCTTCCTCTCTTTGGATCGCAACTGTTGCTGGGTAGGGAGGCTAAAACTAACGACTAATCTAAATCTGAATGTGACAGTCACACTCAACCAATACCTACCAGTCGCTATCAGTTAGCTACAAATTTGTGTACACGCGTCCAACAACTTCTCTGCCACAATCACATACCTGATGACTAGTATGTAGTTTAAAAATAAACATTTAACTGTGAGAAATTTTTTTTCTTCCCAACTTTCATCACATCCGCTTCTTACCTTATGTTATTTCATGCGCGAGCTCACCGATCCGTGGCCTCAACCGTTTTTAAACAGCTTTTCTACCATGCTAATGAACCAGTGCTCTTAATTCTTGAAATCTCTCAGCCATAACTGCCTTTCTTTCTTTCCTTTGGGCAATTTTACATTTCTATGGTCATTTCCATAACGATTTCTCTTAAATTTTTCTAAAGTTTTTTCCCTTGATACCCTCTCCGGAGAGCTCCTTTTTTAAATAGTTCTCGAAATGTGAGATTTTATTTTGACTTCTCTCCATTATCTTCCTTCCTAATCGGTCGTTCCTGACATTCTCAAATGATTCTTTTAAAGAAATAATAATGTGGTCGTCTGACGGTTTTCGTTGCGGCTTCAAGGTCTTCTATTATTATAATTTTAATTCCTGTTCTTGCATTTCGATCGTGAATTGATTTTTCAGTTGTTGAAAAATTTGTATTTAAAATTTCTTATCAAAATCAGTTGCAATGTTTTCTGAAGAATCTATGGAAGAAGGTATAAAATTAAATTATTCTAGTAATGTGATTTTAACATCAAAATTTCAAATAGATTAATGCAAATTCTAGTAAAAAACATGTAGTGTATATCAGAGATGGGAGAGAATATTTGGAATGCATGTAAGAGTTGGCGCATTTTGATTTCGAGGTTCAGACTTCAGCGCGGCGGTGGTGTCCTGCGTAGAGCGCTACAGGGACCGCTTCTCTGTGCTCGACCTCACCATGACGGATGCCTGTAAAACTGCTCTCCACGTTGCCACGGAGAACAACAGACATGATCTCGTCAAGTGAGAATTCTTTTTAAATTATTGCTCTGATCATGTTCGTGACAGTACTCTAAAATCATTTGTCAACTACAGTGCACCAAAGTGCATCTGAATCTTAAACTGGCATATACAACGTTAATTTTTGAGCTTGAATTTGGTACTGATGATTATTTCTGGGATATCTTTTACTCAGGTGGCTGCTAGAAGAGGGTGGGTGTGACCCATCAGTGCAGGACAAGAGGCACCGTCCCCCTTACTCCTACTGCACTACCAACACCACAAAGACGGTCTACCGCCGCTACAGGGCTACTCACCCCAACGCACATAACTACGCAAAGGTTTGTGTCTCTTCACTGAAAATGTGTGCTGGATGGCCAGCCACGTTTGTTCTGATCATAGTGGTTTAGTACATTACATTCTATCATGGATTAAACTGTGTATGAGGTTGTCTAGCAATGTTTTTGGTGTCAATTGATGCATTGTGTGTGGATGGGAAAGTTGGATTTTTCTGGCTACTTTTTCAAGTGTGGCGTTAAAAATGTGAACGCAGTGAATCGAACACTTATTATAATTATTTTACCTTAAAATTTGGTTTGTGAAGGAACAAGTACATTGAGCATTCAGGAGAAATGTCTCTCTCTTATAGATTTAATTGAAGTATTTATGTTTGAGCAATTGATAAAAGTAACAGCACAGTCCCAACAGATATAACTCTTGTAAAACTACCTTGAGTATCCACCACGCTCCCAATTTGGCTCCTAGAAGTTGTTGCACACACAGCCTTCATGTTTTCAATTGAAGTCTCAAATGCCTCCGTTATTTGGCCCCCTCAGGGGGATACAACTATTGTATCTATGGGAATTAGCGCTCCCAGGGGAAAAATGTGAGGGCCCGAGCTGAGAGTTAGGTAGGCCTTCTATTTGTTGAAATAAAATGTTTTTTGTTATGTTAAGGACCAACTTTTTTCGGTTCACTACTGTCCTGTTTTTCAGCACCTCTGACTTTCTTCTTCAACTTTTATCTTATTTCATGAACTTCTTTCCCATCTTACTGTTTCTGTGCCCTTTCTGCATAGATTCCTCATATTCTTATCTCCATACTAAATGGTGCCTTCCTCCTTCCTCTCTTCGATACGCTCTATTTTTGAAGCGGTTAGGGAGGCTTAAACTAACTTATAATCTTATAATCTTATAATCCGTTATTTGGTGAATCAGTGTTTTTTTATAAGTAGTGCAGTTCGTGTTCCATTTATTTATCCCATCGTGCAGTAGTTCGTAGGTTTCAACCGTGGAATTTTGGAGTAATGTGCTTCTGCTCTGGCATGGTATCAATTTCAGATGTTTACTTCTTAGCCTGGGTTGCTGAATTTTCTTTGGAGACATGGTCTTCCTGAAGTTACTATTTTGAACTCAGCAGCTTCAGTTGTCCAACCAAATTGATCTTGAGACTTTGCTCTAAGATATAAAGAAGTATGACAGATGTTTTTCTAAATATATTTCCAATAACTGCACCAGTTAAAGAGAAACATATCTTCATCTCTTTAGGAACAACATTTTAAAATATAAAATTGGCTTTAACGCCTCTTATGAGAAGGATAAAGGTTTTCACTCAGTACCAACTAAAGGAGTCAGTCCCAACTAAATTATGGTTAGACTAAATAATGAACCTTGGCCTACTTGCGTGCCCATCACTTCCTCTAGATCTGCTGGATGAAATCTTGTGTACGAAGACGATCAGAAAATCTATTTTCAACGAACTTTTACCGTCATAATTCATTTTGGCCCGAATGGCTTTTAAGTCACTGTGATGGTTACCCTTTTTTCTATGTGTTATGGTGGATTCACTTTTTTAATGACGACCAATATCTGGGTCATGGAGCGACATTTGTGTATTGTTTTCGGAATTGTTCCCATTTCTGAGTAGTGGTGTGGCATTTGCCTGCTTCCAACCATGCAAAATAAATTTAGTTACAAGCGATCGGCCGAAAAAGTTTGCCTAAAAATATTACTAAATATATTTCGTGTAGGTCTTGATGGAGAACATTTTTATGTATGATTATTGGACGGCGCTGTTTTACGCTGTACAATTATGGCCTGAGATCGTGATCATAATATCAGATATCGCAAAAAATAATTTGATTTATGTCTTTTTTTCATTGACTTACATTCGAAGAGACATATTTTTGTATTTGCAAACACTTTTTTCCATTGTACGCATTGTGACATACCATTATTCTTTGCAGAGTTCTATTCCACCGCCGGTATCACCTGAGGAGGAGAAGCGCAGAAATCAAGAGAAGGAAGCCAAGAGAATAGCACAAAAAGCTCGCCAGAAAGAAAACAAGTTGAAGAAACAGAGGCTGTTGGAAGAGCAACGGGAGCGTGAACGATACCTCAACCTTAGCGACAGAGAAAAGGTTTTTCAATTTCTAGGCATTCATTATTTAGTTCATAATTCATTCTTTTTTAAGGAGGATGGAAAAATTGTATCTATGGGAATTAACGCTCCCAGAGGTAATATGTGAGGCCCCGAGCTGAGGGCTGGGGCCTTTCTTTCGTTGAAATACAAAATATTTTTCTTCCGGAACCACGTTTTTCGGGTTACTGCTGTCTTTTTTCCCAGAACTCGTTAAATCCTTGACTTTTATCTTTAAAGCTTCTTAAAACTTCCTTCAATCTTGCTGTTTCTATGCGTGAGGTGCAGAGACACCGCGTCCATAGGTTCTACGTTTCTTTATTTCTGAATAGTGCCTTCCTCCTATCTCCCTTCGGAATATGTTCATTGTAGTTAAGGACAGCGTCCCCCATAGGAATCCATGTTGTTGAGACACTTTGAGAAACTGGGATTTTTGATGCTATAAAAAGTGTAAGAGGTCAGGTACATCCTGTGAAAAAATGAGACTCGTACGTTCACTCGTTCGCCCGCTACGGGGGTTTGAAAAATGGGGGGGGGTGAGGGGAGGGGGAACTGGTATTTTATCATGTCATGCATCCCCCTTGGCTCTTTCTTCACGGCGCGACGTTGCTATGTCATCTCCTATGTCTCTGTATTACTCTTTAATGATTTCAGGGGTCTAACTTTACTCAAAAATTAAAAAAAAAAATAATTGAAATTGTTTACATATCTTTATTTTGCCTATAATGAACACCTCGGACTCTGGGGTTTCAAAATGCTTCTTGTTCGATAGTTTTTGAGCTTTAGTGATGATTTTGGTATCATTGGATGCGGAAAGACGAGGGTGTCATAGAAACTATAAACTCACAATTACATTTTTGTTCATAAGTTAAGAAGTCATAAATCCGCATTTTTTGAAAAAAAATGTGCACAATTTTTTTTCAAACTTGAAATTTTTGGAATACATTTTAGTTTCCTTAAAAGCCCTTGTCTTTCCGCATCCAATGATACCAAAATCATCACTGTAGCTTAAAAACTGTCGGACAAAAAGCGTTTTGAAAAACCCCCCTAAAATATCGTTTTCTTTGATTTCCCATTTTCTTTGAAAGAAAATCGCATTTTTTCATAGAAGATAAACGATTCCAAATTGTATTTCCTATCAGTATACCAAATTTCATTGCTCTGAGTTCAATAATAAAAAAGTTCCGTATGGGCCTATGGGGGACGCTGTCCTTAAGGAGGCTTGAACTAACTCGCAATTTAAATAATTCTTTGATATCTTATGAAAATAATCTTTACAAGCTCTCCATTTGTAGAACACTATTTCCTGCAATGTTGAAGTGGTTGTATGGACCAGTATTAGTCCGGTAGTTTATGTTCAGAAAGTCATGCAAATTTTACTGCAAAGGTTTCTCTTCCTATTCATTCCTGATAAAATTACAATTTCTAATCAATGAAAATGTATAATTTCATTTTTCTTGGAATAATTAAATAGTTTTTCCTTAATTAGGGCACGGGTCCAATATTTAAACTGAACAGTTAAATAACTGAATTATCAGGTGGTTGTAGTGTTTATAAGTCGTCTCACACAATTTTGGCGATATCTTTGGATAAGGCTAACTCATTGACTTGAATTACTTATGGATACGTGATAGTTTCGTTCTTATCTCTAAATGCGTGAAAAACTCTTAACACAACCCCATTATTTTTTTCTATCTTAAGAAGTAACATCAGATATTGGTTTTAGATTTGTTGAGATGAAGGGCTAAATTTCGTGTACCGTCGCTGGGATTACGCTCCACCGATATTCTTGAAGCTTCCTTATCAAGTTATGGTAACCGCCATTTTTTTATTAATATATCAGTGATTTTTTCCAAAAACACAAACTAATAAATATTCGAGACTAAGCAAATTACGCCAGTGATGACAACTCTGGTCAAAAACGTTGCCAATTATTTTTTGCTGCTTTGGAACCTTTAATAACTGTTTAACTCGCATTAAGATATGGAATTCAAGTTTAACTGTTCACCGCTGATGTTTCAATGCTTTTTCTGTTCAGATAATTTTTAGTTTCGATGATAAAACTTTGACCTCAAATGAGTTCTATTTTTCATTGTAAGCGTACCGGACTTGCGCCATTACTCTATGAATAAATCAGTCAGGTTGTGCAGCGATGTCTGCTGTACTTGAACCTGCAATATTAAGTTCATAGTGAGATAATTAGCTTTGTATTTCAATATATAATGAGAGTAGTGTGCCTTGTTGAGCGTAGAGTCGTGTTTGAAGCGACATTATTTTTATTTGATGGCCCTGAATGACGGCATTTTCAGGTCGTGTAATTCACCAACGAATTGTCAAACATTATGGTTTGAGTGCACTGATTTTCTGTTCATGATTGCAGTCGTTCGTATATCAGTGAAATGTGTACTGTACTCAGCGCTTATTTGTTCTCTTCCAGTTGAGTTCTCTCTAGGTAACTGTATTAGTCTGTAAGGACAAGAACTTTTCTCGTTTTCTGAGCTCTCGTACATTCTTGATTCTCATAATTTGCTCCTGTACTTGAATTCCATGGTTTCTTAGAATTCTCAAGTATAACATTTCGTGAACAGCGAGCCCTGGCGGCTGAGCGACGACTGCTGGCCACCCACGAGACTGACAACTCTAGGCCTGTGTTGCTGAGATGCTTCCAGTGCGCTGCCGACATCTCTGGCCTCGTTCCTTTCGAGTACAGTGACAATCAGTTCTGCTCCACCACTTGCGTCAAGAGACACAGAGACGACAACAGGACCGGTCGATAATCTAATATTATGGCAAACAAGTATACTCAATTATGCAATATCGTAGTTGTTTCCATCAGTATCCTTTTCTGCTTGTTCAGCGTTGCAGATGCATTGGACGACTTGAAACGATTGCTCAGGATAGAGCCTATTTATGCTTTAGCTGAAGGGACACTCCACGTGGTAACAACTCGGCTTGCATTACGAAAGATCTTACGATGGAACTCTCTATATTTAAAATACGCATCAAGATGGAGAACACTAGAAACAAAAACCAATATACAAAATATGTTGACAAGAACAGTGGCAACCTCGAACTCCCAATCGATTAAAACATCGATGAGGAAGACTTCAGTTATGCTGTTATGGACCTATTACCCCAAATATTTTTTAGCGTGATGAAAATACCAACTCAAATATTCAATCAAAATGTAAATAGGATATGGAAAACAACAATTTCCCCAACATCAAATGCTAAGATAAATTGTCCTCCGGTGAGCACTTCTCAGAAACATGACTACCCCAGAGACCTCGTGAAATTGCGTGATAGAATCCATCAGTATGTATAAGAAGCTTCCCTGTTGCAGCACCTTTGATTTGTTTAGCAATAAATACATCTATAGCCTCAAACAAATTAGCTTGATCAATGAACACTATTATTAAGCTGTTCCACAAAGCTGGTGAAATAAATAAAACACCAAATTACAGACCAATTAGTCTCCTACCTGTTATGTCCTAAATATTATGTAATTACCAACCAGCCTACCTCTTAACAGATGAATCACTCCTACTTCACTGTTATCAATATGCTTGTAGAAAGAACTCCAGTTTTCGAAATGCTTTTCTTAATTTCACAAAAAAATATAAACATTGATATAGACCTAAAAACGATAACTCTCTTACTACTGCTTGACCTTTCCAAAGCGTCCCACAGTGTTAAGCATAAAAGACTTTCAAATACGTCGAACCTCAGAGTAGACGAAGTGTTTTGAGAGCTAGTTACTGGACCTCTCTCATACAGTCTGCATAAATAATGAGATGTTACCATTCATGTTAAATAACGAATTCCTCAAGGTCTAATCCTCGGCCTGCTCCTGTATTCTATTTTTGCTAATGATTACCCCACTCTGCCAGTGCGCAGAATAATCTCAGTATACTGGTGATGTCCAAATTGCCATGACAAGTTCGACAGCTGGTTTAAAAGAAACACAATTATTTTACTCTTAATGCCTTCTAAAAAACCTGAAATCGTGGTATGATCAGAATGGCTTTGTGCGTAATGCAAGCTAAACGTAATACATTATTTTTGGATCAAATAATGCCATTATAAAGTTCCCAGAACAAACTCTGACATTTGGAGACGATTTATAATAAACGTTATCGTTATCGTTGTAAAAAGTAACACTGGGGAACTAAATTCTACAATTAGTCGGTTGCATAAACTTTGAAACCTGTTCCGGGGTAAATTGAGGTTGCTGATTTCAAATATGGCATGAGTAGTTCTCCATCGGGTCAAGTTTTCTTGCAATGAGTTACCTCCCGTTTATTACTGGCAATATGTAGGCAGACGACCCGATACTACTGATAAAATCCTAAACCCGTACAAATTAGTATAATTTAAAACCCATTACAGACATGCTGAATTAATTTATGATTACTTTTTCTTGACTTGGCAAACACATTGTGGATTCGTTAGTTGCTTTTACGAAGAATGACAGATTTATTCAGGAAGAAACTTGCATTTAATGGACCGTGTAGAATGTCGCTTCCCTGTGGGGTCTTGCTGAATGCTCCAGCTATACTTGGCCATCATGTGAACGTCCCAGCGTCTTCCATGATTTTGATGTCCTGGTGAAAGCGTTCGCCCTGCTCATCACCCACGTACCCCTAGTTTGCCGGAAATAAATGAATGTGAATATTCAAGAAATGGTTCTTAATGCTCATGTTCAAAAGAAATGGCCAGTTAGGGAAAGCTACAATGTGACCCAGATGATGTGATGCCCTCAGGGCAAAAGCTAAAATTATGGAGAAAAAAATGCTTCTAATGTGCTTTCAAATACTATATGTTTCATTTTTATATTAGATGCATTTATAGCCAGATGTTTATTTGAGATAGCGCATTTTCGAGGTTTAGCGGAGCATTCTGTACTAACTCCTTGTCTGTTGCTCAGATTTCTGATAGTGATATCTGCCACAGGTGAAAGTCACAATGTCGAGGTGGGAGCATCATGATTTTGGCAAAACATTTTTATGAAGCTACTATGACAGTCTTGTATTCGATAAACGATTAGAGAAGGTCAGTTTGTCATGGCATTTGATGTGAGGAAAATTTTCTTGGTGAGGAAAAGTCATTTGGAGTGGGAAACTCGGTATGAAAACAGCAATTTCTAAATGACACGTTGGTTGCGGTGTAAGCCCCACTGTTCACGGAGGAAATTTTCATAACGCAGCTGACAGACCAGTAGTCACAAACTTAATTTTTATAGATACTTAATCACGATTCAGTTAATATTTGCTACTTTCAAATTGCTTACTACATTTTGTTTTAAATTGCTTAATACATTTTGTTTTAAATTTGAGTTAAATATTAAACTTTGGTTTTACTTAAAACGGTCAACGTGTAAACGAATACTTTTTTCGAGACAAACATGCTACAGGAAATAAAATTGAGCCAGGTAAAGAAAAAAGAAAAGAAAAGAAAAACAGTTCATTTCCAATAAAGGTGGTACAAAAAAGATAGTACCATCAATGGTTTTTAAAATATCTTTAGGTTAATACACTTGGATGATACACACACATGAGTATTGTAATACCCATGTCACTAGTCGAAAAGAAATGATTGAGGGCAATGTACTCCTAATGTTGCTTAATCTACATTTGATGATGCATGTAATTATAATTATAAGAGACAACACAATTTCATGGACGATGCACATGCATTGTGGGTTGAGAACACTTTTGACAGTTTACATGTACATAACATAAAACTTCACAATTCTTGACGCCAGGAAATAATTTATGAATCTCTTGTTTCGACCGATGTTCACTAATGTCATTTCAAGGAAGCATGAAAAAAACCTATATATATACTCGTATATAAGCATGAGGACCACGAAAATTACAAGTTATATATTTCTAATTAAAAAATTTTTGACATGATGGTCATTAGTTGATAATCATTTTATTTAAGTATATATGGATGATCACAAAACAAACTTATAGTTTTTTACGTGAATGCTTAACAATAATAAATAGATGACGTGTTAGGTAATGTTACAAGTTGAGAGTGAACAAAAAAAAAAAACATTATCTTTAGTTAAAATGCTAGTTGTCAGTTTAGTACACACATATGTGTATATGTACATGTAAATATATACACATATACATGCACATACATACCTACGCACAAACATACACCTAACACGGACATATACACAAATACACATATATACATCGAGGCAATCCCAATACATAAGCGTTCTACAAAAATGATGTACGATGTACGGAAATATGGGATTAATGACCAAAGGAAGTTCGTGACAACTTTTTCAGTATGTGTTTGTGCTTACAATTTCTAATGAAATATTGTAACGATGTTTGATTAAATATTGTAACGCAAAGATCATTTGTTGATAAGCGTCTTATTTATCATATGTGGGTGATCGTGCAACTAATATATATATATTTTTTACAAATGCTTTACAATAATGAAGTGAAGTGAAGTATTACGTAGTGACACATACACCCATCTACGCACGCATAGCGTGAACACGAACACATATACACATTAAGCATGTGCGCAAATATCAGCGTAATCTAGGCAGTATAAACTAGCATTCCAAAAGAGGTACTCGGGGAAAATATCTTTTATCACAGCATGAATTTTATGAAATTTTCGTACGAAAAATAGTGGCACAAAACAGTCTACCTGAGTCAGAAACATGAAAACGATTGTTCTACAACGGTTCCCAAGTACAGAATATTTCCAGAAATACGTGAGGCTTAGGTGCGGTTGTTATAATATACGCTAGAGCGTAGGAAAAAAAGAAAAAAAAGAAAAACATTTTATTTCCAATAGAGATGGTACAAAAGTACCATCACTGGTTTTTGAAATTTCTTAAAGTTAATACACTTAGGTGATACACACACATGAGTATTGCAATACCCATGTCACTAGTCGAAAAGAAATGATTGAGGGCAATGTACTCCTAATGTTGCTTAATCTACATTTGATGATGCATGTAATTATAATTATAAGAGACAACACAATTTCATGGACGGTGCATTTTCATTGTGGGTTGAGAACACCTTTGACAATTTACGTATTCATGATATGAAACTTCGAAATTCTTGCCACCAGGAAATAGTATTAGAATTGTTTGTTTCGGAAGATGTTGAAAAATGTCATTTTAAGAAAGCACGAAAAAGATATATAAACATATATATAAGCACGAGGACCACGGAAATTACAAGATTTGTATTTCTAATTAAGCAATTTTAACAAAACGGTCATTAATTAGTTGATAAGCATTTTATTTAAATATAAATGGATGATCACACAACAAATCTATAGTTTTTTTACGTGAGCGCTTTACAATAATAAAGAGATGACGAGTTAGGTAATGTTACAAGTTGAGAGGGAACAGAACAAAAAAAGCAATTATCTTTAGGTAAAATGCCAGTTGTCAGTTTAGTACACACATATGTGCATATATACATGTAAATATATACACATATACATGCACATACATACCTACGCACATACATACACGTAACACGTAAGCATACACAAATACATTTCTATGCATCGGGGCAATCACATTATATGCGCGTTCTATAAAAATGCTGTGCGATGTTCTGAAATATGGGATAGTGAACAAAGGAAGATTCGTGACAACTCTTTCAGTATGTGTTGCTGCTTACCATTTCTAATGAAATATTGTAACGATGTTCTATTAAATATTGTATCGAACAGATCATTGGTTGATAAGCGTCTTACTTACCATATGTCGGTGATCGCGCAACAAATATACTTGCATATATATACTTTATAGATGCTGTACAATAATCAAGTAAAATGAAGTATTACGTAGTGACACATTCACCTATCTACGTACGCATAGCGCGCACAAGTACACATATACACAAGTAAGCATGTGCGCAAATATCAGCGTAAACTAATCAGTACAAACTAGCATTCCAATCGAGGGAATCGGAGAAAATATCTTTGATCATGGCATGAATTTTATAAAATTTCCGTACTAAAAATAGTGGCACAAAACAGACTACCTTAGTCAGAAACATGAAAGCGATCTTTCTTCAACGGTTCCCAAGTACAGAATATTTCCAGATGCACGCGAGGCTTAGGTGCAGTTGTTATAATATATTCTAGAGCGTAAGAGGTTACATGATAATTTGCACTACACTAGCCTACCAAGAACATTTTTGGACGTGACGAAGAGAGAAACATGAATGTCTTATAAGGGTGTCATATTAGGAAAAAAAAATCACATTATCTTTGAAATATGGCGCAAAATGCCTGCAATTGATAAATATACATAGGTACCACATTTTACATGTACAAGACATTTAAGCTTTGGATTGCTTTACAATGATAAAAATGAAATGATGTGTTAGGTAGTGTTAGAAGTTGGAAGTGAGAAAAAAGTCTGGTATTTATAGTTTATACACCAGTTGCTAGTCCAGCGCACACAGGTGTATTGTGCACACATGCACACCAATATATGTACACACATATACAAGTAATCATGCTTGCAAATCCCAGCGTATAGGCGATCAAATCATAATCGGCGATCGCAGCATATAGGCGATCGCATATTTCAAGACTGTTTTGTGATTTCTTGAATTATAAAGAAAATGAGCAAGAGACGATTAAGCAATGGAGATACCAGGCAAAATCAGATTTGTCAGTACGTGTTCAGTATGTTTTGTAGCTAAGAATTATCGTTGAGACGATAGATGACGAATTATTTTGGCTTTAAATTCTCTCGGTCTTTGAGGGATTTTAATACTCAGGGGAAGTTTGTTCCACAGTAAGGCACCTGATATTGACAGAGCCTTCTGCCCTATGTGAGATGAACGATAGTTGACTGAGACATTGTTGTTTCTGTTCGGTTTTTGGCTGGTTACAGTGGGTGGATGGAAACGCACTATCTCAGCATTGCTCTGAGGAAGATACAACGAGGAGAATACGTATTCGGCCCTCTGCATGAGGAGCCTTTCTTGAATAGGAATCCAGCCGAGTTTATTAAGGAGAGGGGTTACGTGATCGCTTCTTTTGAAATTACCGTTGCATACCTCCTTGGCTGCGAAGTTTACGCATTTTTGTAAATCCCTTTGAAGGTATTGAGGTAAGTCTCTCCATACTAGGCTGCAGCAGTCAATGCGCGATAACACAAGGGATTGAATGGCTAATAATCTGGATTTTTCGTCTAGCATACTTTTTATACGATGAAAAAACATTAAAGTTCCGTAGATTTTGTTGCAAGTAGTCTCAACGTGAGATTTAAAGGACATGTTTCTATAGAACCAGATACCAAGGTTTTCAACTTTTTCTGATGCATTAATATTATCATTTCCAACTGTGAGAGTACGATCTGAAGTTTTTTTAATGACATCGTTGGATCCGAAAATAATGCATTGTGTTTTATTAGCATTTAATTTGAGACCATTTCGGTCGTACCATGATTTCAGGCTAGTCAGTATAGTTTCGGTTTTAATTTGCGTCTGTGGTATTTCCGATACAGAACTTGTTATTGCAATTTGAACATCATCTGCATACATCGAGATCCGTGTGTTAGAAGGCATTGGAGGGAAATCATTAACGAAAATAGAAAACAGTAGCGGACCATGAATGGATCCTTGGGGAACACCAAAATTGTTTTGAATGAATGGGGACAATTTGTCTTCTATGCGGACTGCGTGAGATTGATTTGACAAGTAACTTTCAAACCATTGCGTGTCAACTCCCAAGTTCAGTATTTTACGTAGAAGTCTATCATGTTCGACGCTATCAAACGCAATAGAGAGATCGAGTAGCAGCAAGAGTGTTACATTCTTCTGATCGGTGTCACTGTATATTTTTTCAGAGATATTGAGCAGAGCATCTTGAGTGCTGGTGTTTCTTCTATAGGCGTATTGATTTCGGTGGAGTAGATTTGACTCGTCCAGGTGAAATGACAGTTGATTTGTCACCACTTTCTCCAATATTTTGGACATTACAGGTAAAAGACTGATGGGCCTGTAGTTTGATGCTGTAGTTAGGTCACCACTTTTAAACAATGGTCTAATAATGGAGTGTTTCCATTGGTTTGGAAACGTGTTTGTTACCATTGATGTATTAATTATCAGGCGTATCCATGGTGCTGTGACAGGGAAACTGTCTTTGATATATTGAAGACTGATACCATCATGTCCGAGTGCCTTTGTGTTTTTTAGTGAGTATAAGATATTTCTCAACTCCGGTAAATCGACAGGACGTGGTCTCCACCTGACATCAGCCCTCGAGGATGCAGTGGGGCATGAATTTTCATTTGACGTTTCACCTGGACTGGTACACACCTCACTGAAAACTTGAGCCCCACTTTTGAAAAATATATATTGAAATCCGTGGCTGTTGCCAAGGGATTTTCAAACCTACTTGTACGGTCTAATGTTTTATATGAGGCTACCTCACTGATGATTTTCCAAGTTCGTTTCGGGTTATTTTTAGCCGTTTTCAGTTCCTGGTGGAAGTGAGTTTGTTTCGCTTTAGTAATTTTCTTTCGAAGAATTTTTTCATGTTCTTTATACCTTTTGTATAACGTACTGTTTGATCTATTGTTTTTGTACTCTCGCAAGTTAGCTTTCTTTGTTCTGCTCACCTCTTTAACTTCGTCAGTAATCCAAACAGTGCGTTTTGGCTTGGTTTTTTTTGGTGACGAAAGGTGCGCATTCGTCATGAGCTGCTTTGAAGTTCTCGTTGAAGATAGACACTTGAATGTCAACATCGTCAGATTGCATCAATGCATCATATTCTGGAATTCGGTGGACCTATTGAGTAGTTTTTTTCGAAATAGTTCCGCAGAATAGTGCCTTTTCGAGCGATAAGTCATTAAGCGGTATTTTTGTCTTTTCTTTGCAATATTAATTTCACATTCTATTGAGTGGTGATCGGAGATAAAAGGTGATATTACTGTACTAAGCATTGCGGTGGGATTATTTGCGATTGCCAGATCGAGGAGAGTCCCAGAGACTTTAGTGATGCGATTCGGTTCTTTGACCATTCGTGATAGGCTTAGTTTATACAACGGTTTGCTTAGCTGATTGTTCTTGTCCGTTAAGTCAACATTAAACTCTCCGAAAGCAAAGAATGATTTTTTTTCCTGGAGGATTTCTTTGAAGGTTTCCTCAATGAAATCTAGTGTTAGACTTTGGGGAGACGATGGGTGCCGGTAAAGGCTGCCAGTGATAATGGATTTATGTTTATTTATTTGCACTTCTAACCAATCTATTTCAATGCCTTCGCAAACTTTATTTGCTAGAAGTGAAGATGTTGAGTACATTTCTTTCAAATAAATACAAGATCCACTACCTCGGCTGGTTTTAGCACCATCGTAGCGGTACAACACGTAATCAGGAGTGTTAAAAAATGAACTTTGGTTTCGTGAATCAAACCAGGTTTCTGAAACACACAAAATGTCAATTTCATCAGTGACCAACATTACTCTGATGTCATCTAGTTTCCCCTTCAGGCTTTGAGCATTTATGGGCTTTATTTTGATTTTACTTGTATTAGGACTCTTTTTGAAGGTAGCAAAGTTACTATCTCGATGGGATCGTTCCGAGGATTTATCCATCATGTCTACCTTACCCAGGGTGTGCGGCCCAGCATCTGCTATGTAAGAAGTCTACTATTTAGCTGGGCAGCGGCAGTTTGTCAAGATGAGGTATCTCCAGTCTGATTTTTGCCTTGTGTGACAAGAGCACTGTAGTGATCGTTTTCACGATGGAGCAGTAGTGGAGGGTTATCCTTTGATAACTCTAATGAGGGATCGACTGATATTTTCAAGACGCAATGATCCTGCTCATCCAGGATAAGAATTTTTTGGCCTGTCATGTTCGAGATGATTAGTGGTATAAGGTCTACAGCAGCTTGATCAAAATATTTGTCGTCAATGTAATTATTTATGAGGTTTTGTATGTCTCCGCTGCTCATGTCAACAAATTTAGCATATGTGTTCTGGTTTGCTCTGCTCTCCGTTTTGATTGCAGTCTTTAAGGAATTGTAGTTCCATTTTGATGCTGGTTGTTTCGTAAGTATATGAGCAACTGCATGTAAGAGGCAGTGTCCATCAGCTTTGGTGGGAATCAGCTCTATTTTCCAGGATCGTCTCAATTCATCCATTGTGGAATTCATGCGTTCACAAATGGGAGTGGAGACGTTTTTCTTCGTACTTTTCACATCGTTAACAGGTTCGGAGAGGTGCGGGGAATTTACATTTTTCTGGCTCTGAATGAGCCGGCTGTGGTGATTTCTTGAATGGGGATTTGCAGAGAACTGAGAAATGCTCGTGTCATTTCTATTTTTCTGGTGATGATTGTGCATGCAGTTGGATGGTTTTTCCATCGATTTTCGACTACAATTTTGCGGCGAATTTTCTCTTCCTGTTGATTTCACCGCTTCTGAGTATGTGGTTGGATGTTGATTTATACTCGTGTCTGGGAGGGGCTTATCATCCGCTGTATCAGCATCGGATAGCAATGAAAACCTATTTTTTGTAGGCACTCTGCTGTTGTTTGTGACAGATGCAGGAGAGGGCTTGTTATATGAGGGCAAACATCGGGAGGAGAGGGGAGGAGAAGGTTTGTTATATGAAGGCAAACATCGGTTGATGCTGCCGGAGGTTTCACGGGGAAAGGCTTCACGTGCAATGGCTGTCAACTTAGAGCAGTCATTCAACTCATTTTCCTGTTTTGAATATTCATTGGAGTATTCAATTTCTTCATTCAGGTCATACGAGTTTCTGACACAGGAGATAAAATGGGAAGTTAGTCTCAAAAGTGATCTTAGAGCAATTTGTTGAAGAAAATGAAGAGTGTCTTCTCGCGTAATAGGCCAAGTGCTGACATTGTTGTAAGCTTCATTAACAGTAACTGTTTTTGCATTTGCTGGCAGCGGAATCAGTTTAAGACCAATTTTTCTGCACAGACTCGATGCCATGTGCATTTGCTGACCACTGCAGGTACTCACCACATAAACATGAGAAAAAACATTCTTTGACATGATGAGATTTTTTACCTTGGTAAGGCTATGGGACGAACGGCTCAAACCTTTGAAACTAATTATATAGTTCCTAAAAGGAGGTGCGCGTTCAATCACATCATAGAGATCATTTAGACGTTCAGTAGTTATAGTTTGTATTTTGCATGCACTATCTATGTCATCTCTATTGATTTTTGTGAGACTATTGTCGCCAAAAAGAAAAGTGTCTAGAGGGGATTCCGCATTTGGATGGTTACTCGCACCTACCACCGGCGTGAAATCATGGGCGCTGATACAATAATTTAAAACAAAAAGGTTCTGTAATCATTTGAATATTTGATACAGTGGAAAAAGTCGACGCTGGGCTTGGGGGACAATTTCGTCTCAAAGCTTTATTGAGAAATGCAGCTGTAAGAGACAGCATGTTATTTATTTCGCGAATAGTTTGGGAACTAGTCATTTGTAGAGGGTGTAAGCACCCATCAAAAGCGGTAACAGGTCTGTTTATATTGTTCTCCACTGAAAATCTTAAGTTATCCTTGCAGTTTACGCTCTGAGGTATTTTACTGCCAGTATAAGCTGCTGCGTATGCATTTTCAAACATAACTGCGCCACCTGAAAGGCCTACACACAATTTATCATTAAAATTATAATTAAAATTATCGCTTTTACTTTCTGACTGGTTGCATACATCCAAAATTTTATCGCGTTCTAACTATGACGTTGGTGTTTCCGTCGGCGGTGAACGATTTTGAGCTTTCTCAGTGACGCAGGGCAGGGGAGACGTCGCCATGACGCTATCGTTTCGGCGAGACGGAGGAGCTCGCTGTGCTGTGGCAGCTCCCGCTAGTGACAAGGTATCTTCTTTACTAAAGATTCTTGGCTTTGTGGACGATGAATCTTCTCGGACACAGTCCAAAACGTGGGGTTTTGCGAATCGAGTGTTGCTCGTATGCAATTTCTTGAACTCGCTTCGGGTGTGCCCGTAGCAGGTTTCGGAACTTGAGAAGATGAATTATTACTCGGAGCTGAATAATTACAAGCAGCGCCTGAGAGATTTTCGCCTGTGTCGGATGACTCTGATTTTTCAGTCATTAGTGATGCTTCAGGGGCTGAGAAGCACTTGCTGGTACCAGACTTCACGAACGTCCGAGAAGCATTTTTCGTTTTGAGTGTTTGAGGACCTTGAACTGATGGATTCACAGGGGCGGATTTATTAGGTCTGCCTTTCCGCTTTATGGCTGGTGCATTACGCTTTTTATCTAGCTTTTCGTACGAAGCTGCACTGGAGGATATTTTTTTTTTCAGATGGGGCAACCTTCCGAGTAGTTGAACGAGTTCTATATTGATACATTGTGACGTTGATAGAGAGGAAGAAAAATTAAATTTTGTTCATTGGGTTAAAGTAGAAGCCCTCACCTTTTAAAGGTAGATGAAAAGGAACTGCCAGTAGGAAAGCAAGGGAGGGGGATGGGTGGGTTGGGGTGTAAGCTAGAGGAGGAAAGTGTGTGAGTGGGAGGGAGGGGGCAGGATGCTTGCGGTCGGCAAAGCAGCGTTGCTTGCTGTCCTGCTTGGGGAAGAAAAGAGAAAAGAAAAGAAAAACAGAAAAAGAACTTCAACTTTTCCATCAAAAGATTGCTCTGGTGAGCTATACGAGAAGCGTCGTATTGTTTAAGTTTACTTCACATTGTGGAATTATGTTCTGTCTGTGAACACAGGCTTCCAATGTTTAACAGGGTAAATTATTTCCGAAGTTGCTGGATCAAGTTTATTTAATTTTCTAATTTAAAAGTTCCTTCAAAGAAGAAGTTTTTTATCCTTCTCACATTTAACGTCAATAGTTAACCAAAATTGTCCGTCAAAAGAACATAATAATGTAAGCTAATTTGGTGAGTCAAAAATTGAATGTGTACATTAGAAATTTTTCAACATTCATGCTCTATTGTTACAAAAAATAGTTCACAAAAAATGGTCACCGTTATTTTTCCAAAGATGCGAGTTTACCAGAGCACACTTTCTATTTTGTATCTGGAGATAACGGCACTTGTTGTTCCACGTTAAGAGTCGAGGTGTTTTGGAGGGATGGAGGGGGGATGGAGGGGGCATGGGTGAGCTTGTACGAGCTGCACCTCACCGGCACCGCGAGGGCAACACAAAGTTTACACATCTCGCCACTCTGATCTGCTTGTTAAAATGATCATAATTGAATCACCGAGACACTGAAAGTTCACTTTTACCATTTAGTTAGGTAGACGGTACATTCACGGACATACAGTTCTAATTTTGTATTTCGTGGAGTTTTCCTTCCCTCACATTCTGAAACAATTTAGCTCCGGTGACATGGAGAGTGCGTTCACGGTGAAAGATGAACACAAGATACCGAGCCGATATAATAATTTGCACTACACTAGCCTAACAAGAGCATTTTTGGACGTGAATAAGAAAGAAAACATGAATGTCCTATAAGGGTTTCATAACAGAAAAAATCACATATTATCTGAAATATGGTGCAGAATGTCTGCATTGATAAACATACATAGGTACCATGACGGTCTAGTTAGATTCTTCAACAAAAACGAAGAGGAAAGACATAAAATGCATCCTGTGGCTGGTTTATTTAGTTCAAATAGAGCTTGTTAATTCACGAATGCAATAAAGATACTGAACTTTGTGGGTTGAAAACATGACATTTTACATGTACAAGACATTTAAGCTTTGGATTGCTTTACAATGATAAAATGAAATGGTGTGTTGGGTAGTGTTAGAAAATGGGAGTGAAAAAAGGCTGGTATTGATAGTTCATATTTTAGTTGCTAGTCCAGTGCACACATGTGTATGTGCCCATATGCACACCCATATGCGCACATACACCCATATACGTATACACATATACAAGTAAGTATGTTTGCAAATCCCAGCGTATAGGCGATCAAATCATAATACCTACGCATCCTTCAAAACTGTCGTGTAATGTCTTGAATTATAAAACAATGAGCAAGGGAGAGTATTCAGCAATGGAGATACCAGGCAAATGAGATCCGTCAATACTTATTCAGTATGTTCTGTAACTAAGAATTATTGTTGAGAAGCAAAATGACAAATTATTTTGGCTTTAAATTAATTCTCTCGGGCTTTGAGGGATTTTAATCCTCAGGGATTCATGGAAGTTTGTTCCACAGTAAGGCTCCTGATATTGACAGAGCCTTCTGCCCTATGTGAGATGAACGATAGTAGACTAAGACATTATTGTTTCAGTTCGATTTTTGGTTGGTTACAGAGGGTGGATGGAAACGCACTATCTCAACATTGCTCTGAGGAAGATACAACGAGGAGAATACGTATTGCGCCCTCTGCATGAGGAGCCTTTCTTGAATAGGAATCCGGCCGAGTTTATTAATTAAGGAGAGGGGTTACGTGATCACTTCTTTTGAAATTACCGTTGCATAAAACCTTGGCTGCAAAGTTCATGCATATTTGTAAGTCCCTTTGAAGGTATTGAGGTAAGTCTCCCCATACTAGGCTGCAGTAGTCAATGCGCGTTAACACAAGGGATTGAATGGCTAATAATCTGGATTTTTCGTCTAGCATACTCTTTATACGATGAAAAACATTAAAGTTCCGTAAATTTCGTTGCAAGTATTCTCAACGTGAGATTTGAAGGACATGTTTCTATCGAACCAGATCCCCAGATTTTAATTTTTTCTGATGCATTAATTTTATCATTTCCAACTGCGAGAGTAAGATCTGAAGTAGTTTTAACAGCATCTTTGGATCCGAAAATAATGCATTGTGTTTTATTAGTATTTAATTTGAGACCATTTCGGTCGTACCATGATTTAAGGCTAGTCAGTACAGTATAGTTTCGGCTTTAATTTGCGTCTGTGGTATTTCCAATTCAGAACTTGTTATTACAATTTGAACATCATCTGCATACATTGAGATCCGTGTGTTAGAAGACATTTGAAGGAAATCATTAACGAAAATAGAAAACAGTAGCGGACCAAGAATGGATCGTTGGGGAACACCAAAATTATTTTGAATGAATGGGGACAATTTGTTTTCTATGCGGACTGCATGAGATCGATTTGACAAGTAACTTTGAAACCATTGCGTGTCTACTCCCAAGTTCAGTATTTTCAGTAGAAGTTTATCATGTTCGGCGCTATCGAACGCTTTAGGGTGCGTAAACACTACAAGCGGAGCGGCGCGGGGCGGAGCAGAGCGGAGCGTGTGTTCACATGTAAGCTGAGCAGAGCGACCTCCACAGGCATCAGTCGCTATGGAGGATTTCGTGAGTACCGTCCTATTGCTCGACGGCAAGAAACGGAAACGCTGGGCCCATCCCATCAATATGAGAGATCGCTATGGAGAATACCACTATCTCTTCGAAGCACTGAGGAGAGATGAATCGCAATTCTTCGAGTATTTAGGGATGAAACCGGCAACTTTTGATACACTACTATCCCTTATTGAAGGAAAAATTTCCAACGAGATGAGATAAATTTGCTATTTAGCAATAATAATTATTCACAAATTTTTATTGAAGATACATGTGAAGCAAAATAGTTTAAGCAAAATTAAAGTCTTTACACAAAGGTTGAATCTCTTAATAAGACTATAGGTTTTCATAGGCCATTAGGAACGAAGGAGCATCTTGGGTGACTTTAAGGTGAATGCAAGTAAAAAATTACCTTATAAAATTTAGGGTTGTACCACAGAAAGCTAAGTGAAAAATACTGACAGATGCCAATTTTTCCTGACCGAAAAATGATCAAAATACTGACATGTTTTACGTTAGTATTGGAAAAAATCACCCAAGCTCAAAATATTTTCCAGTGTATTTGTATTAAACACTCATTGAGGCCTCTTCCTCACCATACGGCCTCCTTTTCCTCTCATTTTGCGGAAAAATGAAAACTTTTTAAAAAATCGAACTTAATTATTCATTTTACGTGATAAAATAAAATACACCACATTACAAAAAAAAATAAAACTACATAACAAGGAAAATAAAAGCAGATTCCCAAAATGGAAGCTATAATATATAAAAATCAGAAATGGCAAAAGAAAAAAGAAAGAAATATGTAATGAACCCAAATAAGCAGAATTATAATAAAATATTACATGTTACTCTATCAGTTATACAGTTTTTGTATGATTAGTTGTACAAATTATTAGTTTTACATTATACTTTTTCAATCAAACGATAATTTTGCCCCGGTAAGATATGACGATCCATAGGGGGAGGAGCGGAGAAACGCTCGCAGCGAGCGTCAAAAAATTCCTACAACTTTCCCGAGCGCGCCGCTCCACTCCGCGCTGCTCCGCTCCGCTTGCAGTGTGAACAGCCGAGCGCTTCTGCATTTAAACATGTACAATCATTATTGCCGCTCTGCATGCGCCGCTCTGCTCCGCTCGTAGTGTGAACGCACCCTTAGAGAGATCGAGTATCAACACGAGTCTTACATTCTTTTAATCGATGTCACTGTATATTTTTTCAGAGATATTGAGCAGAGCGTCTTGAGTGCTAGCGTTTCTTCTATAGGCGTATTGATTTCGGTCGAGTAGATTTGACTCGTTCAGGTGAAATGACAGTGGATTTGTCACCACTTTCCCCAATATTTTGGACATGACAGGTAAAAGACTGATGGGCCTATAGTTTGATGTTGTATATAGGTCACCACTTTTATGCAACGGTCTAATAATGGAGTGTTTCCATTGGCTTGGAAACGTGTTGGTTGCTATTGATGTATTAATTAGCAGACGAATCTGTGGTTCCCGGAAAATTCCAGAATAATTACTATAAATTCCAGAATAATTACTACAATAATTACTATCAAATCTTAATTAATACAAAGTAATTTTGTACCTTTAAAAAGTCTTTTATTAAAAATATAAATAATAGATAATCTCCACCGTCCTACGAGACGAGTTGCTGGAGTTGTTCTGGCAACATTCACGCTCCTAAAGCGTTGTTCGCTAGCCAGCGGTCCATTGCATCATTGCTCCGCTAGACGTTGTCACGTAAGACCAGTGCTAAACAGATCGTCGGGTGAGTTTACTACTTACGTGCTTTGTGTTTTGGTGTTTAAATTTAAGTTCTTATTATATATTAAGAATTTTAGAACGGATCAAAGGAAAAAGTGTACCGAATGGTAGAACTGACCAAGTAATAAATTCATGCCCTAAGTAGAGTGATTTATTTAACCGGCCTGTAGTGTGCCGCCATAGGACGGTCGCGTTGCGGTGCCGGTGAATATTAAGGGGAACATCCAGGGGCTTTCTCGCCCAATGGGTCATTTTTTTTTCTTTGTTGAAAAAGAATCCTTAGGTGGTGGGCTATTGTGCCCTAAAATTTTATGGGGCTACGGGTACTAGACGGGCACCCCTCCCCCCCAGGGGTGTAAGGAGACCAGAAATCATGAATTTTTGACCTCATATAAAAATAGAACAGCAAGGAAAATTGGGTAAATCTGAAGGGAAGAACAGTAATCGATTTTGTAAATTTCGATGCCTGTACACAGTTAATCAGATCGAAATAAACAAGTTTTCTTCTATGCACTTTCCGTCTGAAATGAGTATTTTATTAGTTATAGCGGTAAATTACTGACCGCAACTCTAGTATTTGAATCATTTCAGACGGAAAGTGAATAGAAGAAAACTTGTTTATTTCGATTAAATCATTTATGTAATGGCACCGAAAAGTGGGAAATCGATTACTGTCCTTTCGTTCAGATTTACCGAAAATTGAAGTTCTGATTCTTTTAGAATGTTAGTACTGTTTTAAGGATTCCAGAACGGTCTTTGGTTTTGTCTCCTGAGTCTTGTGCGGAGGTGAACTGACGCTCCGCGTAAACGCGGCATCAAACATTTCAAAATGTAAGAGAAGAATTTAAACAATTTAAACAATTTATTTAAACAATTTATTTACCACAGGAGATACAGAGATAAAATGTTTCTTAAGTCTAGTACAATGGTCAAATTTGAGTATAGCTACCTGTGGGCCCAAATAAGTTCAGTGACTTCTAGGGCATCCTACCATCAAGGTTAGTCTTAGGAGTACAATAATGTTTAACCTAATTCACTTAAACTAGAGACGCATTAGACTCATCAATGAGATAAGTAACTCGAAATTAGATACTTCATTTCACAATATAGTTCATATGGACTAGATTTAACAGTATATTCGACAAACGATTCAAGAACAGAATGAAGATCGGCGAAATTAATCAAGGCGAATTACATTATTAGGACCAGTTATGTAGGGGACAAGGTTTGACTCTGTGATCTTACACGACTAGTAATCTGATAGGAAGTGAGACTCAAGACTTTTTTTGAATACCTTATAAGAATTACTTTTACGGATCTCCGCAGGTATTGAGTTCCAAGTTTTAGTTCCAACGAAGAGGATACGGTGTTGTGACCGAGCCTTTGAGTAATAAGGAAGCATGAATTTACTTCTATTTCGGGTTAAATGGTCGTGATGACCAGTTTGCGTAGTTAATAGTTGTTTTAGGCTATTGTCGCCATCATTTGTTAATGTTTTGTAAATGAAATTGCAAATGGAGATTTTGTAGAGATCCGAGAGCTTAGGTATTCGTAAATTTTTGAATGAGTCATTTGTGTGAGCATTATATTCTAGATTCTTTATCGCTCTTATGGCTCTTTTTTGCAGGGTAAAAATTTTGTTGGTTTTATTTTTATCAGTTCCGTGCCATGCTTCTATTCCGTATTGCAAGTATGGTGAAATGAGCGTTCGGTAGAGCATTTGTAAGGCTGTTTCAGGCAGGAAATTCTTAACTTTATTTAGGATTCCGATAGATTTTGATAATTTAGAACTAATATGAGCGATGTGCTCTTTAAAGGTTAGATGTTTGTCTATTATGATGAAGAGGAATTTACTTGAGTTGGTTTCTTTGATTTCACCTTCGCCAATTTGAATGCGTGGGAGAGATATATTTTTCTTGTATGAGAATGTATTATATTTTGTTTTATCGATATTAAGGCTTATTTTATTAGCTTTAAGCCACAATGAAACCTTATGAAGTTCATTATTTATACGCTCCGCCATCCTAGCGGGATTTTGGTCTGGAAGGACCGCAGAAAGGGTACTGTCATCGGCAAAAAGTGTGAATTTGAAGAATGATGTAGATTTAATGATATCATTGATAAAAATTAGAAATAGGAGAGGCCCAAGGACAGATCCTTGTGGAACCCCATGGCTAATTGTCTGTGGGTCTGATTTTGCGTCGTCAATGACAACGTATTGTTTCCGATTTGCTAAGTATGATCTAAACCAATCATGGGCAGCCCCTCGAATGCCATAACAATGTAGTTTCGAGAGTAATACGTTATGGTCCACACAATCGAATGCTTTTCGAAAGTCAAGAAATACGGAGTAAACAAGCTTTCCTTCATCTATATTAGAATAAAGGTATTGCAAATGATTTAATACAGCTTGTGTCGTAGATTTCTTAGAACGAAAACCGTATTGTTTGTCGTAGAGGAAAGATTTTTGTTCAAAATACGAATACACTTTTTTATACACAATTTTCTCGAATATTTTGCTAATAATTGGTAGTACAGAGATAGGTCTATAATTGTTAACGCAGTTTTTATCACCATTTTTAAAAATAGGGGTGACTCGCAATTTTGAAAGAGTTGGGTACCTTGAGAAAGGGATTGGTTGATAATATAAGATATGCACGGTGCTATTATATCAGCTATAGCCTTAAGAACTTAAGCCGAAAAATTTTTCAATCCACTTGATTTATTTTTCAAGTTGTTAATGCACGTAATTACATCGGAGGGATTAGTTGGCGTGAAAAAGAAAGAGTTAGGTTCACGGACATGGTCCATGTATTGCAAGTGGTCTCTGGGTTCACTGAAGACACTATCGGCTATATTTTTTCCTATGTTTACAAAAAAGTTGTTAAACACAGTTGCAATATCTTTTTTCTCGTGGTATTTTACATTTTTGTGAACGACGGACTCAATTGTTTTCGTAGTATTATTATTCGGTTTATAGCATGAATTAAGCAGGCGCCAAGTTTTTTAATATCAGTTTTGTATTCAGTAAATTTGCGCGTGAAGTAGTCTCGTTTTGAGGTTCGTATTTGATTTGTCACATGATTGATGGTCTTGCGTAGAGTGCGGAGGTGAACTGACGCTCCGCGTAAACGCGGCGTCAAACATTTCAAAATGTAAGGGAACAAAACTTTCCCAAAACCCCAAACTCGAACTGAGTATCTGTGAATGTGCTTTCTACCTCATTGAATCGCAAAAGTGAAAAACAGTAATCAAGTACAATCATTTGTGACCAATTTAATCGTGCAAAAACAGTCTGGTGCTTTCTGTAAACTTTGTCTCCACTCGAAGTCTGTGTAGCGACCCTCGGTGTAGCCTCCGTCCCTGGTCAACCGCAACACCTGCTCCTCCCTCTTCCGCATATAGAACAAACGTACCACGAATACCAGCATGAAAACAAAAAAAGGCCCGATGCACTAGCAATTTTGAATTTTGTGATGACAAACATAAAACACAGTGAGATATTTTTTGTTATTTTATCAGTTATTGCAAAAAAAAAACTATGTTGAGTGTCTATGACGCTCAATTTTGACCTTTAATCCTCAAAATTGTGTTCAAATTACTTTACCAGTAAGTAATTCTGTCCTTTTATTGAGAACTTTTGGTGAAACAGTGACGTAAAAAGTGATTTAGAGAAAAAATTTCTGTAAATGTTGAGAGTCGCAAAATGAGTGAATAAAACGTGAAACCCTGAAACAATAGAGCTCTATGAGGGCTCAGCTACACCAAGTCTGCGCCCGCACCCCTTTCTCCCCCCAGCCTACCCTCTCATTGTGAGAATTGCCACGCTGTAATAGTGGCTAACTTAAATCTGTGTTCACTGCTAGAACATAATTCCACAACGTAAGGCGAATTTTCAGCAATATGACGTCTTTTGGATAGCTCACCATAGCAATCTTTACATGGAAAAAATAGTATTGGTTTCTTCAAAAGCAGACGAGCGAGAAACGCCAAGCTGGATCACCGCAAGCATCCTGCTCCCCCCCCCTCCCCCCCCCCCCCCCCGTCTCTGTCTACTCCGCCTTCTCTTTTCCTCTACTCCTCCCCTTCTGTCTTACGAGCGGCTTCTCTTCGTCTGGCATTAAAAGGCGGTCTTTTTCGTTTTCAAATGCGAACAAGCAATGCAATCCCTCATTCGCAAATATTTCAATGATGGCTATCTTTCTTGTCGAAAGTTAATCACTCAATTTTCAACCTCCTCTGAATAAACAAAATTAACTTTCTTTTGGTGAAATAGTGACCCACCAGTTAACTTTGGTGAATAGTGACATAAAAAGTGAAAGAGGGATTACAAATTTTTTAATTATGAAACGTTGAGAAACTGAATAAGTAAAATGTGTCAACCTGCATAGGTCTGAACGTCATTTTCGTCATTATTCACGGCCGACCAACACTCTCCCAGTTTCTCGCCTCCTTTCTCCAGCATTTAAAGGCAACTCTATCTTCTTATGTTCTGGTGATGTTTTTTAGGTGATGTTTTTATCGCAATATTCTTGGGTGTTTCAAATTCTAAATGAGAAGCTAGCCCTCACTCATGTGTAAACGATTACCCTTCTACCCAAGACGATCGTTATTCACTCCGTAACAGCTACAGAGTAAACAAAATTTTGAATTATCTTCACCTTTTTTCACTGATCCAATACAACTTCACAATGTCTCATTACGAAACTCGCTCAGCTACTCGGAAAGCAGCTCTATCTGGAGAAATAACATCCCTCACAACAGCGCCGCATGGAAACTCAAACCTCAAAAAACGGAATATATCTGAACCGTTCAGAAAACGAAAGCAAAATCCACCAAAATTCTCGCGTGTAAAATCGCTCGTTCAAAAGCCTAAGCCGCTCACAATGACTACAAAAACTCCGACAGAGAAACGGTATGACGTCGACGAAAGCACCGCAATTCCCAAAACATCACCAGTGCCGACCGACAGAGAATCGACGGAGAGGTGCCCGACAGAGAATCTAGCAGCAGAGTCGCCCGTCTTTGACGAAAATCTCCCAAGCGCTGCTTGTACCTCATCACTGGCGCCAGCTGCCACAGCACCACCGCTAGCTCCTTCGTCTCGTCCCAACGATTGCGTCATGGCGGCATCTCCCCTGTCCTGCGTCACTGAGAAAGCTCAAAATTGTTCACCAACGACGACGACGACACCGACATCAACGTTGGAACGCGATAAAATTTTCGATGTGAGGAACCATTCAGAGACTAAAATGGGCAATTTTAATTATAATTTTAATGATAAATTGTGTGCAGGCCTTTCAGGCGGTGGAGTTAGGTTTGAAAATGCATGCGCGGCAGCTGACACTGGCAGTAAAGTACCTCAGAGCGTAAACTGCGAGGATAACTTAAAATTTTCAGTGGAGAACAATACAAACAGACCTGCTAAAGCTTTTGATGGGTACTTACATCCTCTCCAAATGACCAGCTCCCAAACTATTCACAAAATAAATAACATGCTGTCTCTTACAGCTGCATTTCTCAATAAAGCTTTGAGACAAAATTGTCCCCCAAGCCCAGCGTCGATTTTTTCCACTGTATCGAATATTCAAATGATTACAGAACAGCTTTTTGTTTTAAATTATTGTATCAGCGCTCATGATTTTACGCCGGTGGTAGCTGCGAGTAACCATCATTATGCGAAATCCCCTTTGGACACTTTTCTCGTTGGAGGCAATAGTCTCACAAAAATCAACAGAGATGACATTGATAGCGCATGCAGGATTCAGACCATAACTTCGGAACGTCTTAATGATCTTTATGATGAGATTGAACGCGCACCTCCTTTCAGGAACTATATAATTAGTTTCAAAGGCTTGAGCCTCTCGTCCCATAATCTCAACAAGTTAAAAAATTTGATCATGACAAAGAATCTTTTTTCTTGTATTTATGTGGTGAGCGCCTGCAGTGGGCAGCAATTGTACATGGCATCGAGCCTGTGCAGAAAAATTGGTCTTAAACTGATTCCGCTGCGAGCAAATGTAAAAACCGGTCCTGTCAATGAAGCTTACAACAATGTCCGCACTTGGCCCGTTACGCGAGAAGACACGCATCATTTTCTTCAACAAATTGCTCTAAAATCACCTTTGAGACTAACTTCACATAATATCTCCTGTGTCAGAAACTCCCATGATCTGAATGAAGAAATTGAATACTCTAATGATTATGCAAAACAGCAAAATGAGTTGAATGATTGTTCTAAGTTGACCGCCTATCCACGTGAAACCTCCAGCGGCACAAACCGATGTTTGCCTTCATATAACAAACCCTCTCCTCCCCTCTCCTCCCGATGTTTGCCCTCATATAACAAGCACTCTCCGGCATCCGCCACAAACAATTGCGGAGTGCCTACAAAAAATAGGTTTTCATTGCTGTCCAATGCTGATGAAGAGGATGAAAAGCCCCTCTCAGACACGAGTATAAATCAATATCCAATCACATACTCGGAAGCAGTGAAATCAACAGGAAGAGAGAAATCGCTGCAAAATTGCAGTCGACAATCGATGGAAAATCCACTACCCAACTGTGTGCACAATCATCACCAGAAAAATATAATTGACACGAGCATTTCTCAGTTCTCTGCAAATCCCCATACAAGAAATCACCACAGAACGGGAATTCAGAGCCAGAAAAACGTAAATTCTCCGCACCTCTCAGAACCTCTTAATGATTTAAAAAGTGCGAAAAAAACGTCTCCAGCCGCATTTGTGAACGCATGAATTCCACAATGGATGAATTGAAACGATCATGGAACATAAAACTGATTCCCACCAAAGCCGATGGACACTGCCTCCTTCACGCAGTAGCTCATCTACTTACAAAACAACCAGCATCAAAATGGAATTACAATTCCCTAAAGGCTGCAATCAAAACAGAGAGTAAAGCAAACAACAGCACATATGCTAAGTTTTTTGACAAGAACAGTGGCGACATGCAAAACCTCATAGATAATTACATTGACGAAAAACATTTTGACCAAGCTGCTGTAGACCTTATACCACTAATCATTTCAAATGTGACAGGCCAAAAACTTCTCGTCCTGGATGAACAGGATCATTGTGTTTGGAAAATATCAGTCGTTCCCAATTCAGAATTATCAAATAATAACCCTCCACTACTGCTCCATCGTAAAAACGATCACTACAGTGCTTTTGTCACACAAGGCAAAAATCAGACCGGGGTTACCTCATCTTGACAGAGTGCCGCTGCCCAGCCAAATAGTAGACTTTCTTACATAGCAGATGCTGGGCCAAACACCCTGGGCAACTTAGACAAAATCGATAAATCCCCTGAACGATCCCATCGAGATAGTAACTTCACTACCTTTAAAAAGAGTGCTAATATAGGTAAAATCAACATCAAGCACGTAAATGCTCGAAGCCTGAATGGTAAATTGGATGAAATCAGAGTAATGTTGGTCACTGAAAAAATTGACATTTTGTGTGTCTCAGAAACATGGTTTGATTCACGAACCCAAAGTTCATTTTTTAACATTCCTGATTACGTGTTGTACCGCTACGATGGCGCTAAAACCAGCAGAGGCAGTGGATCTTGTATTTTTGTGAAAGAAATGTACTCAACATCTTCACTACTAGCTAATAAAGTTTGCGGAGGCATTGAAATGGTTTGGTTAGAAGTGCAAATAAATAAACACAAATCAATAATCATTGGCAGCCTTTACCGGCACCCATCGTCTCCCCTAAATCTAACACTAGATTTCATTGAGGAAACCTTCAAAGAAATCCTCCAGGCAAAAAAATCATTCTTTGCTTTCGGAGATTTCAATGTTGACCTAACGGACAAAAATAATCAGCTAAGCAAACTATTGTATAAACTAAGCTTATCACAAATGGTCAAAGAACCGACTCGCATCACTAAAGTCTCTGCAACTCTCCTCGATCTAGCAATCACAAATAATCCCACCGCAATACTTAGTACAGTAATATCTCCTTCTATTTCCGATCACCACTCTATAGAATGTGAAATTAATATTGCGAAGGAAAGACAAAAATACCGCTTAATGACCTATCGCTCGAAAAGGCACTATTCAGCAGAACTATTTCAAGAAAAACTACTCGATAGGTCTACCGAATTCCAGAAAATGATGCAATCTGACGATGTTGACATACAAGTGTCAATCTTCAACGAGAACTTCACAGCAGCTCTCGACGAATGTGCACCTTACGTCACCAAAAAAAACCAAGCCAAAACGGACTGTTTGGATTACTGACGAAGTTAAAGAGATGAGCAGAATAAAGAAAGCTAACTTGCGAGAGTACAAAAACAATAGATCAAACAGTACCTTATACAAGAGATATAAAGAACATGAAAAAATTCTTCGAAAGAAAATCACTGAAGCGAAACACACTCATTTCCACCAGGCACTGATAACGGCTAAAAATAACCCGAAGCGAACTTGGGAAATCATTAGTGAGGTAGCCCCATATAAAAATTTAGATCGCATAAGTAATTTTGAAAATCCCTTGGCAACAGCCACGGATTTCAACACATTCTTTTCAAAAGTAGGGGCTCAAGTTTTCAGTGAGGTGTGCACCAATCCAGATGAAACGACAATTGAAAATTCATGCCCCACTGCACCCTCGAGGACTGATGTCAAGTGGAGACCACGCCCTGTCGATTTACCGGAGTTACGAAACATCTTATACTCACTAAAAAACACAAAGGCAGTTGGACATGATGGTATCAGTCTTCAATATATCAAAGACAGTTTCCCTGTTACAGCACCATGGATTCGTCTGATAATTAATACATCAATAGTAACCAACACATTTCCAAACCAATGGAAACACTCCATTATTAGACCGTTGCACAAAAGTGGTGACTTAAATACAGCATCAAACTACAGGTCCATCAGTCTTTTGCCTGTCATGTCCAAACTATTGGAGAAAGTGGTGACAAATCAATTGTCATTTCACCTGGACGAGTCAAATTTACTCCACCAAAATCAATATGCCTATAGAAGAAATACTAGCACTCAAGACGCTCTGCTCAATATATCTGAAAAAATATACAGTGACATTGATCAAAAGAATGTAACACTCTTGCTGCTACTCGATCTCTCTAAGGCGCTCGATAGCGTCCAACATGAAAGACTTCTACGTAAAATACTGAACTTGGGAATAGACACGCAATGGTTTGAAAGTTACTTGTCAAATCGATCTCATGCAGTCCGCATAGATAACAAATTGTCCCCATCCACTCAAAACAATTTTGGTGTTCCCCAAGGATCCATTCTTGGTCCACTACTGTTTTCTATTTTCATTAATGATTTCCCTCCAATGCCTTCTGACACACGGATCTCAATGTATGCAGGTGATGTTCAAATTGCAATAACAAGTTCTGAATCGGAAATACCACAGACGCAAATTAAAGCCGAAACTTTACTGACTAGCCTGAAATCATGGTACGACCGAAATGGTCTGAAATTAAATGCTAATAAAACACAATGCATTATTTTTGGATCCAAAGATGCAATTAAAAAAACTTCAGATCTAACTCTTGCAGTTGGAAATGATAAAATTAATGCATCAGAAAAAGTTAAAAATCTGGGTATCTGGTTCGATAGAAATATGTCCTTCAAATCTCACGTTGAGACTACTTGCAACAAAATCTACGGAACTTTAATGTTTTTTCATCGTATAAAAAGTATGCTAGACGAAAAATCCAGATTATTAGCCATTCAATCCCTTGTGTTATCGCGCATTGACTACTGCAGCCTAGTATGGGGAGACTTACCTCAATACCTTCAAAGGGACTTACAAAAATGCATGAATTTTGCAGCCAAGGTGGTATGCAACGGTAATTTCAAAAGAAGTGATCACGTAACCCCTCTCCTCAATAAACTCGGCTGGATCCCTATCCAAGAAAGGCTCCTCATGCAGAAGGCCCAATACGTATTCTCCTCGTTATATCTTCCTCAGAGCAAAGCTGAGATAGTGCGTTTCCATCCACCCACTGTAACCAATCAAAAACCGAACAGAAACAATAATGTCTTAGTCAACTATCGTTCATCTCACTTAGGGCAGAAGGCTCTGTCCATATCAGGCGCCTTACTGTGGAACAAACTTCCCCTGAGTATTAAAGTCCCTCAAAGACCGAGAGAATTTAAAGCCAAAATAACTCGTCATCTTGTGTCTCAATAATAATCCTTAATTACAGAACATACTGAATGAGTACTGACGAATCTCATTTCCCTGGTATCTCCCTTGCTGAACAATCTCCCTCGCTCATTGTTTTATAATTCAAGACATCACACAACAGTTTTGAAGTATGCCTGGGAATTATGATTTGACCGCCTATACGTTGTCATTTGCAAACATGCTTACTTGTATATGTGTGTACGTATATAGGTGTATGTGCGCATATGGGTGTGTATATGTGCACGTACAACTGTGTGCACTAGAGTAGATCAACCAGTCGAAGGTGCATTTCATGTCATTCCTCTCCGTTTCTGTGCAAGCATCAAACTAGACCGACATGGTACCTATGTGTGTGTGTGTTGATCAATTGCAGACATTCTGCACCATATTAAAAAAAATAATGTGTCTTTTTCTAATATGAAATTGTAAAGCATCCATGTAAAAAAAATAAATTCGTTGTGTGATCATCCATTTATACTGCAGTAATATACTTATTCGGCTTATAGTTATATGCTTATAATAATGTGATACCTATGTTTGTTTATCAACTGCCGACAATTTCCGCCATATTTCAAAGATAATGTGATTTTTTTTCTAATATGAAACCTTTATAGGACATTAATGTTTTCTTTCTTATTCACGTCCCACAATCGTTTTCATGTTTCCGACTTAAGTGGACTGTTTTGTGCCACTATTTTTAGTACGAAATATTATAAAATTCATGCTATAATATTTATTTTGGTTGGAATTCTGGTTTATACGAACTAGTTTACGCTGATATTTGCGCACATGCTTACTTGTGTATATGTGTACGTGTCCACGCTATGCGTATGACACTCTGTAGAATGCGTATGTATTGCCTCGATGCATAGAAATGCATTTGTGTTTGCTTACGAGTTTGGTGTAAGTATGTGCGTGGGTATATGTGTGCATGTGTATATATTTACATGTATACGTGCACATATGTGTATACTAGACTGACAACTAGCATTTTACCAGAGATAATGGTCTTTTTTCTGTGCACACTCAACTTGTAACATTACCTAACTCGTCATCTCTTTAGTATTGTAAAGCATTCATGTAAAAACTATACTTTTGTTGTACGATCATCCATATATATTTATATAAAATGCTTGTTAACTAATGACCGTTATGTTAAAATTGTTGAATCAGTAATAAAAAACTTATAATCTTCTTGGTCCTCATGCTTATATGTATATATGTATTTGTGTGTGTGTGTGTGTATGTGTGTGTGTGTATGGATATGCACACACATGCGTACGTATATTTACATATGTGTGCATATGGATATATATTTATATATTTTTTTTTTCATGCTTCCTTAAAACGACACTTGTGAACATTGACCGAAACAAGCGATTTCATATATTATTTCCTGGCGTCAAGAATTGCGAAGTTTTATGTCATGTACATGTAAACTGTCAAAAGTGTTTTCACCTCACAATGAAAATGCATCGTCCATGAAATTGTGTTATCTCTTAAAATTATCATTACATGTATTATCAAATGTAGATTAAGCTAGATTAGGAGTTCATTGCCCTCAATCATTTCTTTTCGACTAGTGACACGAGTTTTTCAATACTCGTGTGTGTGTATCATCTAAGTATATTAATTTTAAGATATTTAAAAACCAATGATTGTAATATTGTACAATCTCTATTTGAAATAAACTGTTTTTCTTTTTTTCTTTTTGATTCCTGAATCTGTTATACGTTACTTTAGATATTCGCCCTTCGTATAGTAAGGCTAGGTACGTACGCGAACGAAACTTTCCCAAAACCCCAAACTCGAACTGAGTATCTGTGAATGTGTTTTCTACCTCATTGAATCGCGAAAGTGAAAAACAGTAATCAAATACAATCATTTGTAACCAGTTTTATTCTGCAAAAACAGACTGGTGCTTTCTGTAAACTTTGTCTCAACTCGAAGTCTGTGTAGCGACCCTCGGTGTAGCCTCCCTCCCTGGTCAACCGCAACACCTGCTCCTCCCTCTTCCGCATATAGAACAAACGCACCACGAATACCTCCATGAAAACAAAAAAGGCCCGATGCAGTAGCAAATTTGAATTTTGCGAAGACAAACATAAAACATAGTGATAAATTTTTTGTAATTTTCATCAGTTATTGCAAAAAATTATGTTGAGTGTCTATAACGCTCAATTTCGACCTTTAATCCTCAAAATTGTGTTCAAATAACTTTACCAGTAAGTAACTCTGTCCTTTTATTGAGAACTCTTTGTGAAACAGGGACGTAAAAAGTGATTTAGAGAAAATAAATTCTGTAAATGTTGAAGGTCTCAAAATGAGTGAATGAAATGTGACACCCTGAAACAATAGGCCTCTATGAGGGCCCAGCTACCTCAAGTCTGCGCCCGCACCCCTTCCTTAGAAAAATTGCCACGCTGTAATAGTGGCTAACTTAAATCTGTGTTCACTGCTAGAACATAATTCCACAACGTGAGGCGAATTTTCAGCAATATGACGTCTGTTGGATAGCTCACCATAGCAATCTTCACACGGAAAAATTATTGTTTTCTTCACAAGCAGACGAACGAGAAACGCCGAGCTGGATCACCGCAAGCATCCTGCTCCCCGCACCCCCGTCTCTGTCTACTCTACCTTCTCTTTTCCTCTACCCCTCCCCCTCTTTCTTACGGGCGGCTTCTCTTCATCTGGCATTAAAAGGCGGTCTTTTTCGCTTTCAAATGTGAACGAGCAACGCAATCCCTCATCCGCAAATATTTCAATGATGGCTATTTTTCTTGTAGAAAGTTAATCACCCAATTTTTCAAACTCCTCTGAATAAAAAAAATTAACTTCTCTTTTGGTGAAATAGTGATCCACCAGTTAACTTTGGTGAATAGTGACATACAAAGTGAATGAGGGATTACAAATTTTGTAATTATGAAACGTTGAGAAACTGAATGAGTAAAATGTGTCAACCTGCAAAAGTCTGAACGTCATTGTCGTCATTATTCACGGCCGACCAACACTCTCCCAGTTCCTCGCCTCCTTTCTCCAGTATTAAAGGGCAACCCTGTCTTCTTATGTTTTGGTGATGTTTTTTCTAGGTGATGTTTTTATCGCAATATTTTTGGGTGTTTCAAATTCTAAATGAGAAGCTAGCCCTCATTCATGTGTAAACGATTAACCTTCTACCCAAGACGATCGTTACCCACTCCGTAACAGCTACACAGTGAACAAAATTTTGAATTATTTTCACCTTTATTCACTCATCCTATACAACTTCAGAATGCCTCATTACGAAACTCGCTCAGCTACTCGGAAAGCAGTTTTATCTGGAGAAATAACATCCCTCACAACAGCGCCGCATGAAAACTCAAACCCCAAAAAGCGGAATATACCTGAACCGTTCACAAAACGAAAGCAGACACCACCAAAATTCTCGCGTGTAAAATCACTCGTTCAAAAGCCTAAGCCACTCACAACGACTACAAAAACTCCGACAGAGAAACAGTATGACGTCAACGAAAGCACCGCAACTCCCAAAACATCACCAGTGCCAACCGACAGAGAATCGACGGAGAGGTGCCCGACAGAGAGTCGAAGAGCAGAGTTGCCCGTCTTTGACGAAAATCTCCCGAGCACTGCTTGTACCTCATCACTGGCGGGCAGGGTTTCCACGCAAGGCGACTCTAATTACCCTAGCTGAAGGGTGTTGATTACCCCAGATTACCCTAAAACAGCTAATCCAGACCTATGATCTATTAATGAACTAAAAGGTAAATGGACTGGTTTCCAGAGCTCTGTCAGTATGAATAAGTCCTGTGTTACATACTGCATGAGCGTCAGGAGGGAAATCCATTCGAACGACGTTAGAATGCTGGTTTGATATCCAGACGATATCACGTACAAGATGTTTGCCAAAAACCTGTCGAATTAATTTTGATGCCCGCTGTTTTCCAAAGCGCCCTATTTTCTGTGACTCCTGATCTGGGAACATTGTTTTCATCAAACTAAAAGAGGCTCCCACAATGAGATAGTTGGTGCTTAGCTAAAAATGCACAAACTTGCAGTTCCACTTTACGAGCACGATTTTCGAGAAATTCATTGGATTGCACGTGGCTGGCAATTGATGTTTTTTTTGTCACCATGGATTGTTGTTTGTGTTGCTGAGAGCATGTGAGGCCAGATCTTCGATTTCCCACAAGTAATATAGGTTCGACAAACCTAACAATATTCCACATCCTTTTGCTCTGTTGATTTTGAGAACTTGGCTAACCATCCCTCAAACTCAGGTTCCGATGTCAACGAATTTTTAAATTTCTGCTGGTTGTTTCTAGCTTTCAAGTGGAGCTTTCCTTTTTTCGAGGTGGTGTAGTTGGCTCTTCCTCACTCGGTGCGCGATCAACTGCTATGCTGCAAGAAATCCAATAATATGTGTACCTATCCCTAGTCCTAGTACAAATATTTATTTTTTATTTAATTTTCAATCCATTCACGCACTTCTGCCATTCTTTCCACATGCTCAATCTAACCTAACACTTTGATCCACTCTCTGCGACGACTTTCTAGCTTCCCTCACACATGACCTTCGTCATATCTTTTCATGACGGATTTTATCCAATCTTGTTACAATCCATATGCTTCTCAGAGACTTCATTGCAATCACATTCACTTATGAACTCATAAAGTTGATCGTAAAGTTATCAAATTTCTTCATTTCCTGAAGGGCGGGTGAGGAAATTCAGAGGTTTTTGGAAAAAACTACCTTGCCTTTATTAATATGCATAAACTTTCCTCAACACTCAGTTGTAGAACCCTTAGTGCTTCAATTTTGGTTCACGGAATTATAGGCATGATCGCAGCTATATCAAATTCTACGTCCGTGCTACTGCGCCTAAGAAAGACAGTGAGAATACAAACATATATTGCAAGTTTTAAGTCGATAACTGTACTCTTTTGTTTGTATGAACTTTTGTAACTAATTTTTTAGCTTCTTCCTTCCGCTTTTAGCACCTTTTGTAACTCGAAGTGTCAAAGAACCCTGTCTAATTTTTTTTGTTTGCATCGCTACTATAACATGCTTCTTTGGCGTGCAACATGGCTAAGAAATAGGATGCCTTCCATCTAATTAGCTGGCAAAATACCGGCACTGTGAGGTAACTCTGCTGTTAATTCAATGACTATCACGAGAATGAATTTTTAAATTATTTCTACGATGAAATATATTAGCTGTAGAATTAGATTAGATTAGATTATAAGTTAGTTTAAGCCTCCCTAACCGCTACAAAAAAAGAGCGTATCGAAGAGAGGAAAGGAGGAAGGCACCATTTAGTATGGAGATAAGAGAATGATGAATCTATGCAGACGGGGCATAGAAACAGTAAAGTTGAGAAAGAAGTTCATGAAATAAGATAAAAGTTGAAGAAGAAAGTCAGAGGTACTGAAAAACAGGACAGAAGTGAACCGAAGAAGGTGGTCCTTAACATAACAAAGAACATTTCATTTCAACAAAAAGAAGGCCTGCTTAACTTTCAGCTACGGCCCTCACATTTTTCCCCTGGGAGCGCTAATTCCCAATAGTTGTATCCCCCTGAGGGGAGCTGTGGAATTTAACAATACAACAAACATACCTGTCAATATTCTGTTGAAGCTTATAACCACTAGCGCTATCAGAATAGGACAGTGACTTTCGTCGACTGGCTGTTGCTGAGACCGATCGAGTTTTCATGAGCAAAATGCAACTCAGAATCATTTGCCAAAACGAAGTGGACAAGAGATATCATGGCTTCGTATCTTGACGCCGTCTTTCGTGAGCGATACCTGATGACATTCAAATATGTGACACTAACCACAGCAGCAATGCAGTTTTGTGAACACTAAATTCTGACCCATTTCATTACATTTCGTTCAAGTGGTAACCAGTAGGGTGCTTGCATATTGGCTTTCAATTTTCTATTTTTCGTTGATAAGGCGGTCGCTTCCTTCACGGAGCTCTGATTACCCTAGATTTGCCCATATTTTTCATTACCCTGAACATTACCCTAGGGTACTCCTGATTACCCTAAACTGGGGTAATTACCCTGCTCGTGGAAACACTGCTGGCGGGAGCTGCCACAGCACCACCGCCAGCTCCTCCTCCTTCGTCTCGTCCCAACGATTGCGTCATGGCGACATCTCCCCTGTCCTGCGTCACTGAGAAAGCTCAAAATTGTTCACCAACGACGACGACACCAACACCAACGTCAACGTTGGAACGCGATAAAATTTTCGATGTGAGCAACCAGTCAGAAAGTAAAAGGGGTGATTTTTATTATAATTTTAATGATAAATTGTGTGTAGGCATTTCAGGCGGTGGAGTTAGGTTTGAAAATGCATGCGCGGCAGCTGACACTGGCAGTAAAGTATCTCAGAGCGTAAACTGCGAGGATAACTTGAGATTTTCAGTGGAGAACAATACAAACAGACCTGTTACCGCTTTTGATGGGTACTTACATCCTCTCCAAATGACTAGTTTTCAAACTATTCACGAAATAAATAACATGCTGTCTCTTACAGCTGCATTTCTCAATAAAGCTTTGAGACAAAATTGTCCCCCAAGCCCAGCGTCGATTTTTTCCACTGTATCAAGTATTCGAATGATTACAGAACAGCATTTTGCTTTAAATTATTGTATCAGCGCTCATGATTTTACGCCGGTGGTAGGTGCGAGTAGCCATCCTTATGCGAAATCCCCTCTAGACACTTTTCTTGTTGGAGACAATAGTCTCACAAAAATCAACAGAGATGACATTGATAGCGCATGCAGGATTCAGACCATAACTTCGGAACGTCTAAATGATCTCTATGATGAGATTGAACGCGCACCTCCTTTCAGGAACTGTATAATTAGTTTCAAAGGTTTGAGCCTCTCGTCCCATAACCTTACTAAGTTAAAAAATCTGATCACGAAAAAGAATCTTTTTTCTCATATTTATGTGATGATTGTCTGCAGTGGTCAGCCATTGTACATGGCATCGAGCCTGTGCAGAAAAATTGGTCTTAAACTGATTCCACTGCGAGCAAATGTAAAAACCGTTACTGTTAATGAAGCTTACAACAATGCCCGCACTTGGCCTGTTACGCGAGAAGATACGCATCATTTTCTTCAACAAATTGCTTCAAGATCACCTTTGAGACTAACTTCACATTTTATCTCCTGTGTCAGAAACTCCCATGACCTGAATGAAGAAATTGAATGCTCTAATTTTTATGCAAAACAGCAGAATGAGTTGAATGATTGTTCTCAGTTGACCGCCTTTCCACGTGAAACCTCCAGCAGCATAAACCGTTGTTTGCCTTCATCTAACAAACCCTCTCCTCCCTCTGCCACAAACAATTGCGGAGTGCCTACAAAAAATAGGTTTTCATTGCTATCCAATGCTGATACAGAGGATGAAAAGCCTCTCATAGACACGAGTATAAATCAACATCCAATCACATACTCGGAAGCAGTGAAATCAACAGGAAGAGAGAAATCGCTGCGAAATTGCAGTCGACAATCGATGGAAAATCCACTACCCAACTGCATGCACAATCATCACCAGAAAAATAGAAATGACACGAGCATTTCTCAGTTCTCTGCAAATCCCCATACAAGAAAACACCACAGCCGGCCCATTCAGAGCCAGAAAAACGTAAATTCCCCGCACATCTCAGAACCTCTTAATGATGTAAAAAGTACGAAAAACATGTCTCCAGCCCCATTTGTGAACGCATGAATTCCACAATGGATGAATTGAAACGATCATGGAAAATAGAGCTGATTCCCTCCAAAGCTGATGGACACTGCCTCCTCCATGCAGTAGCTCATCTACTTACAAAACAACCACCATCAAAATGGAACTACAATTCCTTAAAGGCTGCAATCAAAACAGAGAGTAAAGCAAACAACAGCACATATGCTAAGTTTGTTGACAAGAACATTGGAGACATGCAAAACCTCATAGATAATTACATTGACGACAAACATTTTGATCAAGCTGCTGTAGACCTTATACCACTAATCATTTCAAATGTGACAGGCCAAAAACTTCTCGTCCTGGATGAACAGGATCATTGTGTTTTGAAAATATCAGTCGATCCCTTTTCAGAGTTATCAAATAATAACCATCCACTACTGCTCCATCGTCAAACGATCACTAAAGTGGTCTTGTCACACAAGGCAAAAAGCAGACCGGGGTTATCTCATCTTGACAGACTGACGCTGCCCAACCAAATAGTAGACTTTCTTACATAGCAGATGCTGGGCCAAACACCCTGGGCAACGTAGACAAAATCGATAAATCCCCTGAACGATTCCATCGAGATAGCAACTTTGCTACCTTTAAAAAGAGTGCTAATATAGGTAAAATCAAAATCAAACATATAAATGCTCGAAGCCTGAATGGTAAATTGGACGAAATCAGAATAATGTTGGTCACTGAAGAAATTGACGTTTTGTGTGTTTCAGAAACATGGTTTGATTCACGAACCCAAAGTTCATTTTTTAACATTCCTGATAACGTGTTGTACCGCTACGATGGCGCTAAAACCAGCCGAGGTAGTGGATCTTGTATTTTTGTGAAAGAAATGTACTCAACATCTTCACTTCTAGCGAATAAAGTTTGCCAAGGCATTGAAATGGTTTGGTTAGAAGTGCAAATAAATAAACACAAATCAATAATCATTGGCAGCCTTTGCCGGCACCCATCGTCTCCCCTAAATCTAACACTAGATTTCATTGAGGAAACGTTCAAAGAAATCCTTCAGGCAAAAAAGTCATTTTTTGCTTTCGGAGATTTTACTGTTGACCTAACGGACAAAAACAATCAGCTAAGCAAACTATTGTTTAAACTCAGCCTATCACAAATGGCCAAAGAACCAACTCGCATCACTAAAGTCTCAGCAACTCTCCTTGATCTAGCTATCACAAATAATCCCACCGCAATACTTAGTACTGTAATATAACCTTCTATTTCCGATCACCACTCTATAGAATGTGAAATTAATATTGCAAAGGAAAGACATAAATGCCGCTTGATGACTTATCGCTCGAAAAGGCACTACTCAGCAGAACTATTTCAAGAAAAATTACTGAAAAGGTCCACCGAATTCCAGAAAATGATGCAACCTGACGATGTTGACATTCAAGTGTCATCTTCAACGAGAACTTCACAGCAGCTCTCGACGAATGTGCACCTTACGTCACCAAAAAAACCAAGCCAAAACGGACTGTTTGGATTACTGACGCCATTAAAGAGCTGAGCAGAATAAAGAAAGCTAAATTGCGAGAGTACAAAAACAATAGATCAAACAGTACCTTATACAAGAGATATAAAAAACATGAAAAAATTCTTCGAAAGAAAATCACTGAAGCAAAACAAACTCACTTCCACCAGAAACTGATAACGGCTAAAAATAACCCGAAACGAACTTGGGAAATCATTAGTGAGGTAGCCTCATGAAAATTTAGATCGTATAAGTAATTTTGAAAATCCCTTGGCAACAGCCACGGATTTCAACACATTCTTTTCAAAAGTAGGGGCTCAAGTTTTCAGTGAGGTGTGTACCAATCCAGATGAAATGACAATCGAAAATTCATGCCCCACTGCACCCTCGAGGACTGATGTCAAGTGGAGACCACGCCCTGTCGATTTACCGGAGTTACGAAATATCTTACACACACTACAAAACACAAACGCAGTTGGACATGATGGTATCAGTCTTCAATATATCAAAGACAGTTTCCTTGTTACAACACCATGGATTCGTCTGATAATTGATACATCAATAGTAGCCAACACGTTTCCAAACCAATAGAAACACTTGAGCTGATTGGTCGATTTTTCGGAAATCTTATTTTTAAAATGAAAAGGAGAACCAAGGCGTATATAAACATTTTTACTTGTAAACGTTTCGGAAAATCTGGTTTCCATCATCAGTACTGAAAATGAAGTAACAGATAAAAAATGAAATTAGATGTCTACTACAATAAGAGAACTTCTAGTAACCTCAATAAACATGAAAAATAAAATGCAAGTATAAACAAAAAAGGGGGCTGCTAAAAACTATAATCGCACACCTACACCCACACACACTCACACACCCACACGGACACTAAAAACTATAGGCACACCTAAGCTGTTGGGGCAATGTGTAATTTTGCGGCACTTTGATCATTATTCAATTTCGGTTTAACTGTATATATGAATAGAGATTCTAAAACTCTCAGATCGTGTTCCCTATTAGTTGTAGCAAGAGTTGAAAAATTTGATGTTTTAAATGGATGGTCGCACTTAAAACAATGGTCTCGGATTGCAGACTGAGAAGGGCAGGCGTATGGACGACCTGTACGGTGAGATATACCTGAGTGTTGGCTGTGGCGAATAAACTGTTGGAGCATTGTGCTACCAACATACGATTGCATGCAACAATCACATTCATACAGATACACACAACCACTTCGCAGGCATTCATTCACACGTTCCTTCCTAGGAAAAAATGAGGCTATTTTAAAATTGTTCCTATAAAATACACGGACGTCAATAGAGATAAAATATGTATGCACCAACGACATGAGTTCTTTCTTCAGTTCAGTATTCAAATAGCCGAGGTAAGGTAAGTTGACAAATACTTTTTCTTTTGCAGCCGTCAGAGTTAAAGGAGGAGAAGAAAGTTAAAGGAGGAGAAAGGAGGAGAAAGTTGCATGCAATCGTATGTTGGTAGCACAATGCTCCAACAGTTTATTCGCCACAGCCAACACTCAGGTATATCTCACCGTACAGGTCGTCCATACGCCTGCCCTTCTCAGTCTGCAATCCGAGACCATTGTTTTAAGTGCGACCATCCATTTAAAACATCAAATTTTTCAACTCTTGCTACAACTAATAGGGAACACGATCTGAGAGTTTTAGAATCTCTATTCATATATACAGTTAAACCGAAATTGAATAATGATCAAAGTGCCGCAAAATTACACATTGCCCCAACAGCTTAGGTGTGCCTATAGTTTTTAGTGTCCGTGTGGGTGTGTGAGTGTGTGTGGGTGTAGGTGTGCGATTATAGTTTTTAGCAGCCCCCTTTTTTGTTTATACTTGCATTTTATTTTTCATGTTTATTGAGGTTACTAGAAGTTCTCTTATTGTAGTAGACATCTAATTTCATTTTTTATCTGTTACTTCATTTTCAGTACTGATGATGGAAACCAGATTTTCCGAAACGTTTACAAGTAAAAATGTTTAGAAACACTCCATTATTAGACCGTTGCATAAAAGTGGTGACCTAAATACAGCATCAAACTGAAGGCCCATCAGTCTTTTGCCTGTCATGTTCAAACTATTGGAGAAAGTGGTGACGAATCAACTTTCATTTCACATGGACGAGTCAAATCTACTCCACCAAAATCAATACGCCTATAGAAGAAACACTAGCACTCAAGACGCTCTGCTCAATATCTCTGAAAAAATATACAGCGAAATCGATCAAAAGAATGTAACACTCTTGCTGCTTCTCGATCTCTCTAAAGCGTTCGATAGTGTCGAACATAATAGACTTCTACGTAAAATACTGAACTTGGGAATAGACACGCAATGGTTTAAAAGTTACTTGTCAAATCGATCTCATGCAGTCCTCATAGAATACAAATTGTCCCCATTCATTCAAAACAATTTTGGCTTTCCCCAAGGCTCCATTCTCGGTCCGCTACTGTTATCTATTTTCATTAACGATTTCCCTCTAATACCTTCTAACACACGGATCTCAATGTATGCAGATGATGTCCAAATTGCAATAACAAATTCTGAATCGGAAATACCACAGACGCAAATTAAAGCCGAAGCTTTACTGACTAGCCTGAAATCATGGTACGACCGAAATGGTCTCAAATTAAATGCTAATGAAACATATTGCATTATTTTTGGATCCAAAGATGGAATTAAAAAACTTCAGATCTTACTCATGCAGTTAGAAATGATAAAATTAATGCATTAGAAAAAGTTAAAAATCTAGGTATCTGGTTCGATGGAAACATGTCCTTCAAATCTCAAGTTGAGAATACTTGCAACAGAATTTATGGAACTTTGTTGTTTTTTCATCGCATAAAGAGTATGCTAGACGAAAAATTCAAAATATTAGCCATTCAATCGCTGGTGTTATCGCGCATTGACTACTGCAACCTAGTATGGGGAGACCTACCTCAATACCTTCCAAGGGACTTACAAAAGTGCATGAACTTTGCGGCCAAGGTGGTATGCAACTGTAATTTCAAAAGAAGTGATCACGTAACCCCTCTCCTCAATAAACTCGGCTGGATTCCTATCCAAAAAAGGCTCCTCATGCAGAAGGCCCAATACGTATTCTCCTCGTTATATCTTCCTCAGAGCAATGCTGAGATAGTGTGTTTCCATCCCCCCACTGTAACCAATGAAAAACCGAACAGAAACAATAATGTCTTAGTCAACTATCGTTCATCTCACTTAGGGCAGAAGGCTTTGTCCATATCAGGCGCCTTACTGTGGAACAAACTTCCACTGAGTATTAAAATCCCTCAAAGACCGAGAGAATTTAAAGCCAAAATAACTCGTCACCTTGTGTCTCAAAGATAATTCTTAGGTACAGAACATATTGAATAAGTATTGACGAGTCTCATTTGCCTGGTATCTCCATTGCTGAACAATCTCCCCCGATCATTGTCTTAAAATTCAAAACATCACACAACAGTTTTGAAGTATGCTTAGGTATTATGATTTGGTTGCCTATACGCTGCCATTTGCAAACATGCTTACTTGTATATGTGTGTATGTACACCTGTGTGCACTAGAGTAGATAAACCAGTCGAAAGTTGCATTTTATGTCATCCGTCTTCGTTTCTGTGCAAGCATTAAACTAGACCGTCATGGTACCTATTTGTGTGTGTTTTTATCAATTGCAGACATTCTGCACCACATTACAAAGATAATGTGATTTTTTTCTAATTTGAAATTGTAAAGCATCCATGTAAAAAAAAACAATAAATTCGTTGTGTGATCATCCATTTATACTCCAGTAATATGCTTATAATGCTTATAGTTATATGCTTATAATAAGGTGATACCTATGTATGTTCATCAATTGCTGACAATTTGCGCCATATTTCACAGATAATGTGATTTTTTCTAATATGAAACCCTTATAGGACGTTAATGTTTTCTTTCTTATTCACGCCCCACAATCGTTCTCAGGTTTCTGACTTAGGTAGACTGTTTTGTGCCTCTAATTTCAGTACGGAAATTTTATAAAATTCATACCATAATAAAAGATATTTTCTCCGTTTCCCCCGATTGGAATGCTGGTTTATACTGATTAGATTACGCTGATATTTGCGCGCATGCTTACTTGTGTATATGTGTACGTGTGCATGCTATGCGTATGACCCTTTATAGAATGCGTTTGTATTGTAATTGCCTCGATGCATAGAAATGCATTTGTGTATGCTTACGAGTTTGGTGTAAGTATGTGCGTGGGTATGTGTGTGCATGTGTATATATTTACATGTATATGTGCACATATGTGTGTACTAGACTGACAAATAGCATTTTACTAGAGATAACAGTCTTTTTTCTGTTCACTCTCAACTTGTAACATTACCTAACTCGTCATCTCTTTATTATTGTAAAGCATTCATGTACAAATTATACATTTGTTGTGCGATCATCCATTTATATTTAAATAAAATGCTTATTAACTAACGACCATTATGTTATAATTGTTGAATTAGAAATACAAAACTTATAATTTTCTTGGTCCTCATGCTTATGTATACATATATATCTATGTGTGTATATGTATGTATATATATATAATATATACATACATACATATGTATTTGTATATGGATATGTATTTGTATATTTTTTTCATGCTTCCTTAAAATGACACTTTTGAAAATTGGCCGAAACAAGCGATTCATATACTATTTCCTGTGATCAATAATTGCGAAGTTTCATGTCATGTACATGTAAACTGTCAAAAGTTTTTTCACCCCACAATGAAAATGCATCGTCCATGAAATGGTGTTATCTCTTATACTTATCATTACATGTATTATCAAATGTAGATTAAGCAAGATTAGGAGAACATTGCCCTCAATCATTTCTTTTCGACTAGTGACATGAGTATTACATGACTCATGTGTGTGTATCATCTAAGTGTATTAACTTTATTTAAAAACCAATGATTTTAATATTGTACAATCTATATTGGAAATAAAGTTTTTGTCTTTCTTTCTTCTATCCTGTTGTAGCATGAAAACTCGGTGGTTTGTATTCATTTGAAATATGTAAAATGACACAAAAAATAAATATTTCCCATTTTATGAAAAACTAAGACCTAAATCGAAAAAATGAATGGAACAAAATGTGTTTCTTTTTAAAAATTACAAACAATGGGTTATTTCAGAAGAATCAGTCCACAAATAAATATTTTATCATTCTTCAAGAAATGAAAAATATTTTTTCAAAAATAATTTATACATGTAATTAACAATTGACAGTTTAAATACAGAATTATGCAAGGAGATTGTAAAAAACATGAAAACAGCATTCAAGTACAAAAACTGTCCGTTATATTACACTTCAACGAAAAATTTTGTTTATGGCTAATACTCAAAACCCCTCATTTTCAACATTCAAAAGAATAGAAGTCAGTGAGTTGTCATGCTAGGAAAAAAACAAAGACAGTTTTAGAATACTTGAAACATATCTAACAAACAAGTGGATCTCGTTTTCAAATTTATTCATTCAATTTTTTTTATCACAGTTCAAAACAAAAAAATTGGTATAATTTAGTTTGTGATAAAAAATCGCATATCATAAGAAAAAAAAAAGAAAATGAAAAATTCAGATCCATTAGTCTGTTGGAAATGTTACGAGGATTTCAGAACTGTTTTTGAATTTGTTGTAGCATAAAAACTAATTGACTTCTATTCTTTTGAAATATTCATAAAAATGAACTAAAAAACTAATATTTGGAACAACTAATACGTGTGAGGGGGCCTTAGTAAGTGTCGTTTAAGACGGCTGTGACTTTTTAGGGTACAGTGAAATATAGAGTATTTTAATCCACTGCTAAATGATACTTCTATGGGAAACCTATACCATAATAAATGTTTGCACCACAATTGTCACGCAGCGACGTGTGGCAGCTGTTGAAGTGGGCGTGGTTCTTGGTGAAGGGGACTAGCCATGCACATACTCTGACTCGCACAGCACACTGAGAGGAGCAACTTTGACGTGGGTGCGACCCGGGGTGTCTTTCGGCGTAAAATAACAATCTTGTTTAAATCCATATCTGAGCAGCAATCCAGAGGAGATCTGAAAGCAGTCGCTCTGACTGCAGGTCAAATCGGAGATAACCTGGCTTAAGTCCGCCAATGGGACTTGACTGTGCTCGAGGTTCCATTCTCACGCAAATTTGCGGATGCTGACGTGACGGAGGAAGATCGCACAAGTTCAATACGATTTGGGAGTGTTGTCTTCCTTAGCGCCCTATGAGGGCTGTGAAACAAGTCTGGGGACCACCTCTGTTAGGGAAAAGTCGCTAATCAAGCTTCCGACTATCAAGGGTGCCTGCACACCAAAAGACTGGAAGCGAGAAAGCAAGTTAGAGAGATAGATGTCAGGCGAGATCTATCGCACACCAAAAGACAGCCAGTTTGATCCTAAATGTCATGGAGAGGACTATAACAAAAACAAGCGGTACATGAATGTGTTTGTAACGTTGAGTTTCATTCCTACTTCGTCCCATTCCTTTGAAACATGTAATCTGTCACAGTGCTTTTGATCTTTTGAGTTCCAAAGGCACAGTACAGCATTAACTTCGGATATAAGGATTTCAGTTTATGCTGGAAGAATTGAGCAGCATACCTTCCCCGTCGACATCTCATCGTGCACTGCCAGAGGCTTCCCACTGCAGCTTTCATGCGTGAATCCATCTTCAAGTCGCTTTCTTGCTTCAGTCAATCTTCAGTCTTTCTCGCTCGCTCACTTGCTCGCTGTGAGTGTGCGCACTCCCATAAGAATACATGTTAATCGATTCAAGCTTTCTTGTTTTCTCGCTTCAAATCTTTTGGTGTGCAGGCACCCTTAAGCTTGCTAGTTTCAGTGGAGACGATTCAGATAGGTTAACATTCTCTAACTTCATTGTGCAGTTTTCGGATGTCATAGGTATTAGAAAATATTTATCGGAAGCTAGTAGGCTCATGGAGCTAGGATACATGGGAGCATAGCGCACTCCGATCGGGCTCAATTTGGCTGCAAAAGTTGAAACACTCGGGCACTCTCAAGGCCTGTGACGTCACAGTTCTGAGCCAACCACAGACGCTTGGCTGAAGTTGCTCCACCCACCTTCCCTACAACCCCTCCCTCTCATTTTCCAAAGCAAGATTAGTACCACACCACATGTCAAAGGGTGAGGTGAGCGTGCAAGTCGCTCTAATTTGTTATAATCAATAAAACAATTTAAACAATTTATTTACCACAGGTGATACAGAGGTAGAATGTTTCTTAAGTCTAGTACAATGGTTAAATTTGAGTATAGCTACCTGTGGGCCCGAACAAGTTCAGCGACTTCTAAGGCATCCTATCATCACGTTATTCTAAGGTGTACAATAATGTTTAACCTAGTTTACTTAACCTAGTTTCGCATTAGACTGATCATTGAGATAATTTACTCGATATTTTATGCTGCATTTTACAATATAGGTCAAATCGGCTATATTTAACAGTATGTTCGATAAAACGATTCAAGAGCAGACCGAAGATCGGTTATGTTACCCAAAGCAAGTTACATTATTACATTATCATTAGTTACATGTAGGAGGCAAGATTTGACATGGTGATCTTACACGACTAGTATTCTGATAGGAAGTGAGACTAAAGATGTCTTTTGAATACTTTGTACGAATTACCTTTACGGATCTCCGCAGGTATAGAGTTCCAAGTTTTGGTTCCAACGAAGAGGATACTGTGTTGCGACCGGGCCTTCGAATAATAAGGAAGCATGAATTTACTTCTATTTCGGGTTAAATGGTCGTGATGACCAGTTTGCGCAGTCAATAATTGTCTTAGGCTATTTTTTGCCATCATTTCTTAATGTTTTGTAAATGAAATTACAGATGGAGATTTTGTAGAGATCCGAAAGTTTAAGTATTTGTAAATTTTTGAAAGAATCATTTGTGTGAGCATTATATTCTAGGTTCTTTACCGCTCTGACAGCTCTTTTCTGCTGAGTAAAAATTTTGTTGGTTTAATTTTTATCAGTTCCGTGCCATGCTTCTATTCCGTATTGCAAGTATGGAGAAATAAGCGTTCGGTAGAGCATTTGTAAAGCTGTTTCAGGCAGAAAATTTTTAACTTTATTTAGGATTCCGATGGATTTTGATAATTTAGAACTAATATGAGTGATGTGCTCTTTGAAGGTCAGTTGTTTATCTACTATGATGCCCAGAAACTTACATGAGTTGGTTTCTTCGATTTCACCTTCGCCAATTTTAATGCATGGGAGAGATACATCTTTCTTGTATGAGAATGTAATATAATTCGTTTTATCAATATTGAGGCTTATTTTATTAGCTTTGAGCCACGATGAAACCTTAGCACAACCACAACCATAGCCGAATTTTGGTTCGGAAGGACCGCAGAAAGCGTACTGTCATCGGCAAAAAGTATGAATTTGAAGAATGATGTAGATTTTACAATATCATTGATAAAAATCAGAAGCAGGAGAGGCGCAAGAACAGATCCTTGTGGAACTCCATGGCTAATTGTCTGTGGGTCTGATTTTGCGTCGTCAATGACAACGTATTGCTTCCGGTTTGTTAGGTATGATCTGAACCAATCATGGGCAATCCCTCGAATGCCATAACAGTGTAGTTTCGAGAGTAGTATTTTATGGTCCACACAATCGAATGCTTTTCGAAAGTCAAGAAATACAGAGAAGACAGGCTTTCCTTCATCTATATTAGAATAGAGGAATTGTAAATAATTTAATATAGCCTGTGTTGTTGATTTTTTAGAGCGAAAGCCGTATTGTTTATCGTAAAGAAATGATTTTTGTTCAAAATAAGAGTACGCATTTTTATACACAATCTTTTTGAATACTTTGCTGATAATTGGTAGTACGGAGATAGGTCGATAATTGCTTACACAGGTTTTTTCACCACTTTTAAAGATAGGGGTTACTCTAGCAACTTTGAGGGAGTTCGGGAAAGTGCCTAGTGAGAGAGACTAGTTAATAATATTTGATATCAGCGGGGCTACAATGTCAGCAATAACTTTAAGTACTTTAGTCGGAAACGTTTGTAGCCAACTCGATTTATTTTTCATGTTGTTTATGCACGTAATTACATCGGAGGAGTTTGTAGGCGTAAAGAAAAAGGAGTTGGGTTCTCGAATATGATCTATAAATTCCAGGTGATCAGTAGGTTCACTTGGAATCCCATCAGCTATAGTTTTCCCTACGTTTACGAAGAAGTTGTTAAAGAGATTAGCAATTTCTTTCTTCTCATGGTATTTCACATTATCTTGAATGACATATTCAATTTTCTTTTTATCGGCATTATTCGGTTTACAGCAAGAGTTAAGGAGATGCCAAGTCTTTTTAACGTCAGTTTTGAATTGAGTAAACTTGAGCGTAAAGTAGTTCTTTTTTGATGTTCTTATCTGGTTTGTTACATAGTTTCTGAATCGGTTATATGTTTCTCTAGATATTCGCCCTTCGCAAAGGAGGGCTAGGTACGCTTGACGTTTCTTTATATTTATTACGATGTCTCTAGAAATCCAGGGCTTTTGTTTATTTTTCGGGGTAACTGCACGAGTTACAATTGGGCAACACTGATTGTATGCGGTCATTATAGTTTCAGTCAACCTTACTACTGCTTCATCAATGCTCGTAGCATTATTATTTTGTTGAGAGATGTGCAATGTAGGCATTGATTCTTCTAGAACGGTGCGCATTTCTTCAAGATTTGATTCGTTTATTTTACGATATGAGTAAGTTCCAGTCCGTGCCTTGGTGCAAGCAATATAGCCATTTTTCTTAATAAGAAAAAAAGGGAAGTGATCTGATAAGTCAGAAGTAATTATTCCAGCAAGAAAATCACTTGGGTCTGTCATAAAGATATTGTCAAGCAGCGTAGCACACTCTGAGGTTATTCGTGTAGGCTTTGTAATGATCGGAAGGAAGGATTGAGACTGAAAGGTTGTTAGGAAATTAGAGATTGGTTCATAGCTTTCATGTTTCAGTAGATCATAATTGAAGTCACCGCATATTATTATGTCATTGTATAAGGGCCTGTTGAACTGAGAAATAATACGATTCAGCTCATTCAGGAAGGATATAGGACAGGCTGTAGGAGGCCTATACACCGTTCAAAGCGCAATGCGTTTACCATCTCTAGACAGTTCCACGAAGAGTGATTCTATATGATCCTGATTCATTGTTGCAATTGCTATGGTTCTCGAGTCTATGTGGTTAGATATATATGTGCTGATGCCTCTGCCCCGCTGGTTTTTTCTTAGCGAATGGTAACTATGATAATTTTCAAATCGAATCATGTTTTTAGTCGAGTCATCTAGCCAGCTTTCGGTGAAGCTAATCACGTCTAGGTTATATTTAAGTTCAGTAATAGTACATTGTATCTCTTCCAATTTTGGATAGAGTGACCAACAGTTCCAACACAGGAGTGAGAAATCTCGGTCAGTGATTCGTATAGTTTCGTTGAATTTTGATATATTAGTATACCTACACTCGTGAGAGTCGTTTAGGTTTGGATATATTCTGTTCAAATGATTGAGATCTGGGTCGATTTCCTCAAATATCTCAGGGTGATCAGTCATTTAAAATTAGTAAACAGTAAGAAGTAGGTACTATAGAGCTTAAAAACGAAATACAGAGTCAAGCTTTAAGGGATATTCCTGTCTAAAAAACTAGCTTATGAAGTACGTGAGAATAGAGTATAAAAAAATCTAGTGCGATTACGTGAGTACACATAAGCTCAGTCCATGAGCGAATAATATTGGAGTTCAATATCACAACATTGGTGTAAACAGATTGCCGCATGAAGGCGTTTTTACAAGTTCACATACAACAGGTAATAAGTTTTAAAGATTATAGCGACAATGATATAATCAACTAATACGGTTTACGCGTAATAATAACTTAGTGGTAAAAAAAGAAAAAATTCACAGTAACATTGGGAGGTGAAAAATTGCTGATTGCGTTGTTTCAAAAGTTCACACATAGCTGTCATAAATGTTTACAAACACATCTGTTATACATTTGTATAGATTCAGGTTAGACTAACATCAAGTTGAGTTTAAACTGACATGATAACCAATTGAGGTTAAATTAACACGAAACTGACATATCTAATTTAGGGGATCACCTAGTCAGGTCACCCATGACCTGCTTCGATGTCATATTAAGTTGTTGCATCAGGTATTGCTCGAGGTCATCTGGCGTATTGATCTCGCGGCGTCTTGAATCTTGGTTTCCGGGGTTAAATATGAAAATGTTTCCATCCTGTGCTCTTGGGATTCCAACTTTATCCGGGAATTTCCTTTTGGCCATCCTCAGAATGTACATGACGTTAGCTCGTGAAGGGATAATCAAGGGCCTGTATTCTTTATAGTTTTCAACTCTTATGTATCTTTGCTAGTAATTTTGATATTATTAAGTGTACTCAAGTGAGGAAACACAATTTATTATCTTTTGGAGTCTTAGAATCCCAAATTAATCATTAACGATGTCGCGATTAACTGAACAGCTGGAAGAGCATTCAGCGAGCGTGTGCACACTCAAGCGTAGTCAGTAGGTAACTGGCTTCCGTGCTGACGTCACACTTGCGAGACGGCTATTGGTTACCACAGACAGAGGAGAAATCTCAAAAACTGGTTCTCTTCACAAACGGCTATGCTCCCTCCATATATACTCCCTCCACGAGTAGGCTAACTTGAAGTCATATTTGCAGGGATATGCGTTGAAGCTCGTGGAGCACTTGGTAATCAGTGATGAGAATTATGAAGTAGCCTTGGAAGTGTTAAAAAAGAAATTTTTGAATGAAAAGGCAATCAAGAAGGATTTGACCTTGAACCTTCAGTCTTTACAGTGTTGAGTTGTCACTGATTTTTTCCGGTACCAAATTGTTCTGATCTAATGTTCGTGCATTGCTCTCTGATTTGAAGGTTTACGGTTGCGACTATCTGAATAGTGCTAAGAGTAGAAAGTTGTTGAGTGCCGTGGTTTTCGATAAGCTTCCTAAAACTTTGATACTCAAAATCATTTGGAAGGTGGACACTAATTATTCATCCTTTCAACAAATAATTGATAACTATTCGAAGGTCATAGATGCCTTGGTCGTGAAGTCTCGAATGCATGATGTTAGGATCAAAATTCTTGACAAACCAGGGACTGCAACGAAGCCTGTATTCTAGAACGTCACTTCGGCGGGATTCGGTAAGACCTGAAAATTTTAATAATTCCATGTTAAAGTGTGTGGTATATCCTTCTTTAACTAGTAGAGTTAGCCGTTGTAACTAGTTGAAATTGTGCTGCCATTGCTCTAGCGCCTAGCATTCGGCTAAAGATTGCCTGCGGAAATTGAATTTAGCGTGTCATCTTGGCAGATTCAAAACTCACATTGCAGCTCTTTGACCAACGAGTGTCAATCGATCTACTAATTCAAACTGCTGATTGAAATCTGCTGTGAGTTCATCACAGAACTATCTTCTTCCTACGATAACGTTGAGTGTGAGTAAAGGCAGTAGGATTACACCAGTGAGGTTCCTGCTGGACACAGAGTTGCAAAGATCATACGTTTTAGGCGAAGTCTACCGCAGAGTTTGTCCCGAAGACGCATTAAAAAGTAAATATACGGTTTCTTCTTTCTTGAGCAGAGGGTTGCGTTTTTTTGCCGAGGTTAGTTTAGCCATAAATTTGGGGCCCCTGTCATTCAGGCCCCTTTCATTCAGGCCCCTGTCATTCAGGCCCCTGTCATTCAGGCCGTCATTCAGGCCCCTGTCCTAATAGACGGCGAGTTTTCTGAGTATATCTGTCCCTTGTCTGGGTGAGGCGGTGCGTAACGTAAATCGAAATTTGACGTTTCAGACAGCAATTTCAGTACCGATGACGTGTCGATCAGCAAATTTTCAAGGGTGTTATGCGGGCCACGCGGGTCGAGGTAAACTCAGAGTGAAGGCTTGGAGGATTTATTATTAGATGTTGGTAGCAGGGTGGACGGAAGACAAATGAGCACCTAAGCCTCGACAAAACGGCTTATATATGTGCGGGTACGAACATAGCACCCCCTTCTATTGCGAGAGAGAGTACTACACTCCAGCTAATTGAAACTAATTGGAAACCAAAAAATTACCAAGTTCGCTCAGACTAACAAATTGACAATTAATTTATTGAGAAAAAAAACAACAAAATTAAATGAAGAGTTTTACGAGAAAAGTACGCTATTAAGGCATCACCAACGAATTTTTCTCAATACGTTTTTCGAAATCAAATTACGTTAACTGCTACAACATTCATAATACCAAAAAACTAATCAAATATTATAAACTCATCAACCAAGCCCTAATATAGTTTTACGCAAAAGAATAAAGCAAAAACAAAGGTAGCTTCTGGCGAACAATATATGCATACCTGTTTTTTAAAAAATAAAAAGAACTCGGTTAAAACTCATAACGCAAAACTAAAACTGGTTACGTTATCAAAAATGGTTATAGGTAAACGCAACTAACATCAATTAATAGAATGCAAAAACTAAAGCTAGCATGCATGCCAAAAGAAAAACGCTATTACCCTACCAATTTACCCCCGCCGCATCAGCTGGGTTCAACATGGTTAAAAAATAAAGCGCCAAAACTAGAAGAAAAATTAGAATTTTTGGAATTACCGAAAATAAAATTAACACACCGCAAAAACTTCAATAATTACCGAAAATACCGCATCCAAATAAAAATTATTAACCCTTTTTTTTCAAAACCGTTTAAATTCTTAACATATTACCTCAATCAACCCTTAAGAGAAGGATTCAAGCAATGTTTAGTACGATTTCAACACAAAAACTTATGGTATGTGAGCATAAAAAAAACTTAACAACTAAAAGCAAGAAATAGCGAAAGCAAGGAAAACACGCAAAAGCAAAGCAATTGACTTACCGTGCAAAATAAATAATTCTCTGCACGTCGTCAGCCTCGTTGAATGATGCAAGGGATCAAAATAGTAAAACGCCATCGTATCCGTTGAAAACGTCAACTCAACCCAAATCAATTTCAATAATTTACGCATGAAAAATCGAAATTACCACAAACCACAAAACCTTGCGTTTGTTTTTAACATAAAAACATATTAAACACATTTAAAAATTTCGCAAAAGGTTGGAAATAACACCATCCAAAAAAAAAATATAGATATAACGCAATCGATACACAACATATGAAACTAGAAATTCTTAAATAAAATTTCTCAACGATAAAATTATTAATCAAAATGTTTAATGAAATCTTAAGGCTTAAACGCGTCAATATTAAATAAAAACTTAAATTAAAAGCATGGATTAAATAGAACACCGCGCAATTTATCGCGTGTTTCATGCGATTTGCATTTTCATTTAACTGCGCGCCAATATTTCAAGAAATTTTCAAAAACAATTTAAATTTCACATTTCCTGTAATTTTCAATTATTTGCACGTTTCCTACTAGCCTAAATAATTTTCAAGTGTCCAAAAATGCCTAAATTTCTCGCCGCGCACTTCCATGGTTAAAGGTCATTATTCTTGATCTCGAAGACTATATAAGATCGTCGTTCGACTACGTAGATTGTATAGGACCGTTGCTAGTCCTATGGTGCCTAGCAGCATCATGACTAGCAGCATCATTGTGATCGCCAGGTGCTTAGACGCTTGGTCAGTAGCCACTGCTGTGCAGATGATAATAAAGTCATCATGGGTAGAAGAAGAAATCGTCGACACCCACGCGACCCCATCGAAGTCATTCGCCTCGCCCATCGATGGTACGTCCCGAACATTCTTCTGAAAGGAACAGATACAGAAACTATTAGCATGGCCCTTATAAAAAATAAGTACAACATATAATTTGGTATCAAATCTAGATTGACTGACAATAGTCATTTAACAACCACGATAGTCTCGCATAAAAAAAAATATATAAACGCTGAACGTATCGAAAATGTCAGGTGACAAGACACCTGTCTTATAAATTTAACTTAAATTTTGCTGACCGTCGAACTTTCTGGATCATCGACATGCTATATCAGCGACATTCCGGATCAGCTAAAAATAGCTCGGCAAGATCGCAGTAGCGTCTCTCGTAGCATAAATTACAAGCTCAGCGCATTCAATTCGCAGCCTGCTCAAACGTTCACGAATAAAAAATGTCAATGTAGCAATACGAATGTCTGAGTGAACTCGAGAAAAAAAATTAATGAAACGTCTTAGCGACAGCTAAACGAGACAGTACAAATTCCTCTGGGGTAAATACCTAAACATTACCTCAATTTACTTGATAACAAAACGCCAGTAAGAATAATCATACAAAAATACAACGAACTGATTACTGAGATTAAATATGAACTCAAAACGTTTTGCACAGAACAGAAGAAAATCTTAAATTTATGATTATTAACCTTAACATTATTGATAACTGTTAAAACAACGATAAAAAGGTAATTCGTTACCAGTCGATTCGTTAGAACGTCATACAGTCTAATGAACTCGTCTTTTTAACTCACAGTTATAACCTTTTTCAGTGGTAACAAATGATTTAGATTACTTCTAATAATTTTTGAACCAATTTTAATATCAGCGTAATTACGTTTAACTTTTTGGACTACTGCTGGACCCACCCAGGTCAGCTGAAGCTTGTGTTTTTTATTATGATTTCTCAAAAGCACCCTATCACCTACGTTAATATCCTTGTTGCGCCGCTTGAGATTTCTATAGAGATTTCTCTCTGTCGTATTATTTATGATTAAATTCCGAATATTTTCCACGGTCCGGGCAGCTTCTCTAGCTCTAATATTCACTAAATCTAATTCTTCATCAAAACTGTAAATAACTGAATCAAAATTGTCAGCCTGGTAGTAGGCACATGTATCGCGATTAAACATTACAAAGCTTGGTGTTTCGCCTAACGTAGAATTCAAAGAATTGTTCGAAGCATTCTCTACAACTTCTAATAACTGGTCCCACTCTGCATGAACAAGTGTATTGACATACAATTTCAAAAGATTCGTAATTTTTTTATAATTGCGCTCTACAATAGCATTAGAATGTGGGCTGTAAGCCAAAACTTCCTTTTTTGCAATCGCATGTAATTTCGCAAATTGCTTTAGTGCCACTGATTTAAACTCAAGAGCATTATCTGATATGAGCGTCTTAGGATAACCTAATAGTGAAAAACAATTACTCAAACAAGAAATCACTGTTTCTGTATTTCGGTTGGATATCGCGTATAAACGACAAAACCTTGAAAACAAATCTATCACAACTAATATATATTTATTACCATTATCGGTTACTTTAAGTGGACCAAGAAGATCCATTGAAACAACTTCGAAAGGTTCCTTAGCAATCGGTGCTGTCAAAATTTTAATTGGAACTGAAGGTCTTGCTTTAATAATTTTACACACCTCGCAATGTTGAACAAATTTGCGCACAATAGTTTTCTCTAACTGATTAAAATATTTTAACTTAAATTTAAACAAAGTGTGCGTGTAGTCTGTATGGTACAGACTGTGTATTGCTAGAATAGCTTTACTCATTAAGGAATTTGGTACAACTGCTGTGAGTATTGTACTCGGTCGATTATCAATTTCTCTACGTCGATAAAGAATATCATTCAGAATTAAAAATTTTTGCAAGTCAGAAATAGTCGAAATACTGTCATGCAATAAAGCATTCTTAACTTCTATACAAAATGCGTCGTTGTTTTGCTCGTCGATAAATTCCTTAATCGTCCAAGATATCTCAGACTCTGTCGGTACATAATTTACCAGCTTGGGACGTCTGGGAGCGTCTTCGTCCGATGCATCGTCAGCACCGTTTCGAGTCGGGGGCAGGTCAACTACCTCGCTTCCTGTCGTGCGTCTGTGTCGTGACCGAGTCTCCACAACACAAACTTCTGATTCAATTGCGGCTTCCAAATCATCACAAGAATTTAGTTCTTTAAGATTTAATTTCTCGTTATTAACAGGTAATCTGCTTAAATAATCAGCTACAACGTTTTCCTTACCAGGTAGATATTTAACAACTGGATCAAATGAATGTACACTGATACACCATCTTGCCATGTTGGTGTCGTCAGGAAGTTTTTTATTAAAAAGTGGCGCTAAAGGTTTATGATCTGAATATACCCGGACGGGGTACCCAGTTATTAAATACTTGAAATATTTTAATGCTGAATGAATTGCGAAGAATTATTTTTTGGTAGTAGAATATCTTCGCTGGCTCGAATTAAGGTTCTTACTATAATAAGCTATAGGTCTTAGAATTTTATCGCTTGAATCATCCGCTTGCATTAATACAGCACCAATTCCTGTATTGGAAGCGTCCGTGAAAACATGAAAGTCCTTGTTATAGTCGGGATGTCTCAGAACATTATCAGAAATCAGCGATGCTTTCATGAACTCAAAACTTTTTTGACATTCGTCCGTCCAATTATAATCAACATTTTTCCTCAAAAGGTTGTACAAGGGGTGAGCTACTTCTGCAAAGTTGGGTAAAAAATTCCGAAAATAGTTCGCTAAACCTAAAAACTGTTGTAGTTTCTTAACATTGGTCGGCGCTCGGCAGTCTTGTAATTTCTGTGAATATTTACACTTAATACCATCGGCGGCAATGATATGGCCCAAATATTCGATCTCTTTTTTAAAGAAATGGCATTTCTCAAGTTTTAATGATAAATTACCGGATCGCAGCATCTTGAGAACAATTTCTATATCAACAAAGTGCTGATCTTTATTTTTTGAAAATACCAATATATCGTCTAGGAAGACGAAAGCTAATTTACCCAGAATGGGTGCAAGGGCAGAGGTCATTACTCTTTGAAATACTTCCGGAGAAGTTGAAAGACCGAATGGTACACGGCAGAAATGAAATTTACGGTAATTTATACTAAATGCCGTGTACTTTCTACTCTCTTGTTCTAACTCAATTTGATGAAATGCCGAGCGAAGATCAAGGTTAGAAAACCACGCGTTACCGCCCAAGGTCGATAAAATATCATCAATGCGGGGAATGGGATAAGAGTGTTTAATCAAAACTTTATTCAAAGAACGAAAATCTATTACGGGACGGAGATCTCCCGATTTCTTTTTAACTACAATGACAGGGAAATTAAAATCAGAGTTTGACTCTTCTATTATTCCCTGATCGAGCATATCGTTAGTTATTCGCATTACCTCTTCTTGATATTTGTGAGGTATGCGATAGGGAGCTAAATTTAGTACAGGCGCATCAGTTTTCAACTGAATATGATGCTTCAAAATATTCGTAACACCTATTGTTTCTCCTTCTAAAGTCACTACATCACGGAACTTATTCAACAAATTAACTAAAGGTAATTGTACGTCATCTTCAATGCATGAAATGTCATTTTCCGACAAAACACGTCTTAACTCCTGCTTTCCACATTCTGACACAATTACTTCTGCTTCTAAATCTGCATTTACTTCTGCATTAAATTCTGGCTCCTTGCTATCAACAATAATTTCACCTCCGCCACGAGTATCAGCATCCAACTCAAGTTTTCTATTGACAATGGCATTCCTTCCACCACCTGTCGATACAACTTTTACCGTATCTGACCCCGCTACAGAATTTACTTCAACATCATTAGCGTCCCTGAGCGCTGTTTCCACACTTGTCAAGTATACTTCGCTCTCAATATCATTTGCTACTATTAATTCAATATTGCATAGCATAGAATTCTCAGAGATACACAGTCTCTTCACTTGCATTTAAAACCATAACCGGTACCACACCGTCTTCATTTATTTGAACAATTGAATCAGCTATTAGAGCACCATTATCAAGACATCTTTTCAGAATCATATATTCTCCTGCAACTGGTTTCTTAATGAAACCATAAACAACATTAAGTGAATTACCAGGCACTTCCGCTTGATTGCAATGTACGATTAACTGCTTCGTACTCATTGACTGTGCCTCCTCAGTCACCGCTGAGCTTTCTCTCTTTTTCTTGCAGTCATCATTTTTTAATCTCCTGTTGCTCTTCCTCGCAACAGCAATCTCTGACAACAGACAGTCGCTGTTCACTATTTTTCTCATTACTATTTCTCTGTTTAACAAAGGCTCCATATTTAAATCACGGAAGGGAATTGAAATATCCTCCCAAAGAAGTTTTTTATCTTTAAAGTTAATCACGGCATCTTTCAAAACATCTCGACCCAGTATCAGGTCATAATTGAACTTAGCCTCCTTCACGATAAGAGCACTTGTTTTAATTACTTTACTGGTGCCGGGAATTTTAATTGACAGCTCTACCTCACCGGTTACATCACTCTTGCCGTTAATGCCTTTTACTATCAATTTACTCGGCTTTACTTCTTCGCTCAAATTTTTAACCTGTCTGTAACTGATAAGACATTTTTCTGACCCGCTGTCAAGCAAAGCGCTTAAATACTGGTCATTATTTTTAATGATAATGGTCGGTTTGTTGCAATCCTTGAATGATACTAATCCAGCATTTCTATTAACATTTTTTTACAACGGATACCGCAAAATAGGATTCGATAGTCTTGCCTTGATAATGATCATTCTCAAGCTCTTCGTCTTGCAACAAGTTATATCTATTTTTACATTTAAATAAAGGGTCAACAAACGATTTGGTTACCTCGGAGGTGGTATCTGGAATTGCCACGGTCGCTATATTAACGAGGTCGCCGCCTCCCTCGGGCTCAATCTGTTTCAAATCCCCATTACTACTTTCATTTAACTTAAAAAATCACTCGACTCACTCTCTGCCCAATGGACCTCACTCCTTCCACGATTTGAGCTACCTCTACCGCGCAAATACGCCTTATAATTTCTGATTTCCGCACCTGACGCTCTACAATTTTTCACAACATGAGTTCCACCGCACGCGAAACATCCTCTGGGAAATTGAACTCTTTGAGATCTCCACTCAACGTTTCCTCCTATCGACTTTCCTCCTGAATTTCCTGAATTTCCTGCAATTTGAACAGAACCAGAACTACTGCTGTCTGATTTTACCATGTTACATTCTAAATATCCATTTCCTCTATCACCTACATAACTGCTTAACTCTCTTCCTCTAAATCGGTGATTTCTTAGCCAAGGTCTAGGGACAATCCTTCTCGTTCCTGGTCGGTAACTCCTACGGTAACCTCCTACACTCCCGTAGAATACCTCATTATGCGGAAATTGATCTGGCTCTTCCAAAACTTCCTCAAATTCACTAGTCACCTCACCTACGTAACTCTCACTGTCTTCTCTGACACGATACTTTTGCGCGAGAATCTTTTTAGACTCTGACTGACTTCGCACTGCGGAAATTAACTTAGCTAATAGCTCCTCTGCAGTGGAAAATTGTGTTTCAAAAATTTTTCTAGCGAACGACTCATCAAGGAGCGGCCCTAAAATCGCTAACGCCAAACTGTACGACATGCTGTCGCCAACAAATTTTTTCAACTCTGCCTGCGTCGCACAGTTCTGAAAATACGGGTGTCTCTGCCACCCCAGTGAGGTTGAATTTAAAATACTCTCCGTAAGCTTTCTAATCTTTGAAAACGCGTTCACGTGCTGCGCCGCGAGGGCATTATTCTTTACTAACTGCAACTCGTTTAAGTCACAGGCTAGTGCATGAATACTTTTTTCACCACGCGAAATATAAATATCCTCTAGAATCTTAACTACTTCATCGAAGGAATAATTTAAATCGGCATTGACTAGTTTCGTAACAACGCTATTAAAATCTCCTACGTTCTTGTTTGCTGAGCGAACCAGGAATTCCTTACGTCGTTCGTCGCTTGTGGCGTCTGGCAACAAAGTCATGTATGCCTTTAGATTTTGTATGTGCGTCGAGAAACTTTTGTTTTCGAGGAACTCTCCATCGTTCTGACGTCGTCTACCTCTGAACGTCGGAAGCTCGGCATTAGTCATAATCGTACCTACATTTGGAACATTCATATTTGCAGCAATGTCGCGTGCAAGTTGAGTCGTGTTGACGTTACTATTACCACTAGAACCAGCAACTGCTGTGTTTGGGGTCGTCATGGTTGTTGCTGTCGTTACTCTGGGTTTGCTAACACGTTCGAATTTAGTCACAGTAGGTTCAGTTCGAACTACCTCGTCATCACTATCAAAAGAATCAAAATAATCCGACATGTGTCGTATTTCCTAAAGTCATTGAAAAATTCCCTATTTCACCAAAATTCAAAAATTCAATTTTTAAAAATCGATCAAAATTCAATCAACTCAATTCAACAAATTAATATCGTCCTCTTAAAATGAGAATATACACCGAAATGCAAGTAATACACACAAAAACTAAATAATTGCACACGTAAAATAACCACAGCAAAAATAACAATACCTTATCACCAATAACATCAATACGAGCAATAATTAGCTACTCTAATCACAACAAAATTAACTTTTGAAACACCACAATCAGAGTGATTTTTGGTGACCGATCAACAATATTGTGCGCCGTGCACGTGACTTCTGCAGCTCAAGACAAAGCTCTCGACGAAGTGTCAAAAAAAATATTGCTGCTTCACAGCAACAGAAATTTTGCAGCTAGGAATTTATCCCGAATTTAAGACTCTTGTGCTGCCTTCGCAGCAATTTAGGAAATTTCTATTTTCAAACAGCGGTAGAAAATTTGTGCCTTCGAATATCGAGGGAACCAGTCCGCACGTTCACTCGTTTTCCGGAAACGCTCTCTTCCGGTACATTAGGTATTTAAACTCTGCGAGCTGAGTAGAGGCCGCCAGTTGTGTTGAAGTAGTGTGTAGACTCCAGAGAAGGAAATGTAAGTAAAGAGTGCTAAATATTAAGTGCATTGAGTCCCTATAGATGTCTGTGTTGTGTCTCCTACTAGACAGTGAATTCTTAGGTCCTAGAAAAGCTAAAAGATTTCAGGGGATGTTAGAATGTGTGCTGTCACAGTTTTTCTGTTTGTGCTTTTACAATTCTAGATACTGATTCTTCATTCGCGGTGCCAATATAATGTAATGCTGTGTTTACCTATTTGTACCTGGCTCAAATTGTCTAGTGGTATTGCCCCGTGTTGGACAGGGTTGTGAGACTTTCTTGCAAACACTCAGTCATGTTTTGAATATATTGTTGAGCCTGATTTGTTCTGTGCTTGTCAGTGCTACTTAATTTATTTGCTGGAATTCACAGCTGGATTCATTGTGCTCAGTTGTTGATTTGATCTAAGCACATTGCATTATATAGATCCTTGTTATCATTCACGATTAATGTTAGTGGATTTAAACTCTGGTATTTGGACTCTAGAATTGTGTAATTCCTCACTCAAGTTGCTATTTTACCAGTCTGTAGAGTGTGGTGGTTTTTGCCTATTTTTATTTGTGTAATTCCTCACTCAAGTTGCTATTTTACCAGTCTGTAGAGTGTGGTGGTTTTTGCCTATTTTTATTTGTGTAATTCCTCACTCAAGTTGCTATTTTACCAGTCTGTAGAGTGTGGTGGTTTTTGCCTATTTTTATTTGTGTAATTCCTCACTCAAGTTGCTATTTTACCAGTCTGTAGAGTGTGGTGGTTTTTGCCTATTTTTATTTGTGTGATTTTTACTGTGCTGCGGATATTTTATATTGCCTGGTTGATGACGTGTTCATGCCTGTTAGGTAACTATTTACTTGTTCAGAGGTGTCTAAGTGTGCCCCCTTGTTCACTTATTAACCACCTTTGTAGATGGGTGTGTTTTAACTATGCCCAGGTGATACTATAGATTGATAGACTTTTGTGACTAGTCATGCGAGTCAGAAACAACTCAAGTTGTCAGGCACTGTTTACGTAGGAATAGCTGTGTAACTTTAGTTCAGCGTCTACCGGGTTGGACATGCATTTTTATATGGGAATAGCCGTGTAACTTCAATTCAGCATCTACCTGGTTGGACATTAGTGTGTAGAGCCTACTGCCTGACCTTAGTATTTAATGAGGGCCTCATTAGGTTGACTGGTTATATCTGATTGTGCCATTGGGATGCTCGTATGAAAATTGTACTAAGTCTCGCCAATGATTTGGGTGTTGAATGAGCCGCTGAAGTATTACCCGTGTTCTCTGAATTAGATTTTCTTGTGCCAGTGATGCAGTTCTGCCCCAATTTTTGCGTCCTTATTTTCTGGTTTGCCCTCTGAATCACTTTTAGATATGCAATCTCTAAAAACTGTATATTTTTTGTATTACCTTTGTGCTAACTAGACCTTTCTATTTCAGGAAAATTTATGTACTATAAATGGCTGCTTAAGACAAGTTTTGCATCATCCGTGGACTTTTCTGAACCTTCCCCTCGTCGATAGAAATTGTTGAGGCAGTCACAATAAATTTTCAACAACATCTCTGCAATGTCTCAAATGGCCAAAAGAAGCTCAAAGAAAACCCTTAAACTAGCTGAAGTTGAAGCCGTAAAGACCTATGACGATCTTTATGAAGCCCTGTCCAGGGAGAGTCCAGGAGAGGATGAGACGTCGGCCATCTTATCCTTCATAGCTGAACTTAAGGTCAAGCACGATCAGTTCATCACTTCAAGCAGAGCCTTTGAAGGTTCCTTGGAACGAGCAGGACATAAGCAGCGGTACCATGGGCAATTTTTGAAGAGACGTGTGATGCTGGAAGACTGCTTTGGTCGCATCGCGACGCTCAACAAACAGATGGAGAGGCTTGGAGGGGACATGGTTTCCAACCTTGATCCCAAAGACCTGTCTTCTCTGCGTAGTGAGAGAATGAGTAAACTTACCTCCGTAAGAAGAGAAAAAGTTGGACCTTTTTCCACACCACTGTCGGTAGCCTCTGAGGTTTCTACTATCTCAGAAGGAGAGGATGAAGAATATCAAGAGCAGGAAAGCCACCTAGATGATCTGGCAGGGCTGATGGAACACGCTTCCGTGAGCTCTCGCAGGTCGATTCTAGAGCCTAGAGTAGAGGCAAACCATCGACTGAGAGCTCCTAGGCAGGGAAGCACTCTAGATGCCGCTTCTGTTCACCTTATCCGGGCCGAGCTGTTGAAGACCCCGGCCAACCCCTTCAAAGGAGACATCGGATTGTACCATTGCTGGGAATCTGATCTGAAGAATCGACTGCAGGGACTAGCTTTGGGCCCCATCGAAGAGCTACAAGTTTTGGCGGCCAATACCGCGGGTAAACCCAAGGAGTACGTTCAGAGAACTATGAGGTCAGTCATCGGAAACAATGCAGAGGCAGTGTTGCAGGTGGTATGGAACACCCTTCGTGAGCGTTATGGTTCGGACTGGTTGCTAGCAGAACACACGGCAGACCAACTTCGGAACTTCCCAAACATCCCTCCTGGGGATCTTACCGCTCTCCAGGATTTCTTAGATTCTACGAGTACCGCACTTACCAACGCAGCAAGATCGGACGAGCTGGAGGAGTTTTGCACTACCAGAGGCATGAGGCTCTTGGCACTCAAACTCCCGCCAGATCTGCAACGCAGATGGCATAGGAAAGCATCTGACCTACGAGCCAAGAGTGGGCAGCGCCCAACGTTCTCCTTCTTCAACCAGTTCCTAAGAGACGAAGAAAGAGCGATGAGGGATCCATTTTTCAACCCAGCACTGTCAGGCGGAAGACCCAAGCCCGTTCGGGTCCTGCACACAAGCGCTGACCAGAATACCAAGAAAGAGTCTAGTGAAGGTGATCAGTCCATGGTGGCCTACAACAAACCTGAGTCAAGATATGAGGCGCAAGGACCTCACAACAAAAAACCTCCGGAAACGGACCATAGAATCAACAAATGTATTTTCCACAAGGTCGACGCCCATGGAACCTGGGAGTGCCGGTCCTTTGGAAGACTACCCATCGACCAGAAGAAGAAGCTCATCACCGAGGCGAAGGTATGCTTCCGATGCCTTGGTCCCCATTACATCAGGAACTGCGACAAACAAGTGAAGTGTTCTCACTGTCAAGGCTCACACTTGACGGTCATGCACCGGGCAAGCACTAAACCGGTGACCCCTGGTGAGGTCGCCACCTGCACCAGAACGGGATGCCTCGGTCTCGAGTCCAGGGAATTTTCCAAGACGCTGTTAGTAGATGTCACCTCGACGTCCACCCAGAGAAAAGTGCGTTGTTACGCCATCATTGACGAGCAAAGCTCAAGATGCTTTGCGGACCCTTCTCTGATAGAACAGCTCGATCTTAAGGCCACTCCCTGGAAGTACGCCCTCAGAACACTGAGTGGTCTGTCGTCCGAGGTGGAAGGACACGCCATCACCGGGCTCAAGATAAGGGGTGTGGGTGAGAACCGATGGCATCAGCTACCCACTACATGGACCAACGAAAATATCCCGGACACGACTGACGAAGTAGCCACTCCCGACGTTGTGAAGAAGCTCAGCCACGTTGCGCACCTGGTCAAGCACTTCAATGAGCAGGATCCTTTGGCTCGGTCACTGATACTCATCGGAAGAGATGCCGTGTCGCTCATGGCATCTAGACACTATGGAGTACGAGGTCCTCTTGCCTGCAAGACCGCCCTGGGCTGGGCACTGTTGGGACCATTGAACGGAGGAGCGAGAACCCAGCAGACCACCGCCCTGCGGACGTCATTCGTGAACCACGAGGATCATCACTTCTCGATCAAGATACGTGGGCCCAACCCTGGGAGGCAGACGCTCGACGTCTTTGAGGAGCGAGTCGACGACGAGCTCCAGGGTCTGAGTGTGTTAGACAATAAATTTGTAAGTATTTTGAGAGCTGGTATCGAAGTAAAAGACGATAGGATTGTTGCGCCCCTACCCTTTACTAGAGATCCACCAAATTTGTGTAATAATTACGTGTCTGTATTGGGAAGAACGAACACGACGTTGGGAAAACTGCGTCGAGATCCCTCAAGTGCTACACTAAGTCTCGAGAAAATGCAATCGTACATTGACAATGATCACGTTGAGGAAGTAGTCGCAGGGGAACTTCCTGAGAAAGGCGTGGGATGGTACTTGCCTATCTTCCCGGTAAGGCAAGCCCAAGAAGGGAAAGTTAGGTTGGTGTTCGATAGTTCAGCAAAGCACAAGGGACACTGCCTCAATGATGAGTTGTTGACGGGCCCCGATTTGAACAACAGCCTTCGGGGAATATTGCAGAGATTCCGACTCCACCAGGTAGCCTTTACAATTGATATAAAAAATATGTTCCACAATTTTCGAGTCAAGATTGAAGACAGGGACTATCTGCGTTTCTTTTGGTTCAAAGATAATCGGGTTACTAACGAGATTGTCCCCTACAGAGCTAAGGTCCATGTCTTCGGGTTGCGGAGCTCTCCGGCCATCGCTGCGTTCGCCCTTCGCCATATCGCCGACCTGGGCGATGCATCCGGACGCCCGAGCCGGGCCACTGACTTTCTCCGTCATGCGACGTACGTTGATGATGGGTCTGCTAGTTTGGACTCCCCAGACGAGGCCAGGGAGCTGCTTGGCGAGGTGCGGTCTCTGTTGCACAAGTATGGGTTGAACATTCACAAGGTTGCCACGTCTGACACTCGGGTAACGGTGGGTCTGCCAGACGAGGAACTAGCCGCACCAAAGACTGTCACTTGGGACGGATCCGTTATCCAACGAACATTGGGGATCCATTGGAACGTCTCCGAAGATCTGTTAATATTCAAGGTCAATATCCCGGACAGACCCTTCACTAGGAGGGGTGTGCTGTCTACTGTGAACTCCTTCTTTGACCCCCTCGGACTAGCTGCGCCTCTTATTTTGGGTGGCAGACTTCTACAAAGAAAGGCGCTGTCTGATAGCACTGCCGAAACTAACCAAAGCTCCACTCTGTGGGACGAACCTCTACCTAAGAAACTGGAAGAGCATTGGGAATCGTGGAAAGACGGACTGAGAAGATCAAAGGAAATACGCCTCAGTCGGTGCGTGAAGCCGCGCGACTTTGGGGAGGTTTCACGGCACTCGCTTCACGTTTTTTGTGACGCCTCTCAGGAGGCCATTGGCTATGCGATTTATTTGCGGCTGACCAGTACCCGAGAGCAGAAACATTCCACCTTGATCAACGCCAGTTCGAGGGTGGCACCTAGGGCAGCTACCACCATACCACGGTTGGAACTGTGCGCCGCAGTCGAAGCAGTACTGGCAGCAAGAGAGACCCTCAACGACCTCAAGGTGAATGTGCAAGAAGTCAGATACTACACGGACAGTCAAATTGTTCTTGGATACCTGAAAAATGAGGATAAACGCTTCACCAGATATGTGACCCGGAGAATAGAGTTGATTAATAAGCATTGCTCTCCGACTCAGTGGTACTTCGTAGACACGAAAGAGAACCCCGCAGACATGGCTACTCGTACCACGGATGTAGAGCAGCTCGTACACGGCCATTGGTTCACCGGCCCTGCCTGGATATTAGAAGATTGCGTCGTCGACGCTCAGCCCCCTTTTGAGGAAGCGCAACTAACAGAATCGTTGCCGGAGACCAAAGCCTTCACGACCTTGACCGGTTCGTCACCTCCATTTCGTACGGTGATGGACCGACTGAGTAGGTGGACCAGGCTTCTCGGGGTTACCCGCACCGTGCACAACCTGGCACATAAGTGGCTGATGCGAGCGAGATCTAACCTCAACACTTCTTCGGAACCGACACTACGTATACTTCAGAACGACCAGGAAGCTGAAATGTACCTCGTTAAGGCCGTCCAACAAGAATCTTACAGCGAAATACTACCCAAGATGGGGAAACCAGGTCCAATGCCGCTACCGGAAGGACATCAACTGACACCACTGGCCCCCTTTGTGGATGAAGAGGGTCTGATCCGTGTAGGAGGCCGCCTAAAGCACAGTGACTTACCAGTGGATCAAAAACACCCTTTGATCCTACCCAGGAACCATCCCTTCACTCAGATAATTATAAGACGGGCACACCAGCTGGTGGCTCACCAGGGCCGTCTCCTCACCCTTGGTAAGGTGCGATCTCTGGGCTTCTTCATCCCGCAAGGTAGAAAGCAAATAGAACGACTCCTGAGGAGCTGTGTGATTTGTAGGAGGCTGAGAGCTCCCTTTGAGCAACAGATGATGGCCGACCTCCCGGAAGATCGTCTCATCCCCACCCCACCTTTCACCCGGGTGGGCTTAGATGTCTTCGGGCCGTTCACTGTACATGACGGACAGAGCACCCGAATCACAAAGGCCACGAAGAAAATGTATGGCCTACTGGTGACCTGCCTTGTGTCCAGGGCAGTTCACGTTGAACCTCTCTGTGGGATGGATACTCCTTCCTTTATGAACGCATTGCGTAGATTCATCTCTGTACGAGGCACCCCCCAGCTGATAAGAAGCGATCGAGGCACCAACTTTACAGGTGCGGTGTATCAATCTTGCGATTTGAACAAAGTATCAAAGGACATGGAGACTAGGGGATGCGAGTGGAAATTTAATCTCCCTGGAGCGAGTCATCATGGAGGTGTGTGGGAGAGAAAAATTGGAGCGATCAGAAAGGTACTCGACCTGACCTTGGGGAGGTCAGGAAAGGTGACACTCAACCGTGATGATATGCACACCCTCCTGATAGAAGCCGCGGCCATTGTAAATTCTACGCCCCTGTACGCCCCTTCCGAAGACCCCAATGATGTGTTCCCTATCAGTCCCTCCACTTTGCTAACCATGAGGGACGCCTCTCGCACACAGTCGTCAGACTCGTTCACAGATCGCGACCTCCTCGCTTATGGTCCACGAAGATGGCGGCGAGTGCAGCTGTTGGCGGACCAGTTCTGGCAACTATGGAGACAATTCTACCTTCAAGAAATCAGTCGTCGCAGAAAATGGACGACACCAAGGCGTCCCTTGTCCCAGGGGGACATCGTACTGGTACGAGACTCGCAGTCTCCAAGATGTCAGTGGCCCCTGGCTCGGGTAGAGTCGGTGCATCGCTCGGGATCGGACGGACGCGTGCGTGGGGCGACGCTGCGGCGGACGGACAATTCCGGAGGTACCAAAAGTTGTGAGCGATCGATTAAAGATATTGTAGTAATCTTACCTAGCACTGTTGAGAGAGAGGAGTGTGCTGCCTTCGCAGCAATTTAGGAAATTTCTATTTTCAAACAGCGGTAGAAAATTTGTGCCTTCGAATATCGAGGGAACCAGTCCGCACGTTCACTCGTTTTCCGGAAACGCTCTCTTCCGGTACATTAGGTATTTAAACTCTGCGAGCTGAGTAGAGGCCGCCAGTTGTGTTGAAGTAGTGTGTAGACTCCAGAGAAGGAAATGTAAGTAAAGAGTGCTAAATATTAAGTGCATTGAGTCCCTATAGATGTCTGTGTTGTGTCTCCTACTAGACAGTGAATTCTTAGGTCCTAGAAAAGCTAAAAGATTTCAGGGGATGTTAGAATGTGTGCTGTCACAGTTTTTCTGTTTGTGCTTTTACAATTCTAGATACTGATTCTTCATTCGCGGTGCCAATATAATGTAATGCTGTGTTTACCTATTTGTACCTGGCTCAAATTGTCTAGTGGTATTGCCCCGTGTTGGACAGGGTTGTGAGACTTTCTTGCAAACACTCAGTCATGTTTTGAATATATTGTTGAGCCTGATTTGTTCTGTGCTTGTCAGTGCTACTTAATTTATTTGCTGGAATTCACAGCTGGATTCATTGTGCTCAGTTGTTGATTTGATCTAAGCACATTGCATTATATAGATCCTTGTTATCATTCACGATTAATGTTAGTGGATTTAAACTCTGGTATTTGGACTCTAGAATTGTGTAATTCCTCACTCAAGTTGCTATTTTACCAGTCTGTAGAGTGTGGTGGTTTTTGCCTATTTTTATTTGTGTAATTCCTCACTCAAGTTGCTATTTTACCAGTCTGTAGAGTGTGGTGGTTTTTGCCTATTTTTATTTGTGTAATTCCTCACTCAAGTTGCTATTTTACCAGTCTGTAGAGTGTGGTGGTTTTTGCCTATTTTTATTTGTGTGATTTTTACTGTGCTGCGGATATTTTATATTGCCTGGTTGATGACGTGTTCATGCCTGTTAGGTAACTATTTACTTGTTCAGAGGTGTCTAAGTGTGCCCCCTTGTTCACTTATTAACCACCTTTGTAGATGGGTGTGTTTTAACTATGCCCAGGTGATACTATAGATTGATAGACTTTTGTGACTAGTCATGCGAGTCAGAAACAACTCAAGTTGTCAGGCACTGTTTACGTAGGAATAGCTGTGTAACTTTAGTTCAGCGTCTACCGGGTTGGACATGCATTTTTATATGGGAATAGCCGTGTAACTTCAATTCAGCATCTACCTGGTTGGACATTAGTGTGTAGAGCCTACTGCCTGACCTTAGTATTTAATGAGGGCCTCATTAGGTTGACTGGTTATATCTGATTGTGCCATTGGGATGCTCGTATGAAAATTGTACTAAGTCTCGCCAATGATTTGGGTGTTGAATGAGCCGCTGAAGTATTACCCGTGTTCTCTGAATTAGATTTTCTTGTGCCAGTGATGCAGTTCTGCCCCAATTTTTGCGTCCTTATTTTCTGGTTTGCCCTCTGAATCACTTTTAGATATGCAATCTCTAAAAACTGTATATTTTTTGTATTACCTTTGTGCTAACTAGACCTTTCTATTTCAGGAAAATTTATGTACTATAAATGGCTGCTTAAGACAAGTTTTGCATCATCCGTGGACTTTTCTGAACCTTCCCCTCGTCGATAGAAATTTTTGAGGCAGTCACAACTCTAAAAATCAATTTCAAGTGTTTTACACACTTCCACTAACTCTCCTACACAATTACTGTAAAATTTTACATTTACAATGATTTTTGAAGGTGAATATGTGGTAAATCGGCTACTTCCAGATACGTAGTACACAGCTGCGTCCTCGACAACTTACACACAGAGACTGATCGCAATCGCCTCTCAGCTCTACCGGATGGGCACGGGCAAAAAAAATGTCCCGAGGCAAGAAGTGCAACAAAAAAGAAAGCTGCTTGGAGACAGAGCGCGCTATCAACTAACAAAAGAAAAAAGACTTAACTGTGAACAAGGGAGACAGCTGCAGCTCACGTCGCTTGCAGGCAATAGTGGGATGAGGTGCAGACAATGATATTGACGGATGCTGCACGTTGGTATTGGTGTATATTGTGCACCACGTTGATGTATTTATACTTGAAAAATGGCAGAACGTGTCACTCCACTGGTACAGTTATTGATGCAATTACACTGGAACAGTTATTGACACAATTTACACTGGTACAGTTAATTTTACACAGTCATAGTAAAATATCTCAACACAAATTAAATTGTTTGTAGCACTTGCAGATGTAGAGAATTGTTTCTTCACTGGATGTTTGCTGGGAATGCAGCGATTTTGACTTCGAACACCAGCTCGATGTCGTCTCCGGCTTCATACACCAATATTCGTGTACGCAACGGGGAATCAAGGTTAAGGAACACTGTAAATTGGCAGTAGGCTTCTTGTAATACTTCCTTCGGTACACTTATTCCGAACACGATAGTTGTTTCCTGCGGCTGCCAGAGTTGATTGTTTCCGCCGGTACACATCGGGATTTAATAGTGTTCAAAATTGCCAGTAATTGGACACTTGATATCCACTTAACACTTATGCACGATTATGCTAGTGTGAGTTCTGTTCACCACATACTTAGGCCACCACATATGCGGGCCACGCGGGTCGAGGTAAACTCAGAGTGAAGGCTTGGAGGATTTATTATAAGATGTTGGTAGCAGGGTGGACGGAAGACAAATGAGCACCTAAGCCTCGACAAAACGGCTTATATATGTGCGGGTACGAACTCCAGGTACAAACGTGCCCGTACAGTGTCATTGGTATAGACCTGCTACAGTATTTCGATACCTATCGCTTAGTGCATTGCTTTAGGGGTTTGGCTTATCATTATGGCGGTAGAATGATCCCTATTGGCAACATCGATCCTTTTTTGACTAGCAGGCCAATTTCAGATAAGTTCAAGTGTCTTAACGTAGTTGTCAAAACCCCTGAGGCTCATGTGAACTTCGTTCTAGACCCTTTACCAGTGTACCCTGACCCCATAAATACTGATGCAAACGACAGTTCTGTAGAGGCTTATCCCAATCGTCTTTGTAACCTTGATAGTATTGGTATATCTGATGAGGATGTGTCTTAAGCCGACGAGTTGAAAATTAAAAAATTCGTAGATTGACTAGAACTTAAAGAAAATAAGTATTACGTCAAGCTCCTTTAGAATGATAAATTGGACAAAATGAAATAAACTTTGAAATATCGCACGCAGTTTTGTTCAGGCTCATTGAACGCTTTAGGTCAAGAAATTTGCTCGAGACTTCGGATAAAATTTTCCAGCAACAGTTGGCGGAGGGTGTCTTGGAGATTATGCCTAATTTAGGGGATGCAAATCGGGTTTACATTCTCACAGGAAAGTGATAAAAAATGACTCTTCCTGTACTGCTCCTGCCCGAATGGTTTTGAATGCGAGTTTATAAACTAATGCTTCGCCATCGTTAAACGAATCAGCGTTTTATTGGGATAGATTTGTTGAATAAACTATTTTCAGTGATGATAAATTTGCGTAGATGATTTTTTGATGGTGGCTGATATTAAAAAAGCGTACCTACAGGTTAAGCTGGCTGACGAAAGCGACACAAATCGCTTTTGTGTTTTGTGGATCTATGATGGCTAAAGCTCATTTTACACTAGCGGTGTGGAGCGACGGTGTGGAGCGTTGGTAAACTTGCTGTAGCTCCTCCCACGAGAAAATTGAGCGTCAGTGCACACTGGCTTGCTTTTACACTGCCGCTCAACACGACGCTCCTTCACCAGAGACAGCAATCGTCAGTATTGCTCTTGCATTACTGACAGAATACTTGTACACAAGGAGTTCCGAGACTCGAACTCAGGACTTAGAAATTACCGCGCCGGCATGCTACCGAATGCGCTATCGATCACCCTAAAAAGGTGACCGAAGCCCAACGATAGCAATGCTTGGCCCAGTGCAGGTACGTGCTGTCCCGACATATATTTTACTCCCTATTTTTATCGAGAGTTCACAGTCTAGTTAACTCCCAGAAACAGATAATGATTCTGGTACGAGAAGCTGCTGCTTCCACAAGTTGAAACGAAATAAATGTACACAAGGAGTTCCGAGACTCGAACTCAGGACTTAGAAATTACCGCGCCGGCATGCTACCGAATGCGCTATCGATCACCCTAAAAAGGTGACCGAAGCCCAACGATAGCAATGCTTGGCCCAGTGCAGGTACGTGCTGTCCCGACATATATTTTACTCCCTATTTTTATCGAGAGTTCACAGTCTAGTTAACTCCCAGAAACAGATAATGATTCTGGTACGAGAAGCTGCTGCTTCCACAAGTTGAAACGAAATAAATGTACACAAGGAGTTCCGAGACTCGAACTCAGGACTTAGAAATTACCGCGCCGGCATGCTACCGAATGCGCTATCGATCACCCTAAAAAGGTGACCGAAGCCCAACGATAGCAATGCTTGGCCCAGTGCAGGTACGTGCTGTCCCGACATATATTTTACTCCCTATTTTTATCGAGAGTTCACAGTCTAGTTAACTCCCAGAAACAGATAATGATTCTGGTACGAGAAGCTGCTGCTTCCACAAGTTGAAACGAAATAAATGTACACAAGGAGTTCCGAGACTCGAACTCAGGACTTAGAAATTACCGCGCCGGCATGCTACCGAATGCGCTATCGATCACCCTAAAAAGGTGACCGAAGCCCAACGATAGCAATGCTTGGCCCAGTGCAGGTACGTGCTGTCCCGACATATATTTTACTCCCTATTTTTATCGAGAGTTCACAGTCTAGTTAACTCCCAGAAACAGATAATGATTCTGGTACGAGAAGCTGCTGCTTCCACAAGTTGAAACGAAATAAATGTACACAAGGAGTTCCGAGACTCGAACTCAGGACTTAGAAATTACCGCGCCGGCATGCTACCGAATGCGCTATCGATCACCCTAAAAAGGTGACCGAAGCCCAACGATAGCAATGCTTGGCCCAGTGCAGGTACGTGCTGTCCCGACATATATTTTACTCCCTATTTTTATCGAGAGTTCACAGTCTAGTTAACTCCCAGAAACAGATAATGATTCTGGTACGAGAAGCTGCTGCTTCCACAAGTTGAAACGAAATAAATGTACACAAGGAGTTCCGAGACTCGAACTCAGGACTTAGAAATTACCGCGCCGGCATGCTACCGAATGCGCTATCGATCACCCTAAAAAGGTGACCGAAGCCCAACGATAGCAATGCTTGGCCCAGTGCAGGTACGTGCTGTCCCGACATATATTTTACTCCCTATTTTTATCGAGAGTTCACAGTCTAGTTAACTCCCAGAAACAGATAATGATTCTGGTACGAGAAGCTGCTGCTTCCACAAGTTGAAACGAAATAAATGTACACAAGGAGTTCCGAGACTCGAACTCAGGACTTAGAAATTACCGCGCCGGCATGCTACCGAATGCGCTATCGATCACCCTAAAAAGGTGACCGAAGCCCAACGATAGCAATGCTTGGCCCAGTGCAGGTACGTGCTGTCCCGACATATATTTTACTCCCTATTTTTATCGAGAGTTCACAGTCTAGTTAACTCCCAGAAACAGATAATGATTCTGGTACGAGAAGCTGCTGCTTCCACAAGTTGAAACGAAATAAATGTACACAAGGAGTTCCGAGACTCGAACTCAGGACTTAGAAATTACCGCGCCGGCATTCGGTAGCATGCCGGCGCGGTAATTTCTAAGTCCTGAGTTCGAGTCTCGGAACTCCTTGTGTACATTTATTTCGTTTCAACTTGTGGAAGCAGCAGCTTCTCGTACCAGAATCATTATCTGTTTCTGGGAGTTAACTAGACTGTGAACTCTCGATAAAAATAGGGAGTAAAATATATGTCGGGACAGCACGTACCTGCACTGGGCCAAGCATTGCTATCGTTGGGCTTCGGTCACCTTTTTAGGGTGATCGATAGCGCATTCGGTAGCATGCCGGCGCGGTAATTTCTAAGTCCTGAGTTCGAGTCTCGGAACTCCTTGTGTACATTTATTTCGTTTCAACTTGTGGAAGCAGCAGCTTCTCGTACCAGAATCATTATCTGTTTCTGGGAGTTAACTAGACTGTGAACTCTCGATAAAAATAGGGAGTAAAATATATGTCGGGACAGCACGTACCTGCACTGGGCCAAGCATTGCTATCGTTGGGCTTCGGTCACCTTTTTAGGGTGATCGATAGCGCATTCGGTAGCATGCCGGCGCGGTAATTTCTAAGTCCTGAGTTCGAGTCTCGGAACTCCTTGTGTACATTTATTTCGTTTCAACTTGTGGAAGCAGCAGCTTCTCGTACCAGAATCATTATCTGTTTCTGGGAGTTAACTAGACTGTGAACTCTCGATAAAAATAGGGAGTAAAATATATGTCGGGACAGCACGTACCTGCACTGGGCCAAGCATTGCTATCGTTGGGCTTCGGTCACCTTTTTAGGGTGATCGATAGCGCATTCGGTAGCATGCCGGCGCGGTAATTTCTAAGTCCTGAGTTCGAGTCTCGGAACTCCTTGTGTACATTTATTTCGTTTCAACTTGTGGAAGCAGCAGCTTCTCGTACCAGAATCATTATCTGTTTCTGGGAGTTAACTAGACTGTGAACTCTCGATAAAAATAGGGAGTAAAATATATGTCGGGACAGCACGTACCTGCACTGGGCCAAGCATTGCTATCGTTGGGCTTCGGTCACCTTTTTAGGGTGATCGATAGCGCATTCGGTAGCATGCCGGCGCGGTAATTTCTAAGTCCTGAGTTCGAGTCTCGGAACTCCTTGTGTACATTTATTTCGTTTCAACTTGTGGAAGCAGCAGCTTCTCGTACCAGAATCATTATCTGTTTCTGGGAGTTAACTAGACTGTGAACTCTCGATAAAAATAGGGAGTAAAATATATGTCGGGACAGCACGTACCTGCACTGGGCCAAGCATTGCTATCGTTGGGCTTCGGTCACCTTTTTAGGGTGATCGATAGCGCATTCGGTAGCATGCCGGCGCGGTAATTTCTAAGTCCTGAGTTCGAGTCTCGGAACTCCTTGTGTACATTTATTTCGTTTCAACTTGTGGAAGCAGCAGCTTCTCGTACCAGAATCATTATCTGTTTCTGGGAGTTAACTAGACTGTGAACTCTCGATAAAAATAGGGAGTAAAATATATGTCGGGACAGCACGTACCTGCACTGGGCCAAGCATTGCTATCGTTGGGCTTCGGTCACCTTTTTAGGGTGATCGATAGCGCATTCGGTAGCATGCCGGCGCGGTAATTTCTAAGTCCTGAGTTCGAGTCTCGGAACTCCTTGTGTACATTTATTTCGTTTCAACTTGTGGAAGCAGCAGCTTCTCGTACCAGAATCATTATCTGTTTCTGGGAGTTAACTAGACTGTGAACTCTCGATAAAAATAGGGAGTAAAATATATGTCGGGACAGCACGTACCTGCACTGGGCCAAGCATTGCTATCGTTGGGCTTCGGTCACCTTTTTAGGGTGATCGATAGCGCATTCGGTAGCATGCCGGCGCGGTAATTTCTAAGTCCTGAGTTCGAGTCTCGGAACTCCTTGTGTACATTTATTTCGTTTCAACTTGTGGAAGCAGCAGCTTCTCGTACCAGAATCATTATCTGTTTCTGGGAGTTAACTAGACTGTGAACTCTCGATAAAAATGACAGAATACTTGGCAGAACAATTTTCAGAATATTTGCAGAATATTTTGAAGAATAAAAAACGCTAATACCATAAAATAAACTTGAATACTACCCTATTACCTTCAAAAAATACTGTAAATAGAAAGAAAAAATAAATACCAATCACTAATTTGTAGGTGTACTTTTCCTTTAATTTAACTAGTCTTCTAATGTCACCTGCCGAATGTTTTCCGTGCTTTGAAGAACTTTTCTTGAGAGCAATGTACATTGCGCAGTTTAATTACACTATAATGAATTTTTTTTCGTTTGCATACGCAGGGTATATTTTTTCGATTTTTTAATAGTGAGTGCTATTTCCTATCCTGGCCTCTCAGTGTTTGAATTTTCATTTTAACTATTGCAATATCATAATTTGGAAAGTGAGATGCTATTTTTTATAAGCATCTTCTCTGGACACTGTTTTATACAGTGCGACCTTAACGTTCCATAAACACTGAAATTCTTTTTTATTTTTCGATAGGAGTTTTAATTTCTTATTTGCTACATAATATGTAAGCCATACAGTGCTGGGCAGTTGCGCCGCGACAAGTTACGGCAGCAATTGCGATCGCAACTTTTTCTGTTGCGGTTGCGCCACAACAATTTTTGGAAAGTTGCGAATCTGTTGCCATCGCAACAATTTTCGACGTGTCAGGCCACAACTCGCAACCGCAACATCCCGATGGTAATTTAATTTCTAAAATAACTTCAATCAAATTTTATACGCGTTTCATACTCGTTTGAAACTAAACCGTACATTGTACAACCCGTCTTGCAATCGTTTATTATTAGCATTAGGCGATACAGTAATACACATACACGTGGCTTACAGTTGTAAGTATATTCAATGTAACTCAATATATAACATTTGTTATTCGGAATGATGTGAATTGATTGGCTGAAACAGCCAGTAACCAAAAAATCTAGCCACCCTGATGTTCGCAGAGTGGTTTCCTTCAAGTGAATTTGTCGCTTCGTTAATCCAATTTAACACTCCAAAACCATCGAGCGCTGCGGTCGAACGACTGTTCTCCTTAGGCAAAGCAATTTTGAGACCACGATTTTCTCGGCATTCAGACAAACATTTTCAAATGTTAACATTTTTGAAAGGCAACGTTGATCGTCATTACAGTGCATTGACGTTGTCACATTGAGATCATGAACAACTTTTAAATCATAACAGAGGAACAACAAAAAGCAGAAGAATATCATATATTACAGGAGCATATACATGATTTTTCATCATGCATCATAAAGGGTGTACAAATGTTCTGCACTTCTCTGTTTTCTATTTTTTTTGCTATATATACGGAACTCATATGAAAATATAACTAATAGCTGAGTACCTTTTTAAGATTATTAGAAAATGGAATTCATTTCATTTTCCATGCTATATTTATAAATGAAACGTTTCTTTCAGTATCTTGATATTTAATTAAAATCCTAGTTCACACATTTACTCGATCTATAATTTTTTTTCAGTAATACAATGCACTATTTTCAATATCTTAATATTATTATTATACATATCAATATATACGTAAAATAATTGAACACTATCTAATTAAAGTTGTATTTAATAATTAAAAAGTTGCGATTGCGACTTGCGGTTGCGATCGCAACTCTGTTTTTTCCAAAGTTGCTGTGGCGGTTGCGTCGCAACCTTTTTTTGTGGTGTTGCGGTTGCGCTGCGACATTTTAAAAGTTGCGTGCTCAACACTGAAGCCATGACTACACATGCTTTCTATAGTCTAAGGTGCAACTGAACGTTTTTGACTGGCAGTGCACGCCGCCAACATTTAGCATGTTGAATGTTGCCTCTCCTTACCGTGAGCGTGGCAATAAGGGTCATTTTGCATTGCTGTGGGCGGAGCTTATTTGACTTGCGGGATGGAGCGACGGTGTGGAGCGCGAAGACACCGTCAATGTAAAAGGGCCTTAAGTAGTCACAGTCACAGATATACGACCTTGGTGATCGGATTCGCGTCATCGCCGTTCATTTTAAGGAGATCATCCTGCCATCCCAGGCCAAATTTCCCCTCCCCGACTCGATTTTTTTTGTCGCAAAAGGATCCTTAGGGGATGGGTTATTGTGCCCTGAAATTTTATGGCGCTACGGACGCTAGAACATACCCCTCAGGGGGGATCCAAAGGGAGTTGACAATCGCATAAATTGGACTTGATTTTTTTTTGTAGCAAAAGGATCCTTAGCGGATGGGTTATTGTGCCCTGAAATTTTATGGCGCTACGGACGCTAGGACCCCCCACAGGGGGATCCAAAGGGGGTCGAAAATCGCAAAAATTAGACTTCATTTTTTTAGTTTTTTCACCTACATACCTATTTATGCGGAAAATAAGTAATATATATAGAAAATATCACGCCCCTTATCAAAAAGGAATCAAGTCTTGTACCTAAATGGTCTACTACTCTACTAAAGCTGCAAAATTTATATCGAAAACTGTTCGCGTGTTGGAACAACAGCTACATGGTGAATACCCAAATGCTATAAAATATATATATATATATATATTATATATATATATATATCTATGCACGACATTTCTTATATGTTACATTGAACTTCACAAGGAAATTGTTGCACATTATTCGTGCATAAAAATAGATCATGGAAACTGCATTCATTTATAAAAATTGTTCATGTTATTGCAATTCAATAGTATATTCTTATTTTTGGGCTCCTGAAAAATCATACATTTTATCATTCAAAAGATAATTAGTCATTGAGTTTTGATGCTAGAACAAAACCAAAGACAGTTTTAGAATCCTTGGAACATTTCTAAAAAACGTATGTTGATAAACTTCCGAATTTGGTAAAAAAAATTATAAAGCTCAAGCCAGAAGTAAAGTATCATTGATGTAAAAAAATCTTACAAAAATTTGATTTCCAAATTTTCCAATTTTTGAACATGAGTTTGTTGAAAATGCTTAAAGGATTCTAAAACTGTGTTTAGTTTTGTTCTAGCATCAAAACTCAATGACTAATTATCTTTTGAAATATCTATAAAAATGTACCAAGAACTAATTTTTCATAAAAAATAAGGCCCAAATCGAAAACGTTACACGAGTAAAGAAAGTTTATTGCAACAAATACATGTACTGTCCCAATTTCAGACGAATCGGATGAAAAAAGTCAAAACCTTGAGATGATCCCTTAAGTTTTGTGATCAACAAACATCTCGATAAGTTCCCAGATGATTCTTGCCATTAATTTTTACACGAGTGTATATACGTGGATAACTTGTTCGTTACGGGAAATAATGAAGAGAAATTGTTGGAAATTTATGAAACCGCGATGTCTCGCATGGATTCGGAAGGTTTCCAGCTTAGGTCTTGGCTGTCGAACTCTCCAAATTTGCAACGAAAATGTCTAATAGGGAGGTGGTAAACGTTCACACTGGAAGCTGCGATAAAATTCTGGGTTACATATATTACGTAGACTCGGGCGAGTTCAGTGTTAATGTTGAATGGAGCAAGGCGTTTGAAAGTGAAAAATTAACAAAGCGATTAATTTATCGAAGATCTCAACAGTTTTTGACTACCTAGGTATTTTGAACCCTGCTTTGGTGAGAGGTAAGGGCTTCTTGAGAGAAATGGGGCGCAGGAATATTGACTGGGATGAGGAACTCCCGGATGATCTGGTAAGGAGGTGGGAGGATTTGAGTGGAGGATACCGTCCAGCTGGGTGAAATGCGATTTGCTCGGAAAGCACTGGCTACTGATCAACCTGTGATATTTTTACGGATGCGTCAAAATTAAATTACGGCTTCGTTGCCTACGCTTCCTCCGATGCGATGCCTTCCCCTGTACAAAATTATAGCAAGACAAAATTGGCACCTGCCAAATCTAAAAGTCTTCCCACGTTAGAGCTTATGGCAGTTAAGATCATTAGTTTGCTAATAAAATAATTGAAGGATGTAATGATTTCGAACTTTATCATTGCCTGCGACTCGCATATAGTGTTGTCGTGGATCTTGAACGGATAGGCGAAAACCAAGAATTTGTTCACTAGTAATGGGTTGAAGGAAATTTCTATGTTTCTGGATCAATTGCAGTCAGATTAGAACTGGCGTTGTAACATAAAATATGTCATGAAACGAGGCTGGGCGACTTAATTGCCCCTCGTTTTCGATAGAGGGCTTGAAACCTCGGTAGTCGGAAGAGGAAAGGGGGAATTAAAGAGAGGAGAATGCACAGAAGGAGAGGGGACAGGAAAGGTAGGAAATAGAAAATAGCAGGATAAGCAATCGTGTGCGTTTACGCATCTGCCTCAGTAAAAAAAACTACTATCAGCATCGGATAATAATGACTAAGATGGTAAAATTTAATTAAATTTATTATTACGAACTGAACACGTGAGTTATTGGGTGTGATTGATCACACAGAGCACATTGAACGAAATGGCACACAAAATGATGATAAAACACACTGCAAATATAAAGTTCGCGCTTGAATTGTCGGCATGAAAATTTAATATGAAATGGCACACCAAATGAGAGAAGTACACACTGCGAATTATCAATGCGTGTTGGTGAACGACCACGTAATTTTAGCTTTGCCTAAGAGTTTATGACGTACCTAAGAGCACCATGAAGCACGACATAAGGATAACACAAGAATATTAAACCTTTGTCTCATCACATGGCATTACAAGTTAGAACGCTTCACACGGTGTCCAACGTAGTAACCCTTGCTAAAAACTTGCGTAACCTCACACACACTGAGGCTAAGGAAAACACAATACCCTAGACAATATAACACAAAGCACTAGGAATTGATTACACTCTTTAGGCAGGACACTTTTCCACGGCACTTCTCAATCTGCTGTTTTGTTATAAAACTTACACTTGTGATCACTACGTTATAAGTTCAAGGGTTATAAACTAGCGCAAGGACAGAACCAATGAGAATTCGAGGCGTCAGAACGCGCTAAAACTCTATCAATGAGTAAAAAAACCCCATCTACAAGTTTAAATACAAACAGAATACATGACAAAAATGTAACCTCTCCTATGTTGTGTATCTTCCAACAGTGCGTTTCACAATCATGCCTCCAGGCCAAAAGTTCATTCCACTCGAGTATCAGTTCATAATTTTATTGTATATGGAATACATCAGTTCATCAAACATCTGCCGACGAACATGCAATCAATCATTCCGACTCCGACTCTCCGTGCGCCAGCATCTCCATTTCACCCACCTGCAACAATTAAATCATTTACCCATTACTCTACCGCATAAATTGTGTTAATTTAGATATTTGATTCACTTCGAAGGCATCAAATTTTTATTACATAAATTTCGAATAGCATTGTTTCAAACTTTCTCTCACCCTCCAGATGCTATTTGATTTTCTTTGAGAGCCACGGTCTTGTTTTAATTTTTATTATTCTGCAAATAGAGACTTCGATTACCGACAAATTATATAAATTATTTCAATTTCATATATATATATATATATATATATATATATATATATTTTGACGCACGCTATATCCACATGTTATTTTCAGCACAACTTTATTTCCACAACCTCCTATTTACAACGCACTTCCCCTCAAGGGGATACAACTATTGTATCTATGGGAATAAGCGCTCCCAGGGGAACAATGTGAGGGCCCGAGCTAAAGGTTAGTTAGGCTTCCTTTTGTTTTAATAAAATAGGTTTATGTTTTGCTACGGACCATCTTTTTACGGGTCACTGCTGTCTTGTTTTTCAGCACCTACTACTTTCTTCTTAAAATTTTTTCTTGTTGCATGAACTTCTTTCCTAGCTTACTGTTTCTGTGCACCTTGTGCATGGATTCCGCGTTCCCTCAACTTAATACTAAATGGTGCCTTCGTTTTTCCTCTCTTACAAGATCTTTGTCGTGGTTCAGGGAGGCTAAAAATTTCTTATATGAAAATAATAATATTTCAAATGAACCGTCGTGATCTGCACCCTCGTAGTGTAAGAGCCGTATATTAATGGCCTGGAGAACTCGGAAGGTTAAAAATGGTGTGTCTTTTAATGCGCATAGCGCTTCTTCAGAAATTCTGGTCTACATGGAACGTTTTCAGTTCTGTTTAAAAATGTTTTGCATTGTCTATCGTATCTCCTATTCCTTGCGTGCCTTTTAGCAGTCGTTCAATTGATGGACTTGCTCACAGTTTTCTTTTTATGACGCTTTTCTCTCCAACTTCTTTAATTATAATAGAAGTGTTCCGTTGTTCATGAAAACTAATATACTCAGTGTATATGAAGACAGAATTTTTCGTCTGCGTGCTGCATAAACTTTCGTTGAATTTATTGAACTCACTCTAATCATCTTCGTAATAACAGTGGCTGATCCCTGAAGTGTAACTTAAATACAAAAATAATATGAAGTAAACAAGTGCACTTTTTGTTCACGATGCGGAAGTTAACGTGCTAGTCGAACTCACTTATAAAAGACCCAGTTACCTTATCCTGTCGTGTGCTTAGCGGTAAGGTGTTAATTCTCTCCCTAAATTTACCTCATTTTGAAAACGGCTGTTTTGAAGCAGTCCTCGGTACGTGGTATTCACACTGCTTGACACTAATGTTTGTGTCATGGATTTTTTGACAGATCTCCTAGCCCTGACAGTTTAAATGAAGAGAGCGTCGCATACCTGCCTTTCTTAGGAACTTGATGATGTTCAGGATAGCACTTGCGAACTTTTAGCTAAACTGCGTTTACTGCAACGCTTTATTATTGGCTACGTGAACTTACTTACAACTGTATTGCACTTGTTGCAACGTTTCATTTATGTCTAGGTAAACTTTGTATTCATTATCCAAATCCTCGAAGCTCGGTGACCTACTTATCATACAAACGACATACTTTAAGCGTGATTGTAATGATTTCCTTACTTATAAGTGTGTGCTTGTATTCTCTGCAAGCCCTTAATACCGATTGTCATTTAGCCATTGTATGAAATATCTTCGCTGGCAGGAATCTTGTGATACGTTCAGGAAATGATGTAGCTGAACTTCAGAGTGGAGAATTTTAGAGTTTCTATGCTGGAGTGGACTTGTGTTAGGCGAATACATTCCAGATCTTGAAGTATTTTTACACCACAGGTTCGATAATGCTATTAAATTTGTCCACGTGTGTGGACTGTTGTTCACGATTTGATCAAGTAAATATATACATTTTCTCCATATTTTTGTCCTTTCACTTTGGTGATACGTGGCCCTCTGGGGCATACAACTATTTTATCTACGGGAATTGGCACTCTTAAGCGGAAGATAGGAGCTTACGGTTATAGCTTGACAAATTAAGTTTTTATCTTGTAACAAACCATATTCTTTTCGGTTATCTTGTTGCAAACCATCTTCTTTCATCAAGACGTACTTTCTTCTGCAATATACCTAGTTTCATAGACTTTTTCCCAACTTTTTTTTTATGCGCAGGGGATCTTGTGTGGGAATAGCTTTTACAAGGATTTTTAATTTCCTTAACTCTAAACTAGAGAGTGCTTCACTTCCTTGTCTTCAGAACACAAGTTATGGTTAACGAGGTTTATGCTCATTCATAGGCAAAAGTATTATGAGTATGCTCCTGTTTTTAAATGCATAATGTCATCTTAGTTGGTAAAATTTGACAAAACACTTCAACGAAGCTGTTCGACCAAATTATTTAATACAGAAAATGAGTTATGTAGCAAGGTTATTACTTTATTTTACTTCAGACAACTGGTATCTTAAGGACACCGTCTAGGTAAAAAAAAAGTCCGTTGTTTATAGATGGATTTCTCTGAAATTTTCACAGTAGGTGTGAAATGATCCAAATATCATTTGTTATTTCGACAAAATTTTTGTATCTGCACTGGATTTTTTTTTATTTTCTAAAAAATATGATAAAATAGGTTTTTTTTTTAAATCCTACCACTTCTACAATTTTGAAGTTACAGAACCAGTACTTCGTTTTTAGATTGCTTAGATGTCTATATAACCACTCGCAATAGGGAATTTCGATAAATTTTTCTTTTGTGGATTTTGAAAAAAAAAATGAACTTTTTTTCCTTTTTTTTTTCATCTCGTGTAATTTTCAAAATAATAAATTTATCAAAAAATGCTATTGCGCCAGGATACACCTTGCTGAGCCCTATCGAATGGTATATAAACCATTCTCGTAGCTCTAAAATTGTGGAAGTAGAAGCATTTGAGAAACCAATTATCAAGTTTCCATAAAAACGAGTTTTTTCACAAAAAAAAATTGTTTTTCTTTTTATCTTTTGAACTACAGGGTTTTCTACAATGAACTCTTGAGCGTTTGTAGCACTTTTCAAGCCCTTTCGATTGATATAATTTACATTGCTGTAGCTCTGTAACTCTGAGAAAAAATATACAACAAAAGAGAATAGGTGTAATACATGAAAACAATTAATTTTTTTAATTTATCATTTTTTTTCGACCAAAATACGTTTTTTTGTCAAGTCAACTCCTTTGTTTTATAGCTCTTTTCAAGCCCTTTGGATTGGTGTGCTCGCCATAGCTGTAGCTATGATACTGCAGCTGTTATCGAGCTATGAATGAAAGCTGCGGTATCATGGATACGGCAGGACAACTAAATTCTGAAATTGTCAAAAATTATAACAAAAATGTTTATTCAGCGTTAGAATGTTTTGTTTGAATAATGGAAGCACTTTGAGTAGCCCATTAACGAACTATAATGCCATTCCCGCAGAGAAACGCTCAATTGACTCCCAATAATGAGGGGGGAGGGTTCAAGGTCACTCCACCCCCATCGCTTTCCCCCCCTCTGGTGGGCGCACTATTCGGAGTAGACGAAAAAGAAAAGTACCAATGGAAGCGCAAGAAAATTCTCTATAAGATGCATATATAAACAGAAAATCAACACATCACCTGATTTCTACCTAGACGGTGTCCTTAACTAGAGATAATGTTTTTTTTCTGTTCACTCTCAACGTGTAACATTACCTAACTCGTCATCTCTTTATTATTGTAAAACATTCACGTCAAAAACTATACATTTGTTGTGTGATCATCCATTTATATTAAAATAAAATGCTTATCAACTAATGACCGATATGTTAAAATTGTTTAATTAGAAATACAAATCTTGTAATCTTCGTGGTCCTCATGCTTATATATATGTATATTAATTTTTTTCGTGCTTCCTTAAAATGACATTTTTAAACATCTTCCGAAACATACAGTTCTAATATTATTTCCTGTCGTCAAGAATTGCGAAATTTTATATCATGTATATGTAAATTGTCAAAAGTGTTCTAAACCCACAATGAAAATGCATCGTCTATGAAATTGTGTTGTCTCTTATAATTATCATTACATGTATCATCAAATTTAGATTAACTAGGGAGCACGTTATAATTACCATTACATGTGTTAACAAATGTAGGCTAAGCAAGATTAGGAGAACATTGCCATCAATCATTTATTTTCGACTAGTGACATGAGTATTACAATACTCGTGTGTGTGTATCATCTAAGTGAATTAACTTTAAGGTATTTTAAAAACCAATGATAGTACTTTTGTACCATCTCAATTGGAAATAAAGTGTTTTTCATTCTTTCTTTCTTCCTTTCTTTCTTCTCGGACGGTTTTCGACGCACAACTGACTTTCGCAAGAGCTACACACTAAATATTTCTCGAGGGTTGCCCTCTATTTCTTATCAACTCAACCAATGATGTCCTCAAAAACTTCAGAAGTTAACACCTAAACCCCTCCGACGTGTCGATTTGGCTGTTTTATTGGCGTTGTTGAAGCTCAAAATTTCCTCCCCTTAGAATACAGAGACCCTTTTGAGCTTGTAACGCTCAACTATTTCTTGTATATTTTCTAAGGTTGCGCGTTTGGATTCCCCACAGTCCTGACATCCTGTCGCAGTGAGCGACCGTTGGATCGTAGGCTGTTCGCGTGCCCTCAGCTCAAGTGGTATGCATTATATCACTCTCTTGTGGTCACCTGATTCTCAGCTTGTCGGCCAACATCCCGGCTGGCTTACCCCAAACTCTTACGAGCTCCACATTCACACATCTCAAACACAAACATACAAGGCCTCACTAGACATACAAAGTGTTGATGCAACACGGACGCACTGTTGGAAGATGCAAGTTTTATTACGCGCTAAAATTTCAACGAACGATTCTTAAGAAAGTGCTAAAAACATTTCAACCTTTTAATAATAAAAAACGAAACAAAACATAATGGAGTCATTCAAAAAACACAATCTAGTCATTAATTCATATGATAAAAATATTTCGTAACAAATATGTACCTACCAATTTTAATGTTGCAGATTTACTCACGCGAGGTGGGCCTTTCTGTTGTTTCAAATTGAAGTCTCACGTGTGGCTTCATGGGCCTTGACTTCCTGCAACAGAATGACTGACCGTCATCCTCTTTGGACTGTGTGACTGCTACCAGCAAGCTAGCGCTGACCAACGTGATCGTAATACGGCCGGAGGCTAAGGGTGAATCAAACGACGCAGTGTTATCATTGGCGAAACATTCGAATTTACAAAAGTTGCTTAGCTTAACATCTCGTTTGTATGAAGCCAAACTCAAGTTCCAACTTAGGTTTAAATCTCGTTTGATGTGCTATCATGTGGCTGAAAATTACTGGGTGTCCGTTGAAAAAAATTCACTCCCCTGAAATATTCAATTATTTTGAAAATTCATCTATTGCTACGCTTCCATTGGTGATGGACTAGAATCTTTTCATGGATGACAAGGGTCTCCTTAGGAGCTAAGGTAGACTTAACAAGTGTCCTCACATGAATTACTATGTGGCTAACCCTGTTCTCTTGGCTCCTAAGAGACACTGCCGCCATCTTGGGTACCGGGTGGCGCCATGGCTGCAGCCACCTTGGAGTCGATGTAAACGGACGTCACTAGAAACCTTTTTTTATAATTTTCAGTAGAAGAACTGTGGCAACCCCTCACGACCCAACCTCTTTACGTTTGTAGTAGGGGGTTAGCTTCCGCTATTAATTACGCTATGCGCGCACGCTTCCCTGGCGCGCCAAAGCCATTTTCAAAGTTGAATAATTTGAAAATAACGCATCAGCGTGCAGAATGTCATTCGTGTAAAACATTCTTAAATGTGTTCCATTATTGATTCTTCGCAACGAACTTATGAAAATCGTTGTCAACATTAAAGTAAAATTTGACCAATATTCCGATCGGAAACAAAACGCAAAGTGTGTCATCGGCCATACGGTCAGTGAGCGGTAATACGGTGCGATCGCTTCAGAATGTAGGAGTAGATTTTACGTCACATTTCTACGTCCAATTGGGAGAGCAGTTCTCTAAAGTGAACGTGTTATTGTTCACCTGTCTAAGCATCAGAGAAATTCATTTAGAACTCATCCCTGATCTGAATAATGAATCTTATTTTAAGGCCTTCATTTTTTTCTAATACTTACGGCATTTTCGAGTCGGTGTACTCCTATAATGTTCCTTCTTTCATTCAGGGTAATATAATCTTGAACGAATCCGCTAAAGAGGATCTGGTTACTCAGCATTTCATGAAAAACAATATCTGACACATTCGAATTCTTGTCTACTCCGCTCAATACGGGGGAATCTGGGAGAGAATGATAGGAACAATGAAGAAATATTTGTACAAGACTATAGGTCGTAATAAGTGCGAATATTTCATATTTAAACTAATCTTATCTGACATTCAAGAGGCGATAAATTCTACACGGCTTCTTACTGCTGGAGGCGCCGACGGCATTGCTGAATTAATGACCCTTAATTCTTTCATTAAACCTCTAAAATCGGCATTATTTAACTTTGATTCTTATATTGGTTCTCAATTGGAGTTTCTTAGCAGAGCTCAATTAGTAAAAGCTCTTGAATTTAGACAGGAAACCTTTGAGAATTTCAGAGGCATGTACTATGCAGACTACTTGCTCTCGTTGAGAGAGCGCCAAGTGAACGCCTACCAGCCCAGGTGGGCAGAGCGGATAAAGACGGGTGACATCGTGCTGATTTCATCACCCGTCAAGGTTCGCCCGTTGTGGTCCATGGGCAAGGTTCTGAGGTAGTAGTACCCCGGCGCTGATGGGAGGACTCGTTCAGTAAAGTTGATGCGTCCTGACCGCAGCACAGCGGATTACACAATTTCACTCCTGTACCCCTTGGAGATATACGGTACCTGAGGATCGACAGATGCCCTTTCCTGACAGCGAGGCTACCAGGTGAAGCCGAAAAGAGCGGCGAACTCAAGTTAAAATGCTTGGAGAAACTCAGACAAATTAACTTATAACTTTTACTTGATAATTAGTAAGCTGAAAAAATAAGATTACTATTGGTGTTGAATTGACTATCTCTAAGTTGTTGAAACTTAAGTTGAACTCGGGTGTCGGAATTGAAACGCAGCTGAGTTTATACTTGAGTTTTTTGAACATTATTGACAGAAAATTTCACTCATACGTACTAAAAAATGCGGTAGCATTTAAATTTTGTCCCTGCAAGGTGTGGAAATTCCCCCTAGGTACCGTTCAGTTCGACTTATAATTTAGTAGTTTCACCTTTTCTTCGCCGTAATTCCGCGGTTTTCAAAGGAGCTATCAAACAGCTTTGGGTTGTCGTGTGTAGCCTGACTGTACCTCTCGGAAATTCGGTCCTGCAGTTCCCTTGTGTAGCCTGACTGTACCTCTCGGCAGTTCGGTCCTGCAGTTCTCGTGACTGATTCTGACTCATAACGAACGAAGCCAGTCCATGGAGCTAGGATATATGGAGGGAGCATAGCCGTCTGTGAAGAGAACCAGTTTTTGAGATTTCTCCTCTGTCTGTGGTAACCAATAGCCGTCTCGCAAGTGTGACGTCAGCATGGAAGCCAGTTACCTACTGACTACGCGAGAGTGCGGACGCGCTCGCTGCATGCTCTCCCAGCTGTTGAGTTAATCTCTAATCATTAATTTGGGATTTTAAGACTCCGAAAGATAATAAATTGGTTTCCTCACTTGAGGACATTTAATAATATCAAAATTTCTAGCAAAGGTACATTAAGAGTTGAAAACTATGAAGATTACAGGCCCTTGATTACAACAAATTAGAGCGACTTGCACGCACACCTCACCCTATGACATGTGTTGTGGTACTAATCTTGCTTCGGAAAATAGGAGGGGAGTGGAAGAGGAGGTGGGAGGAGCCAACTTCAGCCAAGCGTCTGTGGTTGGCTCAGAATTGTGACGTGTCGGGCATTCACACTGCCCGAGTCTCTCAACTTTTGCAGCCAAATTGAGCCCGATAATAATAATAAGCCCGATAATAATAAGGGATCGCCCTTTGAAAATAATCCCCCAGTAGTTCACACGCTGGCGCGATCGGGCCAGTAGTTCAATGGCTGGAAGCAAAAATTTAAAAAAAGTATTGGCTGAAGGATACGAACGTTCTGTTTTTTTTTCAATTGACCTAATTTCGCCAATAACATGTGCAAGAACTAGTAATTTTACGTGAGCTAACTGTATAAAAATATTAATGAACTGTCCATTGCATAAAGGATTTTAACTTCTTTTCATTTCGTGTAGATTGTGGTTTAGACACTGTTGAATCCAAAGCATCAATTTAAACATGTAAAGAAAGAAATTTAGCAGCTTAACTTGGAGCTTCTAGTGTTGGGCTGCAAGTCATCGTCTACTGTGTGCCCGCTGCGGAGTCTTCGCTTGGTCGGTTATTGGTCAACGCAGGGCGGAGCTTCAAGGATGAAGTTGAAAATTGGCGACTCTGGTAGCGGAGTTGTTCGTTTTAGGATGCCTGCGTGAATTTTCCTAGCGTCATTGTTCGCTGAGCGTTATTACCAGCCGGCAATGATCCAAGAAACTCGACTAGCTTCGTAAAAGTCAACTACTCTGTACAGGCACTCAGTGAATCCATCAGTGTAAGCCATTTTAGTCTGTAACTGACAATATCAGTTTTAGTCTGTAACAGACAATATCAGTATGCAGTAAATTACTGTCAACTAAAAGGGTTATCCAAGTGTTCGATATCTTCTGTGAAGCTCAGTTCGAGTTCACGGTCAGTTTGTTCATACCGTGAGGTCTTTGTGGGCGAAGCGGATGGCCGAGGCACTTCGGAAAGAGGCCCGCCCAATCGACTTGCCGAGGACGAACAGCCCGCACATGAGCATGCATCGGAGTGCCGTGGCCGATGCCCCGGGCTTTGTTACCGTGGGACATTGCGAATTGTCGTCGTGATGTGCGTTGCAAACATGCAAGGGGCAACATCCGCGAAGTCGTGGGATGAAAGATTTAATGGAAGGGGAGGTCATTAGAAAAATTTTTACTGTGCTTTGCCCGGGATCCAGGACGACCTTGTCGACCCTGAATGTTCCGAGTAAAGCATCACCGAGGAAAAGGGGATCGTACGTCGAAAGAAGCGTTATGTTTGAAATGTCGTCCTGGGAATACGTTGGTTCGAAGATTACTACCGTCTGTCCGCAAAGGGTCGGTTACGTTGGAGTAGGAACAGTTTTTCCTTCTCGGATTTGGTCTTAGTCTGGAGTTAAAAGTCGCTGCCCGTCGTGCCCTCCCTGCGAATAATTGAAATCATGTATAAGCAGGACATTATTACGTCTCCCAAGCACTTCGGCACACCATTCAACTGCAGGGCTCGTTGAATGGACCACTGAGATACCGAATCAAACGCCTTTGCCAGAGCAAGGAAGGCCAGGTAGACGGGGGCAATCTGGTCTCGGGTTACTGAGAGCACTCCGTCCAGAACAGCCAGATTTTCAGCGCACGCGTCCACCGGCAGAAAAGCCTTTTGGCGTTTGCTTATCGGAATGTCTGTGATTAGCCTCGCGGACATCACCTTGCCAAACAGTCGAGCTATATGGGAGGTAACCGTAATAGGACGGAAGTCCCCGGGAGCGACAGGCTCAGCAACTTTGGGAATTAGGGGGGTTCTCCCCAATCTGAGCGCTTTGGGCATATACCCCGACATTAGCCATGCGTTTAAACACGCTGCAAGGATCATCAACGGAGCCGCTTTTAGGTCCCTGAGCGTCACGCCATTAGGGCCACACGCAGTTTCCCTTGACAAACGCAAAGAGCCAGCAGCTTCGTCTACCGTTATGAGGAGGATGGTACCTCTTTTATAATCAGCACTGACTTTTCCTGGTCGACCATCCACAGGGGATAGTCTTTGAAACAATTAGGCTTGCGCCGCCCTGCGCCGATCCCTGTCGTAAAGAGCCTGCAGTCTTTTATGGGTCTGCCTCCTCTGCTGTCTACGGCCAACTGGGTTTTCCTGGGCAGGTCGCACATGGCGACCCATCCCAGGCTCCCTGCCGTTCCGCCGGGCCAACGGTGCGACATTATCAGGAGGACGAAGACGTTCCACCAGATCCAACAAATGCCGATCAAGGGCATCTCTACTCTCAGGTGATACCGTCTCGCAGGGCCACTCAGCCTCCACAGCATCGATAATAGCCAGGAGGTCAGGAGCTCTCCAGTTCGGACCATCAAAGTCAGTTTCCGTTAGCAGTTCTCTGGTGTAGCTCGCCAGTTCTCTCAAATGATCCTGGGCCTCGGGGTTTTGGGCCCAGGTCGGACCCCGGGCAGCCTGCTCTACTCGGGATCTTAATTCGTCCACCATAGTCTCCACCATACCCCGGTGTTCAGCTGTTCGCCTCCGGCCCTTTATGGCCTGGAGGGTTCTGTCACGGAAGAGCTCAGCTATTTGCTGATTGGCCGTGGTTGGTCTCAGCACATCATAAATGGGGGTAGCTTCGACCATTGCCAGTCTCCTTTTTTTCCTCTGTGGTGTTCTCCCTCAGGCTGCTTTACACTCCGGGCAAACTACGTAAACCTTTAGACTTTGTATATCTATGCCCGAAGTGAGTGCCTGAGGTGCAAACGAACCCAGCTGGGTAAGGAAAACACAACTGGAATTAATGTATTATTGAGAAGATCGCCGATAGTATGGCACATGAGGTAAATGATTACAGGCAGGTAGAATAGTACACAAGGACGACTTGGAGGACCGACGGTTGTCGGTAAGTCGCGTCGTGCGTGCCGTGGCGTAGCGGTGCGCCGTCGAGGTGGCGATGGAGGCCGTGAGGCTACTGCTTGCTGAGCAGCCGAGACTAGTGAATGTCGGAGTCACTGCGCGGAGAGTCGCAGGGAGAAGTCTTGTGTGAGCCGCTGCTGTGAAGAGGCTCGTTGGAAGACTTGTGTGAGCTGCTGCTGTGAGGAGGCTCGCTGGAAGGCTTGTGTGAGCCGTTGCAGTGACGAGGCTCTCAGGATGAAGACTTGTGTGAATATCAGGGTTCCTGCGAGTGCACCGAGTGAGCTGTGCGAACTGAACTGGGCTTCGCGCGCAGCTCTTTATATAGGTCTGGTAGCGGCCGCACCACGGTCATGGTAGACGAAAGAGGAGGTAGCGGCAAACCAGTCTTTTATCGAATCGTGCTGCGTGCGAGTGACGTCAAGGCATCGCACCATTAGCAGCGCCGCTTACATAAAGGTACATTGCATATGGCAACACTGCTAACCCGAAATCTGGCATTACTGTAAGCGAAGCGTTACTGGTACGACAATCTGGCATGCCGTTGAAACGAAGTGTGATGGCGTTAAGTGAAGTGAAATGTTGCGGCCTCACGTGAAATTTAATAAGTGTTCTTTAATTTAATGTCGGATTAATTCTAAAAATTTACCTAAGATATTTCAATGTCTTGGTTTCAATTCTAAAGAATGGATTTTGCCGAGTTGAAATGTTCAGGTTAATTAATAACTTATTTATGTTAGCAACTGCCATTTCAAAAAGACCGACTACCGAAAAATCCTATCAGCATTTAATTAAGACGCACATTTCAATGGAAAGTGGTGTTGTGCTGTTATATGATCACTGGAGTTTGGAACTGGAAGGTAAGAAATGAAACTTTTAATATATTTTAAAAAGGATGGCTTATAACTTATTTTTTCAGTGGATGAAGTTGCATCTCTTTATCAAAGCTTTGAAACCAGATACAATTAGAACAGTTCAAATTTGATATGCTAGTTCCATGGGAAAATGCTGTTGACTTGCCTGAAATTTAAAATATAAAGTAAACAAAGAATTAGGAATATGATGTGCTACAATAATTCAATGCCAAAAAATGACATAAGCCTACTGCTTATTTTCAATTTTTTTTAATATCTTGGAGCTTTTCATTCCAAAAAGGTGACCTAAATCGGTCAATGTGAAGTTTAATGCAACCACGGAAATTAATAATTATATTCCAAACAATCACTAAAGGAACCCATTTAAGAACGTTTTAAAAGAATGACATTCTGCTCGCTGATGCGTTATTTTCGAATAATTGAACTTTGAAGTTGGCCTTCCCGCACCATAGGAAGCAAGCGTAATTTAATTAAAAACGGAAGCTAACCCCCTATTACAAACGTAGAGAGGTTGGGTCGTGAGGGGGAGGCACAATTAATTGACAATTATTTACCTTGAATACTAAGTGCCTATTCAAGAGGCTGCAAAAGCCGGGTCGAGAAGTTCAAGTCGCAGAAAGAGACTGCTTTTTACGCAATAGAAATAAGTTAGAGGTACCAGACCCACTTTTATTAAAAGGACGACATGCTGCCCAAGCAGAACAAGCTCAAAGATAATTTAATGAGTGAACGCCAAAGCGTCACAAGTAATGATAATTAAAGCTATTTAAGGGGAATGCAGTCTGCTAGAAGCGCAAACATGCTTATTTATAGAAAGTTAAATTTAAACACAAAAACCGGAAAAAAATATGCAGCTGCAAAACAAAAAACAACGAACAAAAAGATCTCATTTCATCAGTTTCAAATTTTTGTCTGTGAACTAAGAGAGGCCAACTGAAGAAAACTTTTTCTTCCACAAAGCCGCCATCAGAAATAAGGAAAATATTCAACAGGAAATTTCATTGAACAAACAAAATTGGTTGTTCGTGTTTGTTAGTTGATCTGTCTCCCTTTCACGCTCTTAAAGACGCTTAACTACTGTATCTGTGATGCGAGTTTCACAAGTGCACAAGTATTAGAATATTTTAATCGCGGGCGCTATTAGGATGGAAATATTTCTTTATGGTCCACATCTGAAAGATTTCTATACAGACAATATCGAATCCCGTCATTTATGACGAGTCGTGTACACAATTATGTATACTGAGTGTTTCAGAATACGAGGTACAAAATTGCACATCAAGTAGAAAATGGCCAAATAAACACTTTTTGTCCTATGAAATTTTCCCCCAAAAAATCGGGGTTGGGAGGCATTAGGTGTTAATTGTTTTTAAGGTTGAAATTTAATGGCACAATTACTCGCGATATTGATTCTGAATTTACTTTACAAAAATTGTTCAAAATGTGTTCCACCTACATCTATGCACTTTTCGAATGTTAGCCTTAACGGCTGCCGAATATTAGGAAACACGTCTGGCATTAAGGTATCTTACCTGCAGCCACTGCAATTCTGGCCTCAAGATCTTCCTCAGACTCAATGGGTGTAGCATAAACAAGGACAAGGCTCATTCACGTGTCCCAAAAATTGAAATCGAGTGGAGTCATGTCAGGAGATCTAGGAGGTCATGCAACTAGCACATTTCGCCGGATCAACGTAAATTCAAAATCAATATTGCGAGTAGTTTATTCATTAAATTTCACCCTTAAAAACAATAAACTGCTAATATCTCAATGTCTCTTTCTTCGGAAAATTTTATAGAAGAAAAAGTTTTTATTTGGATATCTTCTAGTTGGTGTGCAATTTTTTGCCTCTTATTCTGAATCTGAAACACCCTGTATATTGCTGACAAGTGTTTTCTGAGTAGGTAATGTAGGCATTGTCTACACTGAGAAGCATAGATATGTATCAACAGTTTTTTATTACTAAGTACGCACTAATTCATTGAAATTATAATAGTTAATTCAATGACTATGCTTCAAATCCCCAAAATTATGTATACGTGTAGATAAGGTAGACCAGATTTGCACACTGCCTTTTCTTCTCTGTACCTACACTATGCAGGGTAACAATGCAGAAAAGGTGTCATATTATTGCTCAACTCTATGTTACATTTCGGCTATATATAATAAGCAAAAGTTGTTCTGCTTTCATCGCAGGGTTCTGACGTTTTCGGAGCGTTTTTTTACGAATAAAAGTCACTTCTAGCTTCTTTGCGTGTAATATGATACTATCTCTTATTTTCGTCTAACTTTTTACTTTGTATTGGACACTTTGTTATTTTAATAAACGCCCAGGTTCTTCTCATTTCGTGTTTTTTGGAGCAATTTGAAACGTTTCCAGCAAGAGAATTTGTACTATCGCATAAATGCAAAAACCATTGCAGCTGAGATAGTGCATTGTTTTCAGTTTCAATGTGTGTGTGACTGTAAGTGAAGTTTTTGCTGGTGTGTGTAATTATTTTCATTGCAGCTCGTTTACATCGTATTTTAATTTTTTTCGAGTGTCTCAATGCCGATATAGATAACCTTACAACATTTCCAAATCTTCCTTAACAAGAAGTAATTAATTATATAATGCTACAAAACGAATACTATTCCAGTTTTTAAAAATGTATCAAGATAATTATAAAATTCTCCATTTCAGCGTATACTTGCTTAGAAACTGGGGAGTGATACGAAGATAAAAATTAAACATGATGATGATATAGTGAAATACAATATAACTCTGAAAGAACCAAATTACATTCAAGGAATAACTTGAGAAATGAGCAGAAATTTTTATTATTAATACATGTTAACTTGACGTAAAAACACGGAAGCCATATCAATTTTGATAACATGACTTGAAAACTAGAAGTCTTTGTGCACTAGACCATAGCTTCAGGTTTCGGCAAAGACTACTCATTGGCAATGAATCATAACCTAAAGACTAGAAATGTTTATGATCATTATCAATCAATGCATCATTTTGAGCATACAGAGTTACCACTCTTTATGTGAGTACAATGTATTGCATCAGCTGAAATGTTCTACAAGTAACTTGCAACACATTTAATACTATTTTCCAGTTCCTATGTATTAATTGAAGGAAAAATGAACAAAACAGAAATATACAGAACGAATTTGCGATGCTTTCAATTACTAATTCCTGCTTTTAACTACAAAATATACATCAATGCTGGGTACAAAAATTTTATTTCGCACTCGTAGGTTTCTCATATATATCTGTGCAAACCCTCAATGACTAGATAACATGACGGTATTAGGTGATAGGAATAAATACGCTGTTTCATACTTAGAACAAAACAATCAACAAAAACATTGCGTATTTTTTAGATTTTTCAGCAAAGCATTCTAACTCTGTTTTGGTTTACTTTTAGTTTTAAAGAATTATAAATAATTTTTAGCAAAAATTAGAATCGAAGACACCAAAAAAGAGCGACTCCAACCACGACTCTACCACATCCGAATGAACGACTCCGACTCCGACTCCGACTCCACCACATTCGGAAAAGCGACTCCGACTCCGACTCCGACTCCATCACACTTCAGAGTAGCGACTCCGACTCCGACTCCACCACACTTCAGAGAAGCGACTCCGACTCCGACTCCACCCTAAAACATCCGATTCCGGCGACTCCGACTCCCGACTCCGACTCCGCAACCCTGTTATGAAGTGAGATGAATTTACTGAAAATTAGAAGTACATAATATAATTATGAAGAATATACAGATTTTTAAAAATTTCTTTATCCGAGAATCAGAAATTTGCTGCAGGTTTATGGGAAATTTTCCTGAAAGTGGATCTGACAATCCCCCACTGTCGACTAGTTTCCTGTCAGTTTTTTTCATGTGATGAACTGCTGCTCTCATAGTTGAAAGATGATAAGATAAGGTCATTGCCAAACATTTGTTGGTCTATTTAGGATGGGGTACATTCGGAATTTAGATAACTTTTTTGCAATGATGCATTAGTTGCTCCCTTTAGTATTCAGTATTTTCAGTATTAACTAAAAACTTTTTCGAACCGGTGTTATTGAGTGTATAATTGACTCAAACTAATTATTATTGGCTGATTCCTTACATTTGGACATAATTGATTACCCAAAAATTATGTAGTAATTTTTTGCTCTTGAAGGTAGTAAGAAATAGTGAAAATTATGAAAATTTGGAAATGAAATATCAGCAGACATCCTGTTATATATATTTTTTTCTTTTCATCTGTAGGATAGTATTGTTATCTAGAATCTATATTCATTAGTATCCACGTAATGATAGGTCATCATGGGTGAGTTTTGTGAGTTATTTTATTAGTGTTAAGGAAATATTGCTCATGCCCATGTCCACACTGTAGCACCATTTATCTCCATGCCAAATTTGAGTTGTGCACATTTAATGACTTCCTAAAGTACTCCATTAAGCTGTGTCTCAGGTGCAAATGGTGCAGCTGCTGCCAATGTTCAAGACTCATCCATAGTTAGTCTTGGTATCTATGTTTTCATAATTCAAATTGAACTGGTCCAGTTTGTTGGAAATAAACACTATAAAACATTTCTTTTTGCAAGTTGGTTCTTCAGACGAGCTAGTTGGGTTTGAATGTACAAATACAGCAAGAAGAGTTGGCAACAAAATGCCCTGTTTGAATTTCAACCTGTGAGTGAGTTACTTTGCCTTCATTTTAACAGGCCATTTCTACTGTGTTTTAAATTTTTAGTCATCTAATGAGTCTGATGAAACTTGTTCTTCATCGAGAATTGCCACACCCCTAATTGTAGTACAAATATATCTAATACATTCATCCATTAAAACATGTCATATTCATAAGCTAAAGATTAAGTCCATTGTACTTTGGTACTTTTGTTATCAGGAGTGGTAGGAGATTCCTCTAAGTTCTTATGGGTCTACACCTTTTTCACTCCAAATTAATCTGTCAAGTTCGATTTCATCAAAGTCAAGTTCAATTTCATCCACGTCGAGTTCAATTTAATCCACGTCGAGCTCAGTTTAATCCAAGTCGAGCTCAGTTTAATCCAAGTCGAGTTCAATTTGATCCGAGTCGAGTTCAATTTGATCCGAGTCGAGTTCAATTTGATCTGAGTCGAGTTCAATTTGATCCGAGTCGAGTTCAATTTGATCCGAGTCGAGTTCAATTTGATCCGAGTCGAGTTCAATTTGATCCGAGTCGAGTTCAATTTGATCCGAGTCGAGTTCAATTTGATCCGAGTCGAGTTCAATTTGATCCGAGTCGAGTTCAATTTGATCCGAGTCGAGTTCAATTTGATCCGAGTCGAGTTCAATTTGATCCGAGTCGAGTTCAATTTGATCCGAGTCGAGTTCAATTTGATCCGAGTCGGGTTCAATTTGATCCGAGTCGAGTTCAATTTGATCCTAGTCGAGTTCAATTTGATCCGAGTCGAGTTCAATTTGATCCGAGTCAAGTTCAATTTGATCCGAGTCGAGTTCAATTTGATCCGAGTCGAGTTCAATTTGATCCGAGTCAAGTTCAATTTGATCCGAGTCGAGTTCAATTTGATCCGAGTCGAGTTCAATTTGATCCGACTTGACTTGGATTAAATTGTACTTGGATTAAATTGTACTTGGATTAAATTGTACTTGGATTAAATTGTACTTGGATTAAATTGTACTTGGATTAAATTGTATTTGGATTAAATTGTACTTGACTTGGATTAAATTGTACTTGACTTGGATTAAATTGTACTTGACTTGGATTAAATTGTACTTGACTTGGATTAAATTGTACTTGACTTGGATTAAATTGTACTTGACTTGGATTAAATTGTACTTGACTTGGATTGAATTGTACTTGACTTGGATTAAATTGTACTTGACTTGGATTAAATTGTACTTGACTTGGATTAAATTGTACTTAACTTTGATTAAATTGTACTTGACTTTGATTAAATTGAACTTGACTTTGATTAAATTGAACTTGACTTTGATTAAATTGAGCTTGACTTGGACTAATTTGAACTTGACTTGGACTAATTTGAACTTGACTTGGTTTAATTTGAACTTGACTTGGTTTAATTTGAACTTGACTTGGATGGATTAATTTGAACTTGACTTGGTTTAATTTGAACTTGACTTGGATGGATTAATTTGAACTTGACTTGGATGGATTAATTTGAACTTGACTTGGATGGATTGATTTGAACTTGACTTGGATGGATTAATTTGAACTTGACTTGGATGGATTAAATTGAACTAGACTTGGATGGATTAAATTAAACTAGACTTGGATGGATTAAATTGAACTAGACTTGGATGGATTAAATTGAACTAGACTTGGATGGATTAAATTGAACTAGACTTGGATGGATTAAATTGAACTAGACTCGGATGGATTAAATTGAACTAGACTTGGATGGATTAAATTGAACTAGACTTGGATGGATTAAATTGAACTAGACTTGGATGGATTAAATTGAACTAGACTTGGATGGATTAAATTGAACTAGACTTGGATGGATTAAATTGAACTATACTTGGATGGATTAAATTGAACTATACTTGGATGGATTAAATTGAACTAGACTTGGATGGATTAAATTGAACTAGACTTGGATGGATTAAATTGAACTAGACTTCGATGGATTAAATTGAACTAGACTTGGATGGATTAAATTGAACTAGACTTGGATGGATTAAATTGAACTAGACTTGGATGGATTAAATTGAACTAGACTTGGATGGATTAAATTGAACTAGACTTGGATGGATTAAATTGAACTAGACTTGGATGGATTAAATTGAACTAGACTTGGATGGATTAAATTGAACTAGACTTGGATGGATTAAATTGAACTAGACTTGGATGGATTAAATTGAACTAGACTTGGATGGATTAAATTGAACTAGACTTGGATGGATTAAATTGAACTATACTTGGATGGATTAAATTGAACTATACTTGGATGGATTAAATTGAACTAGACTTGGATGGATTAAATTGAACTAGACTTGGATGGATTAAATTGAACTAGACTTGGATGGATTAAATTGAACTAGACTTGGATGAATTAAATTGAACTAGACTTGGATGGATTAAATTGAACTAGACTTGGATGGATTAAATTGAACTAGACTTGATGGATTAAATTGAACTAGACTTGGATGGATTAAATTGAACTAGACTTGGATGGATTAAATTGAACTAGACTTGGATGGATTAAATTGAACTAGACTTGGATGGATTAAATTGAACTAGACTTGGATGGATTAAATTGAACTAGACTTGGATGGATTAAATTGAACTAGACTTGGATGGATTAAATTGAACTAGACTTGGATGGATTAAATTGAACTAGACTTGGATGGATTAAATTGAACTAGACTTGGATGGATTAAATTGAACTAGACTTGGATGGATTAAATTGAACTAGACTTGGATGGATTAAATTGAACTAGACTTGGATGAATTAAATTGAACTAGACTTGGATGGATTAAATTGAACTAGACTTGGATGGATTAAATTGAACTAGACTTGATGGATTAAATTGAACTAGACTTGGATGGATTAAATTGAACTAGACTTGGATGGATTAAATTGAACTAGACTTGGATGGATTAAATTGAATTAGACTTGGATGGATTAAATTGAACTAGACTTGGATGGATTAAATTGAATTAGACTTGGTTGGATTGAATTGTAGGGAAAAAGGTGTAGTTTTTCTCTTTTGAGGTAATTATTTTTCAACATTTAAATATGAATTCTTTCTCAGCCTTGTTAGATAGTGTTGAGCTCATTTTAGTATTTTAGAAAACTCTTAAACGAATTGTGTTTTCATTTAGGGTCATTTTTTGGCGTTTTCTTGTGTTTACGGTTATGAAAGATTTCAGAACAAGGGAAACTAAATTTTTATATAAAAAAGTTTTGCTTAGTGCTGTTTCTTATGAATTTTTTTTTATCTTCCAGGACATTGAAGTGACATGCAACCAGAACAAGCTGGTGATCATTCACTGATGTTGGATAATGATCCACCTACACTGGTTCCTATCCCTGCATCCCAACTGATTTCAGAAGTAGGGATCCCAATTTCATCATCATCTCAGCATCCTCCAACTCATATGACCAGTGGTTTAAGTCAACCAGCCATTAAAAGAGCCTACCAAAGTCCTCAACCAGCCACCAAAAGAGCCTACTCAAGTCCTCGACCAACCACCAAAAAGCCTACTCAAGTCCTCAACCTGCCACCAAAAGAGCCTACTCAAGTCCTCAACCTGCCACCAAAAGAGCCTACTCAAGTCCTCAACCAACCACCAAATAAGCCTACTCAAGTCCTCAACCTGCCACCAAAAGAGCCTACTCAAGTCCTCAACCAGCCACCAAAAGAGCCTACTCAAGTCCTGAACCGGCCACCGAAAGAGCCTACTCAAGTCCTCAATCAGCCACAAAAAAGCCTATTCAAGTCCTAAATCAGCCACCAAAAGAGCCCATTTGAGATTTCAATCTGTTTCTGAGAGAGACCATTCAAGTCCTCAAACAGCTACCAAGAGTTCCAGTCTTTTCTCAGCTTCCAAGCAGGCGTTATCAAGTCCACAATCATCCAGCAAGCAAGCCTGTTTGACTTTTAAATCAGCCATGGTGTCAACTCACTCATCTGCGAATAAAGATTACCAACTTCCCAATCATTCGCTGAAGGAGCTAGTTTAACTCATTCTCTAGATAAGATTCCTCAATCTGCAACTGAAATGTTCTCTTCAATTTGTCAGCCAGAAACTTCAATTCAGCATTCAATTCCAAGTCTGTCTTGTCAGCGAGAATTATTTCCTTGCCCCATCAGGGTGGAAAGTGCGGCAAACTCAAAGCAACGCAAGAAAAGACGCTTATCTGGTAGGAAAAAGAGACCTGTTCAGTACAAGCGTTTCAACATTGACACGCAGCTAACTCAATTGTACCCAAAGCTGGGACCATACCTGAGTGAATTCATAAAATGAAACTGAAAGGCAAAAGGAGGTACACACTCTATCAAAAATGGATGGCTGTCAATTTCCTTGTGAGCTGCAGTACATCAGGATACAATTTGTTGAGGAGAATGCTGCCATTGCCTTCACTGTCTACTGTTGAAAGATTGCTAAAAACTTTGAAAATGTCTCCGAGTGTTTCCACAAGAAATGTTCAAATGCCTAAATTGAAGGTTAATCCTCAAACTAATGCTGATAGGCTTACATTCATTGTGTTAGACGAAATGTCTTCGAGAAAAGGACTTGCTTACAATCAGAGTAAGGATCTTATTATTGGATATGAGGATGATGGCGAGACTCGTTCAAGGAAGTTGGCATCATCTGCTCTGTGTGTAATGGCAGTTGGTGTGAGAAGTCATTGTAAATTTCCCATTGGCTATTATTTCTCTGTCAATGTTATGAAGTCTGCTGAAGTTGCTGCAATAATTACAAATGCAATCAAAATATTGGAAAATGAAGAGTTCTCAGTTCTTGGCATAACTACTGATCAAGGTTCTAATTTTGAAACAGCTTTGAAGACCCTTGGATCCACACCACTCAACCCAAAAATTACAATTAATCACCAAACCTATTTTGCATTCAGAGATCCTCCGCACTTGCTAAAAAGTGCTCGAAACTTTCTGCTGAATGGAGATGTAAATGTTCCATCCTTCTGAGCACCAGCTAGTTGGAAAGATGTTGAAACTGTCTTCCAGTTAGACCGGGACAAAAGCCTTCAAAGAATGCCACGTGTTACCTACAAACATGTGTACGATTTGAAATTTGGTTCCAAAATGAAAGTCAAATTAGCAGCTCAGGTTCTCTCTAATTCATGCTCGGCTGCTATTGATACCTGCATTGCTAAGGGCAAAATAGGCTCTTCTGCTGCAGCAACAAGCACGTATTTGAAAAAAATAAACGACATATTTGATGTCTTGAATTCAACACCAGGAGACCCTGTGCCACTTCGAAAACCAATCCATTCTCGATCACCTTCCATTCAATTTTTGAAGGAGACTGTTAAATGGTTGCAAGAATTGGAAGACTTGAACTTTGCCCGGAGATGCCGCTTCATCCAAGGATTGATACAATCCATAACGGTCATTCTTTCGTTGAGACCTGTTTTGGATGGCCATCATCTGCCATACCTATCTACATGAAATCTCTGCCAAGATGAGCTCGAATTGTTCTTTGGCAAAATTCGTCTGCTGCAGAACTTCTCAGATGCCCAATCGTTCACGCAGAACTACGCCAAGATTACTGCTTCTTCTCTCATTCGAGCTCCTCTTGCTTCCAACTGCGAGACAGCTCCTGACGAGCAATTAGGAGAGACCTTGGGCTTCTTAGCAGAGGTGAGATGAGTCTGGCAACCCGTTAAGGAATACAAACGTGCCAGAATAAAATTTAGGATGTCCAGATTATAGTCCGATTTTCTCAACTCAATGATTAGGAGTCTTATTTAATAGATATTTGCACTTTTTACACTTATATTCCTTCCAAGTTTTCATAAGTTTCGATTATGATTGTTATTTAAGATCTTTCAAAAATCTAGATATGTTAGACAACATTAAATGTTAGAGAGGAATTGTGGGACATAGATAGAGTGCATAAACTTATGTTTTTTTAACCCATGTATTTAACAATTCTCTGCCTGTTACTTTCAATCTTGTGTTTCTTTTTTTCCCCTCATATCTTGTTTCTCCCATGAAATCCCACTTTGCATTCCCTTATCTCCTCATCAAATGGTGCCTTTCTCCTTCCTCTCCTCTAAACACGCTTTTTAGCGGTTATGGAGGCTTAAACTAACATAATCTAATCTTTAGCTTATGCTATTTTTTTTTCTCCTTTGAGACTCCTTATATTTTTACATTTAGTATTATGCTCTAGTTTCTCATTTTCATTTCTTTGTATGCTTTTCAATGCTGCTTCCTGTTCAGCGTAATTCTTTACAACTGACCTCTTTTTCTAGTTGCTCTCATCTGCATCTCAATGTATCTTATTAGGTTAACTTTCTGTTTTCTCTAACATTTAAATCTGTACCCTTAAATGCAACTAAAATGCTGGCTTATGAAGTCACAGACTTACTTGAAGAAAATTTTAACTTGAGTTCACATTTTTTCTTGCCTTTCAGGTGCCGGAAGAAAGGGAAGTAGTGCCACCTATCATTCCGGTGTCTAAAGAGGAACAACAGGCTGCTGTAGTGTTTAACGGAGCCACCGAGATTGGAGGAATTTTTGCTTCTTTGGAAGTGGAAGATGCCGCCACTTATTTCTCCGGTTACCTTGCCATGAAAACAGACCTCTATCACAAGCAGCTAACAAAAACATCTTTGGCTGACTGCAGTACTTGTTCTTCCATTCTTAGCGTAAAAAATTTCAGTTTTCATTTGTTTGTGTCATTTAAAGAGTATGTTCAGTCTGATGATCCGCGCAAGGGACTGAAATATTGCAGTGAATCTTTTGTACACACTATCATTTCTTATGAGGGAGTTTTCCTTTATCTTTTTAGTAAAATTAGTCACCTACCAGGGTTCTGCAAATCTGTGTGTAAAGTAATCAATGATAACTGCCCCAAACCTCGCACCTGCTGTTCTCAAATAACAATTTATACCTCATAAAATTCTTTGTCAGATGTAGAACACTGCAGTCAATTAGGGCATACAACAGATCTCTGCGGACTACCTGTTCCAAAGAGAAACTCGGTAAAAAAATGCACAAATGATTCACTTCGCAATGCTTTGATTCACTTCAGAGTGATTCATTTTGGTTAATGAACAACCATTAGTGTTGAACTTGTGGTAGCCTTTTTTTGTTAATGTGAAACTCATTAAAGTCTGTGAAGCGTTTTCTTGAATCGAGCTGGTGATGAACCTTGTGCATTAGTTTGCGTTGAATTTAAGGCTGTGTACGAATATTTTGCACAATGTTGCCTAGCTCATAACACATTTATGTTTGGTGTGTATGGTTAACTATGATTTATTTCTTCCATGCAGAATTGCAGAGAGTTAGAAGAATTGGTACTAAAATTGTAATTTTGACCTACTGGTCATTCTAAAGTATATCTTTATAATCCTTCATGCTAAATTTCTTCACTTTTGAAGATTAAGGGTTCAATTAACTTTTATTTTATAGTTTTATCCTTACTGGCACGCAGTATATCCTGATGCTCAACTATAGCGCTAATGCATCGGGAGTTCTGCAGTTTATTATTTGTAAGTCTTTTGTCGTCTGTGATTACCCAAGTCTTTTCCTAGAGTTTAATAATTTGTTGTGTGTTGTTTATTTTGTGTATATTTTGGAGTTTATAACCGGAAAGTGTTGAAGCGCGCCTAGAGCGGTGGTGTACCAAATGTTGTTTTGATAGGAAAATAGTTTGTTTCATTCATTATCGCCAAAAAATTACGTGATATATATTTAATGTATTTTTAAGTGAGGTAAATATTTTACTGGGACTAATTGTTGCTTGTCTTTTGCTCCCCATTCTTACAGAACTGGTTATGTTAGGTGCCAAAGTGAGAGCTTGGTAGGGCTTCTTTTTGTTAAAATTTCAAAGCTTTGTTTTCTTTGGTCAAGAACTCTTTTCTTTTTATTCACTGCTGTCCGTTTCTCATCACCTATGATTTTCTTCTTCAGCGTTAATATTGTCAAAATCTTGCTCCTCAATTTAACGTTTCTCTGTACAGGGTATCGACCCCTCAGGGGGATACAGTTATTGTATGTATGGGAATTAGCGCTCCCAGGGGGACTATGTGAGGGCCCGAGCTAATGGTTAGGTAGGCTCTCTTTTTATTGAAATAGAAAAGGTTTTTGTTTTCTTACGGCCCATCTTTTTTCGGTTCATTGCTGTCCTGTTTTTCAGCACCTACTACTTTTTCTTCTTCAATTTTATCTTGTTTCATGAAGTTCTTTCTTAGCTTACTGTTTCTATGCACCTTGCGCATGGATTCCGCGTTTCCTCCGTTCCATACTAAATGGTGCCTTCATCCTTATCCTTTTTTGAACATCATTGTTATGGTAAAGGGTGTCTAAAAATTGCTTAAATAATAGGAATAATAATAATTATACTGGTCATTCTAAAGTATATCTTTATAATCCATCATGCCAAATTTCTTCACTTTTGAAGATTAAGTGTTCATTTAATATTTATTTTAAAGTTCTATCCTTACTGGCACGCAGTATGTCCTGATGCTCAAATATAGCGCTAATGCATTGGGAGTTCTGCAGTTTATTATTTATAAGTCTTTTGTCGTCTGTGATTACCCAAGTCTTTTCCTAGAGTTTAATAATTTGTTGTGTGTTTTTTATTTTGTGTAGATTTTGGAGTTTATAACCGGAAAGTGTTGAAGCGCGCCTAGAGCGGTGGTGTATCAAATGTTGTTTTGATAGGAAAATAGTTTGTTTCATTCACTATCGCCAAAAAATTACGTGATATATATTTAATGTATTTTTAAGTGAGGTAAATATTTTTACTGGGACTAATTGTTGCTTGTCTTTTGCTCCCCATTCTCACAGAACTGGTTATGTTAGGTGCCAAAGTGGGAGCTTGGTAGGCAGGCCTTCCACGCTCGTAAATCTTTGTACCCTAGGCTGGCATGTATTTTACCCTAGAATGCTCCTTGATTACCCTAGTATATATAAATGAGGGCATTCTGATAATTATCGTATAGTCTTTAATAATAGTACCAGCTTTGCCTCTAAATCACACGGACAGCTTTTTTAAAGTTCCTGGAGATATGTTAACTAATGAATGATTTATCTGAACACCTTAATTTTTGATATGTGTATAAATTGAGATCATTCCATTAAAATTCCAAAATATATTTCAAATGATGATCGATAAACAACTCAAACATACACACAAAGTGCTGTGGCCGACAAAATTGATGTCCATGTTTACCTAACTGGTGTTCACAATACCTAAATAATAATTATAATTGTTAAAAAACCAATTGAATAATTTATGGATGAAAAATGCGACCTATGTAATATTTTTTCCGCTTTTAGTATTGGGTCTTCTGACCGATCCAAAACCAATGAAAATAAATTAACTCTGCGTGCGTTGTTAAGTATTGTGCAATTATTTTCTAATCTCAATGGTATTATATTACACACAAAAAAGTAAAGTTCTGGAAATGCCGAGAACAAACTACAATCTATAACATAATAAAAACGTTAGCGCGCTTTACGTATTTTATGTTTCTTATGTATTGACATTGCTGGAGATTCTGGGCACATGGCATTATTTTTCCCTTCATTAATAGCCTTAATTAAATTAGTGTGCATCAAACCACACACTAATTCATTCTTCAAACTGGTTCTTTGAAAAGTTTTGGTCAAATTAAGGGGGTCTTCTGAGCGATTTTTTGTTTATGAACAGATCGTTCCAGAATTTAGCCAGAATATGTAATTTTTAAAAAGGAACACATTTCACGTGTGTAACTTGTTCGATTTTAGCCCTAGTTTTTGGAAAAATGGACAATATTAATTTTTTTATACCATATCATCGGAAATTTCAAAGGAATAGAAGTCAATGAGTTTCAATGCTAGAATAAAACTAAAGACAGTTTTAGAATCCTTGAAATATGTCTGACAAAGTCACAGGGCCGAATTACAAATTTTTCTGTTTTATTTTATATGCAATTCTCTATCAGTATCTAAAATACACAAAAATTTCGGTTTTGTAGAATGACAAAAAAATTGAATGTAAAATTTAAAAATCAATCTGCTAGAATGTTGGAAATGTTACAAGGATTCCAAAACTATCTTGTTTTTCGTGCGTGAAAATTCATTATCTTCTAATCATTTTTAGGTGGAAAATTTCATTTAGACGAAACAGCCGAAAAACATAAAATTTTTTTGTGATATAACGTTATTTTTTATTTGAATCCTTGGTTCATGTTGTGTTACCATCCACAAACACTATGCATGCGTAATTCCATATTTGTACTGTGAAAAACATATAACATATATAAATAACAGGAATGAAGTGCATTTTACCTCTCATTATTTTTTGTACAGACAAGTAAATTATTTATTTGAGGACCGGTTTTTTTAAAATTTTCCATGTATATATATGTAATTTTTAAAAAAGAAACACATTTTTACTCGGATACCTTTTTCGAATTTGGCCTGAATTTTTAGGAAATGGAAAATATTCTTTTTTCATGTTATTTTGTTCCGATATTTCAAAAAATTATAAGTCAAGAAATTTTTATGATAAAACAAAACCAAAAACAGTTTTGGTATGCTTGAAACATTTCTAACAAATTAGCTAAGCCAGATTTTTCATTTCCTTTAGATCATGGGTTAAAAATTCATGATTATTGACCCCCATCCCCCATTTTGACCCCCATTTTTGACCCCCTTTAGACCTCTCACGGAGGGGGTGGGGGGTTCAAGTGCTGGTAGTCCCTTGAAATGAAATTTCAGGACACAATAGCCCATTAACTAAGGATCCTTTTTCAGCAAAGAAAAAAATTGATCATTAAGACCAAAATGGCTCAGATGACCCCCTTAATCAACGAATGTATTAGAAAATGGGAGGGACAACGATGTTCTATTTACAGTTATAAGATTTGGATAGCATGGTAGCCTACCGGCATTTTTACGGCTAAACGCTGTTTCCCAGTAATCCACGGCCGATATGACATGTCGATTGTTCATCTGAGTAATGTTTTCGCCACTCTTCAACAAGAAAGAAACCAACTTTTTCATTGGGGAAATTTCGTCTAACAAATGAGACAAAGATTTTGTAGTCGGTGTTGAGCATTAAGCTTATTTAGACAGCGTACGAGGTCATGTTCAGGATCCTCGATGGAAAGCCGTTTTTGGATTTGTGAAGTTGCTTCAACCAAGAAGCGTCTTGTTACCGCGCTCCGTGTTTCTTAGAGTTAGAGTTGCCTTAGTAGAATAAGTTTAAGGACACCGTCTGAAAAAAAGTCCATGATTTACGGATGGATTTCTCTGAAATCTTCACAGTAGGTGTGAAATGATGCAAAGATAATTTGTTATTTGGATGAAATTTTTGTTTCTGCACTGGATTTTTTTTTCGAAAAATACAAAAAATTGGGTTTTTTAAAAACCTATCTTCTTCCACAATTTTAGAGCTACAAGAATGGCTTATTGCCATTCAATAGGGCATAGCAAGGTGTATCCAAATTGGTTAGAACTCTTTGATACATCTATTATTTTGAATATTACACGACATGAAAGAAAAAAGTTGACATTTTTTTTTCTTCTTTCATGTCGTGTAATTTTCAAAATAATAGATGTATCAAAGAGTTCTAACCAATTTGGATACACCTTGCTAAGCCCTATCGAATGGCATATAAACCATTCTTGTAGCTCTAAAATTGTGGAAGAAGATACATTTGAGAAACCAATTATCAAGTTTCCAGAAAAACGTGTTTTTTCACAAAAAAATTGTTTTTCTTTTTATCTTTTGAACTACAGGGTTTTCTACAATGAACTCTTAAGCATTTGTAGCTCTTTTCAAGCCTTTTCGATTGATATAATTTACATTGCTGTAGCTTTGTAACTCTAAGAAAAAATACACAACAAAAGAGAATAGGTGTAAATCTTGAAAACAATTAATTATTTTAATTTTTCATTTTTTTTCAACCAAAATACGTTTTTTGGTCAAGTCAACTCCTTTGTTTTATAGCTCTTTTCAAGCCCTTTGGATTGGTGTGCTTGCCATAGCTGTAGCTATGATACTGCAGCTTTCATCGCGCTATGAGTGAAAGCTGCGGTATCATGGTTACGGCAGAACAGCTAAATTCTGAAATTGTCAAAATTTTATTAAAAAATCTTTATTCAGCTTTAGAATGTTTCGTTTGAATAATGGAAGCACTTTGAGTAGCCCATGAACGAACTATATTGCCATTGCCGCAGAGAAACACTCTCAATTGACTCCCAGTAATGGGGGGGAGGGGTCAAGGTCACGCCACCCCCATCGCTTTCCCCCTTCTGGTGGGCGCACTATTTGGAGTTGACGAAAACGGAAAGTACCAATGGAAGCGCAAGAAAATCCTCTATAAGATGCATGAATAACAGAAAATCAACACATATCCTGATTTCTACCCAGACGGTGTCCTTACGTTAGTCCATTGACTCTGACGCTTTCACTGCAATCCAGTCGTTGGAAGACCGCGTCACAGTCTTCCCAAGCTAGAATTAATGCAATTGTAATATATTAAAATTAAATATTATGCATATATAAATTATATATATATTCCTATTGATATTTTGTATTAATACTCTGAAATACTTCTAGATAAATCTGTTGTACCTTTTTCTTGTTGCAGACCATTCTCACAATAATTTGACACTAATTTACGAGTAATTCACTGCTAACTGTTGCTAAATATAACCTTGTGAACCTTGAACAGAAAACTAATGGTGTTTAATTCTTCGTTCAACACTTCTATCCTTAACAAGGAAGGAATTGGAATTCACTCGAGCATCAAATTATTGACCTATAACTATGAAGGCAAAACTCAAATTTCGAGCCTGCACGTCTACAATTAGGAAAAAGCTCTTTCTCTTGTGAAGAAATGCCAGTTCTCTCTGACATCGTTTCAGCTGCATACATCCCAATACTGTGTATAGCTTTTTCACCTACTAAGTTATATTCATTTACATATGTTTAGAGTTTAAATATTTTTATGAAAAAGCATTATAAAACTCTTCTCATTCATGTTTCTCTTTGCATTATTAAAAAATGCATGTTAGGACTCGTTAGGCTTCTAAAAATTTTAACTGCTTGTGCTTGTGGATCCTAAAGTGAATCGCTTTGATATAAGCTTTTTCCAAAATTTTGATAATTGCTAATTCTATTTAAATCTGGCTTAACATCCTTTGCTTTGGGTAATGTGTTGTTTTCATTTGTTATATCATGCATGTGGACCTATGAAAAGTTGGATGAATCAGCTGTTCTAAACTATTATGTCTCAAATATAATTCAAAAGACTTCTGTTATCTATCTACAAAAGTAAATTCATCCAACATGCCATTCTTAATAGTGAAGTTTATGCTGTAGTATAAGAATCAATAATCATTATATTATGGTAATTTTTAGGAGGAAATTAAAAGAGGACAATCCACCACAGATGTATTGGAGTCTCCGTAGTTTTAAGAAGACATCGTTGTTCAATGAAGTAGGTTTAACATTTAGAGACCGTTTAGAAGAACTGGTTCAGTTATAGGAACGACGCATCCTGGAATGAAAACAAGAAACCTAAGTTCAAATCAACCAAGCTAACAGAAAGTTACTATGTTTCAGTTATAGGCACGTTGTTTTGTTCATGAACAGGAATCTCCCTCTGCTCACCCAAAAGAAAACGCAGGCTTATTCATAGTATAACCAGGCGACACGCCGACGATGGGCCTCCACTAACCACAAGGAAAGTTTAATCAAGCGCCACCGAAGAAGTAGAGATGCGCCGCGTATTCTTATCTGAACAATGTTCGATTTCACAGTTACGTTTACTAGGACACGATAATACGAAGTATTCGACTAATTCACAAAAGTATGGCAATATGATCAATATACGAGTTCAAATACAACAGCCTAGTTTACGTACCTATTTGTCGCCTTCAAAAGGGACCATAAACAAGAGCCTCTGAAGCTTTTAGAAAGAGGAAAATAGATTAAGGAATAGTTCCACTCAATACCAAGTAGAAGGTTAATTTGTTAGGAATCATGCGATATAAGCATGGCTTAATGTTAATTAGTTAAGATAAGGACATCGCCTCGGGTAAGTTTAAGTTAATTCTGCTTTCAAGCAGCCAATACATTTCAAAGTTTAAGGTCAAATTCGTTTAATTCTGCGTAACGCAGCCGATAAGTAAATCCGCCACACGGGCAGCCAGAGGGTCACAGACAACTCCTCTACTTCTAGTTAAAGGTAGTTTAGTTTCATTTAATTTATTTACTCGTTTTAATATGGAAGATTAAAACCGGCATTAAGCCAAACTCACGAAAAAACTAAAGAGTGGAACGAAAGAGGCGCAAACATGCAAATTCATAACTCAATAAAACGAAAACACAGTCACACAAACTAAACCTTAAGCTGAAAAGAAGAAATTTAACGGAATAGAACTTAATGGGCGAACAAAACGGCTCTCAAAATCAATCTGCCTCAGCTTGCGCAAGACCCGCCTATCACACATCCAATTGCAGGTGTCAAACAATTGACTGCACTTAAGCGCACGCTAAGTTTCCTAATTCAACTCTGAAGGTCACGGTTAAAGAATGAAATTTTCAATAATATTGAATTGATGAATGTTTGTGCAGACTTTGTTGGAACGGACTTGTAGTAACAGGAATAATTAACATTTATGGCTGTTTCTTAATTCTCATGTGTCATAGGTACGGTCTGTGAAATTAAACCAAATGTTTTATTCTTTTTTGTGTATTTTTCAGATAGTATTCAAACATTTGGAAATTTTGAATAAAAGACTTTTGTGTAGGAGAATCAATGACAGAAAAAATTATTTTTAACGAAGACCAAGACAGTTTTCTTGCCTCTGTAGTGCTTCAGAACATTTCTTAAGCAGTGGTTACTCAATGTCATTAGGTGTCTCTACTATGGTACTGCAGAGCTGGGTCTTCAGAATCTTCAACAATGGTTAATGTTTCATTGCATTGTAAAATATTCCTTCCTAACTTCATTCATGACTATTGAGGTTAGTGAGATAAGTATGTATGAAAGCATTATTTAAAAACTATAGTCCATAAGTATTTAGTTTTCATGGCTTAGAACAACAAAAAATGAGTTCAAAAGTGTGAGTTAAAATAAATTTTTCCATTTCTAAACTAAAATTTTGGTACTTCAACAAGCCAGCCTGCTATGCAGGTTGTAAATTGGATACATTTTTTCTTGATCAATATTATTTGTAACAAATACTATTGAAAATGATTATCAACTTTTAACATCCCGTGACAGTTCCATTGCTTTAAATTTGCCAAATTTCTAGCTGTGTCACATCTCTCCACAAAAACTACGTTGATGAGCTTCATCTATGCTTGATTGAAATTTTATTGAAATAAACTTTAATTTGCTCCAGCCTGTTATTCTAATATACTAAGTTGTTCAGAATTATTTAGAGCTTCCATCATTTTAAGAAAGCCCCCTCTGGGTAATGAGCTAATGATTTTCTTCTCTTCCCTCAGGTTGAGAAGCCCATTGCCATCCAAGTCTATCAGTGCATTGTCACCCAAGAAACAATTGAAATCATTGAAAACTGTCCACGGGCCTTCCTCGAATTGGTTACCTTCCCTACAGGTCGTTACAAAGGCCATGCCTTCAAGTTCAAGCACCTCGGAGGAATCCCTACCACCATCACTGTGGTCCTTTTCTCTGGTGGTCCTCTCCTCCCAACACAAGTCTCTGAACAGACTTGTGTTGGGTATGTTTTTGGTTATACTCTATATAAATTGAATAGTGAAGGTTAAGAATTTTTGAGAGAATGAAGATGGATGCCCATTCTTCATCATGTCCTAATGAATTGGCTTTTGTGTAATTTTTTGTTGATTATAATTCCACGAAGGAAATTTTTCAACTCATGAACATAAGCCAATCATATTCGTATAATGAACAATTTGGTTCCATTAGCATCCTGTTGTGCTTAAAATAATGTACGTATTTACTTTGGGAGTACAGATGTAAATCAATTGTGTATGAAGTATTACAAAAATTTTCCTGCAATGCTTAAAATAATGTTTAGATAATGAAATGAGTGGAGTGCTGGATTGATGAAATTTTAGTCTTTTTGTACCTTGTTAATGATGTGCTTGACCAGTAATTACGAATTATATTTTCGTTATGCTACATTATATGCTAGTTATACTTTTGTTATGCCCAGTTATGATTATTTAACAATAGAATGCCAAAGGGTATGTAAACAATGCGTTAGTATACTTTTTAAATAGTCACCGACAAGACAAATTATCTGTGTTAGACATGTGGTATATAAATGCCATAATTTTATAAAATATTTTTCCATATAGCTAAATGTTCACCAATTATTTACCAGAATGCCAGTTATGTTGTATAGTGATTTACGCTACATTTGTGTCCATACAGGAGAGGTAGAAATTAAGCACGTGTATAACTTAATTCAAGCTGAAGTAAACCCTACAATTTAATACCCGAGAATTGGTCAAGGCTGCAACAAAAATCCATCGAAGTGCACATCAAGCGCAGCATGATAGTCTACACTAGTTCGTTCTACGCAGAGACGCTACTTAGCCTACAAAATGTAAGATGAGGCTGTGGTTAAGCGATGCGCATCTCAATTCAGATTTTTTCAGTGAGCTGAATGTTCACTAATTATTTACCAGAATGTCAGTTATGTTGCATAGTGATGGTTGTCATCAGAAATATTTATTTGCAATATACTTTTCATCAGTTTCATTTCAGAATTAGATGGCTTGCGGCTGACTACTTATTACAGACATTTGTTATTATTGTTAGTGGATTTTAAAACATAGTACAAACCCTATGTACGTGTTAGTAGTCGATGATCCATACTTTATTTCTCTCTTTGGAACACCGTTGTTGTGGTTAAGGAAGCTCAAAGTACCATATGTTCTCTTCTTTGGTAATGAAAATAGTGCAAGGTATGTGGAACAACAAACATATAATCAAAGCTATAAGAAACCATAAACAACTTATGAAAAACATTTGGAATAGTTTGAAAATTATATCTTTAGTGGGGAATTATTTGTAGATAGTACTACATTTTGTTTAATTATAGCTTTTGCCAATGGATGATGAGATATTCAAGATCTGTGCATGCAGCAAGTCACCTTTGCAAACTTTTACTTTTCAAGGCATCTCTATAACTTGTTTCTGGTGCCTCAACCTTTGACTTGCCATTTTTATTCATGCTGTAATTTTCATTGTAAATATTGAATAAAATAAATCCACACACTTACTCTTTGAGAACACCTGTTCTAGGTTCACTGTTATCCTTATGTTAATCAGTTTTTTATGAAAATGCATTCTTAAACTAATATGGGTGTAGTCTATGGGCCTATAAAATTGTATTCAGAATAGGTTTATCATCTTCTTGGTGATTGATCTATGTCCTGCATGTTTGGGGTAATACACAAAAATATTCAACTGTTTTTCTCCTGGCTTGAATACAGGATTACATTTATGATTTTACAAAATTAAGTGGTTAAGAACGCACCCTTCATGGGAAGGTGTCGGTTTTTGGAATCTCAGCACCATGTGGTGATTTCTCCCCGTTGGGGAAGAAAAGAGAACTCCGATACACCCAACACAGGTGTCGGAAATGGGTACCGCCTTGACCAGGTAACCGTCATTGTATTCTGATGTCAGTTATAAAGCCTTTGAAAAACCAATGTACATGATGATATGATGGAGGGTGAAGGAAAGTATTTGGACACCAGTGCATTATAATTTGATAGTATTGTAGAATCATGAATCATTTACACCACTAGTGCAAATGCCCCTCGCCAGTCGTGGAAAACCAAACCAGGAAGGTTTGGCAGTGCAGGACAGGACCACGGCTGGCCCACCGGCGCAAGCGAAAGGAAGGTCGAGCTTGGGCTGTGAACAAACGTTAACGTCAAACAAGGACCCAAGGAAATGGATAATTTCAAGCAGAGAGTACTTATGTGTATAATTCAAGAAAAGCATGTTTTTTGAGTACTGTTAGTTTTTTTAGAAATTCAACAATTAGCAATATTTTAGCTGTTTATAAATTAATACATTAATGATACTATAGCAGCGTTTACTTTGCAAAGTACCTTTCAGATTGAATCATAGCTCCCTTAAAATCCAATGATTATTAAAATAATAGGAGTAGTTTGGATGCAAAAAAGTGTTCAAAATGATATTTCTTGGCATTCATAAAGCCCAATCCCTTCTCATTGAAGACCCCAAACTCATATCCAACCAACATTGAAATTATGGAAAGGGATAGAGTGGAATGACATTTTTGATCAAAAATTCTCAAAAGAAATGGTCGACCGAACCCAGCGTTACTCGTCACTGCGACTCACCGCAAAAATGAACTGGTTCTGAAGTCTGGTACCGTTGCGGTCGTCTTCAGGAAGTTCACGGGGACGCTATATGTGCATTGCCATTGTAGGTAGTCGAGGCGGCCAATAGCTCATGATCGCTCTAGGACGCAGCAGTAGTCTAGCCTCCACGGCATGGCAGCACAACATCACAGAGCAGCAACCCCATCGCGGAGCAAATCACAGTTGCGGCGCCCACCGCTGCCGCCAGCCTCTTCGCACTCTATCATAGTGACACTAAAGTGGCATGCAATCTCTAGAGAAGAGTTCATGAAATTCGAGAAGTTGTATGGGGCGTTCCACTTCAGGTAGAAATCACTGGCTGCTGATAACCACTCTGCTTGAGTTTGTGGGGTCTGTAATAGAGAACAACAAAGTTAATTACAGATAGAAGTTCACCACACCTTTTTTTGATGGTTTATGCAATGTCGTTTCATGAGATGGGAACAATATTACTGGTAGAAGACAGTGGTTGGACCTCTATTATCCCTGCATTAATATATCACACAATATACAATTAGCTCATGCACCTGAAAGTTCACAAATAATGGAACTAGTTTAGTTTCAGTACAGTTCTAATTGTAATAGGTTACAATCAACTACGAGAACAATTGAAATATATATATATATTTCTCTTAGAATAGTACTTATTGATTTTCTTTTTGGAAAACGTAATCTACATAAAAACAAAATAATCAAGGAGGGTAAAAACATCATTCATGAGGTTTTCTTTATAAAAATAGAGCTTTCGAGTAAACTATACTCATCTTCAGTATCTGGAACGATAATAAAAATTCACAAATTATAGCAGCAGAGTAAACATAGAAAAAGTGATACAAGATTGATACAACATAGAAAAGTGATACAACATAGAAAAGTAATACAAGATGGGAGTCCTAATTTAAAATATACAGAGGTGCAGACGAATCTGCTTCATTTAACGTAGGCCTAGTGTGGTGAATAAGTATACTTTCTAACAAACGAATATCTAGTTTATTGCTATGGCCTATAATTTCGAAACAATTTTCAGTGATTGGGTGGTCAGCTGCATGCGAGTGATCTCTTATACTGCTGTGCAAAGTGTTGGCGGTAGCTCTCCCAGTACGTACTGACACCCCCCTATGTTCTGCTATGCGCGTCACTAAGTGGCGAGTTGTCTCCCCACAATATGTAGCATTACACTGGCCACATTTGTATTTATAGACGACGCAGCTTTGCAGGAACTCAGGCATCTTATCAGTAAACCGGAAAAAACTGCCAACACTGAACATATTGCGAAAAATTATTCTAGGATTTATTTGTGGGTAGTATTTAGTGATAAGCGTTTTTATTTCGTTTTCTACATAGCGATTAGTAAAGACAGACATATATGGTAATGACACGTACAAAATTTTTTTCGGCACATCAAAATTAGCCATCTTTCGCACGCGGTGAGAGTCAATTGTCCTACGAAAACATTTTTCAATTAAAAAAAGGGGAAATGAATTTTTGCAAAAATATGAACGTAAAAATTCTAGCTGTGTTAAAAAAGAGTCATACGTCGAACAAATTTTAAAAGCTCTATCTACTAGGCAAGAAATAAGATTGCACTTGAAGTTGAAATTGATTGCACTATAATATTTCATTCCTAAGCCAGTGTTCGTTAATTTGTGAAACACGGTAGTTTTGAACGAGTTAGCTGTTTTTTTCTATGCAGACGTCTAAGAAATTGAGTTTATTAAGGTTTTCGTTCTCATGCGTGAATTTTATTGAGGGATGTTTACTATTCAAGTAGTCTAAGAATAAGGCAATGTGACTAGCATCCTCAAATAAAACAAAAGTATCGTCAACATATCTCCGATAGAACACAGACTTAAACAAACTTGGACACTCGTTCAACCAAACCTGTTCATGATGAGACAAAAATATATTAGCCAAAGTGGGTGAAACGCAACCCCCCATTGGGGCACCATCCCTCTGCGAATACAAGTTGCCGTCAAACAAAAATAGATTATCTTTCGTGCACAATTCCAACAGTTTCTTGAAACTTTGCCTGTCAAATCCACTGAATCTGTCATTGTTGGTAAATAGTTTTGACAACGCTATTTCAATTGTCTCATTCACAGGAATATTTGTAAAAAGGGATACAACGTCAAAACTTGCCATGACATAGTTCTTATTCGGCATTGAGCAAATTTCACGTACAAATGAAAAAGAGTCTTTAATAGTATAGCAGTTATTTGAAATCGGAGTCAAAAGAGATACTAAAAATTTTGATAATTTGTAGTTAGATGTGCCAATGGTTGATAAAATTGGTCTTAGAGGGAAGTCCCTCTTGTGGATTTTAGGTAAACCGTACATGATTCCGAATTTACTCCCAGATGTTTTCAGCATTTTTCTCAAATCTTCTGAAATAATGCCCTTCGAGTAAATTTTGTCAATAAATCTATTTACTTTATCTTCTATTTTGAACAAAGCCTGTTTTAAGTCACCAGTACAAGGAATAAATTTTGATGAATCGGCCAATAGAGTTTTCATTTTTGACAAATAGGAGTTACGCGCCAAGATAACCACACCATTTCCCTTATCCGGTCTCGTAACAATAATAGTTTTATCTCTCCGCAGAGTTTTTAGGGTGTTGATCATTGACCGGTGGCGAGCTGATAAACTACTGCGAAATGAGTAATACGATGTGAAAGCGACATTTTTTATAGTTGATCGAATGTAGTTTACAGAATCCTCATTTACGTTAAAAATTGAATTCTCCCTCAGCAAACCATAAAACTTTTCAAATGCCAGGAAATGTTGCGAATAACTCAACTTCAATGGTGCGAAGCAAAATTTCAAGCCAAGACCCAGTACATCCTTTTCATCGTCAGTTAGTATTCTATCTGATTTGTTGAAAATGATTTGATCCGGCTTGAGAGAATCGTACTGCCTGGTCAATCCTAAATTAAACAAGGAAATTGGAGGAAATTGTTTAATTTAGGATTGACCAGGCAGTACGATTCTCTCAAGCCGGATCAAATCATTTTCAACAAATCAGATAGAATACTAACTGACGATGAAAAGGATGTACTGGGTCTTGGCTTGAAATTTTGCTTCGCACCATTGAAGTTGAGTTATTCGCAACATTTCCTGGCATTTGAAAAGTTTTATGGTTTGCTGAGGGAGAATTCAATTTTTAACGTAAATGAGGATTCTGTAAACTACATTCGATCAACTATAAAAAATGTCGCTTTCACATCGTATTACTCATTTCGCAGTAGTTTATCAGCTCGCCACCGGTCAATGATCAACACCCTAAAAACTCTGCGGAGAGATAAAACTATTATTGTTACGAGACCGGATAAGGGAAATGGTGTGGTTATCTTGGCGCGTAACTCCTATTTGTCAAAAATGAAAACTCTATTGGCCGATTCATCAAAATTTATTCCTTGTACTGGTGACTTAAAACAGGCTTTGTTCAAAATAGAAGATAAAGTAAATAGATTTATTGACAAAATTTACTCGAAGGGCATTATTTCAGAAGATTTGAGAAAAATGCTGAAAACATCTGGGAGTAAATTCGGAATCATGTACGGTTTACCTAAAATCCACAAGAGGGACTTCCCTCTAAGACCAATTTTATCAACCATTGGCACATCTAACTACAAATTATCAAAATTTTTAGTATCTCTTTTGACTCCGATTTCAAATAACTGCTATACTATTAAAGACTCTTTTTCATTTGTACGTGAAATTTGCTCAATGCCGAATAAGAACTATGTCATGGCAAGTTTTGACGTTGTATCCCTTTTTACAAATATTCCTGTGAATGAGACAATTGAAATAGCGTTGTCAAAACTATTTACCAACAATGACAGATTCAGTGGATTTGACAGGCAAAGTTTCAAGAAACTGTTGGAATTGTGCACGAAAGATAATCTATTTTTGTTTGACGGCAACTTGTATTCGCAGAGGGATGGTGCCCCAATGGGGGGTTGCGTTTCACCCACTTTGGCTAATATATTTTTGTCTCATCATGAACAGGTTTGGTTGAACGAGTGTCCAAGTTTGTTTAAGCCTGTGTTCTATCGGAGATATGTTGACGATACTTTTGTTTTATTTGAGGATGCTAGTCACATTGCCTTATTCTTAGACTACTTGAATAGTAAACATCCCTCAATAAAATTCACGCATGAGAACGAAAACCTTAATAAACTCAATTTCTTAGACGTCTGCATAGAAAAAAACAGCTAACTCGTTCAAAACTACCGTGTTTCACAAATTAACGAACACTGGCTTAGGAATGAAATATTATAGTGCAATCAATTTCAACTTCAAGTGCAATCTTATTTCTTGCCTAGTAGATAGAGCTTTTAAAATTTGTTCGACGTATGACTCTTTTTTAACACAGCTAGAATTTTTACGTTCATATTTTTGCAAAAATTCATTTCCCCTTTTTTTAATTGAAAAATGTTTTCGTAGGACAATTGACTCTCACCGCGTGCGAAAGATGGCTAATTTTGATGTGCCGAAAAAAATTTTGTACGTGTCATTACCATATATGTCTGTCTTTACTAATCGCTATGTAGAAAACGAAATAAAAACGCTTATCACTAAATACTACCCACAAATAAATCCTAGAATAATTTTTCGCAATATGTTCAGTGTTGGCAGTTTTTTCCGGTTTACTGATAAGATGCCTGAGTTCCTGCAAAGCTGCGTCGTCTATAAATACAAATGTGGCCAGTGTAATGCTACATATTGTGGGGAGACAACTCGCCACTTAGTGACGCGCATAGCAGAACATAGGGGGGTGTCAGTACGTACTGGGAGAGCTACCGCCAACACTTTGCACAGCAGTATAAGAGATCACTCGCATGCAGCTGACCACCCAATCACTGAAAATTGTTTCGAAATTATAGGCCATAGCAATAAACTAGATATTCGTTTGTTAGAAAGTATACTTATTCACCACACTAGGCCTACGTTAAATGAAGCAGATTCGTCTGCACCTCTGTATATTTTAAATTAGGACTCCCATCTTGTATTACTTTTCTATGTTGTATCACTTTTCTATGTTGTATCAATCTTGTATCACTTTTTCTATGTTTACTCTGCTGCTATAATTTGTGAATTTTTATTATCGTTCCAGATACTGAAGATGAGTATAGTTTACTCGAAAGCTCTATTTTTATAAAGAAAACCTCATGAATGATGTTTTTACCCTCCTTGATTATTTTGTTTTTATGTATATATATATATATATATATATAATATGTACTTTGCACACCACTACCTTTTTGAGCACGAGTTCATCAATTGAAGTAGCACCCCAAGACCAGACAGTATAGCAAAAACACAGTGCACTTATTATATTCAGCTCTGTTATTGCACAAAGTCAATCAATACCGTATTTATGATGGAACGTAATACATTCTGGTGTGCTTGGCTGAGCAATGGACGCTTTAAAAATGTGCACAGAAAATATGGACACTGCATATAGCTTAGGACACAAATAAAATGCACTAGCTAAATTTCAAATTCTTAAAACAAATTGTGGGGCTTATTAAACCAAAAAATAAAACAACTATTGCAAATCATTTCGAATATTGTATGATGTTTTTTAACAAAAATTAAAAATATGAGCATTTCTCACCTCTTTTAGAAAATATAGGTCACACAATAGTAAAAAAAACATTCTTTAGACAGAGTATAAACATATTTTAAAGTTTTAAGCTCAAATTCAGGAATTTTAACTTTATGAAGAGCATTGAAAATGGTAGAATTATATCAGCTGATCCCATCTGTGACACTGTTAGTATTCGAAATGTTCGCACAATATATTAGATATTCTTAATATTTCCTGTTCACACATGCCCACTCAGATAAATTGTGCTGAATAACTCTCACCGAAATACAATGGACCTCATATATGCATCAATTATCTAAATCTTACTTGGGAAGCAGTCTTGTTTATATACATATTGTTCGCGAACAACTTCACACCGACGAACACGTTGTCTGGACGTCTGGACACGATTCGGAAAAGTTCGTGTTTTTGTTCGCGTTTTGGTGTGTTCGTGATTGACGAAGTTTGACAGTGTAGACGGGGCTTAAGACACAGACCCGAGCTCGTGAACATTCAGAGCCTTCCTTCTTTGATCGCACGTAATCACTGCCTCAGAGCTAGGGGACACCACGTAGAGGTCCAGTCGTCCGATTTTCGTCCCCCATAGTTACACCCGCCGTTAACCAGCGCTTCGATGAATTTCTTCACTTTGCCATTCAGAGCACTGGGCAGAAATCACGTCGCGTCAACACCCAACAGGGGCCGTCGCGACGCTTTGTTTAAATTAGAGAGTCGGATTCCCAGAGTAAATGACAGTTCTGAGCCAGCCGCCTGCCGTGCAAAGCCCTTGGCCACTGGCCGCACAAGCTCCAAGACCCCGCGAAGGGCAAAAGAAAGCAGGGTGCCACGCCAGTGGCACTCCAATGCTCAGGGAGGTCCAATCACGCACGCGGCGAGTAAGGGTGCTCTCCCGTCGTTGACCACCGACGCTCGAACGACGCACCCGAGGGCACGCGCGCCCGACAGCAGCACGCCCCACACACGAAAACACCGCCTGACTTGAAACAATCGCCAGGCATTGGTGCGCGCGAGCAAATTGCGGGGCGTCGGCCAGCACTCGACTCTCAGAGCCAATCCTTCTTCCGAAGTTAGGGATCGAGCTTGCCAATTTCCCTTACCTACGTGGTTCTGATTCTGCAGAGGCTACGAACCTTGGAGACTGGATGCGGATGTGGGTACGATTCGTCTCGACCTTGTCGGACGTTTGAGCATAGTTGCGTTTAGCATACGCAACATCAAGCTTACCCCAAGACCACGTCTTCTGGGGCCCACCAGGATCTCAGAGACGTATCACAACAGCTGTGCCGCTTTGCTAACGTGAGAAAGCCTTACGCCAGTTCAACGGCTTGCAGGCTACCCACACCCGTCAACTAGACAAGAGATCTCCAGAACGAATAACGGCAGGCTGATGCAGTCAGGTACCTATTGCATTGGAACCGAGTGCGGAACACTCGGGGGTATCGAGAGAAGTCTTGGACAAACATTGCCCAATTCCCTTTCGCCAGGTAAGATCCATACCGGCTTGGATACGAGTATAAGCCCGCACACACACGCACCTATACAGACGCCCACAAATGTGGTGGTGGTTGAGATTCCACCCAACCGAGTGCTCAGGAATTACGAACCCTTTTCGACAAAGCCATAGACCACCACCCAACGCACACAGCGAACGAGTGCGTGTGTGCCGGCTGTTCTCACCATGCCGTTTGAAGTGCGAACGAGATCATTGCGTACCTCTACACTCAAGGTGCACAGGTCCACCACTCGCCATCAAAGCAACTTCAGCCTTTAACCGCTAACGATCTGCCACTGCTTTCACAGCTGTCTCAGGTACGACTACACCATGTTCAACTGCTGTTGACATGGAACCCTTACCCAATTCACAGCCCCAGGTTACTCACTGAGGTATTAGCTACTACCACCAAGATCTGCATTACCGGCGGCTCCAGTCGGGCTGACGCCACGACCTTCAACGCTCACCGGTGCGCCACCCTACTCGTCGGGGCATCGAGGGCCAAAGTTTTTGGCAATGCTTTGAAACCTTTTCTGCCACCGACGGCCATGCATCGGGAGAGAGCTTTAGTTCCATCCATTTTCAGGGTTGCTCGCTTCGGCAGGATTAGTAGTAACACACTACTTAGCGGATGTAAACTTCCATGACCACCGTCCTGCTGTCTTCAGCCAGCAGCACCCTTCCAATTGGATCAAGAGACAGCTGTCTTTAGGCCCCTTAGCATGACGCGAGGTTCATCCCTCATTATCAGTTCTGCTTACCAGAACAGACCCACTGAATCCGCCAATTCTGGTCAAGCGATACACACACCTTGGCGTACCAATGTCAGACGCAAACGCCCAACACACAGTTCGTTAGAGAGCGAGGTCGAGCTTGCACGAGGGGGCAGTTGGGACCCACATGAACGACTGGCACCCGGCAATAAGCACGACCATGCCGGGGCACTCGAACATTTAAAGTTTGAGAATAGTGCGAGGTGATTTGCATCCCCGCCCCAACGTGCGCGGACGAACGACACACACACACGAATGCTCGCGCACGCCCGTACGCAGCCTAGTAGCTCTAATCATTCTCTTTACCATTCAAGACTGGGTCAAGCCATTTCGCCACTCGCCCGTGGGCAAGAGTGTATGTGAGGCCGCCCGCCAGAGCAAGTAACTTGCAGCAGATCAGCTATCCTGAGAGAAACTTCGGGTGGAACCAGCTACTAGATAGTTCGATTGGTCTTTCGCCCCTATGCCCAACTGACGCCATGGATTTGCACGTCACAACGGCTACGGACCTCCACCCCAGTTTTCTGGGGCTTCACCCTCGCCAGGCATAGTTCACTATCTTTCGGGTCATAGCATGCATGCTCCGCGGTGCTCACCATTCAGTCCACACAAAAGAAGAAAGCGAACCGAACGAAAGCGTGAGCCCGGAGCTTGCGCCTGCTCCCAAAGTGGGATGCAGGATCAGTTCGGTACTAGCAACCATTTGCACGGCTGACGGCGCAAGCGCCCCCACACCTTTGCTTTCACTTCGCCCTCGGGTTTTTTGAGACCCTTAGACTTGCACACATGCTATACTCCTTGGCCCGTGTTTCGAGACGTGACCGATGGTCGCTAGAGAATCACCAATCAGACCAACCCCAAGGCTGAGCGTTTGCTTCGCATGTGACGCAAGCAGTCTGCCCGCAGGTACTCCATCACCGGCACATGGTGGCGGAGCTGGGGGTTGTATGGGTCTGGCCAATTGCACCATCGTCGCCGGATGGATCACACCACTTCTGTGTCGACAGTCAGAGCCAGGATGGCGCGAGCACGGCACGGGCGTGCGTGCGCCGTCTTGCAAACGGAAACGCACGCAGGTCGCCCGTCCCAGTGCCTTCAAAGCCCAGACCCTGGTTGAAACATCTGCCTTCTTAGACCCAGCGGGTGACCAAGCAACGAGCTGTGGTGGGCAATGACCGTGTGATGCCTCGAGAGAGTCGTCCAGCAACGGGCCCGCCAGCGGAACGACACCACTTGTGTTCGACCATGAACGGGCCCGCCTGATGGGTGAGCAACTCAATGCTACTCCTCCAACTACACAATTCTCAGGCACTTCGGACGACCCAAGTCGCAGCCCAGGATACCATGCCACCGGTTGCCCTCTAGCGCCATCGGCTTATACTCTGAGCGGTTTCACGGTCTTTTGACTCTTTCTCCAGAGTTCTTTTCAACTTTCCTTTACGGTACTTGTTTACTATCGGTTCTGTGGATATATTTAGCCTTAGATCGAGTTTACGACCTGCTTAGCGCTGTATGTGCAAGCAACGCGACTCACAGGGAGAAAGGCCTTACCCATGCACGGCAATCGCACGCGTCCACACGGGACTGTCATCCTCCACGGTGCCACAATCCCTGCTTTCTTTGGGAACGCCACTCGTGGCAGGACTTAGCGATCGCGCGGCTGTAAGGTTTCAAACCGACCTCTCTCTTAACGCCACATTCCGCCGCAGGCTGTTGGGCCCGGGAGGTTCTGCGCTGAGCTTTTCCATGTTCAGTCGCCCTTACTAAGGGAATCCCTGTTGGTTTCTTTTCCTCCGCTTACTGATATGCTCAAGTCAGGTGGGTAACCGCTCCTTGGCCTAGGTGGTGTTTTGCAAAAGTTGCAATACAGAGTCAAAATAGAACACCAACTTGCTCAATCCCACAAGCTGTGTGTGTACTGGATGGATATGGGTGCGATCAAACGCTCGTAAGCTTTAAAACCCAACGCGAGGTGCATGGATGATGACTGCAAAACTGGATGGGCCCAAGCTGCTCACAGACTTCGAACAATTTTTTTGGCGCTCTGTGCTGTGCAGCTTTTTTGGTGGTTCGACAGCAATGAAAGCATATAGCCAAGGCTCCCATGCTGCCCGCCCTTTCTTGCACAGAGCTCAGTTAGCCCACACCGCGACACAAGTAGTATGACATGCGCGTTTACCACTGTCCCACACATATCCTCTCATGAAAAAGCCGATTTCTGAGAGCTCAAGTGGAATCATGAAACACCCCCACACCCACACTTCCAAGTGCCTTGGCATTATATGCTTCAATAGACCTTGCGATATGCGCCCTCCATCAGAGATACACACAGCCATCGTGCAAGTTTTTCGGCATTTTTTGACATGCAACATATCTCGGGACCCGTGCGCACTGCCCTCCTGCATAGCAGGCAGGAGGTCTACTGCTCTGGCCGCTTACGAGTAGGCGTTGACCTGTCAATGCCGCAAAGTGGTATACGGCAGAGGTGACGAGCCAGGTAGGCAGTTGCTTATAGACACGACTGATGTCGGCCCAAATAGTTCTAAGAGGCCTGCGGCGTTTCCCTTGCTCATACTATCTCTCTCTCCGGTATTGCAGACACAGAGAGAAAGAGCGCTCGCGCAATTGCCGTCAGACACACTAATTGATACCCACACTCGACTAGGAGTGCCCCACTCACTTGGGTCAGACGTCTACTCACAGTTCGAGCTTACGCCCATTTGCGCGCACAGGACACAGACACAGACCCAGCGTGTGTTCGTGCGGCAATGTGCTGACATGGTGCTAAAAATGCAATTCATTTTGCCCGAGGGGAGCGTCACTTCACCCTCACTCCATGCGCTCGGACGATTTCGACGTATAAGCAAACTACCACTGTGGTTGCGGGGCGCATGTGCGTTCGACAAGTGAAAGAGCCTTCCAGGGGACAGCTGGCTGGACTTCTCACACTTTGCTATGGTCTTCATAGCATCCACAGACCGAGTGATCCACCGCTCAGAGTTGTTTGGTGGTATAGTGAAAACGGAGAGCGTTTCACACACGCCCTACAGAACTCGCATCAAATCGGATAGCCAACGAGAGACTTACTCTCTCGCGCGCACACAGAGCGCACACCGATGTTGACACTGAACTGGCAAAGTATAGAGTGTGGCAACTTATTTTGCATCGTCACAAGACCGCCTGGCACGAGTGCACGATGGGTCCCCGAGTCCGTCAAGCCTCGGATGTTGAGCATTCATCCAGATGGCTTTTCACCCCACGTACGCATAGAATAGAGAGTGACTACTTATTTTGCATCGTCACAAGACCGCCTGGCACGAGTGCACGATGGTTTCCCGGGTCCGTCAAGCCTCGGATGATTAGCATACATCCAGATGGCCTTTCACCCCACCGTTTCCATTTCATCCGTCTAGCACCCGAAAGAGACTAGAGATTCTCTTTTTTTGCATTAAGAGTCCCCGCCTGCTCCACACTTTTGCGCTTGCCAGAATTCCCGGGTTCCTCAAGCCTCGGATGTTTAGCATACATCCAGATGGCCTTTCAAGCCACCGTTTCGTTTCCATTTCATCCGTTTAGCACCCGAAAGCGAATAGAGATTCTCTTTTTTTTGCATTAGAGCACCAGCCTGCCTTCTACACTTTTGCGCTTGTGCATCATGGCATTCTTAATGATCCTTCCGCAGGTTCACCTACGGAAACCTTGTTACGACTTTTACTTCCTCTAAGTGCACCAGTTCGAACCTCTTTCCGTCAGACTCAGGTGTGCGAGGCACCGGACGCCAGTCCAAGGTTCTCACTGGTACACCCAATCGGTAGTAGCGACTGGCGGTGTGTACAAAGGGGAGGGACTGATTCACTGCGAGCTCAGTGACTCGCCACTACAAGGCATTCCTTGTTTGTGGGAAAGAATTGCAAGCCCCAGGCCTAAGCCCGCCCAATGCACCACGAAATGTGGTGCTCGATTCACAACTCAGGACTTTGAAAGGATTACCCGCTCCTCACGGAGCAGGCTAGACCTGCTGTGTCCAGCATTGTAGCGCGCGTGCGGCCCAGTGCATCTGAGGGCATCACAGACCTGTTATTGCTCTCATTCTCGTACGGCTTCAGAGCCGTCAATCTCTCTGAGAAGAACTTGTACCACACTACCCGCAACAGCGGGCGTGAGCCGACAGACTTGGAGTGCCAAAAACACCCGCCCGCAACGCACCACACTGACCCGCGCCCGCAAGACATCGCCCCAAGCCCCGCCCGTGAAGGCAAAGGCAAGGGCACGACCGCAAAACGCGGGAGTGCAGAAACGCGGGAGTGCAGAAACGCGCGAACGAGGCAATGAGCAACTCAGCAATTCAAAATCCAGCCGACTATTTAAACAATTTAATCAATTTATTTACCACAGGTGATACAGAGGTAGAATGTTTCTCAAGTCTAGTACAATGGTCAAATTTGAGTATAGCTACCTGTGGGCCCGAACAAGTGCAGCGACTTCTAGGGCATCCTACCCAGGGTTGCGGAGTCGGAGTCGGAGTCGCCGGAGTCGCATGTTTTAGGGTGGAGTCGGAGTTGGAGTCGCTTCTCTGAAGTGTGGTGGAGTCGGAGTCGGAGTCGCTTTTCCGAATGTGGTGGAGTCGGAGTCGGAGTCGGAGTCGTTCATTCGGATGTAGTGGAGTCGAGGTTGGAGTCGCTTTTTTTTGGTGTCTTCGATTCTAATTTTGGCTAAAAATTATTTTTAATTGTTTAGAACCGAAAGTAAACAAAACAGAGTTAAACTACTTGAGCTGATAGGTCGATTTTTCGGAAATCTTATTTTCAAAATGAAAAGGAGAACCAAGGCGTATATAAACATTTTTACTTGTAAACATTTTTACTTGTAAACATTTTTACTTGTAAACGTTTTGGAAAATCTGGTTTCCATCATCAGTACTGAAAATGAAGTAACAGATAAAAAATGAAATTAGATGTCTACTACAATAAGAGAACTTCTAGTAACCTCAATAAACATGAAAAATAAAATGCGAGTATAAACAAAAAAATTAAACAATTAAACAATTTTTTAAACAATTAAACAATTGTTTTAAATTAAACAATTAAATTAAACAATTGTATAAACAATTTTTGTTTTTTATATGTTACTTCATTTTCAGTACTGATGATGGAAACCAGATTTTCCGAAACGTTTACAAGTAAAAATGTTTATATACGCCTTGGTTCTCCTTTCCATTTTAGAGTTTGACTACTTAACTGAAAATCTAAAAAATACGCGATTTTTTATTATTATTTTGTTTTAAGTTTGAATCAGCGTATTTATACCTACCACCTAATACCGTCATTGTTATCTAGTCATTGTGGGTTTGCATACCTATATATATGATGCATACGAGAAAGAAATATAATTGTACTGAAGTAATAATGCATATTTTTCAGTTAAAAAGCAAGAATTAGTAATTGAAAGCATTGCAAATTCGTTCTGTATACTTCTGTTTCGTTTATTTCCCCTTCAATAAATACATAGGAAGTAGAAAATAGTAGTAAATGTGTTGCTTGTAACTCGTAGAACATTTCAGCTGATGTAATACATTGTACTCACATAAGGAGTGGTAACTCTGTACGCTCTTAATGATGCATTGATTGATAATGACTAGTCTTTGCAGAAACTTAAAGTTATGTTCTGAACATAAATATTTCTAGTCTTTAGGTTATGATTCATTGCCAATGAGTAGTCTTTACCAAAACCTGAAGCTATGGTCTGGTACATAAAGACTGCTCGTTTTCAGATTAAATTTTCCGAAAAAAGTGACATTGAGATATTTGCCGTTTATTGCTTTAAAGGATGAAATTTAATGACTAAATTACTCGAAATATTTATTTTGAATTTACGTTGATCGAGTACAATGTTCCTGTTACATGACCTCCTAGATCTCCTGACATGACTTCACTCGATTTCATATTTTCATATTTTGGACGCGTGAAGAGCCTTGTTTATGCTACACCCATTGAGTCTGAGGAAGATCTTGTGGCCAGAATTGCAGTGGCTGCAGGTGAGATCCCTTAAATGCCAGGCGTGTTTCCTAATATCCGGCAGTCGTTAAGGCTAACATTCGAATAGTGCATTGATGTAGGGTGAACACATTTTTAACAATTTTTGTAAAGTAAATTCAAAATAAATATTGCGAGTAATTGTGCCATTGAATTTTATCCTTTAAAACAATAAACAGCTAGTGTCTCACAACCCCGATTTTTTTGGGAAAAATTTCATGGAACAAAAATTGTTTATTTGGCCATTTTCTACTTGATGTGCAATTTTGTACCTCATGTTCTGAAACACTCAGTATACATAATTGCGTACACGACCCGTCATAAATGGCGGGATTCAATATTGTCTTTATATAAATCTTCCAGATGTGGATCATAAAGAAATATATCCATCCTTATAGTACCCGCGATTAAAATATTCTAGTACTTGTGCACTGGTGAAACTCGCATCACAAATATAGTCATTAAGCATCTATATGAGAGTGAAAGGGAGACAGACCAACCAACAAAGACGGACAGCCAATTGTATTTGTTCAATGAAATTTCCTGTTGAAAATATTTCGTATTTCTGATGGCGGATTTGTGGAAGAAAAAGTTTTCTTCAGTTGGCCTCTCTTAGTTCACAGACAAGAATTTGAAACTGTTGAAATTAGTTCTTTCTGTTCTTCATTTTTTGTTTTCAACTGCTTCTTATCTTTTCATTTTTTGTGTTTAAATTTAAACTTTCTATAATTAAGCATGTTTGAGCTTTTACCAGACCTGTATTAACCTTAAATTGCTTATTTTATTATTACTGGTGACGCTTTGGCGTTCACTAATTAGATTATCTTTGAGCTTACTCTGCTTGGGCAGCATGTCACCCTTTTAATATTATAAAAGTGGGTCTGATCCCTCTAACTTATTTCTCTTGCGTAAAAAGCAGTCTCTTTCTGCGACTTAAACTCTTCGACCCGGCTCTTGCAGCCTCTTGAATAGGCACTTATTATTCAAGGTAATTAATTGCTAATTAATTGGTAAAATATTATTGCTATATGCAACCTCGCAATAAGATACAATATTCAGCTAGTCGGCGACCAGACATCTTAAAACTCTGTTTCTATCTACTCAGAACGCCTCTAAAATTTCCTACCGGAGTACCGTGCTGATTACCGGCCTCGTCCATTGGTCGTCTTCTATTTTTAGGGAGTTTCGTTTTTAAAAATTAACCTTGCGTTAAAGGAAATCTTCGGTCTCCATTTTAAAGGAATTTAATAATAAAAATACTACAGAGGACGCTGCTGTGCGTACTGTTGAAATCCTCAAGATACGCCTAACTTGGGTGCTGTTTCTCTTTTTGCGCATTTCGGGAAACAACTTGCTGTTGTTCCCTTGAAGGTCTTCTGTTTTTGAAATAAATGTTCGAACAGATGCCCTAACGTTTTAAATCCTAGAATTCTGTTGTAATAACATAGGAGAGATTACGCACACGAAATACCGAAACCTACTTATTTATTTATTTGTTCAAAGGAGACACTTGCCCTTTTATTGCACATGAACAATCAACACTATACCGGGTGTCCCTCAAAAATGTCCCCGACTTTTTAATTGATTATATCTCCGCTTTAAATTAACATATTTCAATAGTCTTTTAATAAAAATGTAGTAAATTTTGTTTCCTTTACGAATAATTTATTTTTTTGAAAATCAGTTGAATAACCACTTCACAATGATCGATTTACTGAAAGGGGTAGAAAAACTATTGTTCAAAGGGAAAGTTTTAAAAACAAGACTGGTGTTCTTCTTCATTTCTCAATACCTACAGTTAAGAATAATTTCATAACGATGCATCCCACATGCCACCAAGTGTTTAAGCCCTTTGAGAGGTTTCAAGTTTCAAGTGTTTTCAATAAAAATGTTTGAAGAACTGAAAGAAAACGGTGAAATAATCTGTAAAACTCTTCGTTCAATGGTGGCTTGAAGTAATACTTGCCTTGAGAGAAATGGAGGGTATGTCGAAGGATACTAAATTACTTTATTTGCTTAAACGTTATTTATGGTAATGATTTATTACTCTTTTATATTTTTGTTTGTTCAGTTTCATGGAAAGTACAAAATAAGGAAGAATATCAATATTGTTTCAAAAAATTTTCCTTTGAACAATTAGTTTTTCTACATTTTTCAGTAAATTGGTCATTGTAAAGTGGTTATTCAACCGCTTTTTAAAACTTAAATTATTCGAAAAGGAAACAAAATTTCAAAACAATACTACGTTGTGAAAAAAGACAATTCAACTATGTTAATTTAAAGCGGAGATATAATTAATTAAAAATCGGGGACATTTTTGTGGGGTACCCGGTATAGTGAAAATCCAGGTGTCCGTCAATTTATAAATAAGTATATGATCTCGTGCGTAATTTTCCCTATGTTATTACAATGGGAATCTGCTTGCTTGGACAGTATCATAAATACCATTGAAATATTATGAAAATCCTGCCATCTGCTCACTTTTGTTTATAAGTAAAAAACAATGTGTGAAAATCGAATCTATTTTCAAGAAAATGCGGCTTATCGCAGTAAAAAGGTATGGCAAATTTTTTAACAACTTCTTGGCCGACAATATATTAAATTATATACACAGTTGTTGCATGCTTGGTTGGTGTGTGCGTCTGTGACGTTCTTAAAGATGCTTAATGATCGTAACTGTGATACGAGTTTTACCCCTGCACAAGTACGAGAATGCTGTATTTTAATCGCGGGTAGTATTAGGATGAATATATTTGTTTGTCATTTTTGTCTTGAGATTTTTTAAAACGATACCACTAAATCCCGTCATTTTTGACCAATCATGTACACTACACCTTTTCTCGTTTTATAACCACGTTCCTTCAAAATGTACCGACGAACTGCAAGTTTAACAACGACGAAACATTGAGTATAACAGAGAATAGAAATATAGAGACAGTGTCGCAAAAAAACAACAACAACGACAAATTAAAGCGACACCAGGCAAAATGAATGACAGTGAAACTATATATCAAAACAAAGAAACAATGTGTAATGACAGAGTCGGGTTATTGTAACAACGTTCAAATTAAAAGGATAACAATTACACAAAAAATAGTAACGTACGTGTACATTATTGTAACAAATTAACGATTTCTGACAGAATTTTTTTATAAGTAAAATAAACAGTAAAGTAGCATATAACGTAGTACACGATGCATATTCAGACTATGCATACAAAATTATTGATAATTACAATAAAGAATAAACATCATATGTATGTATCACACGAGAACCGGCCACGTCAGAGTTGTTCTGGAAAATTCCAGTACTCCCGGTCGGATATTACATCATCCAATGACCGGAAAGTAATGGAATGTACATATGTAGTCCCTTATGTTTTATTGTCGGGAGGCATTGATGCTCCCGAAAGTGAAAATATCGAATGTCGAAATCCCGAATATCCAAATCCCAAAAAATCAAAATCCCGAATGTTGTAATCAGGGTTGCCAACTGGCCTGTATGTACAGTATGTATTTCACTACCAAATATGGTCGGGAATTAGATATTCGAGACTTTGATTTCTGGAATTTTGACATTCGGGATTTCAAGGTGTACCCATTATTTTCAATTTTTTTAACAAGGAATTAAAAAAAAAGATTTCTCTCGTCAATAGGGTTTAAAAGATGTTGTTACATTTTATGACTCTTCGTTACTATTTTTTGCATGTTACATTATTTTGAACCTGTGATACTGGCTATTTGATGCATTGTTACAAGATTTGACTATTTGTTAAAGAAAATGATCGTCTGTTGCAACATTCTGAGAGTGTTATACAATTTGAAGCAACGTTACATTTATTTGTCTCTGTCACTACATTTTGCATCTGTTATCAATTTTGCAGCATCGTCACTAGATTTGTACTGGATGTTGTTATATTTGAGCCGCTGTTATTAGTTTTTATTCGCTGTTGTATGATTGTGCAAACTGTTGCTATATTGTTTTGACGTGTGGTTATAAAACGAGAAAAGGTGTAGTATCTTGATTATTAACATTCTGTAGTCAATTTAAAAGTCATTCGTTAATAAAGAATATAATGTATATATGCACAGGTTTAAACACCTGCAACCGTCCACTACTAAGAATGACCATCGTGTGTTTATTTATACGTTTCATGTCACGCTGTTAAGAATCGAAAGGAATGAATTAGCACTGGCGGTCGTGGTTTCCGTTCACGGTCAATTAATACACTCATTTTCGTTGTACAAGTGCTCTATACAAGTGCTCTATAATAAGTCTCTTTCAAAACAATTATAGAGATTCAGAGCCTTATATACTCGAGTTCGCATTGTGGATACCGAGTTCGGCAGGGTATTGTATATTACAATGTACTGTATTGCATATTACAATATACTGTATTACAATACACTTTATTTCATACTACAATATACATGCACAAGCTCGCAGTTGCATTCAGTAATGATGAATTTCTGTATGTAGGATACGACACGAATGGCTCTAATTACTTCACTTGCGGCTCAAAAATACTGTGTTCTGAGTGTTTATTACTCTAATAAGAAAGTTAAGCCACCTCTGGAATAAGCTGAAAGCATAGAAACTCCACTCAAACGAAAATTTGCTGAAAAAAGGTATTGAATCCCGTCATTTTTGACGGTCCGTGTACACTAGTTAAGAAATAAAATATTCATCTTATAAATTCTGAATAGGTGGAGCTGGATTCACAAAATTGTGAATAGGCGGAGTCGGTGTCGGAGTCGCCAAATTCTGGAAAAGTGGAGTCGGATTCGGAGTCGCCAAATTCTGAAAAGGTGGAGTCGGAGTCGGAGTCGCCAAATTCTTAAAAGGTGGAGTCGGAGTCGGAGTCGGAGTCGCCAAATTCTGGGAAGGTGGAGTCGGAGTCGGAGTCGCAAATTTATTCCTCCGACTCCGCAACCCTGATCCTACCATCACGTTATTCTAGGGTGTACAAAAATGTTTAACCTAGTTTCGCATTAGACTGATCATTGAGGTAATTAACTCGATATTTTATGCTGTATTTTACAATATAGGTCAAATCGGCTATATTTAACAGTATGTTCGATAAAACGATTCAAGAGCAGACAGATGATCGGTTATGGTACCCAAGGCAAGTTAAATTATGACATTATCATTAGTTACATGTAGGAGGCAAGATTTTGACACGGTGATCTTACACGACTAGTATTCTGATAGGAAGTGAGACTCAAGATGTCTTTTGAATACTTTGTATGAATTACATTCACGGATCTCTGCAGGTATAGAGTTCCAAGTTTTGGTTCCAACGAAGAGGATACTGTGTTGCGACCGGGCCTTTGAATAATAAGGAAGAATAAATTTACTTCTATTTCGGGTTAAATGGTCGTGATGACCAGTTTGCGCAGTTAATAATAATTGTCTTATGCTATTGTCGCCATCATTTATTAATGTTTTGTAAATGAAATTGCAAATGGAGATTTTGTAGTGATCCGAAAGTTTAAGTATTTGTAAATTTTTGAAAGAATCATTTGTGTGAGCATTATATTCTAGGTTCTTTACCGTCCTGATAGCTCTTTTCTGCAGAGTAAAAATTTTGTTGGTTTTATTTTGATCAGTTCCGTGCCATGCTTCTATTCCGTGTTGCAAGTATGAAGAAATAAGCGTTCGGTAGAGCATTTGTAAAGCTGTTTCAGGCAGAAAATTTTCAACTTTATTTAGGATTCCGATGGATTTTGATAATTTAGAACTAATATGAGTGATGTGCTCTTTGAAGGTCAGATGTTTATCTATTATGATGTCAAGAAACTTACATGAGTTGGTTTCCTCGATTTCACCTTCGCCAATTTTAATGCATGTGAGAGATACATTTTTCTCGTATGAAAATGTAATATTATTTGTTTTAATCAATATTAAGGCTTATTTTATTAGCTTTGAGCCACGATGAAACCTTATGAAGTTCATTATTTATACTCTCCACAATCATAGCGGGATTTTGGTTTGGAAGGACCGCAGAAAGCGTACTGTCATCGACAAAAAGTATGAATTTGAAGAATGATGTAGATTTTACAATATCATTGATAAAAATCAGAAGCACGAGAGGCCCAAGAACAGATCCTTGTGGAACTCCATGGCTAATTGTCTGTGGGTCTGATTTTGCGTCGTCAATGAAAACGTATTGCTTCCGATTTGTTAGGTATGATCTGAACCAATCATGGGCAATCCCTCGAATGCCATAACAGTGTAGTTTCGAGAGTAGTATTTTATGGTCCACATAATTGAATGCTTTTTGAAAGTCAAGAAATACAGAGAAGACAGGCTTTCCTTCATCTATATTATAACAGAGGAATTGTAAATGATTTAATATAGCCTGTGTTGTTGATTTTTTAGAGCGAAAGCCGTATTGTTTATCGTAAAGAAATGATTTTTGTTCAAAATAAGAGTACACTTTTATATACACAATCTTTTCGAATACTTTGCTAATAATTGGTAGTACGGAGATAGGTTGATAATTGTTTACACAGGTTTTTTCACCACTTTTAAAGGTAGGGGTTAATCTAGCAACTTTAAGGGAGTTCGGGAAAGTGCCTAGGATGAGAGATTGGTTAATAAGATTGGATATCAGCGGGGATACAATATCAGCAATAATTTTAAGTACTTTTGTCGGAAACGTTTGTAACCCACTCGTTTTATTTTTCAGGTTGTTTATGCACGCAATTACATCGGAAGAGTTGGTAGGCGTAAAGAAAAAGGAGCTGTGTTCTCGAATATGATCCATGTATTTCAGGTGGTCAGCAGGTTCACTTGGAATACCATCAGCTATAGTTTTCTCTACGTTTACGAAGAAATTGTTAAAGAGATTAGCAATTTCTTTCTTCTCATGGTATTTTACATTATCTTGAACAATATGTTTAACACGTTAAGTGCGGCGTGACCCACCGGTGGTCATTTAGATGATTTTCATAATAGTGCTGGCCGACCATTAGTCACTGACTCAATTTTTAACAATACTAAATGAAAGTTAAATGAAGGCAGGATCCAGTCAATGTTTGCTATTTTTAAAATTTCTCACTACAATTGAATTTAAATTTGAGCTGGATATTGAACTTCAGTTTAACCCGCCGCACTTAACGTGTTTATTTTCTTTTTATCAGCGTTATTCAATTTACAGCAGGAGTTAAGGAGGCGCCCAGTCTTTTTAACGTCAGCTTTAAATTGTGTAAACTTGCGCGTGAAGTAGTTCTTTTTTGATGTCCTTATCTGATTTGTCACATAGTTTCTGAATCGGTTATATGTTTCTCTAGATATTCGCCCTTCACAAAAGAGGGCTAGGTACGCTTGATGTTTCTTCATGTTTATCACGATGTCACCAGTAATCCAGGACTTTTGTTTATTTTTCGGGGTAACTTTACGATTTAAAATTGGGTAACATTGATTGTATGCTGTCATTATAGTTTCAGTCAATTTTACTACTGCTTCATCAATGCTCGTTGCATTATTGCATTGAGAGATGTGCAATGTTGGTATTGATTCTTCTAGAACGGTGCGCATTTCCTCTAAATTTGATTCGTTTACTTTACGATACGAGTCAGTTTCAGCCCGTGGCTTGGTGCAAGCAATTTAGATATTTTTCTTAACAAGAAAAATTGGAAAATGATCTGATAAGTCAGAGGTAATGATTCCAGAAAGAAAATCACTTGGGTCTGTCATAAAGATATTGTCAAGCAGCGTAGTAGATTCAGAGGTTATTCGCGTAGGCTTTGTAATGGTCGGAAGGAAGGATTGAAACTGAAAGGTTGTTAGGAAATTAGAGCTTGGTTCATAGCGTTCATGTTTCAGTAGATCATAATTGAAGTCACCGCATATTATTATGTCATTGTATAAGGGCCCGTTGAACTGAGAAATAATACGATTCAGCTCATTCAGGAAGGATATAGAACAGGCTGTAGGAGGCCTATACACCGTTCCAAGCACAATGCGTTTACCATCTCTAGACAGTTCTACGAACAGTGATTCTATATGATCCTGATTCGTTGTTGCACTTGCTATGGTTCTCGAGTCTATGTGGTTAGATATATATGTGCTGATGCCTCCGCCCCGCTGGTTTTTTCGTAGCGAATGGTAACTATGATAATTTTCAAATCGAATCATGTCTTTAGTCGAGTCATCTAGCCAGCTTTCGGTGAAGCTTATCACGTCTAGGTTATATTTAAGTTCAGTAATAGTACATTGTATCTCTTCCAATTTTGGATAGAGTGACCTACAGTTCCAACACAGGAGTGAGAAATCTGGGTCTTTTATTCGTATAGTTTCGTTGAATTTTGATATATTAGTATACCAACAGTCGTGCGAGTCGTTTAGGTTTGGATATAACCTGTTCAAATGATTGAGATCCGGGTCGATTTCTTCCAGTATTTCAGCGTGATCAGTCGTTTAAAATATTAGTTAACAGTAAGAAGTAGGTACTTGAAAGCTTAAAGAAGAAACAAAGTACAGAGTCAAGCTTAAAGGGATATTCCTGTCTAAAAAGTAGCTTATTAAGTAATAGAGAGTAGAGTAAAAAAGAAAAATCTTGCGCGATTTCGTGAGTACACACAAACTCAGTCGATGAGCGAATAATATTGGAGTTCAATATCACAACATTGGTGCAAACAGATTGCTAAGGGCGTTTTCACAAGTTTCCATACAACAGGTAATAAGTTAAAAGATTATGACTACAATGATACAATCAGCTAATATGCTTTACGCGTAATAATAACTGTAGTGGTAAATAAAGAAGAATTCACAGTAATATTGGTAGGTGAAAAATTACTCATTGGGTTGTTACAAAATGTCACACACAAATGTCATAAATGTTTACACACACATCTATTATATATTTGTTATAATATTGGAGTTAGATATCACAAAATTGGTGCAAACAGATTGCTGAGGGCGTTTTCACAAGTTCACATACAACAGGTAATAAGTTTTAAAGAATATGACGACAATGATACAATCAGCTAATATGGTTTACGCGTAATAATAACTATAGTGGTAGATAAAGAAGAATTCACAGTAATATTGGTAAGTGGAAAATTGCTGATTACGTTGTTACAAAATGTCACACACAGATGTCATTAAATGTTTACACACATATCTCATATACATTTGTCAAGTCTAGTCACCCATGACCTGATTTGATGACATATTTAGTTGTTGCTTCAGGTATTTCTCGAGGTCTTCCGGGGTGTTGATCTGAAGGCGTCTTGAATCTGGGTCTCCGGGGTTAGATACGAAGATGTTTCCGTCCTGTGTTCTCGGTCTTCCAATTTTATCCGGGAATTTCTTTTTGGCCTTTCGAAGGATGCACATAGCGTTAGCTCGTGAAGGTATGAAGTATTCATTTATAAAAACTTTGGTTTCTTTTCTCGGCAGGCGGTGAGAATTTCACGTTTCTTGTGATAATGTTTAAGTTCAAATGCAATGTTTCTTCGATTTTCTTTCCCAGCTACTGGTTTTTTCCCCATTCTGTTGGCAGATGTGATTTCAGTGTCGCAGAGGTCGATGTTGATATTGTCCTTCAGGAGCTTGCAGACGGTTTCCTTGCAGATTTCGTTCGAGTGTGATTGCGGTAGATCCTTTCAAGAAATGACGAAAGTACATTTTTTGTCTTCAATCCCAGGTAGCAAGAAATTATTAGGCCAATATTGGGTTGATAATTATTTATTGACCTGATATTGGAATCTTGGATTACAATAATAGGCTAATAACAAAGCAATATCGAAATAAGATGTATTTATTTATGATATCAACTTGTTATTGGGACAATGTAGTAAATAGTTTATTTCTAATATTAAACTAACAGTGTATATATATATGTACGATATTCATATGAGTGGAAACTATCTAATTATAATTAAAAATCTCGCAATTCAATAAAATTTGTTAGCATAAGTTATTATTGCCCAAATATTGGGTTGATATTGTACGCCAATAATACGGAGTTGTTTGTTTAAGGAAATACCTCAATATCAAGTCAATAGTGACACAGTTATTAGCTGATACTGGGTTAAAAATAAATTCTTATTGGGACACTATATTCTACCAATATCCACTTGATGTCAGAAAATAAGTATTGGGCCTGGAGTACCCTTCCTTAGTTACCCCTCAAACTCAGTTCTAGTCCATTCGTGTTCAGTAATACTAATTCGTGTGAATGTAAAATTATCCAGGAGAAAAGTGGTTAAATTTAAATGGAAAAAACCGTACTAACTTTAGAAGAAGTACGAGTACATATCAACGGTCGTAGCTACCCTCGCCGTGAGCGAATCTTAATTGCTAAAGCAGCAACAACTCCAGGCCTTACAGGCTAGTAGTTTTCTAAGGAACAATTCAATATCAAGTCCATAGTGACAGAATAAATATGTACTATTGGGTTAATGAAATTATCATTATCGGGGCCATATTTTTCAGGAATTGAGTACTAAGCCAATGTTATTGTAGGGAACACTTCATTATCAAGTCAATATTGACACAATAATTAGTTGATATTGGGTTGATGATAATATTGTTATTGGGCCAATATATTTTTTTAATATCAACCGAATTTTCCAAAATAAGGTATTGCCCCAATGTTCATTTTGAATATCCAGTCAATATTGAGACTGTATATTGGCTCAATATTAGGTCAATAAATTTTGCTACCTGGGATGTCTCGGCGCTGATCACTTTTTTCCAACTGGTCGAGACGGAAGGCTAAGCTATCTATTTTCTCATTCTGTTCTTCAAGAGTTTTCTTGTGCTCTGCTTCTTTTCCCGCTACTGTTTCAACTAGTGGTTTAAGGTGACTTATTTCAATTTGCATTTTATCAATATCACTCTTAAAATTTGACATCACTGAGTCGAAGTATTTTATTAGGACAGAAATCACTTCTTTGCCGTCTTTCGTTAGGCTAGACACATCAGGATATTGACCAAACTTCGGCTGAAACTCATCGCTGTTATTGTTGCCGCAGCTGTTGTTGCGCTGCTTCTTGGGCCCCATCTTATAGATTGAGAGAGTTCGTTTCCTCGTGTACGCGAGGGATGAGCACTTTCACACTTTTTGAGGGAATATTTTACACTTAGTTTGACGATTTTTTAGTTGTGTGTTCAAGTCACATTTGTATCCTGTGGCGAGAGTGTGTACCCATTCAGGTTAGGAGTACATTCTTTCTAGCGTTAGGCACTTTGTTTCGGAGCGAGCGCAACGCACGTCCTTACCACACGGAGTCTCTGAGGACACTCTAACTACGCCAAAGGTGGCTTGAAATAAACAGGGGGGGGGGGGGAAGAAGCTGTGTCAATTGAGTGCTGTACGGGGCAGTCGGTTGATGCATCGTTCGAACCGAGTCGCAAGGGGGAGGTCAAAATCGGGTGGTCGGCCAAGATTTTGCGTACACGGGGGTCTACTTGGGTCAAATCAACGGAGTACGCGGTTAAGAATCATTTGAAATATGAAGAAGGATTTTCCTACCTGTGAAGGTATCTATTAGATTACTGTTCTGGCAGTCAACGAGTATGGAGTGCGCAGCCAAGAAATCAATTCCAAGAATCGGCTGAACTACCTCTGCTATTACAAAGGTCCATTGGAATGTTCGTCCAAGCCCTTTAATGTCTACTACCAGGTCGGCCTCGCCTTTGCAGCTAATACGCTCTCCTGACGCTTTAGAGAGTGTTACTGCTCTGGGGCGTAGGTATCCTAATTCAAGGGATGATGGTAAAATACTTATCCCCGCAAGGAAGAGGCTTCTGTCCAAATAAAATACTTCGATATGTCATGGTCGCCTTAATTTTTAAAACCTAATACCTGTTTTATGAGAACTTTGTGACAACGCTTCAGCAATTTGTACACACCAATGTTGTGATATTGAACTCCATTATTATTCGCTCATGGACCGAGTATATGTGTACTCACGAAATCGCGCTAGATTTCATTTTTTTAATTTTTTCTCTCTTACTTCCTAAGCTAGTTTTTAGACAGGAATATCTTTGTAATCTTGACTCTGTACTTCGTTTTTAAGTTATACTAATTTTAAATTTACTAATTTTAAATGACTTATCACGCTGATGTATTCAATTATATATACCCAGATCTCAATCATTTAAACAGAGTATATCCAAACCTAAACGACTCAGATAACTGCATGTATACTAATATCTCAAAATTCAACGAAACTATACGAATAACTCGCAATGATTTTTCGCTCCTGTGTTGGAGTTGTAGGTCACACTATCCAAAATTGGAAGAGATACAATGTACTATTACTGAACTTAAGTATAACCCAGACGTGATTAGCTTCACCGAAAGCTGGCTAGATGACTCAACCAAAGACATGATTAAATTTGAAAATTATCATGATTACCATTCGCTACGAAAAAACAAGCGAGGCGGTGGCATCAGTTCGTACATATCTAAAGACATAGACTCGAAAATCATAGTGCAACAATGAATCAGGATCATATAGAGTCACTGTTCGTAGAACTGTCTAGAGATGGTAAACGAATAGTGCTTGAAACGGTGTATAGGCCTCCTACAGCCTGTCATATATCCTTCCTGAATGAGCTCAATCGTATTATTTCTCAGTTCAACAAGTTCTTATACAATGATATTATCATTTGCGGTGACTTCAATTATGATCTATGAACATGAAAGCTTCGAACTAATCTCTAATTTCCTAAACGCCTTTCAGTCTAAATCTTTCCTTCCGATCATCACAAAGCCTTCACGAATAACCTCTGAGTCTGCTACGCTGCTTGACAATATCTCTATGACAGACCCAAGTGATTTTCCTGTTGGAATAATTACTTCTGACTTATCAGATCATTTTCCAGTTTTTCTTAAGAAAAATGTATATACTGCTCGCACCAAGCCACTGGCTGAAACTTTTCCACATCGTAAAGTAAACGAATCAAATTTAGAAGAATTGCGCACCGTTCTAGAAGAATCAAAACCAACATTGCACATCTCTCAACAAAACAATAATGCAACGAGCATTGATGAAGCAGTAGTAAAGTTGACTGAAACTATAACGACCGCATACAATCACTGTTGCCCAATTGTAAACTCGTAGTTACACCGAAAAATGAACAAAAGCCCTGGATTACTGGAGACATTGTAATGAATATAAAGAAACGTCAAGCGTACCTAGCCCTCCTTTGCGAAGGGAGAATATCTAGAGAAACATATAACAGATTTATAAACTATGTAACAAACCAGATAAGGACATCAAAAAAGAGTTACTTTACGCTCGTTTACTCTATTTAAAGGTGACATAAAAATGACTTGGCACCTCTTCAGCTCCTGCTATAACCCGAATTACGCAGATAAAAAGAAAATTGAATATGTTGTTCAAGAAAATGTAAAATACCATGAGAAGAAAGAAATTACAAATCTCTCTAACAATTTTTTCGTAAACATAGAGAAAACTATAGCTGATGGTATTCCGAGTGAACCTACTGATCACCTGGACTACATGGATCATATTCGAGAACGCAGTTCTTTTACTTTACGCCTACCAACTCTTCCGATATAATTGCGTGCATGAACAACCTGAAAAATATATCGATTAGGTTACAAACGTTTCCGACTAAAGTATTTAAAGTTATTGCCGATATTGTAGCCCCGCTCATATCCAATATTATTAACCAGTCTTTCTTCCTAGGGACTTTCCCGAACTCCCTCAAAGTTGCTAGAGTAACCCCTATCTTTAAAAATGGTGAAAAAACCTGTATAAACAATTATCGACCTATCTCCATGCTACCAATTATTAGCAAGATATTCGAGAAAATTGTGTATAAGAGAGTGATCTCTTATTTTGAACAAAAATCCTTTCTCTGTGATAAACAATACGGCTTTCGATCTAAAAAATCTACCACACAGGCTATATTAAATCATTTACAGTTCCTTTATTCTAATATAGATGAAGGAAAGCCTGCACACATCTAAGTTTTGCTTTTTGCAAAGTCTAACAATAAATAAAATAGCAAGGATAGTCGCTTTTAAAAGATCCATTATCAGTTAGTTGTTTAATAAATAGAAGGACCTAAAATGATATATAAAATTGAACGTTTCGACTACAGGAGTCATCTTCAGCATTAACAAGATCTAGGGAAGACAAAAAATACATTTTATTGAAAATAAGTGCAATAGTAAAAACAAATAAAAAGAAGTGGACGAAAAAGGATGGAGAACAATACTAACATGCTATTAACAGAGGGAATGACGATTCAGTTTCATTTAAAATAGGTTTGTCTTTCATGAAAAAAAGAGATTCTAAAATACGAAGGTCTGATTGACTAGATGTGGTTCCTATTATCTGGAAGTTGTCCAAGCGGACTAGCAGGTCGCACTTCTCGGCATGAGTGCGTACCGAAGAGTGAGGGGGAGAGGCAAGGGGATTATTGGTTCGGAAGCTCGTTCCAGCATGCTCCGCCACACGAATATGGAGGGCCCTTTTTGAGGACCCAACATATTCCGACGCACACAGTGCGCAACAGTATTTGTAAACGACGTGCGAAAGCAATGCTTTAGGGAGCTTATCTTTGTAGTGAAAAAAATAATTCATTTTATATCTGTTAAACAATATAATCCGAAAATTGATATGCGTAAAATGTTTAGCTAACAATGAAAGTATCTCTTTCTTGAGTTTCTCGGATTGGTATCCAAGATAGGGCTAGCAGAAGTAAAAATCCTTTTTTCCCACAGTTGTTATAGGCAATCTGTTATGAAACTTGACATTTAAAAATTTCTTCATGGCAGAATCTATTAATCTGGATGGGAAGCCATTATTGTGAAAGAATTGCCGCAAAAATTCCATTTCACAGTGAAATGCATAAAAATTTGAACAAGCATTATAACATCTGCATAACCCTTGCAATGTTTTTTACAGACAATTAGATGGTTTAGGAATGGGGCTCCCTTTAGGGCCGACTTTTGCCAATATATTCATGTCCTTCCACGAACAGCAGTGGTTGAGCCATTGCCCTGTAGAGTACAAACCTGTGTTCTATAGACGTTATATTGATGACACATTTATTTTATTCCGCGATAGCTCACACAGTAAGCATTTTTTGAAGTACCTAAATTCTCAATATCCAAATATTAAATTTACAATGGAAGTTGAAGCTGCTGATTGTCTCCCGTTTTTAGATTGCACAATTACGCGCCACAATGGCTAATTTCAGAGCTCTGTCTATCGTAAGCCAACTTTTACTGGGCTAGGGACCAGCTTCTACAGTTTTTGTAATTTTAACTTTAAGATCAATAGTGTTAAAACATTGTTATGCAGGGGTTATAATGTTTGTTCAAATTTTTATGCATTTCACTGTGAAATGGAATTTTTGCGGCAATTCTTTCACAATAATGGCTTCCCATCCAGATTAATAGATTCTGCCATGAAGAAATTTTTAAATGTCAAGTTTCATAACAGATTGCCTATAACAACTGTGGGAAAGAAGGACTTTTACTTCTGCTTGCCCTATTTTGGATACCAATCTGAGAAACTCAAGAAAGAGATACTTTCATTGTTAGCTAAACATTTTACGCACATCAATTTTCGGATTATATTGTTGAACAGATATCAAATTAATTCTTTTTTTCACTACAAAGATAAGCTCCCTAAAGCATTGCTTTCGCACGTCGTTTACAAATACTGTTGCGCACTGTGTGCGTCGGAATATGTTGGGTCCACAAATAGGGCCCTCCATATTCGTGTGGCGGAGCATGCTGGAAGGAGCTTCCGAACCAATAATCCCCTTGCCTCTCCCCCTCACTCTTCGGTACGCACTCATGCCGAGAAGTGCGACCTGCTAGTCCGCTTGGACAACTTCCAGATAATAGGAACCACATCTAGTCAATCAGACCTTCGTATTTTAGAATCTTTTTTTATCATGAAAGACAAACCTATTTTAAATGAAACTGAATCGTCATTCCCTCTGTTAATAGCATGTTAGTATTGTTCTCCATCCTTTTTCGTCCACTTCTTTTTATTTGTTTTTACTATTGCACTTATTTTCAATAAAATGTATTTTTTGTCTTCCATAGATCTTGTTAATGCTGAAGATGACTCCTGTAGTCGAAACGTTCAATTTTATATATCATTTTAGGCCCTTCTATTTATTAAACAACTAACTGATAATGGATCTTTTAAAAGCGACTATCCTTGCTATTTTATTTATTGTAAGGAAAGCCTGTCTTCGGTGTTTTTCTTGGCTTTCGTAAGGCATTCGGTTGTGTGGACCACAACATATTACTCTCGAAACTACACTGTTATGGCATTCGAGGGGTTGCCCATGATTGGTTCAGATCATACCTAACAAATCGAAAGCAATACGTTGTCATTGACGATGCAAAATCGGACCCACAGACAATTAGCCATGGAGTTCCACAAGGATCTGTCTTCGGGCCTCTCCTATTCCTGATTTTTATCAATGATATTATTAAGTCTACATCATTTTTCAAATTCATACTTTTTGCCGATGACAGCACGCTTTCTGCAGTCCTTCCAAACAAAAATCCCGCCCTGATTGTGGAGGGTATAAATAATGAACTCCATAAGGTTTCATTGTGGCTTAAATCTAATAAAATGAGCCTTAACAAAGATAAAACAAAATATATTACATTCTCATGCCAAAAAAAATATACCTCTCCCGCGCATTGAAAGTGTCGAAGATGGAATCGAAAACACTAACTCATGTAAGTTCCTGGGTATCGTAATAGATAAACATCTGACCTTCAAAGAGCACATCGCTTGTGTTAGTACTAAATTATCAAAATCCATCGGAATCCTAAATAAAGTTGAAAATTTCCTGCCTGAAAAAGCTTTACAAATGCTCTACCGAACGCTCATTTCACTACTAGAAGGCAACTGGTGGCATGGCGACCTGGGCTGAGGCCTGGGTCGTCCAAAATGCCTGAGAATTGTGTAGTTGGAGGAGTAGCATTGAGTTGCTCACCCATCAGGTGGGCCCGTTCATGGTCGAACACAAGTGGTGTCGATCCGCTGGCGGGCCCGTTGCTGGACGACTCTCTCGAGGCATCACACGGTCATTGCCCACCACAGCTCGTTGCTTGGTCACCCGCTGGGTCTAAGAAGGCAGATGTTTCAACCAGGGTCTGGGCTTTGAAAGCGCTGGGATGGGCGATCTGCGTGCATTTCCGTTTGTAAGACGGCGCACGCACGCCCGCGCCGTGCTCGCGCCATCCTGGCTCTGACTGTCGACACAGACGTGGTGTGATCCATCCGGCGACGATGCTGCAATTGGCCAGACGCATACAACCCCCAGCTCCGCCATCATGTGCCGGTGGTGGAGTACCTGCGGGCAGGCTGCTTGCGTCGTATGCGAAGCAAACGCTCAGCCTGGGGGTTGATCTGATAGGTTATTCTCTAGCGACCATCGGTCACGTCTCGAAACACGGGCCAAGGAGTATAGCAAGTGTGGTAGTCTAAGGGTCTCACAAAACCCGACGGCGAAGTGAAAGCAAAGGTGTGGCGGCACTTGCGCCATCAGCCGTGCAAATAGTTGCTAGTACCGTGCTGATCCTGCATCCCACGTTGGGAGCAGGCGCAAGCTCCGGGCTCACGCTTTCGTTCGGTTCGCTTTCTTCCTTTGTGGGGACTGTGGACTGAATGGTGAGCACCGCGGAGCATGCATGCTATGACCCGAGAGATAGTGAACTATGCCTGGCGAGGGTGAAGCCCCAGGAAACGGGTGGAGGCCCGTAGCCGTTGTGACGTGCAAATCCATGGCGTCAGTTGGGCATAGGGGCGAAACACCAATCGAACTATCTAGTAGCTGGTTCCACCCGAAGTTTCTCTCAGGATAGCTGATCTGCTGCAAGTTACTTGCTCTGGCGGGCGGCCTCACATACACTCTTGCCCACGGGCGAGTGGCGAAATGGCTTGACACAGTTTCGAATGGTGAAGAGAATGATTAGAGCCACTGGGCTGCGGACGGGCGTGCGCGCATTCGTGTGTGTGGTTCGTCCGCGCACGTTGGGGCGGGGATGCAAAACAACTCGCACTATTCTCAAACTTTAAATGTTCGAGTGCCCCGGCATGGTCGTACTTATTGCCGGGTGCCACTCGTTCATGTGGGTCCCGACTGCCTCCTCGTGCAAGCTCGACCTCGCTCTCTAACGAACTGTGTGTTGGGCGTTCGCGTCTGACATTGGTACGCCAAGGTGTGTGTATCGCTTGACCAGAATTGGCGGATTCAGTGGGTCTGTTCTGGTAAGCAGGACTGATAATGAGGGATGAACCTCACGTCATGCTAAGGGGCCTAAATACAGCTGTCTCTTGATCCCATAGGAAGGGTGCTGCTGGCTGAAAACAGCAGGACGGTGGTCATGGAAGTTGACATTCGCTAAGTAGTGTGTAACAACTAATCCTGCCGAAGCGAGCAGCCCTGAAAATGGATGACACTAAAGCTCTCTCCCGATGCATGGCCGTCGGTGGCAGAAAAGGTTTCTAAGCATTGCCAAAAACTTTAAGCCTCGAAGCCCCGACGAGTAGGGTGGCGTCCCGGTGAGCGTTGAAGGTCGTGGTGTGAGCCCGACTGGAGCCGCCGGTAATGCAGATCTTGGTGGTAGGATCTATACCTCAGTGAGTAACCTGGGGCTGTGAAGCGGATAAGGGTTCCATGTCAACAGCAGTTGAACATTGTGTAGTCGTACCTGAGCCAGCTGTGAAAGCAGTGGCAGATCGTTAGCGGTCAAAGGCTGAGAAGTTGCTCTGTTGCCGAGCAGGGCTGCCATCCCTTGGGAAATTTCCCAAAATCTTTGGAAATCACTTTCACCCTGGGGATATTGGGAAATCAGAGAGAAAACTGGTGAATTCTTGGGAATTCGACGTAACGATCTCATTTTTCACTAAATGCTCACTGAATAACAGTAAGATTCAAATAAATATTCTCCACAAATAGGGATATTCTTTTTAATTAGTCTGAGATAAAAATCAATATCGCAAAATATTCGTTCAAAGCTCGTAAAGCGGCCCCATAGACGATCAATTTAATTGTCAATATCATTGACTCAATATTTTGATGAGATTTTTTCTTGCCCACTAAGTCAATTAATTGACGGTAGTCAATGAAGTCCACAAACGATCAATTTAATTGTCAATATTCACTATTGACAATTATATTGACAATAAAATTGATCGTCTATGGGCCGCTTTAAACATTCTTTTGTAACAAGCGTGTGCCGGCTACAGCAACCGGACCCTCAGTTGACTTAAGCCCCCTCCAGACCTTGCCTGCCTCTGGACGTCGGAGTGGCGCTGCAAAAAAACCGCTGATGACCAGACTGGTTTGTTGGAAAGCCAGCACTGCAATGGCATTCAGTCATGGAGCTAGGATATATGGAGGGAGCATAGCGCACTCTGATCGGGCTCAATTTGGCTGCAAAAGTTGAAACACTCGGGCACTCTCAATGCCCGATTCTGAGCCAACCACAGACGCTTGGCTGAAGTTGCTCCACCCACCTTCCCTACAACCCTTCCTCTCAATGGCTCTCATTTTCCAAAGCAAGATTAGTACCTAACCACAAGTCAAAGGGTGAGGTGCGCGTGCAAGTCGCTCTAATTTGTTATAATCAAGGGCCTTTAATCTTTATAGTTTTCAACTCTTATTGTATCTTTGCTAGTAATTTTGATACTATTAAGTGTCCTCAAGTGAGGAAACACAATTTATAATCTTTCGGAGTCTCAGAGTCCCAAATTAATCATTTACGATTGAATGATTAACTAAACAGCTGGAAGAGCATTCAGCAAGCGTGTGCGCACTCTAGCGTAGTTGGTAGGTAACTGGCTTCCGTGCTGACGTCACACTCGCGAGACGGCTATTGGTTACCACAGACACAGGAGAAATCTCAAAAACTGGTTCTCTTCCCAGACGGCTATGCTCCCTCCATATATACTCCCTCCACGCATTCAGTTGCTCAAGAGCTCTGAGAGGGGAAGGATGCTTGCGAGCTATACGCGGGAGCTACTCACTCCCGCGTATAGCTCAGGGCTGCCAATCAGAATTTTACCAAAACCCCAGCATACGCTAGAAAAAAACCAGATTGCTGCTTAAAACCCCAGATTCGCGGAAAAGTGTGTTAATGAAGTAATTTGTTTACCTTCGTACTCGTATTACTCTGAATCAGTTGCTGCCGTCAAACATATGGCGTTGCTCCGTAATTTCTCATTCTGCCTCTCCAAATATCGGTGACTTATTGCTCCGCTTTCCATATCGCGTATTAATTCTTTTCGTGGTTGCCAAGTAGTTCAATCATTGTTGCTCCTTGAAATTAATTGTTTTGCCAAAATTCTATCTCTTACAGTTTCTGCTTTCAGAAAACTGGTTTGTTTCGTTTTAACACAATTCATGACTGAAAAAATTCGTTCAACCGAAGCAGACGAATGTGGCAGAATAGTTAGACTTGTCATAAAAGCAGAATAGAGGCCAAATTTTGAATTTTGAAAACCGTCCTTGATTTCTTTTAGTTTGATCCAGTATCTGGGAGGATTTTATACAAGAACAATTACTATGTAGGTGTTTTCCATAATTATGTGTTACATGTACCACAATAACAGGTACTGCATAAATGGTACTTGAACATTTAAATTGTTCGATATTTTTTGCTGGCAGTAAACAGACGTCAATTAGATTTCGACGGAATGCAGATGCAACAGGAATATAATAGCAAAAATGCACCCAATTTCAATTAAACGAATTTGATAATGTAATACCATAATTTTCATTGCATCGAGCGCCGAAAAAAATTATTATATGTAAAAACCTTCAATTTGTTACCTCTGCATAGAAAACCCCGGATTTTTGCCAATTTTTTTTATAAAAACCCCAAAACCTTAGGCCACAGCTAAAAACTCAAGATCTGGGGTTAAAACCCCAGCTTTGGCAGCCCTGGTATAGCTCGTCAGCATGGTAGACTAAAGGAGGTACCGTCACTTCTACGGGTACAGCCGCGCACATTCGCTAATTCGACTAGCCAATAGGAGGCTTCATTTCAATCAAGCCAGATGACGTCCCCTCCACACCATAACGTCAGCGGTGGCGGCGGCAGCGCACTACTACGTAGCGTACTCTGCCCTTCCAGACGTACGATAAACAACATGGCCGACTGCCGGTGTGCCTCCGCAAGGTACGGATTTGGATTTCTGGAAAATTGAATTCCGTCCAGCTACGTATAAATCTACCAGAACTAAAAGGTTATCGATCTTCAATTTTATCATTCCGGCAGCTTCATGAATCGACAGCTCTATCCAAACTGTAGGAAAATGTACTTTATTCAATCATACAAAGCGTTTTAGTACTTTTTCCATGCAGATGAAGCTGACTATTGCCCGCCGTGTTAATCGTAAAAAAGGATAATATAAGATTCAGTTTCACATATTTATTTGAAATAAAACCTGCGATATATTCTGCTTGAAATAAACCTGTGATATATTCGAACTGAATGAGCAGGAGCATTGATTTACAGTTGTATATCCTTTTTCAGCATCTAAACTTCTAAGCTAAAAAAAGACTTCCGATAAGAAGGCACCATTTAGTTTGGAGTTAAGGGAACGCGGAACCTACCCAGAAGGGGATATAGTAACAGTGAGTTAAGAAAGAAGTTTATGGAAAGAGATAGAAGTTGACGAAGAAAGTAATAGGTGCTGAAAAACAGGACAGCAGTGAACCGAAAAATGGTCAAAAAAATCATTAAGACTCCTTTATTTTAACGAAAGGCTTACCTAACCTTTAGCTCAAGAACTTCCCATGGGAGCGCTAGGAACAGAGAGCTTTGATTATTGTCATCGTTGTGAGGGGAAGTTATAATTACTCGCGTTCACATTATTGCAATGATTATATGAATAAATGATAAAATACAGAAAATCTAGATGAATATGACACCATTTCAGAACTTCTCCCCACAAAAAAAATGGTGTTTCATGAACAGGAAGGAAGAAGGCACCAATCGGTGTGGAAAAAAAGAAATCAGGAAATCTATGCACGAGGTATGTTCCCAAATATGTTTTGGTTGGAAGCATCATGGTACGAAATTTGCAATGAAAAATCTACAATGGATATTTAAGGTTGCAGAGAATAGGATGGCAATGGACCGAAAAAAAGTCGGCACAAACTAAACAAAATATTTCAAGGTTAGATTATTGGTAGTACAGGCCTCCCTACCGCAACAAAGTCCAATCAAAGGAAGTTAGAAATCATTCAATATGAACTCGACACAACGGGGAATGTGTGCACAAGATTTGTTCCTAAACAAGACTCAATCACACACTTAATTAAATTAGATTATTAGTTAGTTTAAACCTCCCTATCCGCAACAAAGGCGATCCAAAGAGAGGAAGGATTGATTAGATTAGTCGTTAGTTTTAGCCTCCCTACCCGGAGCAACAAATGCGACCCAAAGAGAGGAAGGAGGAAGGCACCATTCAGTGTGGAGTTAAGGGAACGCGGAATCAATGCAGAAAGGGCATGGAAACAGTAAGTTGTGAAAGAAGATTATGAAGCAAGATCAAATTTGAAGAAGAAAGTAGTAGGTGCTGAAAAACAGGACAGCTGTGAACCCAAAAAATATGTTCCTTAACACAACAAAGACATTTCATTTTAACGAAAGGAAAGCCTACCCAACTCTCAGCTCGGGCCCTCACATTTTCCCCGAGGGAGTGCTAATTCCCACGGATGCAATAGTTGTGTCCCTCTGAGGGGGAAGAGTGAATAAAAATCTGTTTATTTTGTTCATTCCATTCTGTGTTTCCCTATAAGGGCTACCGCATTCAATATCGCTCACGAGTTACGCCACAATATTTTCATGTTGAAAAATTTTGAATAGTTCTTTCGCTAATTAAAAACAAATAATGGCAGCAGTGAATCGAGAGATGATCTGCAACGGAATCAAAAACGCTTTCTATTCTCAATAAATTGATGGCTTACATAAGTTAGCCGTGGGACTTTAAAATCTTCTTCCATAAAACACCCAGTCTTCATTATGAATACTGACTAGTTCTACAGATTAGATTACGACATAGATTCAGCCTTCCTTGCTGCTCAAAGCGAGCACAGCTGCAGGACTTTACATATTTTCTCGTAGAACACCAAGTTTTTATTAAAAATACTGACTAGTTCTATAAATTAGGCTGCGACATAGATTCAGCCTTCCTTACCACAACAATGCTGCTCAAAGCGACACAGTCGCGGGACTTTACATATTCTCACATAGGGCATCAAGTTTTTATTACAAAAACTGACTAGTTCTATAGATTGAATTCTGACTTGGGTTTAGCCTCCATTCCCTTACTACAATACAACCATTCAAATAGAGGAAGGAAACGCCAACTTAAGCACCGGAGTTAAAAGGAAACGCATAGTTAATACGCAGGGTGTTTCCACACAAGAGAACCTCAGTATAGGAACAATAAGTTGAGGAGTAAGGTTACGAAACAAAATTAAACCTGAAGAAGAAAGTCATAGGTGATGAAAAACAGGACACTAATGAACCAAAAAAATTGGTCTTAACCTAAGGAAACGAAGCATTTTAATTTGAACAACAAGAAGGTCTACTAAACTCTCAGCTCTGGACTTTACATCACTTGTTCTATAAGGATGGGAACAAAATATGAGCCAACAACTCGTCCCTGAATAAATACTCCTATTACTTAAAAATAAATTTCGTTTCTAATATCTCGATGTTACGTAAACTTTTGACGATAATGAATTAGATAAACTATTTTTTTCATCAAAAACAATAATTGGTACACCACCGTCCACTCAAGGCACGTTCAACATTTTCCGGCTAATAAATTCCGAAATGTACACCCAAAAACACATAAAACTGAGTATTCAAATCTCGGTAAGGACTAGTCGTACATAATGACTTACTAAACATCACAGAGAGTAAACGGCAGCCCTCCTAATGCACAAGCGCTATCTTCAAACATTAGGACTCGTGCTCTGCATAACAGTAAGTTGTTATCTTTATTATATAAGAAAGTTTTAGCCTCCCTTAACCACGACAAAGCTGTTCCAAGAGAGGAAGGAGAAAGGCACCATTTATTATGGAGTTTATGGACCGCGGAATCTATGCACAAGGTGCACAGAAATAGTAAGCTAAGAAAGAAGTTCATGAAACTAGAAAAAGTTGAAGAAGAGAGTATTAGGAGCTGAAAAACAAGGGATGAGTGAATCTAAAAAAAATGGTCCGCAACAAAACAAAACGTATTCCATTTCAACAAAAAGAAAGCCTACCTAAAGTTTAGCTCGGGCCCTCACATAGTCCCCCTAGGAAAGGTAATTCCCACAGATACAATAGTTGTACCCCCTGAGTGAGGGGCATACCAGTAAGTAAAAAAGTATTAAATAAAAATAATGAACTGTTAAATTCAAAAAGAAAAAATGTAGCATAATAGACTATAGATTAGATTATTAGTTAGTTTAAGCCTCCCTATCCTCAACAAATAAGATCCAGTGGGAGGAAGGAAGAAGGTACCATTTAGTATGGATTTGGGAACACGGAATCTATGCAGAAAGGGCATAGAAACAGTAAGATGAGAAAGAATTTCATGAAGCAAGATCAAAGTTGAAGAAGAAAGTAGTAGGTGCTGAAAAAACAGGACAGCAGTGAACCAAAAAAAGATGGTCCGTAACAAAACAAAAACCTATGTTATTTTGACAAAAGGAAAGCCTACCTGACCTTTAGCTTGGGCCCTCACATTGATAATAGACTATAGAGATAAACATTAGCAAGACCAGTTCACGTCAAACTTACTATTTGGGTACCATTTCTTCTAGCTCAGTGCGAGTGGGAAGCCTACGACGCATCTTTCACCAACTATTGGATGCATGCTCCAAATCAATCATTCAAAACGGTAAAATAGTTTTTACACACAATTGTATGATCACCAATAAGCAGAAGTATATTCATCGGCACGCTCAGAAGCAAACTGCGTTGTTTAATAACAAGACAACACTCCAGATAACTTTTTAAAATGTATGTTAACTTTGTAGAGACTGCCGGGAAGTGTATCTATTCCAACATAAGCCGTAGAATGCAAAAACTTGAAAGGTAAGCATAACTCTAGTTACGTGTGTATTTTCACAGCCAGTCTATAGTTTAACAAATAATTCATTTCGAAACCATAACAATGAATGTGTCATAAGAATGCAAAGGTTTCAATGAGTACATCCAATTTTTTTTTGCTGAGTTCCAATTACGAGGAGAAAACAAGGATAACAAATATATATAGCGCGTAGATAGTAATGCTTATTTATAACGCTTCACCCTAGCAATGCACCGAACCAAATCAACAAATAAACCTTGCACTACCATCCGTTGATGTGTTTTAAGCGATACAAGTTTGAACGACATTATAGTTCACAGCCTTAAATTATAAACAGACAAAGAAAAAAGGTTTATCACACGCTTCATACAATATAACACATCAAAGCCTTAAATTCATCTGACACTAACAAAAAAAGGCTAGCACAAGTCGAAGACTAAGTGGTTGTTCATTAACAGTCATTGGGACTTTAATTAACACCACTTACTGAGCTGAGAGCGAGTAGTGCGCAGATATTTGTAATGTAGGTTGTATGGTGCCTCGGACAGAATGATGAGCCTCAGCTTGCCTGACTAAATGTCTCAAGTTTGGCCACAGCAGACACGAATGGCACCAGGCCATCCAGAAAACACAAACATAAGTTTACTTCTAAGTCCAAATTTACTGGCTCCACTTGGCTACCAAATGAGAGACACACATTATATCACACAGAAATTTTACCTCATCTCAATCATTTTTTTTTGCGTGTTAATTTGGCTTACAGCTGAGTAGTTGAGAGAGTAAAACTAACACTAAAATTAAGCTTTGTTATATTTCAATCGGAATGTATGAAGTGTTGCTGTACATACAACAACAGGGAAGTTATTGGTTTTACAGGAGGAAACGGTAAATAGCACGTAATTGATTCTAATGAAATAACGGAACTATAGGCATAAATTAACTGTGAATACAGAAGTGCAATCTAACAGCTGCTCCGCAACATATCCGCCCAATGTGTCCATAACACTATTGCCAGCAGCCTACACCCATGTAAAAAACGTTTTAAAATCCAGAAACGATCTAAAATAAACTTAATAATGTGATACAACAAAATTAATTATATTTCACCCTAGAACATGAGAACAAGGACTCAGGAGAAAAGTGCAGTGAATCACTTGTGCATCACAGAAAAGGTACCCTGCAGAGCGCTATTGTAAGCTCTGATTGACTATAATGTTCTACATCTGAAGAAAAACTTTATTTACATTTATATTTTGGAACAGCAGGTGGGATGTTTAGGGCAGTTATCATGAATTAATTCACAAACATTTTTGCTGAAGCCTAGTAAGTGGCTGATTTGATTCAACCGATACTGCAAGGGCCTCTTATAAAAATAATAGCACGAAAGATTTACTGCACAATTCAAGTCCCTTGTACAGGTCAACAGACCGAATATGCTTTTGAAATGACACAAAAAGATGGAAACAGGAAACTTGCTCACTGAAAATGGGACAACTTATAGTGCAGTGAGTCAAAGAATTTCTTCAGCTGCTGGTGATGCATGTCTGTTTTCATGACGAGGTAACCAGAGCTCTAGCGGCAGCATCTTCCACTTCCCGCAGCAAAAATTCCTCCAATATTGGTGGTTCAGTTGAATACCACAGCAGCTTTTAGCTCCTCTTCATCCACCTTGATGACGTTGAAATTAATTCAGTTTCATCCGGTACCTGAAAGGCAAATAAAAATTAGTGAATTTCTCAAGTTAGCAGTTTTCGAATTTGTTTCTGGCTCAATAAGCACACATTTTAGTTGGTAGTAAGGGTACAGATTGAAATTTGTCACTGGAAATATGATGAATCAAGATGCAGGTGAGAGTATTTAGTAAAAAGGTTCAGCTGTACAGAGAGATGATGTTGAATATGAAGCAATATTGCAATGCATACACAAGGAAATGGAGGCAATGATAAACTATAGTGTAATACAGAATGTAAAAATACAAGGAGTCAAAAGGGAGAAAGTGATAGGGGAAAAGAGCAAAAAAGAGCTGTGGAAAAATTAAAGCAAATTAAAGAAAACAGGGAAAATTAAGTGTAATAGGCAGTGAAGTACTGTACATAGCATCAAGTACAACAAATAATGCAGAGAAGCACTGTACATAGGTTCAAGTACAACCAAACAAGGTAACACACTCACGCTGGTTCTCACAATTTTTCATTAACAGTTATTGTTGGGTAATATACGTAAATATATCGGTGTTATTTAATAACAATCCCAATGTTACATAGCCTTATATATAAAAAAACAAGTCTAAAAAAACAAATACCAATTTGGTAAGACTCATAAAAAATGACAAGTAAAGAAATCAGCCCTTAATCTGGAGAATGTTCTACATTTAATTTTTGCTTGTATGTATTCCTTAGTAGATTGCCAGACTCATTTTACTTCTATTAAGAAACATAACAGAAGAGCAAAATACAAATGCAATCATTGACATAAACATAAGACATGCTTTTTTGAAACATGGCTCTCTTGCTTCACATGACATTTTTGAAGCACTCACAATAAAATTATGATAAGCAGCATTAATTTTCACCTCATATCTCAAAAATATTAATAGAAGCTCGCCATGAATGGTAAGCATAGAACAGTTAGATATCTATAAAAATGCATTTCCAATTATGCTTAGAACAGTGTCATTTTCAAAAAGATGATTGCCATAAAAAGTAGCACTTTACAACGGAAAATCATAGACAAGTTTTTGCATCTCTCTTGTCATCTTTCACCTTGACATTTAGCTACAAAGTAGAAAGTTATTAAGAGTTAATCTAAAAATTTCAGATTAGATAGGCTACACAAGAAAAAAGAGCTACTCTGAATTATTATTATTATTATTATATTATTAAATAAGAAAGTTTTAGCTTCCCATAACCACGACAAAAATTTTCTAAGAAAGGAAGGAGGAAGGCACCATTTAGGATGGAGTTGAGGGAAGGAGGTATTTATGCATAAGGTGCACAAAAACAGTAAGCTAAGAAAGAAGTTCATGAAGCAAGAAAAAGTTGAAGAAGAAGTCGGTGCTGAAAAACAGGACAGCAGTGAACCGAAAAAAGATGGTCCGTAACAAAACAAAAACCTATTCTATTTCAACAAAAAGTAAGCCTACCTAACCTTTAGCTCAGGCGGTATATGTGTAGCGTTGGTCAATAATCGATTTTCCACTTTTCGGTGTCTAATCGTAGTTAATTAGATCGAAATAAACAAGTTTTCTTCTATGCACTTTCTGTCGTAAATGAATATTTTACAAGTTATAGCGGTAAATTACTGACCGCAAATCCAGTGTTTGAAGCGGGAACTAATTCAAACAGCACGTCGGACGGCAACACTGCAATGCCGTCTCGCTTCTAGTTCGATCGTCATGAAAGACGAAACCAAACCTACCGCTATACCTCGTTAAATACTCATTTGAAGGAAAAAGTGTATAGAAGAAAAGTTGTTTATTTCGATGTTATTACCATGATTCAAGCAACAAAAATTTGAAAATCGATGAGTAGCTGTTTATTCGAGCGCATTCGTCATCAAAGACGAAACTAAACTTACCGCCTTAACTCGTTAAATACTCATTTACGACGGAAAGTGCATAGAATAAAACTTGTTTAAGTTGTTTATTTCGATCTAATTAACTACGTTTAGGCACTGAAAACTCAAAAATCGATTACTGACCAACGCCACACATTTACCGCTCAGGCCCTCACATAGTCAAGCTATTCTGCAAATGCATCCAATATACAGTACACAACTTTTACAGTCTGCAGTCCAAGCTAGCTTTCATGCTGAGCACTGCAGATTCTAAGCTTACTACTTGCTAATTTCAGCATAAAGGAGAGATCAAAATTTCAACAATGCCAGTGAAGTTTTTTCATTGTAAACCTGGTAAAATTTGTCATCCCATCTTACTTCCAGAATAATCTACACATAAAAATTTAGATACTATTAGAGATGATAGCACCCTACCACAAGATTTATGTTACCTTATTGGAATGAAAAGCTTATAATGATACTAAATTTTTTTTTTAAAATAAGCAGTATGTCATTGATCAGCACAGAATTTGTGCACATTATATTCTTATTTCTTTATTTCCTTTATGCTTCAAATTTCAGGCGAGTCAACAGCATTTTCCTATGGAACTAGCATGTCGAATTTGAACTGGTCTACTGCATCTGGTTTCAAAGATTTGATAGAGAGATACAACTTCAGCATGACAAAAAATCAGTTATAAGCAATCCTTTTTAAATTAAATTTAAATAATATTCAAAGTTCAATTTCTTACCTTCTAGGTCCAAAGTCCTGTGATCATAAAACCACAGCACAACACCAGTTTTCAACACCACTTAGTGCATCTTTATTGCCGATAGGATTCTTCGGTAGTCGGTGTTTTTGAAATGGCGGCTGCAAACATGAATTCGACATTAAAATCATTTAACTGGACAATTCCACTCGGCGCAATCAATTCTTTAAAATTGAAACCAGGGCATTGAAATATCTAGGGTAAATTTTTAGAATTATTCTGACACAAAATAACTGAAAATTTTTTAATTTAACTTGAGGCGGCGACATTGCACTTCACTCGACTCGTCAACACTTCGTTTGAAAGGCACGGCTAGATTCAAGATTGTCTTACCAGTAACGCTGACAGTGATGCCAGATTTCGGGTTAGCAGTGTTGCCAGATGCAATCTGAGCGTTGCTATTGGTGCGATGTCATGACGTCACCTACACACCACTCGATTTTTTAAAAGACTGGTTTGCAGCTACCTTGTTTCGTCTACCATGCTCGTCAGTCAACGCGGAGCGCGGCACCGACACAACCTTCCGCAATGCCTTGTATTAACACACTGACTCACGTCGCCCTACGACAGCAATCAGGAACGCGCAACTCTTTGGTTAGCTTGAAAAATCGGCTTCTCAAGCGGTCGGAGAGCTATCTACAGCTCGTCTAAGCGGCATCAAGCAACATGGTAATGCAAGGTCTGGAGGGGGCTTTAGAGCGAGTTTGTTGCGCCCGCCTTCTATTTGTGCTACAGCGGACACTGTCGAGTATGATCTTCAGTAGTCAGAAGAAGAAAATAGGATGGTATACCAGTCATTCAATAAGGAATGGTTGAATGACCCAAACTTCAAAGTCTGGCTAAAGCAAGATGATAATAATGACAAAATTTTAAAGAATTGGAAACTTTGTAACTGTACCCAGAAAAGTGCAAACAAATCAGCTTTGATCAAGCATCAAGTTTCTGCCAGACATATGCTAATTTTGAAACTGCGAAATCTTCTCCCGGTATTACTCAATTTATTGCAAAATCAGCACCAACAGAATCGTAAGAAATAGCAAAGATTGAATTACTGTTCATCGCTGGATTTTTTTCCGAGCACAACATCCCATTTGTTCATGCAGATCACTTCGAGAATTTACTGAAAAGAGTGTGTCACGATAGTCAAATCGCTAAAAACTAGCAATGAAAAAAACTAAAGTTTCCTATGTTATACAAGATGGTATTGCGTCGTGTGAAAAATTGGCGCTAGATAAAATTTGTGGGAATAAAAAATTCTCAATCATAATTGATGAAAGTACTGACATTTTTGTAACTCAAATACTAGCAGTGGTTGTGCGATTTTACGATTTGAAGAAATATGATGTAGTTGAAGCTATTTTTGATCGTAGTAGAAAATGGAACCGCGCAAAGCCTTTTTGACGCCGTAAAGCGGTCTTGTGAAGAAAGAAATGTTCCTCTCCACAATACTGCTGGCTTTGGAAGTGACTATTGCTCCACGATTAGGGAAAAAATAAGTGGCTTTCAAAATCTGTTAGCAGATGAAATTCCATCAATTTTTATATTGGGCTGTGTCTGCCACTCATTTGCTCTTCGTGCAAGTAAGGCTGTCAGCGTTTTACCTTTCACTGTTGAAAACATTACTTCCTTATTTAGATAAACTGAATAAAAACAAAAACAACGAATGCATTAAAACAGAAACAGCAAGAAATCGATTGTTCGTGAAACAGTACATGATAAGAAATTCTTTAAATTGTATAAACCGGGAGCTGGAGAAATCATTAATAAAGAAGGTTGAAGACGAAACTGCTCATCAGCTGTATGAAACCAGACAAAAAAAAAAACAAAAAAATAGAATATAATAAGTCTTTGTGATGTAGACGAGGAGTATAATGAAGAAAATGGTTATTAAATAGGGTAAGTGACGTTAAATTTTCAGTTTTTTTAACATATTTGACATCTGGGGAAATCTTGGGAAATTTTGCTGGTCACCCTTGGGAAAATCGTAAAATCTGAATGGCAGCCCTGTTGCCGAGTAGTGTATTTGTGCACCTTGAGTGTAGAGGTACGCAATGATCTCGCTCGCACTTCAAATGGCATGGTGTGAGAACAGCCGGCACACACGCACTCGCTCACTGTGTGCGTTGGGTGGTGGTCTATGGCTTTGTCGAAAAAGAGTTCGTAATTCCCAAGCACTTGCTTGCTTGGGTAGAATCTCAACCACCACCCCATTTGTGGGCGTCTGCATACGTTCGTTTGTGTGAGGGCATTGTTGTATCCAAACCGGCATCGATCTTACCTGGCGAAAGGGAATTGGGCACTGTTTGTCCAAGACTTCTCTTGATACCCCCGAGTGTCCCGCACTCGGTTCCAATGCAATTGGTACCTGACCGCATCAGCCTGCCGTTACTCGTTCTGGAGATCTCTTCTCTAGTTGACGGGTGTGGGTAGCCTGCAAGCAGTTGAACTGGCGTAAGGATTTCTCACGTTGGCAAAGCGGCATAGCTGTTGTGATACGTCTCTGAGATCCTGGTGGGTCCCTGAAGACGTGGTCTTGGGGTAAGCTTGATGTTGCGTATGCTAAACGCAACTATGCTCAAACGTCTGACAAGATCGAGACGAATCGTACTCACATCCGCATCCAGTCTCCAAGGTTCGTTGCCTCTGCAGAATCAGAACCACGTAGGTAAGGGAAATCGGCAAGCTCGATCCCTAACTTCGGAAGAAGGATTGGCTCTGAGAGTCGAGTGCTGGCCGACGCCCCGCAATTTGCTCGGGCGCACCAATGCCTGGCGATTGTTTCAAGTCAGGCGGTGTTTGCGTGTGAGGGGCGTGCTGCTGTCGGGCGCGCGTGCCCTCGGGTGCGTCGTTCGAGCGTCGGTGGTCAGCGACGGGAGAGCTCCCTTTCTCGCCGCGTGCGTGATTGGGCCTCCCTGAACATTGGAGTGCCACCGGCGTGGCGCCTTGCTTTCTCTTGCCCTTCGCGGGGTCTTAGGGGCTTGTGCGGCCAGTGGCCAAGGGCTTTGCACGGCAGGCGGCTGGCTCAGAACTGTCATTGACTCTGGGAATCCGACTGTCTAATTGAAACAGAGCGTCGCGACGGCCCCTGTTGGGTGTTGACGCGACGTGATTTCTGCCCAGTGCTCTGAATGTCAAAGTGAAGAAATTCATCGAAGCGCGGGTTAACGGCGGGTGTAACTATGACTCTCGGCGGGTGTAACCACTCGGCGGGTGTAACTATGACTTTGGGGGACGAAAATCGGATGACTGAACCTCCACGCGGTGTCCCCTGGCTCTGAGGCAGTGATTACGTGCGATCAAAAGAAGGAAGGCTCTGCGACTTATACGAGCTCGGGTTTCGTGTGCTAGCACTACCCAACTATCAAATCGCACTATACGGATCGCTGCCTTACTAATCAGTCAACGTCACTTCTCCCCACCTTTTGCTTAAAATCAATTGGTGGGCAGCCACCCGCTTGTTACTATGGACCCAAGGTTAAACCCGGCTGCCGCTGCGGCCGGGGCGGGTGGCAACGAGGAACCGGCCCCCGAGCACTTGTGCTTGGAGTGCCAACGTTCCTTCGGGATCTCACGGGGGCTTAACCTTCACAGACGCAGAGCACATGCAAATGTGTATCATGCAGAAGTGGAGGGGCGGCGTAACCGTGGGGCGACCCGCTGGCTGGACGAGGAAAAGAGATTGGCGATGGTCGAAGCCTCCCTCATTCGTGAAGGAGTGCTGAGACCAACCACTGCCAACCAGCAGATTGCTGAATTCTTCGGTGATAGAACCCTTCAGGCCATTAAGGGCCGAAGGCGTACGGTTGAACACCGGGGAATGGTGGAGACGATGGTGGAAGAACTTGAGACCCGAGTAGAGCAGGCTGCTCGTGGTCCGATCTGGGCCCAAAATCCCGAGGCCCTTGATCACCTGAGAGAATTGGCGAATACTACCAGGATACTGCTTACGGAATTTGGCCATGAAGATCCAAGCTGGAGAGCCCCCGACCTCCTTGCTATTGTTGGTAATGTGGAAGCTGAATGGCCTTGTGATGAGATTTCACCTATGAGCAAAGATGCCCTTGACAGGCACTTGGCAGATTTCGTTGAACGCCTTCATCCTCCTGAGGCTGATGTTCCGCTGGCCCGGCGGCATGGTAGGGGGCCTGGGTTAGGTCGTCATGTGCGACCTGCCCAGGTAGACCCAGTTGGCCGCAGACAACTGCGAAGGCAAGCTCATAAGAAGCTTCAGGCCCTTTATGACAGGGACCGGCGTAGGGCGGCGCAAGCCGTCCTGGCCGATCAATGGCGGGACTTAACACCTCCCAATGTTCCCGATGGTATGGCGGCCTTTTGGTCGGACCTGTTTCAGAGACCATCCCTTGAGGATGGTCGCCCAGGAACGATCAGAGCTGAATATAGAAGGAGTACTATTCTCCCTATTACAGTGGATGAAGTTGCCGGCTCCCTGCGTCTGTCGAGGGAAACAGCGTGTGGCCCTGATGGCGTGACGCTCAGTGACCTAAAAGCGGCTCCGTTGACGATCCTTGCAGCGTGTTTTAACGCATGGCTAATGTCAGGGTATGTGCCTAAGGCACTCCGACTTGGAAGAACCACTTTAATTCCAAAGACTGCTGAACCTGCTGGTCCTGGGGACTATCGCCCCATTACGGTCACCTCCCACCCGGCCCGTCTCTTTGGCAAAGTAATAGCGGCAAGGCTCATTGTGGATATACCGATAAGTAAACGCCAAAAGGCGTTCCAACCAGTGGATGGGTGTGCAGAGAACTTGCCAATATTGGATGGCATACTCTCTGTGGCGCGTGATCTGACTGCCCCTGTCCACTTGGCCTTCTTGGATTTGGCGAAAGCGTTCGACACGGTTTCACAGTGGTCGATTCAGCGTACCTTGAAGCTGAACGGTGTGCCTAAATGTCTGGGTGATGCAATCATGTCCTGCTATGACGAAGCTTGGACCACTCTATGCTGTAATGGTGTTGAACTTGGAAGAGCTCTTCAGACCAGAGGTGTCCGCCAAGGGGACCCTCTCAGCCCTGTCTTGTTTAACCTCGTGTTAAATGAGGCGATTGTCGAGGTGGAGCGGAGTACTTGTGGCGTCATGCTGGGTGATACCCTGACTAATGCCATGGCCTATGCTGATGACTTGGTCCTTGCGGCCTCGTCTGAAAGCGGCCTGCAAGAACTCGCGGATGCTGCTCCTGGGATGCTGAGTGGAGCGGGGTTAGAACCCAACCCAAGGAAGTGCGCCACGCTTTCTTTGGGGCTAAACAAGAAACAAAAGATGTGGTTTGTGGCGCAAACAGAATATCTTGTTGTTGGTGGAGAGTTGATTCGTGCCCTTTCTCCCGAGGATACTTATAAGTATCTAGGTATCCGGATTGATTCTGGCGGTCGGAGTGTGAGTTACGGTCAGCTCCTAGAGAACGGTATTGAATCTATAACCCGCGCTCCGCTGAAACCCCAGCAGCGCTTGGAGTTGGCTTCTGATTTCCTGATACCCCAATTCCAGCACCGGTTGGTACTGGGTCCGGTTTACCGGACCCAATTGCAAAAGATGGACCGCAGGCTGCGGGTGGCAGTCCGCTCATGGCTCAAGCTGCCGGCCGATACCCCTGACGCTATGATATATGCCCAACGTAAAGCCGGAGGCCTTGGATTCGTTTCGCTTGCTTCGGAAATACCAATTCTGAAGCAAAGACGGCTTGAGAAGTTGCTGGTGTCTTCGGACCCGATTGTGAGAGCGGCTATGGGGTCGAGTCCGCTCCTGTCAGATCAACGCTACTGGTCCGGACCCATCAAGGTGATTGGTCAAGAGTGCCGTACCAAGGCTAAATGCAGAGCGGCCTGGACAGCGACACTGGCCAGAAAGGCTGACGGCATGGGTATCGTTCCTCAAGCCGGAGAGCACCCTCAGGCCCATGGTTGGTTGCGTGGGCAGGGCCCAAGTATTGCAGGTCGAGATTTCGTCGATGCCGTTGGAGTAAGATGTGCCACTCTCAAAACTCCACTGAGAGAAGCCAGGGGTAGGCACGGGGCCCCTCGGCAGTGCACGTCCTGTAATACTGATGCTTCATTGGGCCATATCTCTCATGTATGCCCAAGGACTCATGGCCTGAGGGTGCGGCGGCATGATAATATTGCTGCATTTGTTGAGGAGCGTTTAAGGGGCAAAGGCTGGCAGGCCACCCGCGAGCCTGCGGTGCCATTTGGCGGAACCTATAGGAAGCCTGATTTAGTAGTATGGAAACGGTCTACCAATAAGGCTGCCATCATTGATACCCAAGTTGTATCTGATCGGTTCAGCCTCGGCCCCGCGCATGACCGGAAGGTTGAGAAATACAATGAACCGGAGGTCTTGCGCGGTGTGTCGGGGCTGACCGGGGTCCCTGTTGCCAACTGTCTTAGTCACTTCGGTAACTGTTAGGCGGAGTTCACACCAGGAGGATAAGATATTTATCTCCGAAACATGCGATGCACGATAATTATCCTGAAGATAAGTTAGGTTCATACTGAAGTGATAAGACATGAGCTAGCAACGAAGTTTAGCCAGAGAAATTTAGTCAGTAATCATGAGTCCTTCCTCGAGTGATGAAGAACTCTAGCCAATATCGTCCCTTAAGGGGATACAATTATTGTATCTATGAAAATTAGCTCATGTATGGAGTGTTGAAAGTTTAAAGAAAGAAAGAATATGAAAGTTTGTATGGAGTGGGTGGGAGACTGTTGAATGCGATCAAGAGTTTCTACATTGATAGCAGAGCATTTGTGAGAGTTGGGAATGAGGTGAGTGAATGGTTCCCAGTTGTGACAGGTGTGAGACAGGGATGTGTGATGTCGCCGTGGTTGTTTAATTTGTTTATGGATGGTGTGGTTAGAGAAGTGAATGCCAGAGTGTTGGGAAAAGGTGCGCAGTTGGTGGGACGAAATGGTATGTATTGGGAAGTGTGTCAGCTGTTGTTTGCAGATGATACAGCGCTTGTGGCTGATTCAGAGGAAAAACTGAGTGGACTGGTTACAGAGTTTGGTAGAGTGTGCGAAAGGCGGATATTGAGGGTAAATGTGAATAAAAGTAAGGTGATGAGATGTTCAAGAGGTGGAGTGTTTGGAACTTTGGATGTGAGGTTGAATGGGGAAGTTTTAGAGGAGGTAGAGCATTTTAGGTACCTCGGGTCGGATGTGACTGTTAAGGATAGTATGGAAGTAGAAGTGAAGCATCGAGTGAGTGAAGGTTGTAAGACATTGGGTGCAATGAGAAAAGTTTTTGAATGCAGGAGTTTGAGTATGAATGCTAAGAGGGGACTTTATGAAAGTTTGATTGTGCCAGTTTTGTTGTATGGAGCAGAGTCCTGGGGGTTGAGAGCAGCTGAGAGGAGGAAGTTGGATGTGTTTGAGATGAAGTGTTTGAGGAGCATGTATGGAGCAACTAGAAGAGATAGGATCAGGAATGAGTTGATTAGGGAGCAGACGGGTGTTATCAAAAAGTTGAGTAGGCGAGTGGATGAAAGAGTGCTTGGATGGTTTGGGCATGTAGAAAGAATGAATGTTGGGCGGCTAGTGAAAAAGATATATATGTCGGAAGTGAGTGGTCTTCGAGCGCGAGGTAGACCACGGATGAGTTGGATGGATGGGGTGCGACGTGCTTTGTATGAGAGGGGTCTGACTGTGGACGTGGCGAGAGGGATGGCTGCGGACAGAAGTGAGTGGGGGCAGTGTATAAGGAGGTAATTTTTATTTTTGACGCGTTACTGGAAGCTGCCCGCGTGTGATGGGGTTGACCTGTCATGTGCGGGGGAGGGGCTGCACTCAATGAAGCGGTCGGGGTAAACCAGCTGTTGCTGTCGGGCCTGACTGTGGAAGGTGGTTGTGCTGGGCTGCTGCTGATCCTGGCAGTTCAGGTGCGGCCAGTGCTGCCTCTCTCGCCTCCTAGTGACTAAGTGTGGTGATTGTGGCCTGCTGTCGGCTACCCTCCCATGGGGAGGATAAGCCCGGTATATGTATGTATGAAAATTAGCTCTCCCAGGGGAAAATGTAAGGGAGTTAGAGTTAGGTAGGCCTTCTTTTGTTAGAATAGAATAGGTTTTTTGTTTGTTATAGGCCTTTTTTTCGGTTCACTGCTGTCCTGTTTTTCAGCACGTGCTACTTTTTCAACTTTTTTATTGCTTCATGAACTTCTTTCTTAGTTCTGTGTTTCTATGTTAAACGTTTCTATTGTTTCTATCAGGGTTGCGGAGTCGGAGGAATAAATTTGCGACTCCGACTCCGACTCCACCTTTCCAGAATTTGGCGACTCCGACTCCGACTCCGACTCCACCTTTCCAGAATTTGGCGACTCCGACTCCGACTCCACCTTTTCAGAATTTGGCGACTCCGACTCCGACTCCACTTTTCCAAAATTTGACGACTCCAACACCGACTCCGCCTATTCGCAATTTTGGGACTCCAACTCCACCTATTCATAATTTATAAGATGAATATTTTATTTCGCAACTAGCGTACACGGTCCGTCAAAAATGACGGGATTCAATACCTTTCTTCAACAAATTTTCGTTCGAGTGGAGTTTCCATGTTAAACTCATTCCAAAGGTAACTTATTTTTCTTATTAGAGTAATAAACACTTGGAACTCAGTATTTTTGAGCCGCAAGAGAAGTAGTTATAGTTATTCGTGTCGTATCCTAAATACAGAAATTCAGCATTACTGAAAGGAACTGCGAGCTTGTGTATGTATATTGTAATATGCAATAGAGTGTATTGTAATACAGTACATTGTAATATACAATACCCCGCTGAACTCGGTATCCACGATTCGAACTCTGGTATATAAGGCTCTGGATCTCTCATTTATTTTGAAAGTGGCATTATAGCTAGAGCACTTGTACGAAAATGAGTGTATTAATTGACCGTGAACTGAAACCAAGACCGCCAGTGATAATTTTTTCCTATCGCTTCTTAAGAGCGTGATACGAAACGTATAAAGAAACATACGACTGTCATTCTTAGTAGTAGACGGTTGCAGATGTTGAAACCTGTACATATGTTCACTATATTCTCTATTAACGAACGACTTTTAAATTGACTGCAGAATGTTAATAATCAAGTCAATAGAGTACATGATCGGTGAAAAATGACGGGATTCGATGGTATCGTTTTAAAAAAAAATATCACGATAAAGATGGCAAACAAATATACTCCTCCTAATAGTACCCGTGATTAAAATACAGTGTTCTCGTACTCGTGCACTGGTAAAACTTTTATCACAGTTACGGTCATTAAGCATCTTTAAGAATGTCGCAGACGCACACACCAACCAGCAAGCAACAGCATTGTATTATAATGTAAATTATTATTCATTCGGCAAGAAGTTTTTAAAAAAATTGCCATACCTTTTTACTGCGACTAGCCGCATTTTTGTGACAATAGATTCGATTTTGACGCAATGTTTTTTATTTAGAAACAAAAGTGAGCAGATGTCAGGTTTTTCATAATATTTCAAAGGTATTCATGATACTGTCCAAGCAAGCAGATTCCCATTGTAATAAAATAGGAGAAATTACGCACGAGAACATATATTTATTTATAAACTGACGGACACCTGGGTTTTTATTATACCGGGTGTCCCAAAAAATGTCCCGATTTTTCAATTAATTATATCACCGCTTTAAATTAAAATATTTGAATTGTCTTCTATTCACAATGTAATAAATTTTGTTTCCTTTTCGAATAATTTAAGTTTTTGAAAATCAGTTGAATAAATACTTTACAATGATCAATTTATTGAAAGGGGTAGAAAAACTAGTTGTTCAAAGGAAAAGTTTTTTAAGCAATATTGATACTCTTCCTTATTTTGTACTTTCCGAAAAAATGAACAAACAAAAATATAAAAAGTAACAAATCATTACCATAAATAACGTTTAAACAAATAAAGTAATTCAGTATCCTTCCACATACCCTCCATTTCTCTCAAGGCAAGTATTATTTCTGGCCACCATTGAACGAAGAGTTTCACAGATTATTTCACCGTTTTCTTTCAGTCCTTGATACACTGATATTGAAAACACTTGAAACTTCTCAGGGGGCTTAAATACTTGGTGGTATGTAGGATACATCATTATGAAATTATTCTTAACAGTAGGTATTGAGAAATGAAGGACACCAGTGTTGCTTTTAAAACTGTCCCTTTGAACAATTAGTTTTTCTACCCTTTTCAGTAAATCGATCATTGTAAAGTGGTTATTCAACTGATTTCCAAAAACTTAAATTATTTGAAAAGGGAATAAAATTTACTACATTGTGAAACACAGAAAATTAAAATATGTTAATTTAGAGCGGAGATATAATCAATTAAAAAATCGGAGACATTTTTGTGGGGCACACGGTATAGCGTTGATTGTTCCTATACAATAAAGGGCAAGTGTCCCCTTAAACAAATAAATAAATTGGTTTAGGTATTTCCTGTGCGTAATTTCTCCTATGTTATTACAATGGAATTTTAGGATTTAAAACTTAAGGGCTACTGTCCGTACATTTATTTCAAATACAGAAGAACTTCAAGGGAACAATAGCAAGTCGTTTCCCGATATGCGCAAAAAGGGAAACAGCACCGAAGTTAGGCATTTCTTGAGGATTCAAACAGTACGCACAGCAGCGTCCTCTGTACTATTTTTATTATTAAATTCCTTTAAAACGGAGACCGAAGATCTTCTTTAACGAAATGTTAGTTTTAAAAATGAAACTCCTTGAAAATAGGAGACAACTAATGGACGTGGCCGGTCATCAGCACGGTACTCCGGTAGGAAGTTTTAGTGGCGTTCTGAGTAGATAGAAACAGAGTTTTGAGATGTCTGGTCGCCGACTAGCTGAATATCGTATCTTATTGCAAGATTACATACAGCACTAAGATTTAAATATTTAATTGACAATTAATTACCATGAATAATAAGTGCCTGTTTACCGGGTCGAGGAGTTAAAGTCGCAGAAAGAGACTGCTTTTTACGCAAGAGAAATAAGTTAGAGGTGCCAGACCGACTTTTATTAGAAGGGCGACATGCTGCCCAAGCAGAGCAAGCTCAAATATAATTTAATAGTGAACGCCAGTGCGTCACGAGTAATGTTAATTTAAGCGATTTTAGGTTAATGCAGGTCTGGTAGAAGCTCAAACATGCATTATTATAGAAACTTAAATTTAAACAAAAAACGAAAAGAAAAGGTGTAGCTGCAAAACAAAAAGACGAAGAAAAGAAAGAACTAATTTCAACAGTTTCAAATTCTTGTCTGTCAACTATGACAGGCCATCTGAAGGAAACTTTTTCTTCCACAAAGCCGCCATCAGAAATACGGAAGGTTTTCAACAGGAAATTTCACTGAACAGATAAAATTGGCTGTCCGTCTTTGTTGGTTGGTCTGTCTCCTTTTCACGCTCTTAAAGATGCTTAATGACTGTATCTGTGATGCGAGTTTCACCAGTGCACCACTAGTACTAGAATATTTTAATCGCGGGTACTATTAGGTTGGATATATTTCTTTATGATCCACATCTGGAAGATTTGTATACAGGTGAATATTAAATCTCATCATTTATCACGAGTTGAGTACACAATTTTATATACTGAGTGTTTCAGAACACGTACGAAGTACACAATTGCACATCAAGTAGAAAATGGCCAAATAAACACTTTTAATTCCAGGAAATTTTCCCCAAAAATCGGGGTCGTGAGATATTAGCTGTTTATTGTTTTAAATGATGAAATTTAATGGCACAATTACTCGCAATATTTATTTTTAATTTACTTTACAAAATTGTTCAAAATGTGTTCCACCTACATCAATGCACTTTTCGAATGTTAGCCTTAACGACTGCCGGATATTAGGAAACACGTCTGGCATTAAGGTATCTCGCCAGCAGCCACCGCAATTCTGATCACAAGATCTTCCTCAGACTCAATGAGTGTGGCACAAGCAAGGCTCTTCACGTGTCCCCAAAAAATGAAATCGAATGGAGTCATCTAAGGAGATCTAGTAGGTCATGAAACTAAAAGATTTCGCCCGATCAACGTAAATTGAAATAAATATTGCGAGTAATTTAGTCATTAAATTTCATCCTTTAAAACAATAAACGGCTAATATCTCAATGTCTCTTTCTTCGAAAAATTTCATAGAAGAAAAAGTTTTTATTCGGACATCTTCTACTTGGTGGGCAATTTTTTGCCTCTTATTCTGAAACACCCTGGATATTACTGACAAGTGTCTTCTGAGTAGGTAAAGTAGGCACTGCCTACACTGAGGAGCATAGATATGTATCCACAGTTTTTTTTATTACTAAGTAAACACTCATTCAGTGAAATTATAATAGTTAATTCAATGACTATGCTTAAAATCCACAAAATGATATACATGTAGATAAAGTAGGCAAGATTTGCACGCTGCCTCTTATTCTCTGTGTCTACACTATGCAGGATAACAATGCAGAAAAGGTGTCATATTATTGCTCAACACTATTTTATATCTCGGCTATAATAGGCAAAAGTTGTTTTGCTTTCGTCGCAGGGGACTGAAGTTTTCGGAACGTTTTGTTTACGAATAAAAGTCACTTTTAGCGTCTATGCGTGCAATATGATTCTATCTCTTATTCTCGTCTAACTTTTTACTTTATGATTGACACTTTCTTATTTTAATAAACGCCCATGTTCTTCTCATTTCATGTTTTTTGGAGCGATTTGAAACGTTTCCAGTAAGAAAATTTGTACTATCGCATAAATGTAACAACCATTGCAGCTGAGATAGTGCATTGTTTTCAGTTCCAATTTGTGTGTGACTAAATGAAGTTTTTGCTAGTGTGTTATTATTTTCATTGCAGCTCGTTTACATTGTATTTTAATTTTTCATGTGTCTCAATGCCAAAATTGATTACCTTACAACATTTTCAAATCTTCCATAAGAAGAAGTAATTAATTTTGTAATGCTGCAAAACGGATACTATTTCAGTGTATAAAATTGTATAACCATAATTTAAAATTCTCCATTTCAGCCTATGCTTACTTAAAAACTGGGGAGTGATCCGAAGATAAAAATTCAACATGATAATGATATAGTGAAATACAATATAACTCTGAAAGAACCAAACAATATTCAAAAAATAACTTTAGAAATGAGCAGAAATTGTTATTAATAATACATGTTAACTTGACCTAAAGACAAGGAAGCCATATCAATTTTGATAACATAACCTGAGGACTAGAAGTCTTTATGTGCCTGACCATAGCTTCAGGTTTTGGCAAAGACTACCCATTGGCAAGGAATCATAATATAAAGACTAAAAATATTTATGATCACAACATAACTTTAAGTTTCTGCAAAGACTAGTCATTATCAATCAATGCATCATTAAGAGCGTACATAGTTACCACTCCTTACGTGAGTACAATGTATTGCATCAGCTGAAATGTTTTACGAGTAACTTGCAACACATTTAGTACTATTTGCTACTTCCTGTGTACTAATTGAAGGGGAAATGAACGAAACAGAAATATACAGAACAAATTTTCAATGTTTCAAATTACTAATTCTTGCTTAAATAAATGCAAAATATTCATTATTACTCCAGTAAAATTATATTTATTTCTTGTAGGTATCATATATAGGAATGCAAACCCACAACGACTAGATAACAATGACGGTATTAGGTGATACGTATAAATACGCTGTTTCAAACTTAAAAAAAATAACAAAAACATTGCGTATTTTTAGATTTTCAGCAAAGTATTCTAACTCAGTTTTGTTTACTTTCGGTTTTAAACAATTATAAATAATTTTTAGTACAAATTAGAATCAAAGACAAAAAATAGCGACTCCAACTTCGACTCCACCTCATCCGAATGAACGACTCCGACTCCGACTCCACCACACTCGGAAAAGCGACTCCGACTCCGACTCCACCAAACTTCAGAGAAGCGACTCCGACTCCGACTCCACCCTAAAACATGCGACTCCGGCGACTCCGACTCCGCAACACTGGTTTCTATGCACCCTGTGTATAGATTCTGCGTTCCCTAAACTCCATACTAAGTGGTGCCTTCATCCTTCCTCTATTTGAACATATTTGTCGTGTAACTTTCTTATAATCAATCATTCAATCAGCCGATATCGTACGACACTGAAAGAAGAGACACGCACGCTATGTGTCTTGATACGCGCATCGTGCGACAGCTGTCGCCATCGTACCGGTGTGAACCAGTTTTGTCGTCTCTCATTATTTTTAACGGATCTGAGCGCGTCGTATCTCACAAGACAATTATCGCCTATCGCTTACGACCTACAAACATGTATCTTATCTCGCTGGTGTGAACGCCGCCTAAGTTGGCGAGGCTGTATATCTGGGGCGGCAGCTTCGTACCTGTTGAAGATGGGATTGACCAAATTGGATCTCCGTATCATTGCAGTACGTGCCCTTACCTGGACGGCGAAAATCGCCAAGACCTGGCGTCGAACTGGCGGCCAGCGTGCCTGATGATCTCTTTCTGATACCTGGTGTCTCCACTATATCCCCCGGGTTGTTCGCCCCCCCCTGTCTGCCTTGCCACCAGTGGGTCGGCGTTGGCACATTGGTGCTGGAACTGAGGAACCACCCGTATCGCTGCGGGTTGCGTGGTACCAAGGGGGTGCGCCTTTTAGGCCCACCCACTTGCTTAAATTCCCCCTGTGATTGATTAAAGGGATGATAAGCTGTGGGGAAGTGCTCCCTACCTTCGGGTAAGGGGGCACGGGGCTAGTAGGCTTGCCTACGCATCCGTGTCTCCTCCACGGGTGGCCCCCCGGCTAAATGATGAGTCTGCGGTCTTCTCCGACTGGTGACCCTTTGTTTAGTTGGTTTTGTTGGTCCCAGCGAGAAACCAGCTCTGATAGCCAAATGCCTCGTCATCTAATTAGTGACGCGCATGTATTGATTAATGAGATTCCCTCTGTCCCTATCTACATTCTGGTGAACCCACAGGCAAGGGAACGGACTTGCATGAACACAGCGGGGAAAGAAGACCCTGTTGAGCTTGACTCTAGTCTGAATTTGTACGGAGACATCTGAGGTGCAGCATAAGTGGGAGGTGCGCAAGCACCGACTCGTGAGATACCACTACTCCCTTCGTCTCCGTACTCTACTCGGTTTTAACGGGAGGTCAAAGTGAATGCCTAATAGCGGGTCTGGGGGGCGCGTCGTTCGCGGCGCGTTCTTTACTAATGCACAAGAATTATCTTGTGCATTTGTATGCAAAATTTCATATGCAATATTGCATTTGCAATATAACTGATGTAATATGCAAAATGCATTATGCATATGCACGATATCATTACATATATGCTGTAATACGAATGGTGTAACTTGATTCTTTCAATGTAAAACTGCAAATTTGTTCCTTGATCCAAAGATTGTGTACATTGGTGGGACCTCTCGCATACACACTCAGTCCCTAAAGCAACATCTCAAGTTTTGCCCGGTGCGCCAGCCATGTTCAGTACCTGATGCTTAGCTTAGCCAATAATTTCGTTCTTCCATTACAGCATACCACTAATATTTAGCCGACTTATTTCTCCGCGAAAACGCTTCATCAGACCGACGTTTCGTCGTGTGTACCAAACGTTCCTGGGTCAGACTAACGTACATCTTGGTCCACGTCCATTTTCAACGAACCGCCACTTTTGGACCTCGCCTCATAGCTACCAAGTTATTTTAAATGCGACGCGTTTCATTTGCCACCGTCATAAACACAAAGAAAAAAAGTACAAACCAAATACCAAATAAGCAATGCAAAATTTATGACTTTTTTCCAACACTCAATAGTTTTCCAGCACTCGAACTGCGTCTAATACCAACTCGCTTTAAAAATAAATCTGCTGCCGACGGCGTTGTCCCAAAGCTCTCGTTAAATTTTTAATTCACTATTCTGTTCAAATGATAAAAAACATACTTGAAGTGTAATAATGTACCAAATCTATCTCGAAATTTAACATGATTTCAATTACTCGCAGGGAGGTCACGACGGGCAGCGACTTTTAACTCCAGACTAAGACCAAATCCGAGAAAGGAAAACTGTTCCTACTCCAACGTAACCGACCCTTTCACGGACAGACGGTAGTAATCTTCGAACCAACGTATTCCCAGGACGATATTTTAAATATAACGCTTCTTTCGACGTACGATCCCCTTTTCCTCTGTGATGCTTTACTCGGAACATTCATGGTCGACAAGGTCGTCCTGGATCCCGGGCATAGCACCGTAAAAGTTATTCTAATCACCTCCCCTTCCATCAATTAAATTTTTTATCCCACGACTTCGCGGATGTTGCCCCTTGCATGTTTGCAACGCACATCACGACGACAATTCGCCATGTCCCACGGTCACAAATCCCGGGGCATCGGCCACGACACTCCGATGCATGCTCATGTGCGAGCTGTCCGTCCTCGGCAAGTCGATTAGGCGGACCCCTTTCCGAAGTGCCTCGGCCATCCTCTACTTCGCCCACAAAGACCTCACGGTATGAACAAACTGACCGTGAACTTGACCTGAGCTTCACAGAAGATCTCGAACACTTGGATAACCCTTGTAGTTGACTATAATTTACTGCATACCGAAATTTCGCGCGTAACTTCTGCAACTCCTTCGGTTATCAATCTCAGTAATGAAATTATAACTGATATTGTCTGTTACAGACAAAAATTGCTTACAACGATTGATTCACTTAGTGCCTGTACAGAGTAGTTGACTTTTACGAAGCTAGTCGAGTTTCTTGGATCATTGCCGGCTGGTAATAACGCTCAGTCAACAATGACGCTAGGAAAATTCACGCAGGCTTCCTAAAACGAACAACTCCGCTACCAGAGGCGCCAATCTTCAAATTCATCCTTGAAGCTCCGCCCCGCGTAGACCAATAACCGATCAAGCGATGACTCCGCAGCGGGCACACAGTAGACGAAGACATGCAGCTCAACACTACAAGCTCCAAGTTAAGCTGCTAAATTTCTTTCATTGCATGTTTAAATTGATGCTTTGGATTCAAGTGTCTAAACCACAATCTACACGAAATGAAAAGAAGTTAAAATCCTTCATGCAATGAATAGTTCATTAATGTTTTTATACAGCGAGGTCACGTAAAATTACTAGTTCTCGCACATGTTATTGGCGAAATTAGGTCAATTGAAAAATTAAAAACAGGACGTTCGCATCCTTCAGCCAACATTTTTTAAATTTTCCCTTCCAGCCATTCAACTACTGGCCCGAGCGCGTCAGCGTGTGAACTACTGGGGGATTATTTTCAAAGGGCGATCCCTTATTATTTGAAGTCCTAGCTCAAAGATAGCCATACGGGTAAATCTTATGAGACGTAGCACCTCAATTATTGAAACGTCGAGGAATGAAAGTTCCGTCCTTGAACACTGCGGGTACGCACACGGCATAATCAAATACTCAGCGCCTCAGGCGAATTTCAGCAGGACGCTATTGCGTAAATCAACATGATTAATTCAACTCCAGCCATAGTTTCAATTCACAAAAGGCAGCAGGCAAAAAAACTCAAGGTAACAAACACACAGCTGTTTTACCAAGCCGGCAGCGAAGAATTACGGTTTAGGCAGCATTCAGTACGACTAAAGCTCAACCAAGAGTAAAAATTTCAACTGAATAATATGACAGCTGGTTGACCATTTCAAGAGTTGTTAGTCATACAAACGCGCTGTGCCCAGCGAACTAACATACCCGTACAAATGATTTAATTGTTACATACAATTTTGCATGCTCTCGCAGCGGCAATCAGACACGGAAAACTGGGTGCGAGGTAATTCCTAGCTAACTTCACATTAATGACGTGGCAATGTTTTCGTTGTGGTGAACAAAAGAAAACGAGCTGGGCACGCAGTTGTCAGCAGCCCCAGGAAGCGCGGCAACCCACAGCGAGGTCTAACTCCTAAACGAGAAAATTCAATTGATTAAAAATGCGGTAGGATCACCGATCTTAATTCATAGCCACTGCTTCAAGATCTCATTGAGGACGGAAATTACACCAATTTAAAATTTACACTACGTGGTCTCAGAAGTCCCACACTGAACCAGCGCACCTCACACACTTGAGCGTCGCCAGAGTTACGGTTAATATAACAGTTCAAGTTTACTTCTCGCAAAAATGGAGAAATGAAATTCACGAATGCAGCGCGTTGGGGACTATGGTACAAAATTCCAATATTGATAACAAGGTTAATAATAATAATAATAATGAGGGGTGTTGATATAATCAACATTGAAGCACGGATGCGGGTCCTTTGTTGCATTAAAAAAAAAGTGAAATATCAGCAAGCATACGAACATATCACCAGAGCATTGCGTTACACACACCAAAATGGCGCTAGGAAGCAGCAGATGTTTCGGTTCTCGTGTAGAGATTATAGAAATAGAGATAAGTCAAAAAGAGCGAAATCATTAAACATTAAGGTTTAGTCATTTCAGAGCCTCCGAAGGAATAGGGTTTTCACCGCTACAAGTTTCAGAATTTTCGGCCCTGGTTTTAAGCAATTCAATTGGCAAATGCCACAAGGACCAATCTCTTCTAGTTCAAGTTCTAAAAGAAATATTAAGTATTAAACGGAAATGAAGCGAGTAAGTTAGGAAATCGAGAACCCCGAGGCACCACCGGTTTAGTTGCTCTAGAACACAGACGCAGCGTTGGCAACGCATTACCGTCGCGTACACGCAGTCCGCAAGTATTGGCACTTACCAGGCACTAACTGGCTTCGTTCGTTATGACTATGAGTCAGAATCAGTCACGAGAACTGCAGGACCGAACTTCCGAGAGGTACAGTCAGGCTACACACGAGAACTGCAGGACCGAATTTCCGAGAGGTACAGTCAGGCTACACACGACAACCCAAAGATGTTTGATAGCTCCTTTGAAAACCGCGGAATTACGGCGAAGAAAAGGTGAAACTACTAAATTATAAGTCGAACTGAACTGTACCTAGGGGGAATTTCCACACCTTGCAGGGACAAAATTTAAATGCTACCGCATTTTTTAGTACGTATGAGTGAAATTTTCTGTCAATAATGTTCAAAAAACTCAAGTATAAACTCAGCTGCGTTTCAATTCCGACACCCGAGTTCAACTTAAGTTTCAACAACTTAGAGATAGTCAATTTAACACCAATAGTAATCTTATTTTTTCAGCTTACTAATTATCAAGTAAAAGTTATAAGTTAATTTGTCTGAGTTTCTCCAAGCATTTTAAGTTCGCCGCTCTTTTCGGCTTCACCTGGTAGTCTCGCTGTCAGGAAAGGGCATCCGTCGATCCTCAGGTACCGTATATCTCCAAGGGGTACAGGAGTGAAATTGTGCAATCCGCTGTGCTGCGGTCAGGACGCATCAACTTTACTGAACGAGTCCATCCATCAGCGCCGGGGTACTACCTCTGAACCTTGCCCATGGACCACAACGGGCGAACCTTGACGGGTGATGAAATCAGCACGATGTCACCCGTCTTTATCCGCTCTGCCCACCTGGGCTGGTAGGCGTTCACTTGGCGCTCTCTCAACGAGAGCAGGTAGTCTGCATAGTACATGCCTCTGAAATTCTCAAAGGTTTCCTGTCTAAATTCAAGAGCTTTTACTAATTGAGCTCTGCTAGGAAACTCCAATTGAGAACCAATATAAGAATCAAAGTTAAAATAATGCCGATTTTAGAGGTTTAATGAAAGAATTAAGGGTCATTAATTCAGCAATGCCGTCGGCGCCTCCTGCAGTAAGAAGCCGTGTAGAATTTATCGCCTCTTGAATGTCAGATAAGATTAGTTTAAATATGAAATATCGCACTTATTACGACCTATAGTCTTGTACAAATATTTCTTCATTGTTCCTATCATTCTCTCCCAGATTCCCCGTAATGAGCGAAGTAGACAAGAATTCGAATGTGTCAGATATTGTTTTTCATGAAATGCTGAGTAACCAGATCCTCTTTAGCGGATTCGTTCAAGATTATATTACCCTGAATGAAAGAAGGAACATTATAGGAGTACTCCGACTCGGGAATGCCGTAAGTATTAGAAAACAAAATGAAGGCCTTAAAATAAGATTTATTACTCAGATCAGGGATGAGTCCTAAATGAATTCCTCTGATGTTTAGACAGGTGAACAATAACACGTTCACTCTAGAGAACTGCTCTCCCAATTGGACGTAGAAATGTGACGTAAAATCTACTCCTACATTCTGAAACGATCGCACGTGAGCCACCCGCTCACTGACCGTATTACCGCTCACTGACCGTATGGCCGGTGACACACTTGGCGTTTTGTTTCCGATCGGAATATTCGTCAAATTTTACTTTAATGCTGTAAACGATTTTCATAATTTCGTTGCGAAGAATCAATAATGGAACACATTTAAGAATGTTTTACACGAATGACATTCTGCTCGCTGATGCGTTATTTTCAAATTATTCAAGTTTGAAGTTGGCTTTGGCGCGCCAGGGAAGCGTGCGCGCATAGCGTAATTAATAACGGAAGCTAACCCCCTATTACAAGCGTAAAGAGGTTGGGTCGTGAGGGGTTGCCCACAGTTCTTCTAGTGAAAATTATAAATAAAGGTTTCTAGTGACGTCCGTTGACATCGACTCCAAGGTGGCTGCCGCCATGGTGCCACCCGGTACGCAAGATGGCGGCAGCCATGTTGGAGTCGATGTAAACGGACGTCACTATAAACCTTTATTTATAATTTTCACTAGAAGAACTGTGGCTACCCCTCACGACCCAACCTCTTTACGTTTGTAATAGGGGGTTAGCTTCCGTTTCTATTGCAAAAACAGTGACTACTTTTGCGCAAAAAAAGCCATTCAGGAGCGCCGTTCGTATAACTTCAAACTTAAATAACTCGAAAACTAAGCATTTGCGAGCACATTGTCATTTGTGTAAAACGTCTTAAATTCGACCATATTACCTATCTATAATAACGAAATTATGAAAATCGTTGACAACATTTAAGTAACATTTGACCGGAATATTTACCGTCGCAGCTCTAACATAATGTAGTGCTTACACATTGGGCGGTAAAATGTCCGTCGCGCACCGACGGCATTCATTTGATCACTGACTTCCGTGCAACAAAGAAGTGCTGTGCAACATGAATCGAGATCAACTTTTTGCATTATTGTTACATCGTCGTCGATTCCATAGAAAGTGAAAAAATAGATGAGAGAGGAAGTTAGAGCCTTCTAAACTTTGTTTCCTCAGTTAAGAAACGATCAAGAAAAGGTTTTCTATTATTTTAGAATGTCAAACTCATCATTCGACGAACTTCACAACCTGCTGAAAAATCATATTCGACGGAAAAATACTAAACTCAGGAATTGTATACAACCGGTGGAGGCCTGTATTATTGTCCGGTTGAATACAGGCCTGTATTGTGCTTCATAATTATGTTAGAGATAGAGATGGGTACGTAGTTCAGGATACATTGTCAATGTCAGGACTTGAAAACATCCAAGTACCGTGCAATACGAGAGTAGGTTTGAAAGCCAACAACGTCGGATACATTCTCTGCAAGTACTTCGTGTCAAGTGTTGGTAGCATTCCCGGGCATATGTCAAAGATCTGATGGCCCATGTAGGAGAAAGCAGAAAATATAAGCATCACTACATAAACTGTGAATACATATGATACTGTTTAGCATAAAAATAACTTTTATCTCACTGACTATTAGAATTATGCATATAACAGGTACAATGTTCATTCCAAATTTAAAAATGTCAAATAAATAAATTATATTGAAAATTCGTTTTGAAAGCCTATTAATTATTACTTAGAATACTATTTAAATGATCTAAAATATCTTTAATTTATGTAGAATAGTATAAATTTGTTTGTACGGTGTTGTCAGTTTTTTTAACATTTCGTTCTTTGGATGTGTTGGTAAATTTTCAATAGCAAAGAGAAAATATAAAGTTCAAGGCTATTAAGGTCAATTCAATAGCATGAAATAAACATATATTATTTGGCGTCTTCCGTGTTTGGTGACCCGTGAAAAAATGTATTTTAAATTAATTTTATTTGAAATAAATATATACTATATTTTAATTAATTTCTTAAATGTATTTAATAAAGTTTAAATTATTAAATTCAAAATCAATTTCAATTAATTAACCCTTTAACGCCCAAGTTGACTGTACGGTCCTCTTTCAAAAATAACAATAATATATTGTATTTCTTGTTCAATTTGTTCACTAATGTGCCCTTGGAAATTTACTGCCCAGTGGCAGTTCCTTCCACATTTTGATAACAGTGACTACCTAATGCCAGTGTCGGTTTAGTGATAGTGGTTGTGATAACCGTAATATGAGTATAAAAATGTGGGCGTTAAAGGTTTAATTAACAAAAAGATGGCTATCTACGGATTTTATGGGTATAAAATCATTACAAAAAGTAATTAAAATTAATTTTTTGACGGGTCACCAAACCCGAGTAATTCATTATTTATACCTACCGAAGTCATTCTTTTTGCTGTCTTCCAGTTTATCAAAATCATTCTTAAGTTGCAGACACACTTCACGCCATGCATTCCTTGTTGCGTTCCTATCTTTAAAAGTGTCCTAAGTTTTGTCCCTGAGCTCAGGCCTTTCTCGTACAAGGTGAATTATTAAATAATTGTTAATTTCAACCTCTTCGGCCATAGTAAAGCACACCAATGCAGAGCGCTCAATTCATACATAAGAGCGGTTGGCGGCTGACTGGACGACGAGTGTGTAACCGCGCATTGAGTCACGTATGCCACCACTTCTGCAGAGGCGGTTAAAAAACCGTCGATAGTAGTGGCAGTGGACGGCTGCATTGCTGCCGTCGGCGTCAAATAATCTGCTCGTCCATTTTTCCGCTCAGTGTGTCCGAAACAATGTAATCATACGTGCCACTACTGGTACGACGGCGACGGTAAAATATCCGATCGGAAACAAAACGCCAAGTGTGTCACCGGCCTATTACTGACCGTATTACCGCTCGAGAACGAGGTATCCACCAACCCCTGTTTCTCAAAGTGTTAAGCGTTGAGGGAACTCCCAAGTGCTTACAGGAAGTATGAGCGTCAATAATAATAAACTAAGTTAAGTGTCTCTTAGGAGGCAAGAGAACAGGGTTAGCCACATAGTAATTCATGTGAGGACACTTGTTAAAGTCTACCTTAGCTCCTAAGGAGACCCTTGTCATCCATGAAGAGATTCTAGTCCATCACCAATGGAAGCGTAGCAATAGATGAATTTTCAAAATAATTGAATATTTCAGGGAAGTGAATTTTTGTTCAACGGACACCCAGTAATTTTCAGCCACATGATAGCACATCGAACGAGATTTAAACCTAAGTTGGAACTAGAGTTTGGCTTCATACAAACGAGATGTTAAGCTAAGCAACTTTTGTAAATTCGAATGTTTCGCCAATGATAACACTGCGTCGTTTGATTCACCCTTAGCCTCCAGCCGTATTACGACCACGTTGGTTAGCGCTAGCTTGCTGGTAGCAGTCACACAGTCCAAAGAGGATGACGGTCAGTCATTCTGTTGCAGGAAGTCAAGGCCCATGAAGCCACACGTGAGACTTCAATTTGAAACAACAGAAAGGCCCACCTCGCGTGAGTAAATCTGCAACATTAAAATTGGTAGGTACATATTTGTTACGAAATATTTTTATCATATGAATTAATGACTAGGTTGTGTTTTTTTAATGTCTAAATTATGTTTTGTTTCGTTTTTTATTATTAAAAGGTTGAAATGTTTTTAGCACTTTCTTAAGATTCGTTCGTTGAAATTTTAGCGCGTAATAAAACTTGCATCTTCCGTGTTGCATCAACACTTTGTATGCCTAGTGAGGCCTTGTGTGTTTGTGTTTGAGATGTGTGAATGTGGAGCTCGTAACAGTTTGGGGTAAGCCAGCCGGGATGTAGGCCGACAAGCTGAGAAACAGGTGACCACACGAGAGTGATATAATGCATACTACTTGAGCTGAGGGCACGCGAACAGCCTACGATCCAACGGTCGCTCACTGCGACAGGATGTCAGGACTGTGGGGAGTCCAAACGCGCAACCTTAGAAAATATACAAGAAATAGTTGAGCGTTACAAGCTCAAAAGGGTCTCTGTATTCTAAGGGGAGGAAAATTTGAGCTTCAAGATCGCCAATTAAAAAGCCAAATCGACACGTCGGAGGGGTTTAGGCGTTAACTTCTGAAGTTTTTGAGGACATCATTGGTTGAGTTGATAAGAAATAGAGGGCAACCCTCGAGAAATATTTAGTGTGTAGCTCTTGCGAAAGTCAGTTGTGCGTCGAAAACCGTCCGAGAAGAAAGAAAGGAAGAAAGAATGAAAAACACTTTATTTCTAATTGAGATAGTACAAAGTACTATCATTGGTTTTAAAATACCTTAAAGTTAATTCACTTAGATGATACACACACACACGAGTATTGTAATACTCATGTCACTAGTCGAAAATAAATAATTGAGGGAAATGTTCTCCTAATCTTGCTTAGCCTACATTTGTTAATCCATTGTGAAGGCCAAAAGTGTAGAGATACGCTGGTGAACTGCGACGTTTATTGGTAGCAATGTTGCACAGGTGGGGATGCGGACCAAATGCGCGGGCCTTAATGAGCTCACCGCTTATATGACCTTTGAGGTGAACAGGGGAAGAGGGGCATGGCGCATGGCGCACATACCTCCCCCCTTACCCAATTTAGGTACTTAGCTATAAACAATATTCGGGCAATAAACAATATATCCAAAAACAATATTCGGGCGGAAAAAACACAAACTCTAAATTTAAAAACCAAATCCGCCTTACATGTGTGTATTGCTCAAAAGTAATTCTATTAACTCGGAAATACACTGGTACATAATTGAATAGTGGTTCTTCACCCTTAAAAGATCAATACGAATAAATTTGGTCAAATTTAGTAACAGTACTTAGCTCAAGAAGTATCAACACAAGCCGCAACACAAGCTGGGAGTATAAAGGCGCTGAAGTGATATAACATAATGCCCTTATCCTCAACATGAAAAGAAATAAAATCTAGCTGCTACAAAAAACAACAGCACAACTATTGAACTTACAATATACTTACTTACGTCAACAAGACACAGCAAAGGGAAGTAAATAAAACGCCAGATAATCTCATTAATAAAAAACACAATTTTGATTCGCATCAACCCAAATAATTTCATTTCTTTCGCAATAAAAAGTTATTACTCGTCGCAACAATTTGTAAAGAAAAACAATTTAGACTTCAAGTAATCACAAGGATAATTTCGAAATCGTGGCCACAGCAAATACCTCTACAGCAAACATCATCAATTTGCTTGAACATCGTTACTTGACGCTAGTAAAGTCACGCATACACACAAGTATTACTACTAGCAACTAAATAAATCTAGTGATTATAGGGATTATAGATTAACTTTAAAGTAAAACACGAGTTCCTCGGCAAGGCAATTTCGGAAAATTTTATAATGAACAACGCTATTACCTCGTAGGTAACTAAAAATAATTCAGAAAAGATAATGAAATTAGGTGGATATCAAATTAAAGAATCATTAAAGTTTTCACCAAAAAGAAAATATTGACGTTAGATAATGATTACAAATCGTCGTATACGTTTCCGTAGACTTCAGAATAGACGTTAGTTACAGTTATTGTTATCATACGCGTATGCTATTGTTAATGGTTGTTATAATGTTAAAGCCAAACATCGCTCCAATTAGAACAGAACTTTTCCACTATTGGTTAAAACAATAATCGGAATAAACAGAGTGCCGTAAACTCGTAAGACTTCTATCGGTAACATAATGATATAGAACGTGGAGTAAGATATAAGATAATACGTAACAAAATCGAACACACGCTAGTTTAGAACATCAAGTATGAATATGAAAACCGGGTTTCACACCCTGCAAACACAAAATAATAATCACTAAACCGTTTCAAATTGTCGTAATCCAATAGTAATAAAATGTGAACAAAATCCATAATTCTTGAACGACTATGAAATTATAATTACCTACTTTCAAGTTTCTAAATATACTTAAACCACGTTGGCAACACTACCTACATGGTAAGGTATCACCGAAGAAAATGAACGCCAAACAAAATGTGTAAAGTCAGTTACTTTTTCATTTCATCAGTTTTTTTCAGTTCATTGTTCTCCTTCCCTTTCACAAAGGTAATTTACCCCTAATTAGTATGGGTAAACTGCGCGCGGGGCTTAAAAGTCGTTGTCTGCGATCGGAGCCGCAACTGTCGTCAAGGCCGCCTCAGTTGTTGACAGGCACTCTGGCACCGGGTCGTGCACACCCGCAGTACAGTGCGTGAAGGTGTCGCGTGTTTAATACGTGACTCGTTCGTGCTCGCTGAGCTCGTACACCCACGCGAAGCTGAAATTGAAACGAAAGCAAGAAGATTAGCACGACCAATTAAAAATAAAAATAATCACAATTTTAGCTATCCTAAAAGATATACTAAATTATAACACAAGCATAAAAGCTTGAGCAAAGTGAACTGCAGCTTGATAATGAACTGTTATTTAAAAAAAACTCTTTTCCAGTCAAACCTTTAAAATATAAACAAATGTTGCTCGTCAACGAGGTTAGCTTAACTAAAGCGCAAAATTTAGTACATGAATGCTTGAATAAAGTAAAATGAGAAACACCTTTAGTGTCAGAGTGATCCTTTACCTAATCTTTCTATTTAGTTAATGACGGGTAAACTTCCTTAAAATTCTCAAGTCAATGATTTAAATGTCCAACAAAAACAAGTCTCTCATTATCATTTAAGTTTTCTCAGAAAATGAATGCTGACTCAATAAAGGTCAGCTGAATTCCGAATGGGCATTTAATTTCTAGAGAGATCGAAAATACTGTATCCACGTTAAAATCTCTGCATCAGCAGCCGGATGTCGCTAGAATTTTCCAACCTGTATTTAAAGTGTAAATTCAGCATATAAATTCTCATCGAGACATGAGAGTGCGCACTTGAAACGTTCCGAGACAATGCACGAAAAAAAGATTTAAATATGTGCAAAGTCGTCAATTCTCGCAAAACATCCCAACAATCACGTGCGTCTTCTTCACACGAACATAAGAACTTAAGAACATTGTTATTCTGCTCTTGTTATACTTTCATACTGTGAACGGTTACTTAAAATTTCACATATCACGTTACGTTAATGCCTTAAACAAAAAATTAAATACCTAAGCGTATGCGAGGTTAACATGAAGCATAAGCAAATACAACAAAAAGACACAACTGAATACATAAGAACATACTTTTTACGGTACGTATGCGAAAAGTTGTCAATGTAAATATCAATATTGACGTAAAATACTCTAAATTTTAGTCGTTCAATCAGTAGTAAATTATCCCGTGGAAACTTAGGGAGACTTGACGATAAATTTAACATTCTTTTGCGTTTGATTAATTTCAAATTACACAACATAAAACTTTACTGATTATGAAATTCGAGTAGGCTCGCAAAATGACTGTATGACGCACTAGATCGTAAATGTGCTCAAAAAACATTAAAAACAGCCACTCTCGTTTAACAAATAGCTAAGAAATAAATTAAATTTTGTTATTACTTTTAATTAGTCTCCACTACTCAATTATTCGTTAATTGTCCAAAACACATTTTATTGATGACTATTCACTAGTCATATTCATAGCCACCCCGTCGTACCTCGGCTGTCAACTGTTGCTAAACAGAGCCACCGGAAATAAGGCGCTCACGGCCTTGCTAGAGTTCAATGCCTGCATGGTACTTGCGGCCTTGAGCCAGTGCAAAAAATAAACTGCAAATACTACTCACTCGTACTGCACGCGCTGCAACGAATCTGCACACGAAATTAGGCGTGCTGCTCCGCACACTCTACCTTTCTATTACTCGTTACTCTTAACTAATTACCAGACCACCACGTGCGGTTAATTAATGGGCGTCTGTCGCCTCTCATTATTACTCTCATATGGTGCTTCTGTTCGCCAGCACAATGACAACCGCAATCTACAATGCTAAACTCTGACCGTCATGGTATCAATGGTATTATTTCCACCACATGAAATTATGAACTAAAATCAGAGTCCCATCGAAAATTAACGGTAACAGCTTCTCCTAAAGCTTATTCACTTGTCTGCACGCATTACTATAATACTATTCCTCCACAGTATTACTCGATCTCGCTGGTAAATTTACCTGGTAACCTTAAACCATTTACCAGATATATCCACAGCCTTGTCGGTATCTTTTACCTCTCTGGGGTTACCTCCCTGGGTTTACCTCCCTGGGTTTACCTCTCTGGGTTTACCTCTGTGGGTTTACCTCTGTGGGTTTACCTCTCTGGGTTTACCTCTCTGGGTTTACCATATACACACACTAGGAGAGTCTTTCTCTTCTTTATTTTTATTCTCTCACGGACACTAACTCTGCCGCAGTCTCTGTTTTTTTTATTAACTCACGGACACTAACTCTGCCGCGGTCTCTGCTCTCTCGTACTGCCAGCGCTACAACGCCACAGCATATTTCATCATTATTTCATAATAACACTACATTGTACTACTTGTACATCATCTTTCAATCAATTCCTGTCCTCTTAATACAGCGAATTGTTCTCTCAATATATAATTGATCCTTTGATCAGTAGTACTTTCTCGAACTCGACTTATACTCTATAACGCTAGAATGTTGATTTTTACAGAGGTCTTCAGCATTACCTTTGGGCAAATTGGAACGCCCTTCCCCCTTGCAACATCCTACCAGACGCATCCAGCGAAAAAACTCAAATATGTGTTTTTAAAACTGACACAATAAATGTCCAAAATATAGTCACCCCAAAAATATCCTTCCTACTCACAAGCAAGTAGGGATTACTTGTAAAAAGCATGGTTTGCAACTGACCTCTTCCCTCAAATTACAGGTAGCATTACATGACCTACATGTTGCACAGGCTACAGAAGGCATTTAAGGATACTTATGTCTCATTTGCCAATATATCTAGGGCAGAAAAATAACCTTGGTAGTCATTGTACTCGTTCTAGGCACGCTGGTTACTGAAATTTCAGGCATATTTACGTTACTAGTTCGTTGTCTAGGTATAACCAATATTATATCACTGCTCAACACAGTTTAAACAGTAGCTTAAACACAAATTTATAAACAGTGACTATAACAATACAAATTTAGTTAATTCACTTATAACAACACTCAAAGAAAATAGCGCCACTCACATTTAAAAAACAGCTCTTTTAAACTCTTAAAAACAGCTCATGTCTAGGGGTCATTGAATACTCTGCTTGCACTCACTGCAAGTGCAGCCTTTGTTTGATCTTGACGCCTGCACGCACTGGCTATTGCAAAACCTGCCTGACAAAAACTCTACCTCTGCTGCTCCATGCTGTACGCTGTCTGCCTCACGCGCAATAAATATCTAGGCTGCAACGGAACTGTAACAATTATAACAATTAATAATTGCTGCGCTACTTATCTTAAATTGTAGGTTTAGTTGTCATTGTCGAACGATGTCGCGATCTCTGCAGTCGTTGGAAGCGATGCACCGTTACTGCTTCGTCCGTAGCACGAATATAACGTAGCTGTAGTCGGCTGACACCTCGTAGATGTAGTTTTTAGCTCTGAAGTCACTCTTTCCGTAGATCTCTGTCTGTAGATGCTGTCCTTATAATTGATTTCTCGTTGCTCTCACTGTCTCTGCAGATCCTCTTCTTAGACGTTACGATAATTCTCGTCACCCGACGATCTTCATAGAAATTCTCTTGACCTCTCTGCAGTTATCAGTTATCTGTTTTCTCCGCCTCGTAGATTTGCTGAAATCACTGGATCTTCTTCTCAAACTTCTGTAGGTTTCTCGTCGAATACTATATCTTCTTCACTTCTCAATTATATCTTCTTAAATTGGTGGGTCCGTCAACTCTCTGGCCACCAATGTGAAGGCCAAAGGTGTAGAGATACGCTGGTGAACTGCGACGTTTATTGGTAGCGAAGTTGTTACAGGACGGGGTGCGGACCAAATGCGCGGGCCCTAATGAGCTCACCGCTTATATGACCTCTGAGGTGAACGGGGGAAGAGGGGCATGGCGCATGGCGCACAACATGTAATGGCAATTATCACGTGCTCCCTAGTTAATCTACATTTGATGATGCATGTAATGATAATTATAAGAGACAACACAATTTCATGGACGATGCATTTTCATTGTGGGTTTAGAACACTTTTGACAATATACATATACATGATATAAAACTTCGCAATTCTCGACGACAGGAAATAATATTAGAGTTGTTTGTTTCGGAAGATGTTCATAAATGTCATTTTAAGGAAGCACGAAAAAAATTAATATACATATATATAAGCATGAGGACCACGAAGATTACAAGATTTGTATTTCTAATTAAACAATTTTAACATATCGGTCATTAGTTGATAAGCACTTTATTTAAATATAAATGGATGATCACACGACAAATGTATAGTTTTTACGTGAATGTTTTACAATAATAAAGAGATGACGAGTTAGGTAATGTTTCACGTTGAGAGTGAACAGAAAAAAACATTATCTCTAGTTAAAATACCAGTTGTCTGAAGTAAAATAAAGTAATAATCATGCTACATAGCTCATTCTCTGTATCAAATAATTTGGTCGAACAGCTTCGTTGAAGTGTTTTATCAAATTTCACCAACTAAGATGACATTATACATTAAAAAACAGGAGCATACTCATAATACTTTTGCCTATGAATGAGCATAAACCTCGTTAACCATAACTTGTGTTCTGAAGACAAGGAAGTGAAGCACTCTCTAGTTTAGAGTTAAGGAAATGAAAAATCTTTGTAAAAGCTATTCCCACACAAGATCCCCTGCGCATAGAAAAAAAAGTTGGGAAAAAAAGTCTATGAAACTAGGTACATTGCAGAAGAAAGTACGTGTTGAAGAAAGAAGATGGTTTGCAACAAGATAACCGAAAAGAATATGGTTTGTTACAAGATAAAAACTTGATTTGTCAAGTTATAACCGTAAGCTCCTATCTTCCGCTTAAGAGTGCCAATTCCCGTAGATAAAATAGTTGTATGCCCCCAGAGGGCCACGTATCACCAAAGCGAAAGGACAAAAATATGGAGAAAATGTATATATTTACTTGATCAAATCGTGAACAACAGTCCACACACGTGGACAAATTTAATAGCATTATCGAATCTGTGGTGTAAAAATACTTCAAGACCTGAATGTATTCGCCTAACACAAGTCCACTCCAGCATAGAAACTCTAAAATTCTCCACTCTGAAGTTCAGCTATATCATTTCCTGAACGTTTCACAAGGTTCCTGCCAGCGAAGATATTTCATACAATGGCTAAATGACAATCGGTATTAAGGGCTTGCAGAGAATACAAGCACACACTTATCAATAAGGAAATCATTACCATCACGCTTAAAGTATGTCGTTTGTATGATAAGTAGGTCATCGAGCTTTTAGGATTTGAATAATGAATACAAAGTTTACCTAGACATAAATGAAGCGTTGCAACAAGTGCAATACAGTTGTAAATAAGTTCACGTAGCCAATAATAAAGCGTTGCAGTAAACGCAGTTTAGCTAAAAGTTCGCAAGTGCTATCCTGAACATCATTAAGTTCCTAAGAAAGGCAGGTATGCGACGCTCTCTTCATTTGAACTGTCAGGGCTAGGAGATCTGTCCAAAAATCCATGACACAAACATTAGTGTCAAGCAGTGTGAATCACCACATACCGAGGACTGCTTCAAAACAGCCGTTTTCAAAATGAGGTAAATTTAGGGAGAGAATTAACACCTTACCGCTACGCACACGACAGGAAAAGGTAACTGGACCTTTTAAAAGTGAGTTCGACTAGCATGTTAACCTCCGCATCGTGAAAAAAGTGCACTTGTTTACTTCATATTATATTTGTATTTAGGTTACACTTCAGGGATCAGCCACTGTTATTACGAAGAGGATTAGATTGAATTTGATAAATTCAGCGAAAGTTTATGCAGCACGCAGACGAAAATTTCTGTCTTCATATACACTGAGTATAGTAGTTTTCATGAACAACGGAACACTTCTATTATATTTAAAGAAGTTTGGAAGAAAAGCGTCATAAAAGGAAAGCTCTGAGCAAGTCCATCAATTCAACGCCTGCTAAAAAGCACGCAAGGAATAGGAGACACGAAAGACAATGCAAAACATTTCCAAACAGAACTGATAACGTTCCATCTAGGCCAAAATTTCTTAAGAAGCGCTATGCTCATAAAAAGACACACCATTTTTAGCCTTCAGAGTTCTCCAGGCCTCTTAGGCCGCGGCCAGACAAACAGCAGTGGAACAGGGCAGAGCTGAGAAGACCCGGCGCGGTGTTATATGTTAGTGGTATTCCTATTAGGGTGGCCAGACAAGTAGCACAGAGCAGAGCAGGGCAGCGCTGTCTGAAGCAAGCGCCAGCGGCGGTTTTTTATCTTGGATGATAAAACACCGCTCGGGAGCTAGCAGTCTGACTGCAGTCAGTTGCACCCTAACGTTCGTACGGGTAGTATGTCGAACTCCATATCTCCTCGGTGCGAGCTATTCCTGCGATCGGGGATGCATCTCATAATATTCCGATCATAACCATGTTAATGAACAATGGTCATTTATAGAAGACGCCATTGAAGTTAGTGGTAAGTGGGCTCGTATTGTTATTTATACGTAAATAGGTACTTTCCACCTCATAAATCGAAAACTAAACGTATACCAAGTATTTTCTTTGTCAATACCTACACTTTAAAACGTACCACTGCCTAACATTTTATATTAGGTTTTTCGTGTTAGGCGCACGGCACTAAAATTGACTTCAAACATACATTTTTATGTATCAACTAATAGTTTTTAGTAATAGTTTAGCCCGAAGCGTTGCACACGGCCGATACAGAAATATTTAAGTTTACATTTTATCAGTATTACATTGGTAAAAATAAATTTGAAAGCATGCAAGTAAAAACTATTAGTTTCTCCAAAAAACGATTATGATGTTCGAGTTCTGTGGGAAAATAACAATTAAATTGAAACGTAGTGCCGCAAGCCTAATACAAAAGATCCTTTTACACTTTGAAATTGTTTATTAATTTATTAATTCGAAATTTGGGTTGTTATATCCATAAAGGTTAGGTTAGGTTAACATCGGCATCTTTGGGATGCTTTATTTCCAATCAAGCCTGATGATCTTAGCATTGGTTTTTCAAATGTCTTATAACTAACCCTATATATAGGACACCATGACGGTTCCCCCGTAAAGCCGGTACCCATTTCCGACACCTGGGTTGAGTGGGGTATTGTGCTTGAGCTTTCCCTTATACCCAACGGGGAAAATCTCCGCGCCAGCGCCGGGATACGAACCCGCGACTTCCAGCATACAAGTCCGACCCCTTCACCGCTGTGCCACGGAGAGCACCGTGGTATATCTTTATGTTTAAAGATATACATGAATGTATATCTTTATACGCTTGAACGAATAAGTTCCTGGTTCAGTAATGTATCTACACGTAAAACACTGCAAAATAATTCAGATTCAAGTATCTAAAAGATATCAAGTCATTCGTCAGTGAATTATTAGCATTATTATTCTATCAGGAACCATAACTTTCATGTCATGCAATTAATTTCTTGAATTTTCTGGAGCAATTGTAAAACACTATTAAAGCCATTTAATTCGTCGAGTATAGCAATATTGTAGGGAGATCAAAAGTAAAATACGGATGTACGGATGTACTTGTAATGCTAACAGCATAATGCGTAGCATAGAAATATATATAAATAAACATAACTAGATGAAATATTGCCAGTTCTACAGCTATTTAATGAATTAAATTTGAGGTAACTACAGTCAAAAAGCACTGCTCTTCTTAGCGCCAAGGTTGCGACTGCTGCGGACTCAGGACTGCCACAGGTGTTTACTTGGCCGCCAAACTCGCTAGCATAAGCTAGCAGCTACCAGCGAGCCGAAACTGCTTTGCTCAGCCCTGCTTCACTGCTGTTTGTCTGGCCGCGGCCTTACACTACGAGCAGGCCTTCCACGCTCGTCAATCTCTATACCCTAGGCTGGCATGTATTTTACCCTAGAGTGCTCCTTGATTACCCAAGAAAATATAGATGAGGGTAATCTAATATTTACCGTATAGTCTTTAATGATAGTACTGGCTTTGCCTTTAATTAAGTCACATTGACAGCTTTTTTAAAGTTCCTGGGGATGTGTTAAATAATGAATGATTTCTCTGAACACCTTCATTTTGGAAATATGTATAAAATGACATCATTCCATTGAAATTACAAACTAAATTTCAAATGTGGGTCGATAAACAACTCAAACAAACACACAAAGCGCTCTGGCCGACCAAATTGAAGTCTAGGTTTACATAACTAGTGTTCACAGTACATAAATAACAATTGGTAAAAGAACCCGTACAAAATTTCTGGATGAAAAATGCAGACCTATGTAATATTTTTCCCACTTCTTGTATTGAGTCTTTGAACCCATTCAAAACAAATGAAAAATGGATGAACTCTACGTGCATTGTTAAGTAAAGCCTTAGATCTTTTTCAAATGATTTCTAAACTCCAGGAAACTTTATTACTCACATAAAGAGTAAATTTCTGGAAATACTGAGTACAAACTACAATCCACAACATAATAAAAACGCCATCACGCTTTTCACATTTTATTTTTCTAATGTATTGACATTACTGAAGATTCTGTGCACATGGCATTATTTTCTCTTCCTTAATAGCCCTAATTAAATAAGTATTAATTGAGACATTAGATGCAGTGAATATACTGCATGCATCAAACCATACACGGTTTCATTCTTCACACTGATTCTTTGAAAGGTTTTGGTCAAATTAAGGAGGTCATCTGAGCGATTTTTTGTTTATGGACTGATTGTTCCGAAATTTGGCCAGAATTTGTAATTTTTAAAAAGAAAGACATTTAACTTGTGTAACTTTTTTATTTTTGCCTTAGTTTTTTGGAAAATGGGCAATATTCATTTTTTATGTTATATTATCGGAAATTTCAAAGGAATAGAAGTCAATGAGTTTTCATGGTAGAACAAAACTAAGGACAGTTTTAGAATCCTTGGAATATTTCTGACAGAGTAACAGAGCCCAATTTTCCATTTTATTTTCTATTTTTTATTTCTATGCGATTTTCTATCAGAACATCATATACGAAATTTTTGGTTATGCAGAATGACAAAAAAATTGAATGTAAAAATTAAAAAAATCAATCTGTTAGAATTTTGGAAATGTTACAAGGATTTTAAAACTATCTTTGTTTTTTATTTTCTTGCATGAAAACTAATTGTCTTTTTTTCATTTTTAGGTGGAAAATTTGATTATCACGAAACAGGCGAAAAACATAAATTAATTTTGTGGAGAAATTTAAATACAACGCTTGTTTTTTCACTTGAATCCTTTGTTCACGTTGTATTAGCATCTACAAATACTATGCATGCGCAATTCCATATTTATACCGTGAAAAACACATTATATGTATAAATTACACGAATGAAATACATTTAACTCTCATTATTTGTATGCAGACACGGTACATTTTTTATTTGTGGACCGATTGTTTCGAAATTTTCCAGGCATAGGTAATTTTGGAAAAGAAACACATATTTACTCGTGTACCTTTTTCGATTTTGGACTTAGTAGTTAGAAAATGGGAAATATTTTTAATGTTATTTTGTTCGGATATTTAAAAAATTATGCCAAGAAATTTTCATGAAATAACAAAACCAAAGACAGTTTTGGAATGCTTGAAACATTTCTAACAAACTAGCGACGCCAGATTTCCCATTTTCTTTTCTGGTTTCTTTTGATACTGGGGATGAAAATTCATGATTCTTGACCCCCATTTTGGAGGGTTTCTAGTGTCGGTAGTCCTACGAAATTTTAGGACACAATAGCCCACTACCTTAGGATCCTTTTTCAGCAAAGAAAAAAATTGATCATTAAGACCAAAATCGCTCAGATGACCCCTTAAATCAACGAAGGCATTTGAAAATGGGAGGGACAACAACGTTCAAATTAGAGTTTTATGATTAGAATAGCATGGTAGCCCACAGGCTTTTTTACGGAAAAGCGCTGTTTACCAGAAATCAACGGCTGATATGTCTGGTGTCGATTGTTCATCCAAGTAATTTTTTCACCACTGTTCATCCAGAAATTTCTTATCGACAAATTTTTTCATTGGGGGTAATTTTGTCTAACATATAAGACAAAGATTCTCCAGTCGGTGTTGAGCATTAAGAGGATTTAGACAGCGTACGAGATCATGGTCAGGATCCTCGACGGAAAACCGTTTTGGGATTTGTGAAACTGCTTCAACCAAGAAGCGTCTACAATTAGGAAAACGCACTTTCTCTTGTGAAGCAATGCCAGTTATCTCTGACATCGTTTCAGTTGCTGTTATCCCAATGTTGTGTAAACCTTTTTCACCTACTGGCTCGAAAGAACTAGTGAATATTGGATGGGATGATTCAGCAATGAAATGGTAGCTTTCTTCACAAAAGCAACAAGCATTAGATCCGAACAAAAGCTCCTAATAAGCCATAAATTCTTGATTCCAGATTAAAGATATTCGGAGAGGTTAGCTTGTTGTTGAAAGCATTGGCTATCATATCATTTATCTGGGTTGGATTGCCAAACGGGGACTCAACAAAGTGTGAGTGCATCCCACTGCTCCAGCAATCGTCCTACACAAGCTTGTTAAGGAACTACACGCCGCACATTGCGAAAAGAACCGTAAATTGTTCAGTGGAACACGTTAACGTATGCTATATTTACGAACCAAATATCCATGCGATCCATCTTTGAATTAATACTACCTTCTGCTCATTCAACTCTAATTTGGGATATTCAACTGTCGTTATTGACAATCTTCATGTTTTTTCATGATTTTTTACAAACAGATATGAAATATAGATTTTACCCTAGAATTTTCATTTTTTCCCTTTACCCTAGACTGTACCCTAGGAGGGATATGATTACCCTAGACTAGGGTAATTACCCTAGGAGTGGAAGCACTGACTACGAGAGTGCAGATCACGACAGTTCATTTGAAATATTATTATTATTATTATTATTATTATTATTATTATATAAGAAATTTTTAGCCTCCCTTAACCACGACAAAGATGTAATAAAGGAAGGCACCATTTAGTATGGAGTTGAGGGAACGCGGAATCTATGCAAAAGTTGCACAGAAACAGTAAGCTAGGAAAGAAGTTCATGAAACAAGAAAAAAGTTGAAGAAGAAAGTAGTGGATGCTGAAAAACAAGACAGCAGTGAACCGAAAAAAGATGGTCCGTAACGAAACAAAAACCTATTTTATTACAACAAAAGGAAGCCTACCTAACCTTTAGCTCGGGCCCTCGCATGGTTCCCCTGGGAGCACTAATTCTCATATATACAATAGTTGTATCCCCTTGAGGGAAAGTGCATTGTAAATAGGAGGTTGTGGAAATAAAGTTGTGCTGAAAATAACATGTGGATATAGCGGGCGTCGAAATATATACATAAATGAAATTGAAATAATTTATATAATTTGTCGGTGATCGAAATCTCTATTTGCAGAATAAAAAAAATTAAAACAAGACCGTGGCGGTCAAAGAAAAAGAAAATCAAATATCATCGGGAGGGTGAGAGAAAGTTTTGAAAAAGTGTTATTCGAAATTTATGTAATAACAATTTGATGCCTTCGAAGTGAAGAAAATATCTAAATGAACACAATTTATGCGGTAGAGTAATGGGTAAATTATTTAATTGTTGCAGGTGGGTGAAATGGAGTTGCTGGCGCACTGAGAGTCGAAGTCGGAATGATTGATCGCATGTTCGTCGGCAAATATTTGATGAACTGATGTCTTCCATATCGTATAAAATTATGAACTGATACTCGAGTGGAATGAACTTGTAGCCTGGAAGCATGATTGTGAAACGCACTGTTGGAAGATACACAACATAGGAGAGGTTACATTTTTGTCATGTATTCTGTTTGTATTTAAACTTGTAGCGGGTTTTTTTTTACTCATTGATAGAGTTTTAGCGTGTTCTGACGCCTCGAATTCTCATTGGTTCTGTCCTTGCACTTGTTTATAACCCGCGAACTCATAACGTAGTGATCACAAGTGTAAGTTTTATAATAAAACAGCAGATTGAAAAGTGCCTTGGAAAAGTGTCCTGCTTAAAGAGTGTAATTAATACCTAGTGCTTTGTGTTATATTGTCAAGGGTATTGTGTTTTCCTTAGCCTCAGTGTATGTGGGGTTACGCAAGTTTTTGGCAAGGGTTACTACGTTGGGCACCGTGTGAAGCGTTCTAATTTGTAATGCCATGTGGTGAGACAAAGGTTTAATATTCTTGTGTTATCCTTATGTCGTGCTTCATGATTCTCTTACCTATGTCATAAACTCTTGGGCAACGCTAAAATTACGTGGTCGTTCGCCAACACGCATTGATAATTCGCAGTGTGCACTTCTCTCATTTGGTGTGTCATTTCACATTAAATTTTCATGTCGACAATTCAAGCGCGAACTTGATATTTGCAGGCACAAATGATGGCACACCATCATTTTGTGTGCCATTTCGTTCAATGTGCTCTTTGTGATCAATCACACCCAATAACTCACGTGTTCAGTTCGTAATAATAAATTTAATTCAATTTTACTATCTTCGTCATTATTATCCCATGCTGATAGTGGTTTTTTTACTGAGGTAGATGCGTAAACGCACACGATTGCTTATCCTGCTATTTTCTATTTCCTACCTTTCCTGTCCACTCTCCTTCTGTGCATTTTCCTCTCTTTAATTTCCCATTCCTCTTCGACCATCGAGGTTTCAATCCCTCTATCGAAAACGAGGAGCAATAAAATCGCCCAGCCTCGTTTCGTGACATATTTCTTGTTACAGCGCTGTTATAGGTCCAGCCACTGGGCGTAGTTAACACTATGATACCCAGTGGAAATTAGGAAGAGGCGATGGGGTGCAGGCTTTATTGGTAGAAGTGAATAGAATCGAAAAAACTAAGTAGACAATGTAAACAAAAGTAAACAAAACCAAGTCCGATCAGTGAGCCTGAAAAACAAATCAAAACAGAAAGTTACACACGATCAATATTCAGTATCAGAAAATATACAGAGGAATTTATCATTATATTTAGGAAAAGAAACTTGAGTTACGGACAATAGAACTGTTTATTGAGATCCTTAGGTAACACCGTTCTGTGGCATCGGTGGCAACAATAGTAGACGCTAGGTATGAAGAAACATTTCACTTTCACCGAAGCTACCGTGAATCTAGAGGTCTACAAATATTTGTTATCGAAAGACAGACGGTAATTTAGAAAACAAAATTTATACACTGGGTAATCTGAATTCTACCTTTAAGTGGCCGGATTGGCAAGTATTTTAATGATTAATGCGCTAACTAACACTAATAAATATGGAAAATGAATAACAGTTACCCCTAATACAATAACACATTCCTTAATTGCTACCAATTATCAACGGTCACTTTACCGCCCGAGAAGCACCGCACACCCGCACACAGCGACAACCCACAACAGATTAATAGGGAGCGGTGACAGGCCTCCATACGTAACCGCAGAGGCGGCTTCTCTGTTCGCATAAACAGACTCATGAGGAAAAACTAAAATTAATATTTTGCAGAAATATGACAACCAATAATACATATTATGAATAGAAACAGTACGAAATAAAATGAATGATAAATTTAAAAGGAACAAAAGCATAATTAAAGTTCTTAACCCTATGTGCATCGCAGGCACCTAGATGAGACAGGCTGGAAAAACAGCTCTATAACAGCGCCAACGCCAGATTTCTTTCAACCTATTACTAAGTGAACAAATTCTTGGTTTTCGGCTTTCCGTTCAAGATCCATGACAAGACAACACTATTTGCGAGTCACATGCAATGGTTAAGTTTGAAATCAGTACATCTTTCAAATGTTTTAATAGCAAACTAATGCTCTCAACAGTAAAATAAACGGCCAAAAGCTCTAACGTTGGAAAACTTCTAGATTTGGCAGTTGCCAATTTCGTCTTGCTGTAAATTTGAACAGGGGCAGACATCGCGTCGGAGAAAGCGTAGGCAAAGAAGCCGAAATTTAGTTTTGACGTATCCGTAAAATATTTACCGTCACAGGTTGATCAGTAGTCAGTGTTTTCCTAGCAAATCTCAGTTCTCCCAGCTGGGAGGTTTCCCCACTCAAATCCTCCCACCTCTTTACCAGATCATCTGGAAGTTCCTCATCCGTCAATTTTACTGCGCCACATTTCTCTCAACAACCCTTACCTCTCACAAAAACAGGGTCCGGAATACCTAGGGGGTCAAAAACTGTTGATATCTTCGACAAAATTAATCTCTTCGTTAATTATTCACTTTCACACGCCTTGCTCCATTCAACTTTAACACTGAACTTGTCCGAGTCAACGTAATATCTCTAACCCAGAATTTTATCGTAGCTTCCAGTGTGAACATTTACCACCTAATCCATTAGAAATACGTTGCAAATTTGGAGAGTTCGACAGCCAAGACCTAAGCTGGAAACCTCCCGAATCCATGCGAGACATCGCGGTTTCATAAATTTCCAACAATTTCTCTTCATTATTTCCCGTAAAGAACAATTTATCCACGTATATACACTCGCGGAAAAAATTTATGGCAAGAATCATCAGGAAACTTATCAAGTTCCCTGATGTTGGTCACAAAATTATGTTGATCACAAAACTTAAGGACACCGTCTAGGTAGAAATCAGGATATGTGTTGATTTTCTGCTTTTATATGCATCTTATAGATGATTTTCTTGCGCTTCCATTGGTACTTTACGTTTACGTCTAGTGCGCCCACCGGAGGGGGGGGGGAGAAAGCGATGGGGGTGGCGTGACCTTGACCCCCACCCCCCTCATTATTGGGGGTCAATTGAGCGTGTTTCTCTGCGGCAATGGCAATATAGGTCGTTCATGGGCTACTCAAAGTGCTTTCATTATTCAAACGAAACATTCTAACGCTGAATAAATATTTTTTGTGAAATTTTGACAATTTCAGAATTTAGCTGTTCTGCCGTATCTATGATACCGCAGCTTTCATTCATAGCTCAATGACAGCTGCAGTATCATAGCTACAGCTATGGCGAGCACACCAATCCAAAGGGCTTGAAAAGAGCTATAAAACAAAGGAGTTGACTTGACAAAAAACGTATTTTGGTAAAAAAATGAATAAATAAAAAAATTGGTTGCTTTCAGGAATGACACCTATTCTCTTTTGTTGTATATTTTTCCCAGAGTTACAGAGCTACAGCAATGTAAATTGTATTAATCGAAATGGCTTGAAAAGAGCTACAAACGCTCAAGAGTTCATTATAGAAAACCCTGTAGTTCAAAAGGTAAAAAGAAATTTTTTTTGTGAAAAAACACGTTTTTCTGGAAACTTGATAATTGGTTTCTCAAATGCTACTTCTTCCACAATTTTAGAGCTAGAAGAATGGTTTATATACCATTCGATAGGGCTCAGCAAGGTGTATCCTCGCGCAATAGCATTTTTTGATAAATTTATTATTTTGAAAATTACACGACATGAAAAAAAATGAAAAAAATTTCATTTTTTTAATTCCCAAAATTCACAAAAAAGCTATCAAAATTCCCTATTGCGAGTGGTTATATAGACATCTAAGCAATCTAAAAACGAAGTACTGGTTCTGTAACTTCAAAATTGTAGAAGAAGTAGGATTTTAAAAAAAAACCTATTTTATCATATTTTTCGAAAATAAAAAAATCCAGTGCAGATACAAAAATTTTATCGAAGTAACAAATGATATTTGCATCATTTCATACCTACTGTGAAAATTTCAGAGAAATCCATCTATAAATAACGGGACTTTTTTTTACCTAGACGGTGTCCTTGAGATCATCTCAAGATTTTGACTATTTTCATCCGATTCGTCTGAAATTTCGACAGTATATGTATATGTTGTAAGTAAACTTTTTTTACTTATGTAACTTTTTCGATTTAGGTCGTATTTTTTACGAAAACTCAGTTTTTTGGTTCATTTTTATGGATATTTCAAAGGATAATTTGTCATTGAGTTTTGATGCTAGAACAGAACTAAACACAGTTTTAGAATCCTTGAAGCATTTCTAACAAACGTATGTTCAAAAATTGGAACATTTGGAAATCAAATTTTCGTGAGATTTTTTTACATCAATATTTTATTTTTGGTTTTGAGCTTTGTAATTGTTTTTCCCAAATTTGGAAGTTTATCAACATACGTTTGTTAAAAATGTTCCAAGGATTCTAAAACTGTCCTTGGCTTTGTTCTAGCATGAAAACTCAATGACTAATTTTCTTTTGAATGGTAAAATGTATGGTTTTTCAGGAGAGCCCAAAAACAAGAATATACTATTGAGTTGCAATAACATGGACAATTTTTGTACATGAATGCAGTTTCCATGATCTATTTTTATGTACAAATCATGTGTAACATTTTCCTTGTGAAGTTCAATGTAACATATAGGAAATGTCGTGCACATACAGGGTGTTGGTGGACCTCTTGGTACAAACTTTGGTTACGAGTAGAAAATACAAATTTAAACACTTTTTCATCGGTAAAAAAATATCGAAAAACGCTTCGTTTTTTAATTATTGGGCTTAGCAGTTTTTAATGCTGCGCTTCAAGAACTCACGGCGATCCTAGTTAACCACATGCACTAATGTTCAATAATAACACACGAGGGTAATGAAAAACGTTAAATAACATGAGGTACTTTAGTAAATAATAGAAAGTAACGCATGAAAGTAGGTGTTCAAAATTTCGACCATTAACGTACGTTGCCAAACAATCCTGGGTCGTCAGCGATATCTCCAGCAGCGACTGCAATTCGAGCGACAAGGTCTTCTTCCGACTCCACAGGTGTCGCATAAATCAGAGATTTCAAGTGCCCCCATAAGAAAAATCTAACGGAGTCAAATCAGGTGATCTCGGTGGCCAGGACACAGCACCACCACGACCAATCCATCGATTTGGAAATTGTTGGTCAAGAAACCGTCGCACATTTAGAGCATAATGTGCCGGAGCTCCATCGTGTTGAAACCAAAGTCGTCTACGAATACCTAATGACACATTTTCCAATAAACCAGGAAGGACTTCTTCAAGAAAGATTTTGTACACATCTCCAGTAAGACGCTCTGGCAGAATGCATGGACCAATGAGTTGATTGTGCACGGTACCTGCCCAAACATTGACAGTGTAGCGATGTTGGTGATGACGGTCATGGATGACACGAGGGTTGTTCTGCTGCCATGAGTGAAAGCTATGATAATCAAAAATTCCACCTCGTCTGAAGGTTGCTTCATCCGTAAACAACACACACCCTGCAAAATTGGCATCTTCTACCCCTCGATCTAAAAACCACTGCGCGAATCGCTCACCATAATCAACGGGAAGGAGACCCTGGACTTTCTGGAAGTGATACGGATGATAGTTATTCCGGTTCAATACATGCCACACTACTATGGTCACGAATACCCAAAGATGCTGCTACGGCACGGGTGCTCGTACGCGGGTTTCTACGGAAATGTTCGGAAATGTTCCAACACTTCTTGCTCTCGATGATAATTTATTGGGCGACCAACGTTTACTCTGTTTACACTAAAACTGCCGGTTTCCGTCAATCTTCGGTGCAATGCAGTGAATAATCGATGATCAGGGACTTCTCGATTAGGGTAACGTTCGTGATAGATTCTCGCGGCACGTCTTGCATTACCATTAGCAGCACCATAAGTGAAATGCATGTCTGCCATTTGTGCATTTGTGAGGCGATACATCTTACCACTTCAGTGCCACGGTGCCAACTGACAAAAGATACACATACGCTTCTCACCAGGGGTCGCTAACGTTGACTAGGAATTTCTAGAAATTTCCTGAACCTGTGAATTAATGTTTTAAATTGTAAATAAAACATGTTCGATTCTGCCACCATTGTTCATTCTAATTCCACATATTGCCCTTATTCCTGTCTGTTGCGAAATTGCTGTTGTGTTCTTGTAGCGTAGCATTAAAAACTTCTAAGCCCAATAATTAAAAAAATTAAGCGTTTTTCGATATTTTTTAATGATTAAAAAGTGTTTAAATTTGTATTTTCTACTAGTAGCCGAAGTTTGTACCAAGAGTTCCAACAACACCCTGTATATTTTATAGCATTTGAGTATTCACCATGTAGCTGTTGTTGCAGCACGCGAACAGTTTTCGGTATAAATTTTGGAGCTTTTGTAGAGTAGTATACCATTTAGGTACAAGACTTGATCCTTTTTTGGTAAGGGGCGTGATATTTTCTATATATATTACTTATTTTCCGCATAAATAGGTATGTAGGTAAAAAAAACTAAACCTAAATGAAATCCAATTTTTGCGATTTTCGACCTCCTTTGGATACCACCTGTGGGGGGTTCTAGCATCCGCGGCGCCATAAAATTTCAGGGCACAATAACCCATCCCCTAAGGATTCTTTTGCTACAAAAAAATCAAGTCCAATTTTTGCGATTTTCGACTCCCTTTGGATCTCCCCTGGGGGGGGGGGGGTTTCTAGCGTCCGTAGCGCCATAAAATTTCAGGGCACAATAACCCATCCCCTAAGGATCCTTTTGCGACAAAAAAATCGAGTCGCGGGGGGGAAATTTGGCCTGGGATGGCCGGATGCTCTCCTTAAAATGAACGGCGATGAAGCGAATCTGAAGACCAAGGTCGTATATCTGTTACTGTGACTACTTAGCCATCCTTGATCCACAAGACACAAAAGCGATTTGTGTCGCTTTCGTCAGCCAGCTTAACCTGTAGGTACGCTTTCTTATTATCAGCCACTATCAAAAAATCATCTCTACGCAAATTTATCATCACTGAAAATAGTTTATTCAACAAATCTATCCCAATAAACGCAGGTTCGTTCAACGATGGCGAAGCATTAGTCTTTAAACTCGCATTCAAAACCATTCGGACAGGATTAGTACAGGAAGGGTCATTTTTTTCACTTTCTTGCGAGAATGTAAACCCGATTTGCATTCCCTGAATTAGGCACAATCTCCAAGACACCCTCCGCCAACTGTTGCTGGAAAATTTTATCCGAAGTCTCGAGCAAATTTCTTGACCTCAAGCGTTCAATGAGCCTGCGATATTTACGAGCTTCAACGCATATCCCTGCAAATATGACTTCAAGTAAGTTATCCTACTAGCTCCCGATAAATCTTTTCTATTACCTATGACATCCGAGAACTGCACAAAGAAGTTAGAGTATGATAACCTATCTGAATCGTCTCCACTGAAACTAGCAAGCTTAAGTGCCTGCACACCAAAATATTTGAAGCGAGAAAGCGAGTGGGCTTGAATTGATTAACATGGATTCCTATGGGAGTGCACACAACGCAAGCAAGCAAGCGAGCGATCGAGAAAGACTGAAGATTGGCGGAAGTGAGAAAGCGACTCGAAGATGGTTTCACGTTTGAGAGCTGCAGCGGGAAGCGTCTGGCTTTGGGCAGTGCGTGGTAAGATGCCAACGACGAAGGTGTGCTGCTCAATTCTTCCAGCATAAACTGAATTCCTTATATCCGAAGTTTATGCTGTACTGTGCCTTTGGAACTCAAAAGATCCAAAGCACAGTGACAGATTACATGTTTCAAAGCAAAGGGACGAAGTAGGAATGAAACTCAACGTTACAAACACATTCTTGTACCGCTTGTTTTTGTTATAGTCCTCTCCATGACATTTAAGATCAAACTGGCTGTCTTTTGGTGTGCGATAGATCTCGCCTGACATATTTCTCTCTAACTTGCTTTCTCGCTTCCAGTATTTTGGTGTGCAGGCACCCTTAAATAATCGGAAGCTTGGCTAGCGACTTTTCCTTAACAGAAGTGGTCCCTGACTTGATTCACAGCCCTCATAGGGCGCTAAGGAAGACAACACTCCCAAATCGTATTGAATTTGGGCGTTCTCCTCATCCGTCACGTCTGCGTCCGCAAATTTGCGTGAGAATGGAACCTCGAGCACACTCAAGTCCCATTGGCGGGCTTAAGCCAGGTTATCTCCGATTTGACCTGCATTCAAAGCGACTGCCTTCAGATCTCCTCTGGCTTGCTGCTCAGATATGGATTTACATGATTGTTATTTTACGCCGGAAGACACCCCGGGTCGCACCCACGTCAAAGTTGATCCTCTCAGTGTACGCGTGCGAGTCAATGTACGTGCATGACTAGCTAGTCCCCTTCACCAAGAACCACGCCCACTTCAACAGCTGCCACACGTCGCTGCGTGACTGTTGTGGTGCAAACATTTATTATGGCATAGGTTTCCAATAAAAGTTTCATTTAGCAATGGATTAAAATACTCTATGTTTTACTTTACCCTATAAAGTAATTATATTATGAATTAGACCAAATGAGAGCGTTACTGCGATTTTACCGTATGTCATAATTTATTGTTCGTATGTCACGATGTATTGTTAACAATGCAAATCTCTTTAGTTTATAACATAGGTACGCAGTTAATTCGAGAAATTGACAGATTCTTTTTGATATCAACTAGAAAGTATTCTAACACGTTCTCTATACTATGAATTAAATTAAAAAATTCAAGTGCTGAAGCGTTCTGTAAAATGCCTTTCACGCATGTGAAATGAATTCGATTAACTTACGTTTAAATTTTAGTGAGAAAAATTATGTGCTCATATCAGTATATTCAATTGTTGCTTCCTTCTCGTTTTGCCTAGTCCAGCTAACATATCTATGCGAGGATTCATTTATCCAGTCTGTAAACTCGATGCTGCTTTTAATCACAATTTCAATGCGCATGATATTTTCCCCAACTTTACCCTTTAATGCTAAACGCTGAAATTTAAAACGATCGTGTAATTGAACTCCTTCCCCATTGCAAATAAGTTCACACTCTACATGACAATATCTAAATCACCACTAGCAATTTTTGTGTGCAAAAGCATAACTTAACTGCATTGCGACATCTGGTAACTCGTTATTATTGTTAGACGATACAATGATTTCTGCCAATGAAATCAACTCTGGACCAGTGCACATGACGCGCCCTTCACGCACACGGACGCTACAACACACACACACTGAGAGGAGCAACTTGGACGACAGTGCCGCCGGTACTCAGGTGGCTCAGTGGACACGTCCACAAACTCAACGTTAGTCCTGATATAGGGCAACTCTAACGAGAACCCGACCATTTCACTCAGTGAAATTTCTCGCGCAAGAGGTTCCAGGTCACCGGCACGTACTTTTTGCTCGGTAAGTGCAGCCCCAGTGATTTTAGCATTGTACAACGGCCTCGTATCGACCTGCACGACACCAGCAGCGCTGTCCTTCGACGTGATTATAACATCACGCTTCTCATCCACTCCACTAATGTACTTGCACAATTACGATTTCGTCATTCGTCGGTCACACACTTGTACCTTTATAACGGAACGACAAATGACCCACAACTGAGGCACCACAGGGACGCTCGCAACGCCTAAAGGACCTTTTACGCTGACGGTATCTTCGCGCACCACACCGTCGCTCCACCCCGTCAGTCAAATAAGCTCCGCCCACAGCAATGCGAAATGACCCTTTTTGCCACGCTCACGGTAAGTTGCGGCAACATTCAGCATGCCAAATATTGGCGGTGTGCACTGCCAGTCAACAGCGTTCAGTTGCACTTGAGGCTGTAGAGAGCACATGTAGTCATGGCTTATATATTTTGGAGCAAGGAAGAAATTTCAAATCGGAAAATATAAAGAATTAATATGTTTATGGAACGTTAAGCTAGCAGAGTACAAAAACAGTGTCCAGAGAAGATGCTTATAAAAGAATAGCATCTCAATTTCAAATTATGATATAGAAATGGTTAAAATGAAGATTCAGACATTAGGAAGCCGATACTGGAAACAGCTGTCCCTATTAAAAAAATCGAAGAAATATACACATCGCATGTAAATTCAAAATAAATGACAGCATAGTTAAAAATGCATGACGGTCATTGCTTGAAGGGAAAGTACTTCAAATAGACGGAAAACATTCGGCAGGTGTCAATAAAAATTGCTCTAAATAAAGGAAAACGTAAAAAAGTACACTGACAATACCGTCGTGCGGTCGACGTGAGGGTTCGTGGAAAAGGGGCTGTCTTCTGTGCAGCTACCTTTTTCCGGGGCGCTAGCTTTTCCGCCCAGCTGCCCTTCCTGAGGTTCGTGTGGGTACCGCCTACGCCGTACTTAGTCCGCTAGGGCAACAGAAGTAATTTCTGTATGTGCCGAACTACGGCGCTACCGTTAAGGTGAGATTTGTGTGGGTACCACCTACGCCGTAATTAGTCCGCTAGGGCAACAGAAGTAATTTTTGTTTGTGCCGTACTACGGAGGTACCGTTAGGAAGACGAGAAACTGTCTGCGCCGTAATCAGTCCACCAGGGTTCCAAAGGATAATCCTAGTTCGCCGAACTACTGTCGCGAAATGAGAAAAAGGTGTGGTTTAGGACCCTCCCTTCCCAGACGCTGAGGGAATTTCAACCCCCGCACAACTTGAATATTATACTTTCATGCTTGCGCATACCTGCATACCAGACATGGAGAATAAAAGAATTTGAATGATTAGCATGAATTTATTTTAGCATGACACACGAAATGAGAGATTCAGGCTAGAAAAATCAATGAATGCCAGCGAACGATCACGTGATTTAACGCGACTCAGCATTTCCTGGCAATCGTCAAAGGGGAGTTAACGCACAAAAAAAACGAAATTAGAAACATAAAAATGAACATCCTGGCTAGCGCACACAGGAAATAAATGGTTATGTCAATAAGAATAGAATCTTGAATAGAACCAAGGTGTCAAATACAATATACTTCGCATCTTAGACAACACAGAATACGAACATGAGTCAATCGCCCGCATGACGCAAATCACATTTGATTGCGCGCCGCTCGGAACGCACTATTCTATGTGCTGGCTGTGCTAGAACTTCCACACCTAAAAATCACCTTTCTGAGTTTTTCAAACAGTAACTAGGGATCAAATTTTCTTGCTATTGTAGATCGCGATGACTCAATACACTTTCAATGCTGCTTGAAGAATTTACGTAGTGCAGCTCAGACGATGAAACAACACACTCCCAATGCTGCTTGAGAATTCACGTAGTGCAGATCAGACGATGAATTAATACACTCCCAATGCTGCTTGAGAATTCACGTAGTGCAGATCAGACGATGAATTAATATACTCAGCCCGGGATCTCAAGCTCTGAATTCCGAGTCTGCTTGACCACTGCATGACTCGTAGTGCGTAGCATCGTTGCAGACTCCGGCGTCCGTGACGCTTCAATATTTTGTGCTGGTTACTTGTGAGCCCAGGATTGATGTAGAAGCGTTTCGAATGCTTTCATGATGCACGGGTACTGGGCGGCTTCCTCCGTGAGGTTGAGGCGCTAGTGTAGCCGTTGCCGTAATATTGACGCTTCGCGAGGCTGAGGTGCTTTGTGTAGCCGTTGCTGCACAATTGAAGCATCGACGATTTATGATGGACGAGGTTTCCTTTCTTGAAAATTTCGATGTGCTCACTATTCTCAAATATTTGATTTGCAGATTATGTTGAAGGCACACCAGCAGTGCGCCGGCGCGCCCGCTTGCGCGCCCCTTCGATACGTGCACCTCTTCCGCACTCGCTTCGACGTAAAAAGAACCTCTATTATCCTCTTCTAAGTACAGTCTGGGGTGCAAGTTTTTGTTTATTAAATTAAGTTAAACTATAATTAAATTATTTAAATTAAATTAATTAATTTATTAAATTAAATTATATATTAAATTAAATAAATTAAACATTAAATTAAGCGGTGCAAGTTTTTGCATTTTGATGATGTCGATTTCAAATGACCAAATTCAAAAGCCGCTTGTCAGATATCTATAATTATGTGTGATGTCAATAATTTTGGTGAGCAGATATCGGCTACCCTCATGTGCTCTAGCCAGGTATGAGCGTTTTCTCTTGGTGGTGCGTCCTGGACCGGTGGGGGTTTGTCACTAGTTACTCTGATGCAAGTGTTGTTGTCTGCCGCTAGTTACTGCGCATACGTAAGTACAGTCTGGACGCCGCTTCCGACAACGATTCTTAGAATTGGCACAGTTGTGTGGAGTCACCATCTTGCAAAGGTCACCCAGCTCCCAAAACTCCTCAATGTCTTCCACTAACCCTTTTTTCTTCAAGCTTTCGAAATCAGTGCCAGCAGCCTCATTGAACATCAATGGGCAGATGTTGCAAATTCGGTCCAGTTTCATGGGCATATCACACCCGGGCTGGAGGGTAATACGAGAGTGCACATGCGGCCTGTTGCCCAGTGCACCCTTGTCTTGGAACTTGAAACCATCCAAGTAGGAGCGAACCCGCCCAGTGGCTTCTTGGGGCTATGCAGAATTACCCCGAAGAACTTCTCGATCCATCGTGCCCAGACACGAGATATTTTTCTTAGAATTTTCTTAGAATTTTCATAGACGTTTATGTTGTAGAGTTTTGGAAGTACGTTGCACTTATAGTAAGTGCAAGAAGAGTTATTTCCGTCTTCTGAGCATTTCAGCAACAAATGATCTCTCTCTCACTCTTTTTTATAATTTCTTCCTCGATCACTTTTTTCTTTAGGCATTTTAAGAAGCGTGTATACTTCAGGGAATAATTTCTGTCCACTGATTACTTCGCAAATAGATATGACGAGAAGCTTGAGGCAGTGAACTCACTTTACCAACGCGGTCCCAGAGCTGTGGCGCAATTCGCGCGCCCAGCAAGGCGGCATCCGCTGCGTTACAAACACGTCTGATCGAAAATTGAACAAGACTTGTTCGATATTCGATAATACGTTCTACGTTGCAGCATCTTGGTTCGTTCAACACTCCTTTTCGAAAAACATTACCGAATAGAATATTCCATGGGTGCAATTTCCAAAAAATGGCCAATCCAATGGCCATATTGTTAAAAATGACCAAGTAAATTTGTTCATGGCCACGGGGTTTTGAAAATGGCCTATTTTGGGTAAATTGGCCATGAAATTGCCAATCTGGCAACCGTGAGCAGCACCTCTGACAGAACTCGGTACGTGTCTCTCCACACGAGGCCGTTGGTCCACAAAAGTATTAGTTGGCAACTGTAGGAGCTCTCTGCCATGTGGCAGGCAAACACCAAAACTGCAGACTGCTCCGCTTCCGTAGCTGTTGCAGCAAAGCCACCGTATGGGCTTTAAACAATCAGCGTGACAACAGCGAAATTCGCTCTTGCTGTATTCCTTCATCAAGTAGCAATGCCTGTGCACCGAACACCGCATGCGTGTCTGGCCCCCTGCCAAGTTGATGAATCCGTCTTTGCTCAGACTAACATTGGCGTTCGGGGGTCACATACACGAGCACATGCCACGGTCCGCGTCCAGGAACTTGCCCCACTGACTCCTGCCTTGCTCTTCGTGTAAGCCATGCACTTTGTTCACGCCAACGAAAGGTGAAATTTACGCAGTACCGATTCTGCTCTAGGACTACTTCTCCAGCAAACATTAGCAAATGACTGCGAGTAGACGTCTCTGTCAATATGTCACTTCTGAGGGGATTTTCATGCGCATCCACCAAGACAATGGGAGCGTCAGTCTGCCTCACTGCCGCATCGAGCTGAGCACGGGAGTGGATTGCAACCGCAGAAACGCTGTAACAATGCCGCAGAGCCTGAACAGCCACACTGCAATTCAATCCGATAGGAACTGTATTCTCCACCTGGAGTTCATTGAGCAGATGCTCTTCACACTGCAGCACTCTGCGAGACAGGTGCGTCGTCTTCGAACCAGTTACTACCGATTTTATGCAGGCGTTCAGGTCGCAGTGCAGCTCACAGTGGCTTTGACTCCACTTTCTTTCTAAGAAGCTTCGATGCAACGGCCGACAGTGAGTTAAGCTGCGTTTACATTGACACTCGCATAGGAAGCTCACATTCATGGGGCGCGGGCAAGTGCACGTTACGAAGGAGTAGCGAGCGTTTAAATTGGTAGAACGCTATGCAGGCAGTACAGGCGTCACGGTTGGCAAGCAGAGTTACAGTGTTTCCACGAGCAGGGTAATTACCCCAGTTTAGGGTAATCAGGGGTACCCTAGGGTAATGTTTAGGGTAATGAAAAATATGGGCAAATCTAGGGTAATCAGAGCTCCGTGAAGGAAGCGACCGCCTAATCTACGAAAAATAGAAAATTGAAAGACAATATTGCAAGCACACTACTGGTTACCACTAGAACGAAATGTAATGAAACGGGTCAGAATTTAGTGTTCACAAAACTGCATTGCTGCTGTGGTTAGTGTCGCACATATGAATGTCATCAGGTATCGCTCACGAAAGACGGCGTCAAGAAACGAAGCCATAATATCTCTTGTCCACTTCGTTTTGACAAATTATTCTGAGTTGCATTTTGCTAATAAAAACTCGATCGGTGTCAGCAACAGCCAGTCGACGAAAGTCACTGTCCTATTTTGATTGCGCTAGTGGTTATAAGCTTCAACAGAATATTGACAGGTATGTTTGTTGTATTATTAAATTCCACAGCTAATATATTTCATCGTAGAAATAATTAATAGGCTCATTCTTGTGATAGTCATTGAATTAACAGCAGAGTTACCTCACAGCGCCGGTATTTTGCCAGCTAATTAGATGTATGGCGTCCTATTTCTTAGCCATGTTGCACGCCAAAGAAGCATGGTATTGTAGCGATGCAAACAAAAAAATTTAGACAGGGTTCTTTGACACTTCGAGTTACAAAAGGTGCTAAAAGCGAAAGGAAGAAGCTATAAAATTTATTACAAAAATTCATATAAACAAAAGAGTACAGTTATCGACTCAAAACTTGCAATATATGTTTGTATTCTCACTGTCTTTCTTAGGCGCAGTAGCACGGACGTAGCATTTGATATAGCTGCGACCATGCCTAGAATTCCGTCAACCAAAATTGAAGCACTAGGGGTTATACAACTGAGTGTTGAGGAAAGTTTACGCATATTAATAATGGAAAGATAGTTTTTTCCAAAAAACCTCTGAATTTCCTCACCCGCCCTTTAGGAAATAAAGAAATTTGATAACCCTACGATCAACTTTATGAGTTGATAAGTGAATGTGATTGCAACGAAGTCTCTGAGAAGCATATGTGGTGTAACAAGATTGGATAAAATCCGCTATGAAAAGATATGACTAAAGTCATGTGTGAGGGAAGCCAGAAAGTCATCGCAGAGAGTGGATCAAAGTGTTAGGTTAGATTGAGCATGTGGAAAGAATGGCTGAAGTGCGTGAATGGATGGAAAATTAAATAAAAAATAAATAGTTGTACTAGGGATAGGTACACATATTATTGCATTTCTTGCAGCATAGCAGATGATCGCGCACCGAGTGAGGAAGAGCCAACGAAACCACCTCGAAAAAAGGAAAGCTCCACTTGAAAGCTAGAAACAACCAGCAGAAATATAAAGATTCGTTGACATCTGAACCTGGGTTTGAGGGATGGTTAGCCAAGTTCTCAAAATCATCAGAGCAAAAGGATGTGGAATATTGCATGGATTTTCGAACCTATATTACTTGTGGGAAATCGAAGATCAGGCGTCACACGCTCTCAGCGACACAAACAACGATCCATGGTGGCAAAAAACCATCAATTGCCAGCTGTGTGCTATCCAATGATCCTCTCGAAAATCGTGCTCGTAAAGTGGAACTGCAAGTTTGTGCATTTTTAGCTAAGCACCACCTATCTCATTGTGTGAGCCTCTTTTAGTTTGATGAAAACAATGCTCCCAGATAAGGAGTCGCAGAAAAAAGGGCGCCTGGGAAAACAGCGGGCATAAAAATTAATTCGATAGGTTTTTGGCAAACATCTTGTACGTGATATTGTCTGGATATCAAACCAGCATTCTTACGTCGTTCGACTGGATTTCCCTCCTGACGCTCATGCAGTGTGTAACACAGGACTTATTCATACTGACAGAGCTCTGGAAACCAGTCCATTTACCTTTTAGTTAATTAATAGATCATAGGTCAGGATTATCTGTTTTAGGGTAATCTGGGGTAATCAACACCCTTCAGCTAGGGTAATTAGAGTCGCCTCGCGTGGAAACCCTGTTCATATTCCTGAAGCAGACCAGTGCTCAGTTGCCATTCAGGCGCTATGACGGGTGGTACTGCGCTCCGCGCTCTAGGACTTTTCCCCAGGAAGCGGCAGATGATGAGTAATACCGCACTACGTGTTTTACTCGAGGTTCTCTACAAACATTCATGGTTGGTTGCGGTAGAGATTTATGGGTCTCTCAATACCTAAGCGTGTCCTAACGTATTCTAAACACATGCTGCAGGCTACGGTTCGTCTACCTCTCTCCACCACATCATGACACGGACTGAAGGTCGAGTGAGTGAGACGGGCAGACTGTTGCAAAGAATGGCTGGGGAGAATTTCCAACTGAACTGCACGGTATCCGCCTGCTAGCCCGGCAACAGTGTTTGTGCCCGTCGAAGTGACACTCAGAGTGCTGAAAAGAGTGTCAATGTAAACGCACCATTAGGCTAACTAACACGAAATGCCCTACGCATCCTGATGCCGCATAAGCTCCTTGTCGATGATATTCAAGGACTTTGATTCAGCTCTACTCACATCACCAGGATGAACTATTCGACGACAATCAAGATGAAGTCCACGTTCTACAGCACTAACAAGATGAGCGTCTCTTTGTTCATCTTGCATGCAGCGACTAAAGGTTTTAAATTGATGTGAAACTTCACCAATGTCTAAAAAAGTTCCAGTAGAAACGGCAGCTTTAACAGTCTCACGTAAATTATCGTTCTCTTCCTGAGGGCCGTAAATGATATCAACGTCCCAAAAGTCCTGCATTGTTATATCCTCAACAAAACTCTCCAGTACCTCCGGCCGATTTCGTAACGTAGCACCATAACCATCATTTAACTTCGGATTTCGGTACCCTACATCCACGACAAGCCGAGGTGACCACTTGAAAGTCGCTAATTTAAAGTTCCCTAACTGCTTTTCAACAGCATAGGAGGTATTCTTCTTGTGAGTGCGTCCATGTTTGATATGATTGTATGCGGGGCGAGTAAAACACGATAGCTTCTTGACGGTAGTGTTTATTGGTGAGAGCCAGGTGTCATTGGCAACAGGTGAGAATATGACAGATTGAGCGCCAACCGCTAGGCGGGACCTTCTTTTATAGACTGCGAGATCTCAAGATATTCAAGATACCCCGGCAAGACAATGAAGGCAAGAGCTTACGTGTGCTTGTGCACATATGTCCCCCCCCCCCCCCCGAAAACTAGATGCAAACAATTGGATCAAAATAAAATTAAATACAAACAGGGTAATCAAAACTCGAAAAGTACTCGCAAAAGAACGAACCCGTTGAACGTAAGTTACTATAAGTTCTACGAACAAAATTAACAAGGCAGTTAATTTAAAATTAACGTGACTACCATAGGTAAAAAGTCGCGCTATTACTTGTAATTCGACCGTTATTTTAAGTCGTCTCGCAGCTCATACTATTTAAAAGTTAAAATGTAAGCATCAAATTTTAAATAACTCACCAACAACACCGTATAAACGGTGTTGTATAAAGTTATCGATAAATGGCAACATAAGCAAAACAAGGGCAGCTAAGCAAATACGAAAAATATAATACCCTGTTCAAAGTTAACTTGAAACAAATCGATACATTATGTTAAATAAACATTAATCAAACAATCGCACAGTTAAAATAACCAACTAAACACCGTCCACCTAATTATAATAAAACGCAACTACTGAACATTATAAACGAACATTGCTGGATACCGAAAAAACGCAAAACCCACTTTAAATTAACTGATTTACATCTGTATCTTTTACCAAATACGCAAAATAAAAAAATAAAAAAACATATATGAAAATTTAAAAAAACGCATTGAAAAATTTATGCACCACAAAACACTGTAAAATTATCAACTATTAAATGCGTAAACACTGTTTAAAAACATTTTAAAACCTTCCATACCCTACAATCATGTAAAACATCAGATGTAAGGATAAATAGCGATTAATATGGATTAATACTTAAAACGCAGCGAAAAAAACCGGAACACAAAATTTCAGGAAGTTTTTAGCAATTAGCAAAAGCAATCCCAACAAGCGTAAGCAAACAACTAACTTACCGTGCGAAATGACCAACAGCACGTCGACCGAAGTAAGGATTTTTTAAATAAAACACGCCACATTTTCTTATACCAACACAACTAAAGAAAAATTAATTTCCGATAATTTAAAAACAAACTCCGCAAATTACACATTACAAATATTGAAATTACCGAAATAGAATTACATATTAAAAACATGGAAAGTATTGGAAAACAACCAAAAAACACATCATCCCAAGAACAGAAATAGCCTTTAAATTAAATTAATTTAAATAATTTGATGATTGAAATAATTAAAACTTTTATAAGAAATTACGCGTCGACATTAGAGGAAGCATACAGCATAAAAACTTAAGATTAGAATTGAAAACATAGCGAATTGAAGCGATTACATAGAACGATTACGCATTTTTGATTACGCATTTTTCTTGCGATTTCTCCACTTCTCACCACCTCGCGCTGAATTTTTCATAGCGCGGTTATCATTTTCATTCGAATTAATTCACGGGGAAATTTCATAATTTCAACAATAAACTAATCTTTCCCGACCTAATCTATTTCTCATTTTCCATCTAATTCCTAATTAATTTTTTAAATTTCACGCCGCACACTTTCAGAGGGACAGAGACGGCCATTGCGTCCTGCTTCCCGTGGACGTCCGGCCCGCCTAACGCTAGGCAGTTGCACGACGACCAGGTCTCTTGCAACGTTGATCACTAGATTTGATCCTGATTGCCCCTTGGCGGCCTCCCGCGCGAGATTGCCCCGCGCGAGAAAAAATCCTCGCGCTGGGCTGCCGTGATCATTTTCACCTGTTTCTGAAGGTGGTAGAGTATTGTTCCTAATCCCATAGTGACCAGGATTAGCAACATCACTACGATGTCGGTGACGTTATCAGGTAACAGATCCGTTCTGGTCACGGAGTTGTCCCGAACCCAAGCTTCGTTGACATTAGAATTATGGGTTGACAACGCTGTAACAAGCGTGTCAACATCGATGGTACTCTCCGCGTTGCCCATAACGTGCCTCGCGCACCTGAAAAGGAAGGATACAGAACCGATTAGCATGACCAACATAAAAACAGAAAAAACTAACTCGCAAACATAAAATTTTAAAATTCCTTAAATGTTCATGATAAATTTTCATGATAAAGTTCATCGAACCCGTTGGTCGGGTAGCCACCAACCAGTGTATGAATTCTAATTAAATTGTGCTGATCACCGAACATTCCGGCCGAAAAAAAACACTGTGAGTTGCCCCGCAGCGTCAAACCAGCCCATCTCACAGGATGAACCGCAACCTCAGCGATTGCATTTAGCAGTCGAAGAATCCGCTCACCATTAAAAAAGTCAATTCAGCGACATCTCCAGGCTATCAAATGAACGTTGTAAGCGAAGTGAAAAAAAAACAAAAAAGGCATCTTAAAGACAAGGTTATCAACACTCAAGGTTAAAATAGACAGTTACACATTCCTTTTAACAATCAGGTTAATATCAAGTATTATCCCAAATTAAATTAAAACAACGCCGCTCAAAAGGCTGTAAACATAACACATAAAATATAATATACGGATTACTGAGAATATTATGAAACACAACGCATATTACACAGCAAAAACTCCTTAACCTATGATTATTAACCTTAACGCAACTGTTAAACAATGTAACGTAGTAAATCGTAACTCGTCGAGTCGTTGCGACGTCAAAAACGTAAGTCAAGAACGTAGCAGAATGGACTTGTCATTTCAACTCACAGTTTAACTTTTCTCAAGGGTAACAGGTGATTTAAGTTACTCTTATAAATTTTGGAACCAATTTTAACCTCAGCCCAATTTCTTTTGACCTTTAGAACCACAGCTGGCCCGAGCCAAGTTAATTCAAGTTTATGTTTTTTTTTCATGATTTTTTAAAAGAACTCGGTCCCCAATCTTTACGTCTTTATTTCGACGCTTGATGTTTCTGTAAAGGTTTCCTTCCGCTGTGTTATTTATAACAAAGTTTCTAATATTTTCTACCGTCCGGGCGGCTTCTTTTGCTCGAAAATTTACTAAATCCAATTCTTCATCATAACTGTAAGTTACAGAATCAAAACTCTCGGATTGATAGAAAGCGCAAGTATCTCTATTAAACATTACAAAACTAGGGGTTTCGCCTAAAGTAGAATTCAATGCGTTGTTCAGTGCATTTTCAACCACCTCAAGCATCTGGTCCCATTCTGCATGAGGGAGCGAATACACATACAGTTTAAGCAGATTGGTTATTTTCTTGTTTTTTCTCTCTACTATAGCGTTGGAATGAGGACTGTATGCCAATACTTCTTTTTTAGCGATGGCATGCACATTAGCAAACTGCTTGACCGCCACAGATTTAAATTCTAAAGCGTTATCCGTAATCAGAGTTTTAGGAAAACCTAACAACGAGAAACAGTTACTCAGACATGAAATTACTGTCTCCGTACGACGATTAGAAATCGCATACAACCTGCAAAACCTAGAAAGAAGATCTATGGTAACTAATATGTGTTTATTGTCATTATCTGTAACCTTTAGTGGACCAAGGAGGTCCATAGATACAACCTCAAACGGTTCTTTCGCTATCGGAGCAGTCAAAATTTTAATTGGAACAGAAGGTCTTTCCTTGATTAATTTACAAACTTCACAATCTCTTACAAATTTTCGCACAATCGTTTTTTTCCGAATGATTATAGTATTTAAGTTTAAATTTAAAAAGAGTGTGTATGTCATCAGTATGATACATTGAGTGAATAGCCAATATAGCTTTACCCATTAAAGAGTTAGGTACCACTGCTGTCAAAATCGTGCTAGGTCGGTTGTCGATTTGTCTACGTCGGTACAGAATGTCGTTCAGAATTAGAAATTTTTGTAGGTCTGGAATTTTCGAAATACTACCATGCAGTAAAGCGTCCTTAACCTCTATGCAAAATGGATCTTTCTCCTGTTCGTCAATAAATTCTTTTATAGTCCAAGAAATCTCCTTTTCTTTTGGTACATAGTCTATAAGCTTCGGACGAGCCTCTTTGCTTGATGCGCCGTCAGCACTGTCTCTAGGCGGCGGGTCAACTACCTCCTGTCTAGTCGTGCCTTTTTTCTGTGATCGCGTCTCCGTGATACAGACGTCTGATTCAAGCGCGGTTTCCAGAGCATCACAGCGCTCTAGTTCTTTAATGGTTAATGTTTCATCGTTAATGGGAAGTCTGCTCAAATAATCAGCCACGACATTTTCTTTCCCAGGTAAATACTTTACAATAGGATTAAATGAATGAACGTTTAAACACCAACGTGCCATGTTTGAATCTTCAGGGAGTTTTTTTGAAAAATAATGGTGCCAATGGGCGATGATCCGTGTAGATACGGATAGGGTACCCTGTAATCAAATATTTAAAGTACTTTAGAGCTGAATTAATCGCGAAAAACTCTTTCTTAGTCGTGCTATATCGCTTCTGACTAGAGTTCAAACTTTTACTATAATAGGCCACAGGGCGTAAAATTTGATCGCTTGAATCTTCTGTCTGCATCAAGACGGCGCCGATACTAGAGTTAGAAGCGTCCGTAAATAAATGGAAGTCCTTAGCGTAATCAGGATGTCTTAAAACTGTGTCAGAAGTCAGAGCAGATTTGATAAACACAAAACTCTTCTGGCATTCGTCGGTCCACGTATAGTCAACATCTTTTCTTAATAGGTTGTACACAGGGTAAGCTACCTCGGCAAAGTTGGGTAAAAAATTACGGAAATAGTTAGCTAAACCCAGGAACTGTTGTAATTCCTTCACAATAATAGGAGCCCTGCAAGTCTGCAGTTTCTCCGAATTTTTACATCTGATACCATCTGCGGCAATAATGTGTCCCAGATATTCAATTTCTTTTTTGAAAAAGTTACATTTTTCAAGTTTTAAAGACAAGTTACCCGATCGAAGCATCTTAAGTACGCTTCCAATGTCAGCCAAATGCTGACTTTTCGTTCTGGAAAATACTAATATATCGTCTAAAAAGACGAATGCTAATTTGCCTAGGATAGGTGCAAGGGCAGAGGTCATCACCCTCTGGAATGCGCTTGGACTGGTACTCAGACCAAATGGGACCCGCGCAAATTGGAATTTACGATAATTAATACTGAAAGCGGTGAACTTTCTTCTATCTTGGTCCAACTCGACCTGGTGGAAGGCCGAACGCAGGTCCAGGTTAGTGAACCTCGCGTTTCCTCCTAGAGTCGATAAAATTTCGTCAATTCTGGGTATTGAGTAAGCTTCTTTCACTAATATTTTATTAAGCCCCCTAAAATCAATTACGGGACGGAGCTCCCCTGACTTCTTTTTAACCACAATGACTGGAAAATTCCAGTCGGACATCGATTCCTCAATTATTCCCTGTGAAAGCATGTCATTAGTAATTTTCATCACCTCTTTTTGATACTTATGGGAATTCTGTATGGAGCTAAATTCAGTACAGGCGCATCCGGTTTCAACTGAATCCAGTGCGTCATAAGGTTCGTAACCCCTATAGTTTCCCCTTCTAACGTAACTACGTCTCGAAATTCACTTAACAAATTTACCAAAGGTAACTGCATGTCCTCTTCGTAACATGAAATATCATCATTAGTTAAACAACGTCGGACTTCCTGCTTTCCTCCACACGATACACCTACTTGTGCATTAACTTCCAACTCCTCGTAACCAGCGAGAATTTGATTCCTACCGCGAGCGTCGGCCTCCAACCCAAGTTTTCCTTCGAATATGGCCTTATTTCCACCACCAGCCGAGACAAGCTGCATTGTATCCGACACCGCGGCAGAATTTATTTCCACATTATTAGCGTCTCCAAGTGCTGTTTCAACACTTTTCATGTACATTTCGTTCTCGATTTCATCAGCTGCAATTAATTCAATATTGCACAACATCGTATTCTCGGTTAAATAAATAGCATCTTCATGTGCATTTAGAACCATTACAGGCACTACGCCGTCGTCTTCTATACGAACAATGGATTCAGCCAACAAAGCTCCATTTCCAAGACATCTTTTTAAAATAACATACTCTCCTGGAGTTGCTTTTTTAACAAAACCGTACACTAACTTCATCGAATTACCGGGCACTTCCACCTGAGTGCAATGAACGGTCAAGGGCCGTGAGTACTGTCTCGACTCAGCTGCGGCCACGAATTTTTTCTTTTCTCTGCTGTTACTATTTTTAGCGGGGTCACTACCCCCGTGGCTCTTTCTAGCCACGACAACATCGGATATCAGACAGTCGCTGTTTACGATTTTTTTCATCACAACTTCTCTGCTTAAAACCGGTTCCATTTTTAATTCGTAAAAGGGGATTGAAATACCTTCCCAATGCAGTGTTCTATTTTTGAAATTAATTATCGCATCATTCAGAACATCGCGTCCTAGAATTAGATCATAATTGAATTTCGCTTCCTTCACCATCAGCGCACTAGTTTTTAGAACTCTGTTAGTACCTGGAATTGAAATCTTCAGCTCTACCTCTCCGCTAACGTTACTTTTACCATTAATGCCTTTTACCATTAAACGGCTCGGCTTAACTTCTTCGTTCAAGTTCTTAACCTGCTTGTAACTTATTAGACATTTTTCTGAACCGCTATCTAGCAAGGCACTCAAATACTGGTCATTATTTTTAATTATTATCGTAGGTTTGTTACATTCTTTAAACGCAACCAAACCGGCGCCTTTTTTATTGCAATTTCCTTTTACCACACTAGCGGAGAAATAGGCCTAAACTTCTTTGCTTCGTTTTTGTCTATCCGCAAGCTCTTCGTCTTGCAATAAATTGTACCTATTTTCACATTTGAACAAAGGATCAATGAAGGATTTGTTTGTCTCGGTGGTATCTGGACTTTCGACCACAGCTTCGAGATTACCGAGGGTGCTGGCGACCTCGGGCTCAATCAAATTCTCCCTGCTACCTCTACCTGTTTCTACTCTTCGCCTAAAAAATCCCGAGCATCCGGCTCGGCATCTGCAAAATGTACTTCACTCCTACCGCGCGATTGGCTACCTCTGTTTACATTGCCCCCGCGTAGATAGGCCTTATAACCTCCTATTTCAGTTCCCGTGGCTCTACAATGTTTCACCAAATGTGCTCCGCCACACGCGAAGCATCCTCTCGCATTAAACTGACCTCTCTGAGATCTACATTCAAAATGACCCACAACCGAACATGAATTGCAAAATGGAAAACCCCGTTTTTTAGTTCCCGCTTCATATTTGGAGCCCGCAAAATGCCCTGAAGCCTGACCAGAACTACTAGAACTACTGTCTGTTCGCATCGTTTTGCATTCCAAGAAACCATTTCCTCTATCTCCCACATAACCACTGAACTCCCTCGCTCTTCCACGAGGATTTCTCAACCAAGGCCTAGGGGTTGTCCTTCTTAGTCCTACACGACTCCTACGGTAGTTCCCAAAGTTCCCATAGAACACTTCACTCTCCGGAAAACGATCTTGCGCCTTAACGCATTCATCAACCCCAATATTTACATCAGCTAAGTAGCTTTCGGGCTCGTTTCTGACTGGGTACTGGCCCGCGGGAATTTTCTTTGTTTCGGCCTGACTCCTGACAGCAGCAATCAACTTCGCTAAAAGTTCCTCAGAGGAACTAAATTGATTTTCAAAAATTTTCCTAGCGAAGGATTCGTCCAACAATGGTCCCAAAATTGTTAACGCAAGACTGAAAGCCATGCTATCTCCTACAAAACGTTTTAGTTCTGCCTGAGTAGTGCAAGCCTGATAATAAGGATGTCGTTGCCAACCCAGTGTGGTTGAAGTCAGAATGTTTTCTGTCAGTTTGCGGATTTTTGAAAAAGCCGTTACTAGTTGGGCTGCCAACGCATTGTTTCGTATTAATTGCAATTCATTTAAATCACATGCCAAGGCGTGTTTGGACTTCTCGCCGCGGCACACATAAATGTCATCAAAAGTTTTTACCACTTGATCAAAAGCGTAATTTAAATCGGTGTTGACCAGCTTGGTCACCACCGCATTAAAATCTCCTACATTTTTGTTGGCGGACCTCACCAGGAACTCTTTTTTCCGTTCGTCACTTGTCACGTCCGGAAGATGGGTCATGTATGCTTTTAAGTTTTGAATATGCGTACTCCAGGATTTGTTTTCAAGGAAGTCTGGGTCCTGGGCACGTCGGCGTCCTTTGAACGTCGGTATCTCAGCGTTCGTCATTATCGTTCCCGCTCTAGGTATGTTGGCGGCGATCTCTCTCGCCAACAGAGTCCTGTCAACATTGCTACTAGCGCCAGCACTAGTGGTCGGGGTAGTCATTGTCGTAATTTGAGTGGCAGTAACCCTAGAAGTACTTATCCTACCACTCTTTGTTTTTGTGGGTTCTGTGCGTACGTATTCCTCGCTATCCGATGTGTCCGACATGAATCTTACCACAGAACTATTTCAAGAATTTTCCTATTCACCGTTAATACAACCAATAATATGCAAGAATGTCACACTATGCAAAAATACACATCTAAATTCCAATAATATACGCTAAATACACAATCAATACAAGTACACCATCGATTTCCTCACTGGTATTTGACAAGGTAAATCCTCGAGAAATACACCTACAGAAAGAAATTCTTTAACTCCAGCGAAAAAATTCTTGAGACGCTCAGATTAAATTTGGAAACACTCCCGCACTACCTTGAGCAAACATCAAAAAAATCAGAAAATACCGAAAGCTTTTTACTATTACTCTTTGGGGTACTCAAAAATTCGTTATCACCCCCAACCCCTTTTATCAATACTGCAAATCACAACAAAACCAAGATGCACTTACTCTGGACATTTAATCAGAAAGGGTGTCGTTACTCTGCTAAATCCAACGAAAAATGAGCGACGCAAGGCGCCTTGTACAACTTCTAAATCGTTACTGAAGCTACTGGTTAGAGCTCTGGTTGCGTGCCCGCACTGCGATATTGTCAACAGGAAAAAGAAAAAAAACTACTGACAACAAAGTTCTGACTGCAAGCTCTCGGTGCAGGCGCACTCAAGAAAAATCAGGAAAACACTTGACTGCAAAAAAATATGTCGGCTGCAGAGTACGTTGCTTGTCGAGCTGCAGGGTAAGCTGCCGCAGGTACCCGATGTTGAACGACGTACTCTTTGAGGATAAATTTTTGATTGTGTACCACTGTTCGTAACAATCTTAAACTCTGCTACAGTCTGTGTAATTTATGTGACACTTCTTTGTTCGTAGTAATTTATCACACACCAAGTTCTTGTTCACTCAAAGGTTTGTTCCTTTACTCATTACTCGTTGCTGGGGATGCGGCTATTGTCACTTCGAAGACTCTCTCAATATCTTCTTCTGCTTCGTACACCAGTATCCTAGTGCGAAATGGGGACCCGATGTTGAGCCAAATAGTGAACTCGGTGTAAACTTCCACCAGCGCCTCCACTGGGATTTGAAAACCGAAGACAATCACGGACGGTTGCGGCTGCCACACTTGGTTATTGTTATCGGTAGTCATTTGAGACTATATATAAAGTTTCAATTAGTCAGCCTCGGGACACTTCTTATCCTCTTAATTAATTATACACGAACACGTGAGTTTAGTCACAAACTGCGCCACCAAATATGCGGGGCGAGTAAAACACGATAGCTTCTTGACGGTAGTGTTTATTGGTGAGAGCCAGGTGTCATTGGCAACAGGTGAGAATATGACAGGTTGAGCGCCAACCGCTAGGCGGGACCTTCTTTTATAGACTGCGAGAACTCAAGATATTCAAGATTCCCCGGCAAGACAATGAAGGCAAGAGCTTATGTGTGCTTGTGCACAATTGGAAGTCAATCCGACCGGGGCCAACACGTCAGGTACTTGCGGAGACTGATTCTTGAAAAAAAATCGAGGCATGTGCAAAAACCTGCAACGACCATCTCCATGGACGGCAGGGCCACACATAACGATACACAGGCAATGCTGCCGGTCAACATGGACAGACGGCGGCACTGTCCATTTCTTTAATTTCAGAGACTGGTACGGCCACTCAGGACGAGCTCCCGCAAAGTACGATTTGTCTGCCACAAAGGAGACAAAATTGGAACACAATAAAGCCAAATAATGGCTGGCCGGTAACAACTTCATCTTCTCACCTATCATGTCATCAAGGAGTAACGTGCAAACCATCATGCAAAGAATCGATGGCACAGGCAACTCTTCAAGTGCGAGGAAAGTCTTGTGCAACAGAAACTTGCTAAGCGTCTCCAAAAGACGACGCCTTTGTACAGTAATGTCCACGAAGAGCGAATCTGTGTGCCAAAATCGTCGTATGCGTGGCGATAACTCAACAAGAGCATACATTTCTCTGATGACTTTTGGTAAGAACTGCAAAAACTTCTCCACTTGAATGACAAGACGGTGAGAGGTAAGAACGAATATATTATGGCCGGCCATGCATGACACCACTTAGGACATGTGTTGGGCGTAAGTTACTAGTGGCAATGCCAGCAAACTCCGTCTCCTTCACGAGGCTCTAGGGTGTCACCGTAATTTCTTCGAACGAAATTCACAGCCACAGGCCGCAAAGCCACAGGATAATTATCTGGGGAAATTCGATGACAATAAGCGCATCTTTCGATGTCGTTTCTTGGCGAGTACATAGATGGAAGATCTTCCATGGGTTCTTCTGAAATCACGGATGCTGGCGGCTGCGTTATATCAGGGGGTGGAGGCTGTGGCACATCAGGTGATGGAGGCTATGGCACATCAGGTGGTGGGGGCTGTGGCACATCAGGTTGTGGGGGCTGTGGCTCATCAGGTGGTGGAGGCTGTGGCACATCAGGTGGTGGAGGCTGTGGCACATCAGGTGGTGGAGGCTGTGGCACATCAGGTGGTGGAGGCTGTGTCACATCAGGTGGTGGAGGCTGTGTCACATCAGGTGGTGGGGATTGTGGCACATCAGGTAGTGGATCCTGTGTCACATCAGGTGGTGGAGGCTGTGTCACATCAGGTGGTGGAGGCTGTGGCACATCAGGTGGTGGGGGGTGGCATATCAGGTGATGAGGGCTGTGGCACTTCAGGTGGTGAGGGCTGCAGCACATCAGGTGGTGATGGCTGCAGCACATCAGGTGGTGAGGGCTGCAGCACATCAGGTGGTGGAGGCTGTGTCACATCAGGTGGTGGAGGCTGTGGCACATCAGGTTGTGGGGGCTGTAGTATATGAAGTGCTAGGGGCTGTGGCACATTAAGTGCTGGGGGCTGCGGCACATCAGGTGCTGGAGGCTGTGGCACATCAGGTGCTAGAGGTTGCGGCACATCATGTGCTGGGGGCTGCAACGCATCAGATGGTGACGCTTGCGATGGAGAAGGTTGCGCAGGGGACCGAGCGGCAGGTAGCTGAGGTGACGCGAACGCACCACGCTCACGGCGGTCTAGCAATGGTGACGCAGCCAGCGACCTCTGAACCTCTCCCGCAACTTGTCCACCCTCACAGGATATATGGCCACTTGTGTCTCGGCTGTTTTAAAGAAGAGCACGTCTGAAACATCGCCCTCTTCTGAGGAGGTTGTGTGCCCACAGCGGGACAAGCGTCCCTCCTGTGCTCCCCACTACCGCATCCATCGCACGCCGCGGATGGCGTTGGCGCTTTCCCAATGACGGAACCTACGCCGCCGACAGCGCTAACGGAGCCCACGCCCTCGACAGCGCTAACGGAACCTACGCCACGGACAGCGCTAACGGAACCCACGCCACCGACAGCGCTAACTGAACCAACGCCGCCGACAGCGCTAACAGAACCCACGCCACTGACAGTGCTAACGGAACCCACGCCACCGACAGCACTAACAGAACCCATGCCACCAACAGCACCGACAGCACAGAACCCACTCTTCCACTACCTGAACCCACGCTAACGCTAACGGAACCCACTCTTTCACTACCTGATCCAACGCTACCGCTAACGGGACCCACTCTTCCACTACCTGAACCCATGCTACCGCTAAAAGAACCCACTCTTCCAGTACCTGAACCCACGCTACTGCTAACAGAACCCACTCTTCTACTACCTGAACCCACGCTACCGCTAACAGAACCCACTCTTCCACTACATGAACACACGCTACCGCTAACAGAACCCACTTTTCCACTACCTAATCCCACGCTACCGCTAACAGAATCCACTCTTCCACTACCTGAACACACGCTACCGCTGACAGAATCCACACTTCCACTACCTAATCCCACGTTACCGCTAACAGAACCCACTCTTCCACTAGCTGAACCCACGCTACCGCTAACAGAATCCCCTCTTCCACTACCTGAACCCACGCTACCGCTAACAGAACCCACTCTTCCAATACCTGAACACACGCAACCGCTAACAGAACCCACTCTTCCACTACCTAATCCCACGCTACCGCTAACAGAACCCACTCTTCCACTACCTGAACACACGCTACCGCTAACAGAACCCACTCTTCAACTACCTAATCCCACGCTGCCGCTAACAGAACCCACTCTTACACTAGCTGAACCCACGCTACCGCTAACAGAATCCCCTCTTCCACTACCTGAACCCACGCTACCGCTAACGGAACCCACTCTTACACTACCTGAACACACGCTACTGCTAACGGAACTCACTCTTTCACTACCTGAACTAACGCTACCGCTAACAGAACCCGCTCTTCCACTACCTGAACACACGCTACTGCTAACGGAACCCACTCGTCCACTACCTGAACACACGCTACTGCTAACGGAACTCACTCTTCCACTACCTGAACACACGCTACTGCTAACGGAACCCACTCTTCCACTACCTGAACACACGCTACTGCTAACAGAACTCACTCTTCCACTACCTGAACACACGCTACCGCTAACAGAACCCACTCTTCCACTACCTGAACACACGCTACTGCTGACACTCTCTACGTCAGAGGAATCAGCGTGATAATTTGAGAAAGTTCTCTTATTGTGTCCTTTTTGGCCACAATATGAACATATTCTACGTTTACGCATATCTGAAAAATAAAAATTAATAAGTATCATAATACACATTAAATTATAAACAAATTGTTGTCTCACACAAATAAATGAAATAAAAAATGAAACACTAGATCGAAAGAAATGACGGCCGAACAAGAAACGAAATGACGCACAATGACAAAAATTCCAACATTACGAACTGTTAATTTATGCACAGTTGAATACAAAAATGTAGGCGAGCGTCGAATAAAAAAAACGAGACACGTCACATCACACAAACCGTTGTAGTCTAACGTCACACATGCCATCCCAGCCTCCAGTCACACACATGCCGTCCCGGTCTCCAGTCACACATGCCGTCCCAGTCTTCAGTCACACACGCCGTCCCAGTCTCTAGTCCCAAACACGTCGTACCAGTCTCCAGTCACACGCACACCGTCCCAGTCTCCTGTCACACATGCCGTTCCAGTCTCCAGCCACACACGCCGTCCCAGTCTCCAGTCACACACACTGTCCCGGTCTCCAGTCACACATGCCGTCCCAGTCTTCAGTCACACACGCCGTCCCAGTCTCTAGTCCCAAACACGTCGTCCCAGTCTCCAGTCACACACATGCCGTCCCAGTCTTCAGTCCCACACACACTGACACGATCTCCTATACCACATTTCAATTAAATGGATAAAAGTACTCACTCAATCACTACCATATAAAAACGTATTCAATTAAAAAAAATAGAAGCACTCAGCCAAAATTATCAGTATGCTATAAATTTCAGAAATAGAAATACTCCGCCATCCTCGACAAATGTCAAACGACGATGATAAGAAATTACTCCTAGCAGCCATCACCACAAAAATGTTTAAATAAAGTAACGGTGAAGGCACCTTTTAGTATGGAAATGAGAATACAAAATCTGGTACACGCGAAACCAGCAGTGAACCGGGGAAAAAATTAACAAAAAAATATTTCATATCAACAAATGGACAAAGAGGATCCAGTTCGGACTTCCTGTTTCATAGAAACTTGCAATAGGATAAGAAGATAAATTATGAAACAAAGTGAAAGTTCAAGAAAAAAGAAAGAGGTGCTGAAAAACAAAGAGCAATGTACCAAGAAATTGTCCTGAACAAACCAAACTATATTATTTCAACGCAAAAAATGCATATCTAACTTTCAGCTCACATTTCCCACTATCGCGCTTATTCCCATAGATCTTTTAGTTAGATCCCCCCAGAGAATAATTACACAAATATCAGCACACTGTGAAGATAAAATTGAACCCTCAAGATAAACCTCCACAACCATAAAAACATCGATTTAGATAATGAAAATGACACCTTTCACTATGGTGTTAAATAAACGTGGAATCAGTGTGCAAAGTCAGAAAAATGAAGTAAATAAATAATGAAACTATGTACATAAAATGAAAAAAAGTTGTAAATACTAAATAAATTGAACACTGTAGTGGATAAATACGGTCCAAAACCCAAATGAAGAAAATTTCCATTTCAACAAGAGAGAACGTACTTAACCTAAAGCTCAGGACGTCACATATTACCCCTGACATCCAACTAGCACGCAATTCATTACATATTATACATCAGCACGCGTCGATTACACAAAACATCAGCGCGCGTCGATTACACAAAACATCACCGCCCGTCGATTACACAAAACATCAGCGCGCGTCGATTACACAAAGCATCAGCGCGCGTCGATTACACGAAACATCAGCACGCGTCGATTACACGAAACATCAGCAAGCGTTGATTACACGAAACATCAGCACGCGTTGATTACACGAAACATCAGCACGCGTCGATTACACAGAGCATCAGCGCGCGTCGATTACACGAAACATCAGCACGCGTCGATTACACAAAACATCAGCACGCGTCGATTACACAAAACATCAGCACGCGTCGATTATGCAAAACATCAGCGTGCGTCGATTTCATAAATCAGCACGCGTCGATTACGTTAAACATCAGCACGCGTCGATTACACAAAACATCAGCACGCGTCGATTACACAAAACATCAGCACGCGTCGATTACGCAAAACATGCGCGCGCGTCTATTTCATAAAACATCAGCGAGCGATGAATAAGAACCAAGAACGCACACGTAATTCACACAAAAGAACCCTAAAAAATCATGTGTTTTATACCATAATTTCCACTCAATTATAATCACACCACCTTAACTGTGCAACCACACCACTTTTCACTATAACCTTCACAAACACCACATCACAAATCACCACAACATTCACAAACACCACAACCTTCACAAACACAACCACACCACCTTCCATCACAACCTTCACAACCACAACCACACCACATATCACCACAAACTTTACAAACATAACTACACCGCCATTCACCACAACTTCACAAACACAACCACACCACCTTCCATCACAACCTTTACAAACACAACCACACCACTTTTCACCACAACCTTCACAAATACAACTACACCGCCATTCACCACAATCTTCACAAAAACAACCACACTGCCATTCATCACAACCTTCACAAACACAACCACACGGCCATTCACAACAAATATTACAAACACAACCACACCGCTATTCACCACAACCTTCACAAACACAACCACACCACCATTCACCGCAACCTTCACAAACACAACCCTACCGCCGTTCACCACAACCTTCACAAACACACACTGCCGTTTACCACATATTTCACAAACACAAGCACACTGCCATTCAGCACAACCATGAAAACACAACCACACCATCTTTCACCACAACTTTCACAAATACAAGCACACCGCCATTCACCCCAACCTTCACAAACACAACCACACAACCATCCACCTAAGTTACTCAAACAAACAGCGCCGCTGAAAATATTTTGATCTCAAGGGTTTAATCACTGCTCACGAATTTCATACCCAGCGTACGTACATTACCACAACTTTCCATCAAAAAGGCAACAAACGGCTTGATCACTAGAATTTCTTCAACACAAATTCCCAAGCATTATTTCTGAATAAATTCTCAAACTGACCAATGGCCTTCTGTAGCTGCCAGCTTTAACCGTTATTTTCTCCACGTCAAAAATCCCGTTGCGTACTACTATACCTACCTAGTCATTGAAATTACATGATAAATATAGTCTGAAACTCAATTTTACCTACACCACCAACAAAACTGTCCTTACTCCCAAAAGAATATCTATTTTTATCCAAAACCACCATTCAAGTCTCAGGATCAACAACCAAAAAAGGTCAAATAAAAACTAACGGATCAAACCAAACCACGCCCTCAATAGCAAACCGCTAAAATTTGTAAAAAATTACTTATATCGCTCTCACGGTTATCAGCTAAGAAAAGGAATTTATAAATATCCACAAATATGCTCTAAACTCTCATAATTCCCCCATATATTAAATCAAAATAACAACCATCATCAATCCTTCTCAAAAACTGAACCCGTAACTCCTGATCAAGCAAATTAAGTCCAGTACTTAAAATAATTCTGCCATCAACTGTCGAAAGTGCCTCTAAATATAGCCATCAGAACTATTCATTCAACTTTTGTGATCACAACCCCAACTATAAATGATACTTCCGATCAAAATACATTCGACCGTTGAAACAACCCTAATTAAACAAACAAAAAACAACCAGTCCCTTCATCTAACTAACCTCACAATAACAAAATCCTGCGTATTATCTTCATAAGAGTGAAGAAATTCATTCCATCTAACAAACTCAATATGGCATGAGGAATTCTCCAGCGGGTCAAGTTTTCTTACAATAAGTTACCTTCCGTTTCATACTGCCAATATGTAAGCAGACGACCAGATAATATTGATAAAATCCTAAACCTTTACAAATTAGAATAATTTAAAACCCATTACAGACATGCTGAAATAATTTATGATCACTTTTACTTGACTTGGCCAGTCTTGCTGAGTGTTCCAGCTATACTTGGCCATCATATGAACGTCCCAGCATCCTCCATGATTTTGATTTCTTGCTCCTGAATATCATTCTCTTGATTTTGATATTCTGAAGCGTTCGCCTTGTTCATAACTCACGTCCCCCAAGCTAACCGGCAATAATTTAATGTGAATGTTCAAGAAATGCATCTTAATGCTCATGTTGCTACCTAACACCTGGAAACTCTCCCCTTAAGATTCATCCAGTTCTTTATAGCCCTTTGATTTCCTGTTTCGAAGAACGTTTCTTACGACAGGAACCAACGCTCACCCTTTCATTTTACTCAACATCGTTCATAGATTGACAGAAAGCTTGATTTTTAATCAGCTTTATAATTTGAGGGAAGTCATAAAACCTACTCTGAGTTTTTCTGTCATTACAGCTGGGAACGCGTCACACAAATACTTGAAACAGTCACTGTCAGTATTGAGCGCCTTGATGAACTATTTCATAATGCCTGATATGAAGGGGCTGGAAAAATCTTTTTCACGTTCCGCTAGGGGTTCACGAGTAATGTTCTTTTCCCCAACGTTGTAGCTTTCCCTAACTGGCCAATTGCCCATTCCTTCCGAATCCATTGTCTGTCTTTGGCTGTGCTGTCCCAGAGGCACTAAAAGCAAGGAAATTTTGTGCAATCACTCTGCTGTCCTTACAAAAAATTGATCATTTTTAGATCAACACAAATGATCCACTTGTGTTCTTCATATTTGAGTTGCTCCAATACTGTTTTGAGGTGTTCATATTTTTCTTTCAGGTGTTCAAATTTTTTTTTCAGGTGTTGTAAGTGTCCTATGGGTATTGCGCCAAAGATGTTACCGATGTGTAATAAAACTCATTGAAGACCACGCTTCGAGCTATCTATAGAAAGAGTCTCTTCCGGATCATAACCTGTAGCTCCAATCGTGGTAGTTTCCTGTAGCTCAACAGTAGTCTAAGTTGAATTTAAAGTCAAAGAATTTTAATAGGGTATCTTCTCTGTAGCGATAGAATGTTACCTTTGCGTGTATTCCCAACAAGTTTTTATCTTGTAATCGTGAAACCAACAATTCTGACAGCTTTTTAGACAAACCCAGGACTAGGAATTAAATCAATGAGATCTGCACAACTAAATGTTTGTGGTTCTGTAGATACGGAACGCCTTCAAAATCTGTCACTAAAACGTCTGCAAAATCTGTCACTGTTTCTCTTAGTTGACTCCTTTGTCAACCCAGTGCAACGTTCGCTCCCATAGTTAAGAGAAGCTAGTTGAGTTAAGGCAGGTTTTGGAACATCACTTGAATAGGGGCACAGGTCTGATTACTGAATCTAGACTAGGGTATGTGATAAGCTTGCAGGGTTACGGAGTGGGAGGAATAAATTTGCGACTCCGACTCCACCTTTTCAGAATTTGGCGACTCCGACTCCGACTCCACCTTTTCAGAACTTGGCGACTCCGACTCCGACTACACCTTTCCAGAACTTGGCGACTCCGACTCCACCTTTCCAGAATTTTGCGACTGTATTACGGACTCCACCTATTCACAACTTTGGGAATCCAACTCCACCTATTCACAATTTATAAGATAAATATATTATTTCTTAGTGGGTACAGGTGTTGCAACCTGTACATATGTTTATTATATTCTTTATTTACGAACGACTTTGAAATTGGCCGCAGACCCTATATACAAGGTCACATGGAAGCCACATGGTTATGACATGGATTGTCCATGTTTACCATATGGGTTCTACGAGCCCATGTTATGTGGAAACCGCATGGACTTTTAGAAAATGGCCCCAAGTGGTACCCGCATGGTTAGGACACGTGTAGAGGATGTGGGTCCTACATGGAAACCATATGCCTCGTGGCTATCCCTAGCTTCGGCCAGCTAGGATCCATGTGGTAATTACGGATGGGTTCCATCTATAAATCAAGCACACCTGCCATGAATTCTGCCGACGTGTACTATACATTGTTTCCATGTGGTTATCAAAGTTGGTTGGTCGCTCTTGTGTAACGGTGCCGTTGTATTGCCACGTCTTGTAGCAGATGGCCTGTTGAGAACACGTCCCCCCAAAATGCCATTCTCACCACGCACTAAACCTTGATACCATACGTGGTTATTTTTGTGGAAACTCATCGCAAATGTTTCGCGATTTGCTTAGAAGTTATTCATCAGCCGGTACAGTAATTAGCGGCGAAAAGAATGGCATCTCAGTATTCATTGTGTTTCATGGCAGCCTCCACCACTCGTTGTCGCGTGTTTTAGTGACATATATACAAGTATTACGCTCATATTTATGTCACAAGGCTGTTAATTCATAAAGGCGTACATGCATTGTGAATGAAACTCCAACCGACGATCTCGGAGCAACTTGCGAATTGAGATATATTTTTCAGAGTGTAGAATGTAGGTTAGCAGCCAGACTAAGATGCAATGAATTCAAACATTCCAATTTTCTTTATACTCATTGACTTGTAATATGAGAAATTCAAAAATTAGACTTTTCTAAAATTAAGGCTTTCAAAGAAGACCGAAAACTACGAACCCTCCATGGTATAACTTATACCACGCTATACTGGGTGACCCGACAAAAATGTCCCCGACATTTTAATTGATTATATCTCCGCTTTAAATAAACATATTTGAAATATCTTTTTTCACAATCTAGTAAATTTTGTTTTTTTTTCGAATGATTTAAGATTTCAAGTTTTTGAAAATCGTATAATAACCACTTTACAGAGATCGATTTACTGAAGGAGGCAGAAAAATTAATTGTTCAAAGGAAATGTTTTTTAAAACAACGCAGTGTTCTTCTTCATTTCTCATTACCTACAGGTAAAAATAATTTCTCAATGATGTATCCTACATACCACCATGTATTTAAACCATATGAGAGGTTATTTACTTCCTAGTTTCATCATTAGAAGACACCTAAAATGCAGCGAATAACCGATCAAAAAATTTTCAGCGTAATGGAATTAGAAGCAACGAAAAACTCTGAGAAAGTTAGAGCATTTAATTTTTTTCTAATTTTCAAACTGTGCGCTACACAGTCTTATTATCAGGAGAGTTCCTTTCCGGGAATTTTTCATCAAATGCTCTTCTAACTTTTTCACAGTTTTTCGTTGCTTCAAATTTCAATACGATGAAAATTCTTTGATAGTTAGAGAGCAGCATTTTAGTTGTCTTCAAATGATGAAATTAGTATGTAAATTAGTTCTGAGATGGTTTAAATACTTGGTGGTATGTAGGATACATCATTGTGAAAATATTTTTAACAGTAGGTATTGAGAAATGAACAAGAACAACAGTGTAGTTTTAAAAATATGTCCTTTGACCAATTAGTTTTTCTTCCTCTTTCAGTAAACCGATCTCTGTAAAGTGGTTATTAAACGATTTCAAAGAGTAAAATTATTCAAAAAGGAAAAAAATCACCTACATTGTGAAAAAAGGCAGTTCAAATATGCTAATTTAAAGCGGTGATATAACCAATTAAAAAGTCGGGGACATTTTTATGGGACACTCGGTTTAGGTATTCGTGGCAAAAGCACGTTCACGTTTTTCCGGAGCAGATATACGTCAAATTAATTTGAAATGGAAAAAACTGGACGTCAGGAAGCAATATTTTGTTTAATTTTGCAACAACTTTTAGAAAAAAATTCAAGTCAACTAATACTATGACAGTGAACTTCAATATTCAAACTCAAAAAATCATGATACTAGATGAATTGTTCAGTTAGGAAATGTAACTTTTTTTATGCAAGCAATTTAAATTCGTATAATAAAATGGCAGCGCAAGATTCATCATTCAAAATCAAGGAATCGTAGAATCTAAAATGTCCATTCTTGGATTTTTTTAACATTTCTTAGATGCAAATTAAATTCCTTCAACATAATGGCCACGCAAACTTCAATGTTCAAATTTAAAACATCATGATTCTATGTAAACAAACTATGAAGAACGAATTTAAGGGGGTCGTCCGGAAAAAAAAAATATTTTGATCCGGTTGCTCTGAAATTTGGTCAGTATATGTATTTTTGCAAGACAAACATGTTTGAAATTGTAAAATTTTTTGATTTAGGCCTTAGTTTTTCCGAAAAATTTGAAATACTAGTTTTTTTGGGTCATTTTATACCTCTTTCGAAAGAATAAAAACATTGAGTTTTTATGCTAGAATAAATTCAAAAACAGTTTTGGAATCCTTGTAACATTTCTAAAAAAAATGTATTCAGATATTTTGTATATGAATTTTTTTTTATATATGCGATATTTACCCATATATCATATATACCGAAATTTTTGGATTTGAACTATGATAAAAAAATTAGAAGGTAAAAATGGAAAAAGTGGCAATATAACTTTGTTAGAAATGTTCCAAGGATTCTAAAACTGTCTTTGTTTTCTTTCTAGCATTAAAACTCAATGACTTTTATTCTTTTGAATTTTGAAAGTAAGTAACTTACCACTACAGGCCAAAAACAATTTTTTTGTTAAAGTTTAATGTAATGAAAAATGTATGTAATTGAATGCTGTTTCATTTTTCTGTCGATAATCTCCATGCATAACTTCATATTCACACTGTGAAAATTAATTTCCATAAAAAAAATTGTTTAACTATATTATAAAAATTAGGAAATTTTTGTTTTCAGTCTGATTCTTATAAATTAGACTATCATATGTAACTTTTGAAAAGAAACACAATTTCTTCGATACATTTTTTTGATTCAGAACTTTCGGGCGATGTAGTGCATGACAAAAATAATCAGATTAAGTGCATTTGTCAGGAGGAAAACTGTTATTAGTCCACCAGTATTACGCGCACCCACATGTTGCCCTGTCACTGCACCAGATAGGCATGGCTACACGAACCTGAGCGCTGTGGTAAGTGGGTTTTACTACGTCTGATGGGAATGTTTGGATAAAACACAAATTGTACTATTAGAGTTATTAAGCATGGTGAAATTTACAAACATTATGTATGTAGATTAAAATTAAATGATTAAAAAACACAGCTGAAATCTTGTATAGGTACGTATTCTCTTATTTCGTCACTTCATTGGGTAATCACGGCTTTAAAACCCTAATAAGGCTCGTTGCATTTGCAACCGTGTCACTGACATTTTTAAGTAAATGAAGATATGACAAAAAGTTTCTAGAAAGAAATTGTGAAGTAATTTCACGAAACAAAATTTAAATTTTTAAAACTTACTGACCGCAACAAATTTTTAGCTTCGAAGAAAGTTTTTTCTGCCAGACGATTGGTTGCTTATCATTTCGTTTCTGAACTTTGCGTTAAGAGTAACACTGCCAAGTGCCCAGTCATGCAACGATTTACAAAATGAAGAAATGGCTGACATTCATTTGACTTACGGAGAAGCACAAGGAAACTCGAGGCAAGCAGCAATTTTATACAGAAATAAGTTCCCGAACAGAAATGTGCCAAATCTCAGGACCTTCACTAAAATTCAAAGGAGGCTTTGAGAAACTGGTTCTTTTGAGGTTACGCGACCTGATGCAGGGAGAGAAAGGTTAAATTTTGAACGGGAGCAAGAGATTCTAGAGTACTTCAGGGGTCATCCTAATGCAAGTTGTCATGGTGCTGCTGATACACTGGGGATCAGAGATCATGCTGAAGTGCGAAACGTTTTGCGTGCAAGCGATCTTCATCCCTACAGATATGAAAGAGTTCAAGGATTGCTACCAGCAGATTACCAACCTCGGGTTGTCTTTTCAAGATAGTGTCGTAATAAGCTACGCTACAATTGGAATTTTTCTCAATAAACTCTATTTACGGATGAAGCACATTTTTCAAGAGAGGGTGTTTCTAACTATTAAAACCGGTACCACTGGGCAGAAGAAAATCCCCACAACATTATTGAACACAAACATCAACATCGGTACAGTTTCAATGTTTGGGTAGGTATTGTAGGGAAACACTTGATCAGTCCATACATTTTCCCTGCTACACTCACAACAGATACAATGTTTTCCTGCAAAGGACTAGTCCTGTATTACTTGAAAATGTTCCTTTCGATATTCGCCGCAGAATGTTGTTTCAATAAGATGGTACCCCGCATCATCATTTTTCAAGAGCACCCAGAGACACACTGATCATTAAGTTCCCAGACAGATGGATAGGACATGGATGACCAGTTAACTGTCCTTCTAGGTCTCCTGATCTGAACCCATTAAATTTTTTTCTATCGGAAGATGCAGAGCCTCGTGCATGAGACGCCCGTGGAATCAGAGGAAGATTTGATTGCCAGAATTCCAGAGGCAGCTGGAGACATAGCAGAAAAGAGAGGAGTGTTCGAACGAGTACGGCAATCTTCTAAGAATCGGTGCAGGTTGTGCATAGAAGAAACTGCGAAACATTTTGAACATCTGTTGTAATTTGAATCTTAATCCTGAATGATGATACATCATGTTCTAAAGTAACATAACGTTCTGTGAGCTTCGGTAGCTAAATAATTTTCTATTGTAAAATTGAAATTCAGTTTTTTTCTTTCACATTTACGTTCATGGGAACCTGTTTTTCATTTACGTTTAAGCTAAAATAATGAGATTCAAGATGTTCACAGTACCATAGTCAACACTATAAAACAGGTTAAAGCTGTTAAATTCAAATCTTTTTCCAAGCATTATCCTCAAACGTAGTAAAACCCGCTTACTGCAGCACTGACGTTCGTCTAGCCATGCCTATCTGGTGCAGTGACAAGGCAACATGTGTGTGCGCGTCAATACTGGTGAACTTGTATCAGTTTTCCTCATGACAAATGCCTTAATCTGGTTATTTTTTGCTATGCATTGCATCGACTAAAAGGTCTAGAAATAGGCTTTCACCGTAGGCTTTTCGTTTTTACAAATGTGGCTATAAATTTGCGTAACCGATTTCGAATTTACACTTCATTTTTCTAGTTTATATAACACTTCTTACAAATTTTGTGCGTAGAGCAGAAAGATTCACTTTGTTAGTAATTTTTCATCAAAATCGGTTGGAAAATAATTTTTTTACAGAGAAAAATGTTTTGCGGAATAAAAATTAAAAACACTCTTACTTCTTTAAAAAAACTGAATTCTGCCCCAAAAAATTACACCACAGTGTACGGCTATGATGAATTAACTTATGGTTAAATATTTGCCCTGAATTTTCCCACACCCTGTATGTATTACTGACAGGTGTCTTCTGAGTAGGCAAAGTAAGCAGTGCCTATCCTGAGAAGCATAGAAAAGTATCAACAATTTTTTCTATTACTGAGTATGCATCAATTCACTTGTAGATAAAGTATGTAAATTGGCACTCTGCCATTTCTTCTCTGTACCTAAACTATGCTTCGCAGCAATGCAGAAAAGGTGTCATATTATTGCTCAATACTCCTTTATATCTCGGCTAAAATACGCGAACGTTGTTCTGCTTTCGTTGCACGGGCCTGACGTTTTCGGAACGTTTTCTTTAGGAATAAAAGACACTTTTTTATTTTAATACACACCCACGTTTTTTTCATTTTCTATTTTTGGTGCAATATGGAGCGTTTTCGGTAAGAAAATTTGTACCATCGCATAACTGCAACAATCATTGCAACTGAGACAGTGCATTGCTTTCAGTTACAATTTGAGTGTGACTTAGTGAAGATTTTTCATGTGTTGTGTGATTATTTTCATTGCAGCTCATTTATATTGTATTTTATTTTGTTCATTTGACCCAATACCGATATTGTTTGCCTTAAGACACCGTCTGGGTAGGAGAAAAGTCCGTTATTTATGGATGGATTTCTCGGAAATTTTCACAGTAGGTGTGAAATGATGGAAAAATCATTTGTTATTTCGATAAAATTTTTGTATCTGCAATGGATTTTTTTTTTGAAAAATATGATAAAATAGGGTTTTTTAAAATCTATCTTCTTCTACAATTTTGAAGTTACAGAACCAGAACTTCGTTTTTAGATTGCTTATATGTCTATATAACCATAAGGGGCTAAGAATTTTGATAACTCTTTTTTGTGGATTTTGGGAGTATTTTTTTTAATATGTAACCTTTTTTCATTTTTTTCATGTCGTGTAATTTTTTGAATAATTGATGTATCGAAAAATGAAACGCCCTTATTGATACACCTTGCTAAGCCCTATCGAATGGTATATAAACCATTCATGTAGCTCTAAAATTGTGGAAGAAGTAGCATTTGAGAAACCAATTATCAAGTTTCCAGAAAAACGTGTTTTTTCATATCAAAAATTGTTTTTCTTTTTATCTTGTGAACTACAGGATTTTCTACAATGAACTCTTGAGCGTTTGTAGCTCTTTTCAAGCCCTTTCGATTGATATAATTGACATTGCTGTAGCTCTGTAACTCTGGGGAAAAATATACAACAAAAGACAATACATGTAATTCCTCAAAATGACCACTTATTTTATTTTTTAATTTTTTTTCGACCAAAATACGTTTTTTTAAGTCAACTCCTCTGTTTTGTAGCTCATTTCAAGCCCTTTGGATTAGTGTGCTCGCCATAGCCGTAGCTGTGATACTGCAGCTGTCATCGAGCTATGAATGAAAGCTGCGGATCATAGATACGGCAGAACAGCTAAATTCTGAAATTGTCAAAATCTTATAAAAAATATTTATTCAGCGTTAGAATGATTCGTTTGAATAATGAAAACACTTTGAGTAGCTCATGAACGAACTCTATTGCCATTGCCGCTGAGAAACACGCTCAATCGACTCCCAATAATGAGGGGGGGAGGGGTCAAGGTCACGCCACCCCCATCGCTTTCCCCCCTCTGGTGGGCGCCCTATTCGGAGTAGACGAAAACGGAAAGTACCAATGGAAGCGCAAGAAAATCCTCTATAAGATGCATATAAAAACAGAAAATCAACACTTATCTCGATTTATACCCAGACGTTGTCCTTAAATCTTTCCAAATCTTCCTATAGAAGAAGTAATTAATTATATAATGCCGAGAAACAAATACTATTTCAGTTTTTAAAATTGTAAAAACATAATTATAAAAATCTCCATTTCAACGTATGCTTTCTTAGAAACTGGGGAGTGAGCAGAAGATAAAAATTGAACATGGTAATGATATATGAAATACAATGTAAATCTTAAAGAACCAAACAACATTCAAGTAATAACTTTAGAAATGAGCATAAATTTTCATTATTAATGCATGTTAACTTGACCTAAAGACAAGGAAGTAAAACAAACAATGAGATCAATTTGAAGTACAAAGGCACTACACATTGCTGAAAAATCAACTAATATCCCAGTTATTAGCATCAGAATAAGCTAAGTAAATTTTCTTATTCAATAGTGATGACATAACTGGAAAACTAGAATTTGTTAGGTATCAGACCATAGCTTCAGATTTTGGCATAGATTAAGCATTATCAATGTATCATAACCTGAAGACTAGAAATACTTTGATCACAACATAACTTCAGGATTTCGTAAAGATTAATCATAATCAATCAATATATCAAAGCATAACCAAAAAAATAGAAAAGATCGTTGTAAGGAACCACTGGTGCAATCTGGAACCCCACCAGTTAAGCATGTAAGTTCTTTATGAAACGTTGAGAAACTGAAGGCCCGTCTACACTATCAAACACCTCGTCAATCACGAACACACCAAAACGCGAACAAAAACACAAACTTTTCCGAATCGTGTCCAGACGTCCAGACTATACGCTTTCAGCGGAGAGAAGTTGTTCGCGAGCAACATGTAAACAAACAATACTGCTTCCCAAGTAAGTTTTGTTTAATTGATGTATATAATTGGTAAATTTAATTTGTTGAGAGTTAGTAAACATAATTTATCTGTGTGGACATGCGTGAACAGAAAATATTAAGAATCGCTGATATATTATGAGAATATTTCGAATACTATCAGTGTGAGAGTGGTAAGACGGGATCAGCTGATGTCCTTGATCTTTTTCAATGCTCTTCATGAAGTTTAAATTTTTGGACTTGAGCTTAAAACTTTAAAATATGCTCCTACTCTGCCTAAAAATATTTTTTATTTACTTTTTGTGACCAGAATTTTCTATAAGAGGTGAAAAATGCTCATATTTTTCATTTGGTCATAAAATATTTCTACAATATTTGAAGTAATTTACCAAAGTTATTTAATATTTTTCTGTTTAATTAAGCCAACAATTTATTTCAAAAATTTAAAATTTAGTTTAGGCATTTTATTGGTGTCGTAAACTATATGCAGTATCTTTACTTTCTGTGCACATTTTTGAAGCATCCATTACTCAGTCAAGCATACCAGAATGTATTTCTACTATTGCGCAATGAATTTTTGTGTGCTTTTCTGTGATATTTTTCTGAGAACATTGTTAACACCTAGATCTCTTATAACTATTAAACATATCTAAGAAATAGTTCTAAGGGAAGAATCTGAGAACTCAAAGCTGAATGTCAAGCAGACCATATTTATATTGAAGTTTTTTTTGCTTGTTAAGGACCATATTTTTTTAGTTCATAATCATTTATGTCAGCACCTGCTCACTTACATATTTCATGAAAAGTATGACTGTGGAATGTAAGTTATCCATGTGTATAATTTTGTGTATAAAATCTGTATAAAAATACAATCCATGTATGAAAATATATATTGAAATATTATACGTATATAAAAAACAAAAGTATAATAATTATTCTGAATTATTGTTGGACATCTCATGTTGATTATAAATAATTTGCTCCTATTCAGGACCTCCTAACAATTATATTCCACAAATTTGGATGCTAGCACAAAATCATTTAAATGTGTTCCTCATGTATGGATTATTTTTTTACAGGTGGCTGCCATGAGGTCATTCATGCACTTCTCTACAGTATTTTACAAGAATATCAAAGCAGTCGCTCTCTATCATACCTGAAGCTTGTGAGGCCATCTATACTCTACTTAAGGATGAAAGCATGAAGGTATGCATCCCATTGCAGTGTTGGGTTCAAATATTACTTTGCAATGAGTATTGTAATGTTCCTCAAATAGAAAACTAATTTCTCTGGAATATTGAAGTCATTGTGAAATTTGCAGAAGGTTGAAATCTCTTGAAATATGGTAATGAAATGAGTCAAGTGACCCACGTATCATCATAAATACGGTATTGACTTGGTACAATAGCAGAGCTGAGCACTATGTTTTTGGAACACTGTCTGGTCTTGGGGTGCTACTTAAATTGATGAACTCTCGCACAAAAAAGTAGTGGTGGGCAAAGTACATATATATATTTCAATTGTTCTCATAGTTGATTGTAACCTATTACAATTAGAACTACTTTGACAATTACAATTAGAACTACTTTACTCTTCTCTAGAGATTGCATGCTACTTTAGCATCACTATGACGGAGTGAGAAGAGGGCTCGCAGCAGCGGTGGGCGCTGCGGTTTCCTTGGGCTGGCGGCAGCGGTGGGCGCTGCAACTGAGCTGCTCCGCGATGTGGTGATGCAGTGCCGCTTTCATCTGTGGAGGCTAGACTGCTGCTGCTTCCTAGAGCTGTTATGAACTATGGACTGCCTCAACTACCTATATTGGCATTGCACAAATAGCGTCCCCGTGAACTTCCTGTGGACGACTGCAGCGGTACCAGAGACTTCAGAACGATTTTGCTTTTGAGGTGGGTCAAAGTGACATGTAGCGCTGGGTTCGGTCGACCTTTTTTTGAGAATTTCTTATCAAAAATGTTAATCCTCCATTCCATCCCTTTCCATAATTTCTGTGTTGGTTGGATTGGAGTTTGGGGTCTTCAATGATAAGGGATTAGGTTTTATGTACACATGCTAGTATGCCAAGAATGATCATTTTAAACATTTTCTGGTATTCAAACTACTCTAATTGTCGTAATAATATTTTGATTTAGGTAAGCTATAGTTCTATCTACAAGGAATTTTGCTGAGTAAACGCTGCTATAATATCGCCAATATTTTAATTTATGAACAGCTAAATTATTGCATTTCTTGAATTATAAACTTAACTTCTCTCCGCTTGACATAATTCATTTCCTTGGGACCTTGTTTGACGTTAATGTTTGTTCACAGCCCGAGCTCGACCCTCCTATTCGTTTGTGCTCGTGGGCCAGCCGTGGTCCTGTCCTGCGCTGCCAAACCTTCCTGGTTTGGTTTTCCACGACTGGCGAGGGGCATTTGCGCTTCTGGTGTAAATGATTCATGACTTGACAATAATATCAAATTATAATGCATTGGTGTCTAAATACCTTCCTTCACCGACCATCATATCATCATGCACTTTATGATTATCATATATATAAATATTATCATATATTTTTTCAAATACTTTATGATTATCATCAGGATACAATGACGGTTACCCGGTCAAGTCTGTACCAATTTCCAACACCTGGGTAGGGTGTATCTGAGTTCTCTCCTTCCCCAACGGGGAGAAATCACTGCATGGCGCTGGGATTAAAAAAACCGACACCTACCCATGAAGGGTGCGTTCTTAATCACTTAATTTTGTAAAATCATGTAGTCCTGTATTCAAGCAGGGGGAAAAAACAGTTGAATATTTTTGTGTATTATCCCAAACGTGCAAGACATTGATCAGTTACCAAGAAGATGATAAACTTGTTCTGAATACAATTTTGTAGATCCATTACCTAAAACCATGTTAGTTAACGAATGCATTTTCATGAAACTGATTAACATAAGAATAACAGTGAACCCAGAACAGGTGTTCTCAAAGAGTAAGTGTGTGAATTCATTTTATTCAATATTTACAATGAAAATAACTGCATGAATAAAAACAGTAAGTCAAAGGTTAAGGCACCAGAAACATGTCATAGAGATAGCTTGAAAGGTAAAAATTTGCAAAGGTGACTTGTTGTATGTACAGATCTTGAATATCTAATCATCCATTGACAAAAAACAATGATTAAACAAAATGCAGTGCTATCTAAAATCAATTCACCAATAAAAATTTAATTTCTAAACTATTTCAAGCGTTTTTCAGAAGTTGTTCATTGTTTCTTTCAGCTTTGATAGCAAGTTTGTTGTTCCCCATACCTTGCACTATTTTTATTACCAATGAAGAGACCATATATGTTACTTTGAGCCTCCTTAACCTCAACAACGGTGTTCCAAAGAGAGGAATAAAGTAGGGATCCTTGAGTACAAACACGTACACAGGGTTTGTGCAATGTTTAAAAATCCACTAACAATAATACCATATTTCTGTAATAAGTAGTCAACCACAAGCCATCTAATTCTGACATGAAACTGATGAAAAGTATATGGCAAATAAATATTTCTTATAACAATCATCACTATACAACATAACTTACATTCGGCTAAATAATTAGCGAACATTTAGCTCAATGGAAAAATCTGAATAGAGATGCGCATCCCTTAACCACAGCCTCATCTTATATTTTGTACGCAAAGTAACATCACTGCATAGAGCGAAATAGGATAGACTATCATGCTTCGCTTGACGTGCACTTCGATGGATTTTTAATGCAGCCTTAACTAATGCTCGGGTATCAAATTGTAGGGTTTACTTCAGCTTGAATTAAGTTAGAGACGTGCTTAATTTATACGTCTCCTGTATGGACACAAATGTAGCGTAAATCATCACAATACAGCATAAGTGTCATTCTGGTAAAAAATTGGTGAACATTTAGCTCAATGGAAAAATATGTCTTAGAATTATGGCATTTATATACCACATATGCAATACAGAAAATTTGACTTGTCAGTGACTAATATAAAAAGTTTATTAAAGCAATGTTTAAATACCCTTTGGTATTGTAATTGTTAAATAATCATAACTGGGCATAACAAAAGTATAACTAGCATATAATGTAGCATAATGAAAGTATAATTTGTAATTACTGGTCAAGCACATCATTAGCAAGGTACAAAAAGACTAGAATTTCATCAATCCAGCACTTCACTCATTTCATCATCTCAACATTATTTCAAGCATTGCAGGAATATTTTTTTAATACTTCATGCACAATTGATTTGCCTAGGTACTACAAAAGTAAATACGTACATTTTGTTTAAGCATATCAGGCATCAGGATGCTAATGGAACAAAATTTTCCACTATACGAATATGATTGGCGCATGTTCATCAGTTGAAAAATTTCCTTTGTGGAATTGTGATTAACAAAAAATTACACAACAGCCGAACCATTTAGACACGATGAAGAAAGGGCATCCTGCTTTATTCTCTTTGAAATTTTTAACCTTCACTATTCAATTCATGTAGAGTATAACCAAAAACATACCCAACATAAGTCTGTTTAGAGACTTGAGTTGGGAGAAGAGTACCACCAGAGAAAAGGACCATAGCGATGGTGGTAGGGATTCATCCGATGTGCTTCAACTTGAAGGCAGGGCCTTTGTAACAACCTGTAGGGAAGGTAACCAATTCGAGGAAGGCCCGTGGATAGTCTTCAATGATTTCCATTGTTTCTTGGATGGCAATGGGCTTCCTAATCTGACGGAAGAGAAGAAAATAATTAGCTTATTAACCATAGGTGGCTTTCTAAAAATGATAGAAACTCTAAATAATTATGAACAACTTGGTATATTAGAATAACATGCTGGAGCAAATTAAAGTTCAATTTTTTGAAAAAATTTAAATTTCAATCAAGCATAGATGAAGCTCATCCAAGTAGTTTTTGCAGAGAGATGTGACTCAGCTAGAATTTTGCCAAATTTAAAGCACTGGAACTGTCACAGGATGTTATAAGTTGACAACCATTTCCAATAGTATTTGTAACAAATAATATTAAGAAAAAAATGTATCCAATTTACAACCTGCATAGAATGCTGGCTTGTTGAAGTACCAAAATTTTAGTTCAGAAATATATTTAAAATTTTTTTTTATTCACACTTTTGCATTTCTTATTTTTTATTGTTATATGCCATGAAAACTAAATACTTATGGACTATATTTTTAAAATAGTGCTTCCATACATACAAATCTCACTAACCTCAATAGTCATGAATGAAGTGAGGAAGGAAAATTTTACAATGCAATGCAATACTAACCATTGTTGAAGATTCTGAAGACTCAGCTCTGCAGTTCCATAGTAGAGACACCTAATGACATCGAGTCACCACTGCTCATCAAATGCTCTGAAGCACTACAGGGGCAAGAAAACTGCCTAAGGTTTCTCATTTAAATAATTTTTTTTTTATAATTGATTCTTCTACACAAGCATCTTTTATGCAAAATCGCCAAATGTTTGAAAACTATCTGGAAAGTACACAAAAAGGGATAAAGCATTTGGTTTAATTTCACAGACTACGCCTATGACACATGACAGTTAAGAAACAGCCCTAAATGTTAATTATTAGTTACAGTAAAGTCTACACAAACATACATCTATTCAATATAATGATAATTGATGCTTATACTACAGCATACACTTTACCATTAAGAATGCAATGTTGGATGAATTTACTTTTGTAGATAGATAACAGAATTCTTTGGAATTAAATTTGAGGAATAATAGTTTAGAACAGCTGATTTATTCAACTTTTCATAGGGCCACATTCATGAAATAATAAAGGAAAACAATATATTACCCAAAGTACAAGAATTTAAGCCAGATTTAAATAGAATTAGCTAATATTATAATTTTAGAAAAAGCTTAAATTAAAGGAATTCACTTTTGGATCCATAAGCAAAAGCAGTTAAAATTTTTAGAAGCCTAACAAGTCCCAGCATGCAATTTTTAGAAATACAAAGAGAAACATAAATGAGAGGAGTTTAGCAATGCTTTTTCATAAAAATATTTAAACTCTAAACATATATGTAAATGACTCTACATAGAGCTATAACTTTTTTACCTAGTTACTAATTTTTGAAATAAGTTGCAATTATGCTTATTTAAAACTACAACTATAAGTTTGTAAAAGATTGCATAGTTCTCCCTGATAATTTTTATATAATACAATTTCTAATCTGAGAACTTCATTTTAATTAATGTAAGCATCAGGGTATAAGAGAAATACAGTATTTTATTGAAATAAAAAAATTCTTACCAAGAAATACAATAAATAAAGGCCACATATTCTGCAAATGAATTTTTGTGGCAATTCTATCATCATATAAGTAGCTACCATTGTTGAAATACTACTGAAATATTTTCAAAACTTCATTTAGATATCAAAATCACTAAACTTTGATAATTTTATGCATGTTCAGTTTCATTTCAGAGAGGTAATATTTCAATTACATTTACATCAATTAAATCCAAACCTACTTACATACTCAGCCATATCTGAATAAAATGAAATAACCACGTAACGAAGTTCATTTTGGTAAGTAAATGTCCGTGCCACCCTACAATCAACTAAATTTGCACCAAAAACATAATTAAATCGTTAAAATAAGAAAAAACAAATAATTCACTCGCAGCAGAACCACCTTCCCAGCACATAAACAAGCGAGTGTTCGCTGTTTGATGGAAAGTTCGTGTTTTCCAACACGATGGAAAACACAAACACACCGAAATCTGCGAACTTTTCATCTGTGTTCGTGTTCGCGGACTGCCGAAAAACACGAACTTCGGTCAAAAGATTGATAGTGTGGACGGGCCTTGAGTGAGTAAAATATGACATCCTGCAGAAGTCTGAACGTCATTGTCGTCACTGTTCACAGCCGACCAACACTCTCCCTGTTCCTCGCCTCTTTCCTCCAGCATTAAAGTGCAACCCTATCTTCTTATGTTTTTCGTGATGTTTTAGGTGATGTTTTCTTTTGGCGATGTTTGTAGGTGTTTTAAAGTCCAAATAAGAAGCTAACTCTCACTCATGCGTAAACGATTACCCTTCTATCCACGACGATCGTTACCAACTCCATAACATCTACTCAGCGAACAAAATTTTGAATTATCCTCACCTCTATTTATTCATCCAATACAACTTCACAATGTATGCATACGAAACCCGCTCAGCTACTCGGAAAGCAGCTTTATCTGGAGAAATAACATCCCTCACAACAGAGCTGCATGAAAACTCAAACCCCAAAAACCGGAATGCAACTGAACCGTTCACGAAACTAAAGCAAAAACTCCCAATATTTTTACGCGAAAAATCACTCAATCAAAAGCCTAAGCCGCTAACAATGACTACAACAACTCCGACAGTGACAGTGAACCAGTATGACGTCAGCGAGAGCACCGCAACTCCCAAAACATCACCAGAGCCGACCGACAGAGAATCGACGGAGAGGTGCCCGACAGAGTCTAGCAGCAGAGTGGCGCCTCTCTGATGACAATCTCCCAAGCGCTGCTTATAACAATCAAGTTTCAACGCCTGCAACGCACGTGCTCGCAACAAATCTCAGCACGAGCAAGGAAGAAGTCCTACCACAGAACAGTTACATAAGAAGAACTGCAAAACTACGGTGGACCGCAAGCCCGCTCTAGACAAACGTGCGCACGCACGCCAACCAATCAGCTTCTGGCAGCCATGACTCGCAGCTGACGTCATTGGTGCCAAGGCTTTCAATTGGCTGCGTATCCAGGCTTTACTATGATACTCGTTAGGATTGGAACTCAAGTTTTTATTCAAGGTTTTTGAAACGTTTCTTGGCGTAAAAAGGATAGTGAAAACCGTAGTAGTACATTGCGATTATATTGAAAACACCTTTTTATCCTGTCCTTCACTATACGTAAACGTGAATGTGCATTCATGAACCTATTTACAATTTATATTTAGAGACTAAGGTGCATTTAGATTAGACTAAGGTGCTGAATGCGATAAAAACGTTGGTGCCTTTTATTAATTTTTTCGGTAAGGGTTCATCGTCATTTGAAACCATTCTATATCAGATTCTCAGACTAGTCGAAACAATACGATAATGAAGAAATTAAGTTATTTGAGCGATAAGAAAAACCTGCTAATAATATGTAGCAATGTTATTAATATATATTATACGTACAGATTACCAAAATAGTTACATACGAGAAATCGGACGTTTACGTTAACGTAATGTTGTTCTTTGTTACATTCATTGACGAATGATTCGTGTGTACTTTGCTTGGTTGATTAAAGCTTTGTTTTAGCCTCCCTCTACCACAACAAAGATGTTCAAAGTTGAAAGTGAGGAAGGATGAAGGCACCATATAGAATGGAGTTAAGGGAACGCGGAAAATATGCACAAGGTGAATTTCCGCGCAGGATCCCGCGCGCATGAAAAGTCAGTTAAGAAGGAAGGTTATGAAACAAGATAAACGTTGACGAAGAAAGTTAGAGTTACAGAAAAACAGGACAATAGTGAAACGAAAAAAGATAGTCCTTGGCAAAACGAAGAACATTTTATTTCAACAAAAAAAAGGCTTACCTATCAGCACAGTACCTCATATTTTCCCCTTGGGAGCGCTAATTCCCTTAGATACAATAGCTGTATCCACCTCAGGGGCGCGAACGTTGCTTCGTAAAAATAGTGGAGATTATAGAGGAAGAAGAGTCCACAAGACCGCCACACACACACACACACACACTTCGGATTAGGGTTTACAAGCATTCAGTTTCTGCACGAAGCTCAACACGCAGCATCAACTAGTATCAGAAGTGAACTACAGTACTAAGGTGGCTAGGTGAGCTAATAACCGAAGCATGGGCAGAGCCGTCGGCATGGCTTTTCATTACATTTTCCAGTTACAACATACCGGTAGTGAGGGTATACACTTAGATTATTAGATTATAAGTTAGTTTAAGCCTCCCTAACTGCTACAAAAATAGAGCGTATCGAAGAGAGGAAGGAGGAAGGCACCATTTAGTATGGAGATAATAAAATGAGGAATCTATGCTGAAGGGGCATAGAAACAGTAAGATCAGAAAGAAGTTCATGAAATAAGATAAAAGTTGAAGAAGAAAGTCAGAGGTGCTGAAAAACAGGACAGCAGTGAACCGAAAAAAGGTGGTCCTTAACATAAAAAACATTTCATTTCAATAAAAAGAAGGCCTACCTAACTCTCAGCTCGGGCCCTCACATTTTTCCCTGAGTGTATACACTAAATAGCGGTGTAAAAATGCTTATGTATACAAAGCAATGAACGACGCATGCAGATTTAGTGCAAATATAAAGCTTTCGGTATGAGCACAAGCGTGTGATAAGAAACAAAAATATAGATATGAGACATTAAATCCAATCTCTGTGTCTGTTGAATGCTTTCACTCTCACAGTTGACACTGCAGTGCAAGAAGAGCCATTATTTGTATAAATTACGAGCCAGTAACAATAAAAGAGCTTCCTACCATGACGCACTTCAGAAATATTGTAGCGATATAAGCTTATGAAGAAAATGAATACATGAATACAACTTTTGGACGACATAAGTCTGTTAACATGTCTTGTGCATTGAAGCGTTCTACAAACGGCAAAAAATTGTTGCAACTTGACGGTGATCTGAACACAGCAGAAATTACAGTGATGCTGACACATATCTAAGAACTTACAGACTAGTTTGCGAAATCGTGATACGTGCCGATAATTGTGGAAGCAATACAAAAATACTCTCTCGTACAAAATAATCAGGTCAATAAACTCCTTGCTGCAGTAGGTGAGAGACTGGTCGCACGATTCTACATATTCTTTAAAGGTAGTGAACATGTGCAAGTTCAGATCTTGCTTTGTTAGGATATGAGAACAAGCGTCACAAGAGGATACAGAGGAACCTTTCAAGTTGATGTGGAACTGATTAACCTTATGAGCTATGTAACCGCTGAAGTAGGTGACAGCTCCATCCACCTCCATGGACTGGAACATTTCTCCAGCAATCGTAGGCTCCGAAAAAGTTGCGTCTGCTTCAATTTCTTCAAAGGAAATGACAGCGTCCTCTGGCTCCACCTCAGGAATCTAAAAGAAATGAGAATACAACCCTGTTAGATAAGAGTTTCATGAACTCTTTACAGTTTCAAATATTTAATTTCCAGTATAAAAGTATGCGGCTTTGAAATATCTACGAAAGTGATCAACAGCAATCTCTCTAGCTGGACACAGGTTAGCAATAAATAAGCTGCTTGCATACCTCTTCAACAATGTTCCACGTATCCAGGTGTACGTCGTCTTCACCCACTTCAACGTTGCTCTTCATCGGCGCTGTAAGAAGAGATGCCGTTGACACTTTGCAGTAAGAATTGATGAAATCTTGAGGAATAGGGAACTTCTGCTTTTGGCGCATTTTTCCAAAGAGTTTTTCTAACTCATCTTGACAAAGATTGCGGACACAGATGTATGGTAGAACATCTCTGTGAATTTCTTCTCTCAACATAAGCACAACATTTATGGACTGAATCCACCCGTCAATGAAAGAGCATTTTCGATTTGGATTTAGCGCTTGCAACTCTTTCAACCAAGGGATGTAATCCTGCAAGGTTTTTATCGAAGGAGAACATGAAGTCATGGGTTTTCTGAGAGGGACTAGGTCAGCTGGAGATTGAGCATTTAACATATCAAACAAGTCGTTGAATTTCTTGCAGAACATGCTGGTTGCTGCTGATGATGATGGAATGGAATTAGTTGCAACATAAAAGTCTAAAGCAGCAGATGTTGTATTAGACAATACTTGAGTTGCAAGTTTTACTTACATTTTTTGCGAGAACTTCAAATTGTAGACATGATGATGCGTCAAACGGGGAACACATTTGATACTTCTGTTTTGCTCAATTTCAAAGAGCTTCTGAATATGCGTCCAAGAAGCTGAACAATCTAGGAAGGAATTCTCAAATCACCATTGCAGAGAAAGTTGCGAGCATTTTTGATCAAATGGGGGGGATCTTTGAAAACGAAATATTTCCTGTCGGCAAACTTAACAACAGTATTAGTTGGTGTGCAGCCCATGTCTTTGAATGCTTTTTGCAAATTGCTGCCTTGGTCGCTTGTTATGCCCAGAACAGTGAAGTCTTGACATTCTATCGCAGCAATTGACTCCTGTAAGATGTCGTTTATGCAGGAAGATGGCATTGCCGAAGCTGTAAAATAGAAGCCAATTGGGTGTTTCCACTTCTTCGCAATTCCGGAGGCCATAACACAAAATACGGATGTGGCCATTTTCTTGCGTTCGCCACCGTGAATAGTCTCAAATCCAATTATGGCATCGTTTTCTCGGTTGTACGATAATCCTCTCCGGAGCGACATCTCATCCACTAAAAGGAAACAAAGTTTGTCTCTAGCGCTGACGGGTTTTACCTTCATTTTCAACATTGAGACACTTTTAGCACATGTACATGGACGTACTTGGAATTGTTTGATCAATGCGCGCAGAGTAGAAAGTGAGGGTAATGGTATCAAGGTCCTCATCAGTTGATAGTGGGTCTCTGATGAGCTTACAAGAATGTTCACAGCGAGCCACTTGTGATACATGATGTATGATCTCTTACCCCTTAATTTGTGCTTGACAAATGCACTGAGATAAGGACCGAGTCTGCCCCTTACACTTCTCAGGAAATTATCTGTGTTTAACCTCCTGTAGAAAACCTTCGATTTCCTCCTGAGCCTGTTTCTAAGTTTTCTTTGAGGAGCTGGTCTGCTGTTTTCAATGGCAATCGCCGTTCCAGAAGGAGAGGCGAACAACCGGCGCTTGCAAGGTACCACTGGAGGACCAGTGTCTTCCAACACGGAACTGCTTCTTTTGGCACACGAATTCTGCAATGAGTTGACGAAAATTAGATTGTTTATTATATTTACTTCCCGAACTTGGAGAAAGTATTAATTGTACACACAAACCAAACTTGAAAGTAATTGAAAGTTAAGGTTTTGAACACAACACATCTAAGTAAAAAATATGCCACATTTAACACACATGGATGGGAATGACAGTTCTGGTCTATATTCTTTTTCCAAGGTTTATAATATTAAACTGTGAATGAGTTCAAACATCCCTGACGGTATAAAGTGGATAACACAGAGATAGGATAGCCCTATTCAATACCCAAGAAAGTCAGCGAGTACCGCGAGCACACCCTTCTAATGAATCAAGCATTGTAAGTGGATGCAATGTGCAAAGAAGCAATACCTAAAGTTCCCAGATACGTTGAACCGACGATATACCGTCATCTCAGTGCTGCCAGTGACGTCGAAGCAGCGGTAAACACTTTATAAGCAGCGGTAAACACTTTATTATAAACGTAAAGAGGTTGGGTCGTGAGGGGTAGCCACAGTTCTTTTAGTGAGGATTATCAATAAAGTGAAATTCTAGTATGCATTAGTATAAATACTGAGATGACGAGTTCATTTGTCGATCCGAACGAATTCATTCGAATGCTCTCAGATACGTCGAACGTTCGACGTAATGGGTCGGTTAAAACCTTTCTTTATAATTTCCACTAAAAGAACTGTTGCTAGCCCTCACGACCCAACCTCTTTACGTTTGTAATAGGGGGTTTGCTTCTCTTCTTTATTTTTTCTAGCGAAGTCGGCTGGTTGGCGCGCGGCAACGCCTGTTTACTTTCACGTCGGACCCCGCGGTATATTTTTCCCCGCCTGAAACACTGGAGTTCCGGTAACTCATTCACCGCTATAACTTTTAAAATACTCGCTTCCACCGGAAAGTGCATTGAAGAAAACTTGTTTCTTTTGATCTCATTAACCATATTTCGGCATCGAAAATTCGAAAATCAAATCAATTATTGTCAAGTCCTCAACATTTACCCAATATTTATTACTAGGCCCCTATGTTTTTGATAAAAAATTGAAACATATACAACTTCTACTCTTCATTAACACAGTGCTATTACAGGTTAATCAAACAGCCATTCATTTTTTGAAATCAAGGGTTTTAGGAGACTCATCAATTAGTGAAACTTTGATTTACTGTGTTAACTTGGAATAAACGATAAAACAAAAAGTTTTACATTACCTCGGTCTTGCACAGCTCTTTTTGGAACTGCTGAAGATTTCAATAACTTTCTCGCATTTCTGAATGGAGACAAGATGAATTTATAATCTGAACGACAGAAATGCTCAGAACACACACAAGCCCTCTGAGGTATTTTGGATTTCTCATCCATCTTCAACGTTGCATCTTCACATGCTGCAATCCACTCTTCGTAATTTCCTTTTGGAAAGTGGAAAAACGACAAATCAGGACATTGACGGTTATCTTTACCACAATTTTTCATCAAACACTTTTTCAAGCGTATGTAAAGAGCCATTTCTGCTTCAATCTTCCTTACACCTCTGTCACAGGCTCACAGCCGACTTCACATTCAAACAGTCACGTGACAATTTCTTGGCTCCGTCATTGGCCAATTGGTACCTACATCATTGTCTACAGATTTCAAACTCACTTAGTAATAAGTTGCGGATCTTCTTGTATATGATCTGTGGTCCTACTCCTTGAGCCTGAACTCCACTGTTCAAACAATCCTCGAGAAGATACATCAGCTAAAGAGTTGTATAAAATAAATAAGACAGGTAGAGCATCACCAGTTCTAGCGCTAGGCTTACCGGTAGCTAACCTGACTGCAACCTAGGCTTCCTGAATGTATCATCAACTTTACTTCGGGAGCTTGCCATTAGAGCTTGGGGAGATCATTTTGACCCTTCCAGCCAGCACAACGTAATAATTCGTTTGTACTCCTCTCAGCATGCACGATCACTTTCATTCATCCGGTGAAGCTATAGCTCTCCAGATGGAGAGCTAAGCACTCCAGGTGCCTGTGTCGTCCAGTCCTCGTCCTTCCGTCCGCTACGTGACACCTCACCCCTTCAAGGGATAACACCCAGCCTGCCTGATGGATGCTTGAAGAACGTCACGTCTCACCGCGTCGGTCTTCGTCCACCTGCGGCCTCTGAGTCGACGTTCTAGAGGTTGGTTACCAGTTAGCTTGGCGTGAGTTACTGGTGATGCTAGAATCGGCTTAACTTTAGAACTACTAACGTAACCCACAACTGCCTGGCATTACTATTACCATAACTTGTCCCTTGTGGCATAACTATAACTTGTCCCTTGTGGCATAACTATAACTTGTCCCTTGTGGCATAACTATAACTTGTCCCTTGTGGCATAACTATAACTTGTCCCTTGTGGCATAACTATAACTTGTCCCTTGTGGCATTACTATAACTTGTCCCTTGTGGCATTACTATAACTTGTCCCTTGTGGCATTACTATAACTTGTCCCTTGTGGCATTACTATAACTTGTCCCTTGTGGCATTACTATAACTTGTCCCTTGTGGCATTACTATAACTTGTCCCTTGTGGCATTACTATAACTTGTCCCTTGTGGCATTACTATAACTTGTCCCTTGTGGCATTACTATAACTTGTCCCTTGTGGCATTACTATAACTTGTCCCTTGTGGCATTACTATAACTTGTCCCTTGTGGCATTTCTATTACTATTACTATAAATTATAACTTGACCCTTGTGGCATTTCTATTACTAAAACTATTACTATAAATTATAACTTGACCCTTGTGGCATTTCTATTACTAAAACTATTACTATAAATTATAACTTGACCCTTGTGGCATTTCTATTACTAAAACTATTACTATAAATTATAACTTGACCCTTGTGGCATTTCTATTACTAAAACTATTACTATAAATTATAACTTGACCCTTGTGGCATTTCTATTACTAAAACTATTACTATAAATTATAACTTGACCCTTGTGGCATTTCTATTACTAAAACTATTACTATAAATTATAACTTGACCCTTGTGGCATTTCTATTACTAAAACTATTACTATAAATTATAACTTGACCCTTGTGGCATTTCTATTACTAAAACTAATAACAGTGTATTATTACGTAATAATAAGAAAATTACATAATTCCATTTTTATCTCGCCAGGCAACGGGAGATGGTGGCAGGATTAGAGGTCCTACGCCCTAGCGGTCCTCAACTGCATCTACACCAGCCTTCCGGAATTATTTGTGTTCATTGACTGGTGCAATTCTGTTACAAAAACAGGCAAATAAATTATTCCCGGCTGGATATAACTTTAATTAGTATCCTTCCCCAAAATCTTTCGTATGCAATTCGGCCAGTATGGGGATGGTTTAACAACACAGGGTTGCTGACGCGGACGGACGACGCTGGCTTGGACGATGGCTGGCACTATCTTTTCCCGATTAACTAATTACTATTTACTAATCACTTGCTTTTGTATAACTTCTGATTTCCAAACATGACTTCTAAATCAACGTACCCGGCCGAGATCACTAATCTCCTACGAAACAGAGGGTATGTGCGACAGCGTATCTCTAAAATCGTGTCAAAGGTTCAAACTGAACTATTATCCATTGACAGAGAGCAAAAGCAAATACTTTTACAGCGGTTGTGTTCTTTGCGAGAAGAAATTAAAGCTCTCGATCAGAAAGTCCTAACTAATTTCATTGCGAAAAACGTTTCAGAGGACGAGGTGAGTAAAAACATAGAGGACGCAGAGTCCTACGAGGACTCCCTTGACCATTGTGTCCTGAAACTACAACAGAGCCTGGAACCAGCTCCAAGTGTCCCTGTCGGGGCTTCAGATGTGGCGGGCGCCTTCACGAGCCCTGGGGTAGCAGATCAGCCGGCCTCTCTTCCTAAACTGCGGCTTCCTGAGGTACCGTTGCCTGTATTTTCTGACCCACAGGTAGATAGTCTAGAGAAATTTTTCTGGAACTTAGAGAGCGTATTAAATAAGTACTCGCTATCAACTTACGAGAAATTTTCTTACTTAAAAAGACAACTTTCAGGGTCTCCTAAAGTGTTAATTGAATCGCTCGATGTTACGGAACAATCTTACGAGTCAGCTAAGGCTCTCCTTCAGAAAGCCTTCGGTTCGGTTTTAACCCAAAAGTACGATGTACTTAAAAGACTGTCGGAACTAAAGTTTCCTGTTGGAGCTGACCCTTACGTGTTCATTGGTGACATGAAATCTATTACTGCATCTTTTACGAACTTAAAAATAGATTCTACCGATGTGCTACAATATTTCTTTTGGACAGCAATAAACGAAACTTTTCAGAATCAATTGATTCAAACGACTAACGTAAACAAACCTACTCTAGAGCAAATTAATGAGCATCTCTTTGACGTTACCGAGCGTTACGCTAAAATTTGCCAAACTTCCAAAACGCCTCCACTTCTCTCTGCTAAAAGCAAAGATTTCTCAAAGCCTAAGTTGCAGGCTACCAGTTTTGCTGTGAAAGTAAATGCTGATTCTGCACGCAGCATTCCTTGTATCTTGTGTGAAACCGACCGCCAGCCTTCTAACCATCTCCTTCGAATCTGTCCTGTGTACGATAATCCGAAGAAAAAATTTGAGAAGTTGAAGAAAATTGGAGCTTGTGTAAAATGCTCATTCAAAAATCACAATTCGTCTCGATGTCGGTTCGATTTTTCGTCAAAATGCCGCAAGTGCAACGGAAGTCACATGACTTATTTGTGTGTAAAAGACCTTAAGCTTTCTCTCCCTAGAAAGGCCGCGAGCGACACAGAGGGTTCCAGTACTGTCGCCTCTGTTCAGACAGTTTTCGCGAATGCTGTCGAGGAACAGGTAATACTGCCAACTTTCACGTGTCCGCTTGATTTAAACCATAATGCCGAAGTAAGGGGATTGAAAGACGGGGGTTGCCAGAAAAATTTTATTACTCAAAAATTTGCATTAAAACATAAATTACCTGTGGTTAAGAGGAAAGTCTCCCTGACCATCCATGGCTTTAATGAGAGTCGTGATATTCAAACTTCCCTGGTTGAAGTGCCCTTGATTGTAAAAAACAAAACTTGTAAAATACAAGCAATTTGTGTCCCTGAAATAAGAATAAAAATTAAACTTGAAAACCTGAAAACGATTGCAAACATTTTTGTTGATAAGGGGTACAAATTGGCTGATGAAAACCTATTGACTGGAGATGCAGTTCAAGACTTGGACCTTGTGTTGGGTCCTGACTTAGATCCTGAACTTGACATCGTCTACCATAACTTCGGAACTAAAAATTTTTCCTCCTACATAGACACAAAACTGGGAGTGATGCTGTCCGGCGATGCGAAACGCATTCTTGAGAACGCCGGCGACCTTCCTTCTGTCCAGATCGGAGCCCAGACTCGTGAAGCTGCGCGGGCCGTTGAGACTCCTGGCGGCAGCCCGCACGCTCTCCTTGAGGGGGTAAGTTCAGAACCTTGTGTCTCTCCTAGAGTAGAAAGTGCTGTGCAGGGCGACGTTCGTAAAGCGTGTGGTGATATTACGCTATCAGGTATTGCCGAGACTAGTGGAGTAGCTCCCGGTCATAGTCTGCTGGCATCTATCGTACAGGACGACCAAGGCAATGTAGTTAGGTCAGCTCTCGATGCTGCTAGTGACGAGCTTTTGCAGGAATCGTGCGCGCAGACCTTGGGTTGGCATGATCCTGGAAATGAGAACCACAGTGAAACTAATCTTAAAATCATTGATTACGTTTTAAACAATTCAGAACGATTAAACGATGGCCGTCTTGTTCTACCTTTGATTTGGAATAATAAAACTGCCCATTTGTTAACAAAAAATCATAAACTTTCTGAATTGATCTTGAAATCTAATCTCAAAAAACTTGAGAAATCTCCTGTTAAACTAAAAATGTACGATGACTCTTTCAAAGAACTCCTCTCAATAGGAGTACTGGAGAAAATAGAAAATCTGCCTTCCTTTCTGGAGCTGCATCCCGATTACAGCTTTTTAGCCCACATGGGAGTGTTTAGGATGCATCATGCTTCTACTAAATGTAGAGTTGTCTTCCTATCGAACTTGAAGGAAGTAGGACCTTCTTTCACAGTCTCCCATAATCAAGCAACTCTACCTGGTCCGGTACTTAACCGGAAGATTATTACGGCAGTAATTCTAATGAGATTCGACAAGTACTTTGTAACATTTGATCTAGAGAAAGCTTTCTTAAACATCGCCTTACGCGAAGTTGATCAAAATAGGTTGCTCTGTTTGTGGTTCAAAAATGTCAGCTCCGGTGATTATTCGATCGTAGCGTATCGTAACAAACGACTGTGTTTTGGTCTGAGGTGCTCACCTTTTTTGTTGATGATGGCGTTGTACATTATTCTGGTTCGGGATGCTGCTGATCCCGAGCTTGACGATCTGAAAAAGATGGTATACGAATTAATGTACATGGATAACGGAGCATTCTCTTGTAACAACGAGACCGAACTTGTGGCACAGTTTGAGAACATAAAACATGTGTTCTCAGGCTACAAATTCAACCTACAACAAGTGTGTAGTAACTCGCAGTCTTTTCAACAACATGTAGACCAGGAAACTGCAATTTGCACGCCTCAAAATGTAAAACTCCTTGGTACTATGTGGAACCGTCAACACGACGAGATTTCACCTACGGTAGTCGAGCTCGATTCTAGCTGTAATACTAAGCGAAAAATATTAGCTTCCTTGAATGCCGTATATGATATTTTCGGTATTTACTTGCCTATTTTGAACAGAGCGAAGCTTTTCGTGCACTTGCTGCAGACGAAGCAGAAACTCAGCTGGGACGAGCCGCTTCCTCCTTCCCTGCAGAGAGAATGGAGTAAGATCTGCAAACAGGTGAACCATTCAAACAACTTTTCAGTGTCACGCTTTGTTGGTGAAAGATCGCACGAATACGCTTTAGTTGCGTACGTTGACTCGTCAAAATCAATTTACGGCGCAGTCATCTACATTCAAAACCGTACGACCAACAAAGTAGAGTTCCTGACGGCGACGAATCGCGTTGTTAGCACCAAGTTAGCAACAAAAACCATTCCCATGCTGGAGATGCAGGCTATTGAGCTGGGAGTCGAAAATTTGATCGAACTAGTCAAAGACTTGACGGGCTCAGCAATGATGAACCCATTAAAAATCTGTTCGCTGACTCTGTATACTGACAGCTTAGTTTGCCTCCATTGGCTCAACTCCTTTGCCGTAAAATACGATAAAATTGAGAAAAAATCAATCTTCGTTCAAAATCGGCTTAGTGCGATTGACGAACTATGCAAGAATTTCCCAGTGACTTTCAGACATACTGTTGGTAATGTAAATCCTGCAGACCTTTTGACAAGGCAAATTAGCCCTAAACGACTGCAAAGCAGCAACTATCATTCAGGCCCCAGCTCAATTTCTCACCCTCCTAGCGCAGATGAGTTACTCGTGACGGTGCCTAACCCTCTTGTGCAGAACGTGGCTTTTGCAGCTACTTTGCAGTCTACCGAGCCCGGCGATCAATCTTCACTCGTTCCCGAAGAACATGTAGTGCCTATTGATAGATTTTCCAGTTGGCGCAAGCTAGTAATGGTGGTGTCGTACGTGCTATTTGTTGTTTCTCTGCTGAAAACTTCAGTTTCGAAGGTTCGGCACTCGGTTTCTGAGACGCCATCGGTACTCAACTTCTACAAAGAAGCCATTACTAGAATTATTCGAGTAGAACAAAGAAAACATTTTCCTGACGTGTTTTCTTACTTAACCAGCAAATGCAATTCGGTCAGAGCTCCTAATTTAATAAATAAGCTAAACATTGTTGTCAACGACGCTGGATTGTTATGTGTGAAAAGTAAACTGAACGAAACTTACGATTTTCCTGTTTTGCTTCCAAAGTCAAGCAAACTTACTAACTTGATCATTCTTGATCTACATGCAAAGCTCTCTCATTCAGGTCTCTACGTAATTTTGAAAGAGCTACGAACTAAATTTTGGATCCCTTGTCTCTTTTCGACCGTTCGGAAAGTTCTTAAAGGATGTGTCTGCTGCAGAAAGCTAAATGCTAGGCCTATTCGTCTTAACCAAAATTCTTACCGTGATTTTCGGATTAACCCTCCGAAAGCTGTATTCTCTTCCGTGTCCGCAGATTACATGGGACCGTGGACTGTGACACTTAGAGGAGAAGCAACGAAAGTATGGGTTCTAATTATAACCTGTCTCTGGAGTAGAGCGGTAAATTTGAAGGTTTGTATAAAGGCCGACGTTTCTGAATTTCTGCGAGCCTTGCAGCTACACATTTACGAATTCGGAATGTTCAATAATTTTGCCTCAGATTTAGGCAGTCAAATGGTTGCAGGCACAAACCTAATCAAATCGTTTCTTGACGATTTTGAAACCAAGAGCTTCCTAGAGAGCTACGGAATTAAAGCCGTCAACTTTCACGCCTATCCAAAGGGCAATAGCGCTCTGGGTTCGCTAGTGGAAACCTTGGTAAAACAAACTAAAAAACTTGTGTATGGTGCTGTTAGAAACTCAAAACTAGACTATTTTGAATTTCAGTTCATAATTTCTAAAACCACTCACCCTATCAATCGACGTCCTGTGGCCAACTTGGAGTCACTGAGAGATGATCCTTCCGCTCCGTCGCCTATAACGCCCGAAATGTTGACACGAGTCAGAGACCTAATCTCTTTGAATGTTGTTCCTCATTTGCAGGTCGACGACTGGGATTCACCAGAGTACGGCACAAACGCGTTCCTAAGCGACAAGTATAGACTACTGAGAAACTCCTTGAAAAGACTAAATGATTACTATTATGATCACTTTATTTCAACTTTGATTACCCAGGGAACTAATGACCCTTGCAGGTATAAAAAAGTGATGCATAAGCCACTTAAAGTTGGCGACATAGTTCTTTTGAAAGAATTAAACTGTAAACAGACTAATTACCCTTTAGCCGTAGTCAGATCGGTGGAACAAAATTCCTTGGGCGAGGTGACGGCTGCTCGAGTATTCAAAGGACGCACACGCGAACTAGTGTACCGCCATGTTCAGTCGCTCATCTTGCTCCTTCCTCGCGATGTACCTTCCTCTAATGTTTCAGACACAGAGCCTGCAAATTCCAGCTCTGCGCAGCCTCCTGCAGGTGCTGCAGTTTCGCTCGACAACGCCCCGAGCCCCGGTCGCGTTCCTCGAGTGGCTGGTGCGCGTTGTGCTCAATTGAATCGCCGCCTCATGAGGGATGGTGAACTTTAAGTTAAGTTAGCTTAAGAATTTATTCCAAACGTTCCTACGGAGCCCTATATCATAGTATAATGTACTATAAACTAGGTTTCCGTGTTCCTAATTTTAAGTTTGAATTAGCTAATAAGAACCAATTCTTGTTCCATGTTCTAAATTAAGGTTAAAATTAGCTAATTAAAATCAATAGTTGGTTTTCATACAACTCAACAATAAAAACCAACCCTTTGCCGGGAGTGTATAAAATAAATAAGACAGGTAGAGCATCACCAGTTCTAGCGCTAGGCTTACCGGTAGCTAACCTGACTGCAACCTAGGCTTCCTGAATGTATCATCAACTTTACTTCGGGAGCTTGCCATTAGAGCTTGGGGAGATCATTTTGACCCTTCCAGCCAGCACAACGTAATAATTCGTTTGTACTCCTCTCAGCATGCACGATCACTTTCATTCATCCGGTGAAGCTATAGCTCTCCAGATGGAGAGCTAAGCACTCCAGGTGCCTGTGTCGTCCAGTCCTCGTCCTTCCGTCCGCTACGTGACACCTCACCCCTTCAAGGGATAACACCCAGCCTGCCTGATGGATGCTTGAAGAACGTCACGTCTCACCGCGTCGGTCTTCGTCCACCTGCGGCCTCTGAGTCGACGTTCTAGAGGTTGGTTACCAGTTAGCTTGGCGTGAGTTACTGGTGATGCTAGAATCGGCTTAACTTTAGAACTACTAACGTAACCCACAACTGCCTGGCATTACTATTACCATAACTTGTCCCTTGTGGCATAACTATAACTTGTCCCTTGTGGCATAACTATAACTTGTCCCTTGTGGCATAACTATAACTTGTCCCTTGTGGCATAACTATAACTTGTCCCTTGTGGCATAACTATAACTTGTCCCTTGTGGCATAACTATAACTTGTCCCTTGTGGCATAACTATAACTTGTCCCTTGTGGCATAACTATAACTTGTCCCTTGTGGCATAACTATAACTTGTCCCTTGTGGCATAACTATAACTTGTCCCTTGTGGCATAACTATAACTTGTCCCTTGTGGCATTACTATAACTTGTCCCTTGTGGCATTTCTATTACTATTACTATAAATTATAACTTGTCCCTTGTGGCATTTCTATTACTATTACTATAAATTATAACTTGACCCTTGTGGCATTTCTATTACTATTACTATAAATTATAACTTGACCCTTGTGGCATTTCTATTACTAAAACTATTACTATAAATTATAACTTGACCCTTGTGGCATTTCTATTACTAAAACTATTACTATAAATTATAACTTGACCCTTGTGGCATTTCTATTACTAAAACTAATAACAGTGTATTATTACGTAATAATAAGAAAATTACATAATTCCATTTTTATCTCGCCAGGCAACGGGAGATGGTGGCAGGATTAGAGGTCCTACGCCCTAGCGGTCCTCAACTGCATCTACACCAGCCTTCCGGAATTATTTGTGTTCATTGACTGGTGCAATTCTGTTACAAAAACAGGCAAATAAATTATTCCCGGCTGGATATAACTTTAATTAGTATCCTTCCCCAAAATCTTTCGTAAGAGTCACCAAAAATTTCACGTGTTACGATGGGTAAAAATGCAAATTTGTCAGGAGCTGCCGAGAATGATGCGATGATTGAGCCTAACATTTTCGGTTCTTGTATTTATAATTGTAGCGATCATGATTACTTAAACATTGCGAATTGGACGAATGCCTCAACTTACCAACTACATCATTTGCTTGAGAGATTTAAGCCTCTCGCAGCCTAACATTACTAAAATTAAAGAACTTACCTTGTCTAAGAATGCCTTAGCTCGTATTTATGTAGTGAGTGCGTGTAGCGGTAAGCAATTGTATCAGGCGTTGAATTTGTGCAAAAAAAAAGGTATTAGATTAATTCTGCTGCGAACAAATGGTGCAACTGATCTCATAACTTACAATAATGTTCGTACTTGGCCTAGTACCAGAGACGAAACACACCATTTTCTTCAACAGATTGCTCTTAGATAGAGTCTAAAACTCACTTTACAATCTAGCTCGTGTATTATAAGCCCCAATGGCTTGAACGACAAAACTGAATGTTCCTACATCAATGGAAAACACCAAAATGAATTGAAAAATTCTACTCGATCGTTAGCTTTTTCAAGTGAAATCTCTAGCAAACCTCAACATAGCTTGCCGACTGATAATGAACATTTTCCTCCCTCGATCTCTGACTACGGCACAGTACCTACGAAAAATAGGTTTTCTTTATTATCTGACGCGAACACAGAGAGCGACATGCCCTTCTCACAAACGAGTACAAATCATTAACATCCAACCATGTACTCGGAAGCAGTGAAATCAATACGAAGTTAATAATTGCTGCAAATCTCAGACGAAATTTGATAGAAAATTCACAGCCCAACCGCATTCAGAACCACCACAAAGAAAGTGAAAATGACAGGAGCACCCCTCATTTCTCAGTCGCTCCCTCAGTTAAAATTGGCAACAACCTGCCAATTTAACACCAGGATAACGAGAAATCCAAAAAAAATTTGTCTAATAATGCTGAAAGTCAGCCTAAACATGTCTCGATCTCCATGTACTCACTCGTCAGTGCCACAACGGATGAATTAAAATGATCATTGAAAATAAAGCTGCTCCCTACCATGGCCGATGGGCACTGCCTCCTTCATGCTGTAACTCAACAGCTTAACACACGATCGTCTTCAAAATTGAATTACAATTCTTTAAAAGCAGCAATCAAAATAGAGAGCACAACTAATGAAAACAAATATGTCAATTTTCTTGACAAGAAAAGCGGTTACCTACACAGGCTCATAAGTAAATATATTGACGAAAAACATTTTGATCATGATGCCGGAGACCTAATACCACAAAATATATCAAATGTCCCTGGTAAAAGAATTCTCATCTTCGATGAACCATGTAATGGTGTTTGGAGAACAGTGGTCGACCCCTCATCAGAATTATCAGCCGATAACCCTCCGTTAATGCTTCATCGCAAAAATGACCACTACAGAACACATGTTGCGCAAGACAAAAACAAGACTGATATCACATCATCCTCATGACAAAACACTGTTGTCCAGTTGAATAGCAGTCTCTCAAATGTACCTGACGCTAGACTTGACACTCTGGGCAACAATGATAAGATCAACGAATCCCCGAAACGGTCCCTACCAAAAAATCTCTTTGATGCCGCAAATAATCGCCATAAAATAGAAAACATCCAAATTAAACATATCATTGCTCGTAGCCTCAATAGTAAGCTGGATGACATTAGAGTAATGTTGGTCACAGTGGACATTGATATCTTATGTGTTTCCGAGACATGACTTGATTCGCGAACCCAGAGCTCCTTTTTCAACATTCCCGATTTCGTGCTGTACCGCCATGACAGAGTTAGAAGTAGCAAAGGTAGTGGATCTTGTATTTTCGTGAAATAAATTCATTAGTCGTCTTTAATTTTAACAAATGAAGTGTGCGAGGGCATAAAAATGGTTTGGTTAAAAATGCAAATAAATACACATAAATCCCTTACTGCCGGCAGCCTTTACCGGCACCCATCGGTTTCTCCACCTACAACACTAGAGGTCAACGAGAAACTTTTTTAAAGAAATTCTAGCTACAAAAAAGTTATTCGTTGCTTTCGGCGATTTTAATATTGACTTAACGGATGAAAAAATTCAGCTTGGAAGACTGTTGTGCAAACTAAACCTTTCACAAATAGTTGAAGAACCGACTCGCGTTACAAGAGTCTCTCAAACTCTCCTCAACCTGGCTATCACAAATAAACCAGCGGTAATACTTATTACAGTTATATCACCCTTTGTCGCCGATCACCACTCTGTAGAATATAAAATTAACATTGCAAAGGAAAGACAAAACTATCGTTCCATGACTTACCGCTTGAAAAGTAAATATTCACCGGAGCTGTTTCATGAAAACTCCTGTACAATTTCGCCGAATTTCAAAGTATGATGCAATCTGACGATGTGGACATTTAAGTTTCAATCTTTAACGAGAACTTTACAGCAGCTCTCAACGAATACGCTCCTTATATCACCAAAAAAACTAAGCTAGAACGGACTGTATGAATTACTAATGAAATTAAAGAACTGAGCAGAGTAGAGAAAATTTTCTTGCGAGAGTATAAAGAAGATAGGTCGAACAGTACTTTATACAAGAGATATAAAGAACTTGGAAAGATTCTTCGGAAGAAAATCACGCAAGCAAAATAAACTCACTTTCAACAAGAACTATTCAAGGCAAAAATAATCCAAAACGGACATGAGAAATCATTAGTGAGGCGGCTCAATGTAAAAATTCAGACCGCAAAAGTAATTTTGAAAATCCTTTTGAAAAAGCATCTGAGTTCAACACATTTATTTCAAAAGTAGGTGCTGAAATTTTCAATGAAGTTAGTAAAATCAGTCTGGGGCAACTGTCAGTTAAAAGTTCGTGCCCTACTGCACTTTTAAAGGCTGGTGCTCTGTGGAGGCCACGCCCTGTCGATTTACCAGAGTTACGGACTATTTTGTACTCATTGAAAAACATAAAAGCAGTCGGACATGATGGAATCAGCCTTCAGTATATCAAAGACAGTTTTCCAGTCCCATCCCCATTGATTCGTTTGATTATCAACACATCAATAGCAACTAATAAGTTTCCAAACCAATGGAAACATTCCATTATTACACCGTTGTAATGTGGCAAAATATTACACTGGTGGCAAAAATACAGCGTCAAATTGCAGGCCCATAAGCCTTTTACCTGTCCTGTCCAAAATATTGGAAAGAGTAGTAACGAATCAACTGTCATCTCAATTGGACGAGTCATATTTACTTCTTCGAAATCAATATGCCTATAGGAAGAACACTAGCACTCAAGACCCCTTAATATCACTGAAAAAATATACAGTGATTTCGATCAAAAAATGTATCACTTTTGCTGCTACTCGATCTCTCTAAAGCATTCGACAGCGTCGAACGTGATCAACTCCTACGAAAAATACTGAACTTAGGAGTTGATACGCATTGGTTTAAAAGCTACCTATCAAATTGGTCTCATGCAGTCCTCTTAGAAAAAAAGTTGTCCGCATTCGTTCAAAATAACTTTGGTGTCCCTCAAGGATCCATTCTTGGCCCGCTATTGTTTTCAATTTTCATTAACGATTTCCCTCCAATGCCTTCTAACACTCGAATCTCTATGTATGCAGATGATGTCCAAATTGCAATGACAAGCTCTGTAGCAGAAATACCACGGACGAAAAATGGAGCTGAAACCCTATTGATCAGCCTCAAGTCATGGTATGACCAAAATGGTCTCAAGCTAAACGCGAGTAAAACACAATTCATTATTTTCGGGTCAAAAGATTAAATAAAAAACATTCTAAATCTAGGTCTAACTCTCACAGTTGGATATGATAAATTCACCCATCAGAAGAAGTAAAAAATTTAGGTGTTTGGTGCTATAGAAACATTTCCTTCAAATCCCACGTTGATAAAACCTGTAAAATAATTCACGGGACTTTATTGTTTTTTAATCGTATAAAAAGTTTGTTTGACGAAGAATCTAGATTGTTGGCCGTTCAATCTTTGGCCTTATCACGTATTGACTACTGTGGCCTGGTTTGGGAAGATATACCGAAACATATTCGCAAAGATCTAAAAAAATGCATGAATTTTGCAATTAAGGTTATATGCAATGGTAAATTCAAAAAGAATGATCACGTAACTCCTCTCCTGAATAAGCTTGGCTGGGCTCCTATTCGGGAAAGGTTTCTGGCGCACAAAGCCCAATACGTATTCTCCTTGTTATACGAGTATCTTCCTCATAGCAATGCTGAAATAGTAAAATTCCATCCCCCTACCTTCATTAACCAAAAGCCGAATATAAGACATGATGTCTCAATCGAATATTGTTCATCTAACTTTGGGCAGAAAGCTCTGTCAGTATCAGGCGCCTCACTGTGGAACAAACTCCCCCAGATCATCAAAACCCCTCAAACACTAAGAGAATTCAAAACTATATTAGCTCTCTATCTTGCGTCTACACAAAAAGTGTGAACTGCAGTACGTACTGGAAAAGAAGTCAGGAATTTTTATTGCTAATTGTCTTACCTTTCGTTACATTATACAACAATCAAGACATATTTATAGTATGCACATGAGCAGTAAAGTAAATACCAGTTAGAGCACAATTCACCACAATTACCTTATAATGAACATATATTAAGACAAAAATTCAATAGAAGAGTTATTCCTTGACGAATTTTTGACTTACACAAACGACCAGGTATCGTTTAGATATAAATATCAGTTTTCTTAATCTACCCATATTGTAACCTATGAAACTAATTTTGCTCTGTTCGGGAGCATTTTAGAAATCCGTGTTTTTTTTAGTTCAACGGTTCAACGGTTTCTCGTCTCAAAGTATTCTCTAACGATATTAATCTGTTTTTAATATCAGCATTATCATCCTCCAATGACTGCGATGACTGTTTCAATTTTTCTATTTCAGTTGTATTTATGATTGTTCCTCTATCCTGTTCATGGAGATTATTTCTAAAAGTTTCATTGTATGAACTCATGTCATTGAATACTCTCTCGAGATTTGCGTAGTCTAATTTCATACTTTTTATTACTTCTTCTCCAACCTCATAATCTCATTTCTCAAGAAGTCTGTGTTTTCTAAAGTACCCGTACGATTCCCCTCTATTTTTTCCTCAGATATTCTACTGTGTTCATCGAGATTTGTCATAATTTAACTGAGTTTTTCTTGAAAACCTGTAGTATTCCCATCTATAGATGCTAGGATAGAATCACTTCTGAACTGATAATTTTCATTGATAAGGTTTTCTCTTACCTCTAAATATTTTCTGAGATGAAGCCTCAAATTTTCCAAAACATCGTCAACATGTTTTTTATTCGGAGCGTCAAATTCTTCGATTGGAAAAGAAATATTTGCAAGTCTTCTATTATTTAAATCAAAATTTTGATCTTCATCAAGATATTTAAAACCTATTCCAGGAGGTCCTGGATGTGAAGATAAAAATGATTTTTTTCCTTGTTGTCCAAAAATATTTACGCCAATTTTTTTTATACATAGAATTTTCAATTCTCTAAAATTTTTTGAACTCTCATTGATATCAAATAGTTTACTCGGTCACTCAAACTTTCCACTTCCTGGTTTAAGCTTACATTTTTATCAGTTTCATTCTGAATCATTAATTTGAACTGACTGATTTAATTCTGATTTGAAATGATGTCTCCTGAAAACTCCGGGAAAAGACTTTCTACATCCCTCAAGTTCTTAGCTAGTTCTTCTATTTTTCTTAATGGGACTGACTCTGCTCGTAATTCCATTATAATTTTGTTAAGATCATTGAATTTTTCTTCGCTGGATGAGGTTTTGGTTGACTCTAAAATTTTTAGCTTATTGTCAACTTCAACAAACGAGGGTGCTAAGGCTACAGTTCTTTCCATAACAAAAAGGTCTATCACTTAATTCAGTTAGTTGTGCCTCTAAGCTTTTGCTTTTTTCTTCAACAGTATTGTTCAGTGTTGATTCTAAATTCCTCAGCTTTTCTTCAATTTGATCATTTAGTGATGTCTGCAAGCTCATTTCTTTTGCATTCACAACATTGATTATACTAATTTCTTGTTCTTCAAATTCATTACTTATTAATTGGTTCTTTGAATCAATTTGATCATTAATTTTAGTTTCTAAAGTCTTCAGTTTTCATCCATTTGATTTTCTATAACTGACTCTTGATTCTTGAAATTTTCTTGAATCTCAGGAATTTTAACATCAATCAAATTGGTTATCTTAGAGTCCACCACCTCAAATTTAGCTTCAACTCCTTTAATCTGATCGGTTAATGCTGACTCTTTAACTAACAGCTTTTCATCAATTCTAGTTTCAATATCTGACTCTAGACTCTTCAATTTATCAACAATCTCTGGAATTTTTACATCTGTTAGGTTGATTATGTTTGAATCAATGTTTTCAAATTTGGCATCAATTTCATCGATTTTCTTCATCAATGTTGAGTCTATGCTTGATAGTCGTTCATCATTTGAAACATCATTTTTATTTGAACATATATTAAGACAAAAATTCAATAGAAGAGTTATTCCTTGACGAATTTTTGACTTACACAAACGACCAGGTATCGTTTAGATATAAATATCAGTTTTCTTAATCTACCCATATTGTAACATATGAAACTAATTTTGCTCTGTTCGGGAGCATTTTAGAAATCCGTGTTTTTTTTAGTTCAACGGTTCAACGGTTTCTTGTCTCAAAGTATTCTCTAACGATATTAATCTGTTTTTAATATCAGCATTATCATCCTCCAATGACTGCGATGACTGTTTCAATTTTTCTATTTCAGTTGTATTTATGATTGTTCCTCTATCCTGTTCATGGAGATTATTTCTAAAAGTTTCATTGTATGAACTCATGTCATTGAATACTCTCTCGAGATTTGCGTAGTCTAATTTCATACTTTTTATTACTTCTTCTCCAACCTCATAATCTCATTTCTCAAGAAGTCTGTGTTTTCTAAAGTACCCGTACGATTCCCCTCTATTTTTTCCTCAGATATTCTACTGTGTTCATCGAGATTTGTCATAATTTAACTGAGTTTTTCTTGAAAACCTGTAGTATTCTCATCTATAGATGCTAGGATAGAATCACTTCTGAACTGATAATTTTCATTGATAAGGTTTTCTCTTACCTCTAAATATTTTCTGAGATGAAGCCTCAAATTTTCCAAAACATCGTCAACATATTTTTTATTCGGAGCGTCAAATTCTTCGATTGGAAAAGAAATATTTGCAAGTCTTCTATTATTTAAATCAAAATTTTGATCTTCATCAAGATATTTAAAACCTATTCCAGGAGGTCCTGGATGTGAAGATAAAAATGATTTTTTTCCTTGTTGTCCAAAAATATTTACGCCAATTTTTTTTATACATAGAATGTTCAATTCTCTAAAATTTTTTGAACTCTCATTGATATCAAATAGTTTACTCGGTCACTCAAACTTTCCACTTCCTTGTTTAAGCTTACATTTTTATCAGTTTCATTCTGAATCATTAATTTGAACTGACTGATTTAATTCTGATTTGAAATGATGTCTCCTGAAAACTCCGGGAAAAGACTTTCTACATCCCTCAAGTTCTTAGCTAGTTCTTCTATTTTTCTTAATGGGACTGACTCTGCTCGTAATTCCATTATAATTTTGTTAAGATCATTGAATTTTTCTTCGCTGGATGAGGTTTTGGTTGACTCTAAAATTTTTAGCTTATTGTTAACTTCAACAAACGAGGGTGCTAAGGCTACAGTTCTTTCCATAACAAAAAGGTCTATCACTTAATTCAGTTAGTTGTGCCTCTAAGCTTTTGCTTTTTTCTTCAACAGTATTGTTCAGTGTTGATTCTAAATTCCTCAGCTTTTCTTCAATTTGATCATTTAGTGATGTCTGCAAGCTCATTTCTTTTGCATTCACAACATTGATTATACTAATTTCTTGTTCTTCAAATTCATTACTTATTAATTTGTTCTTTGAATCAATTTGATCATTAATTTTAGTTTCTAAAGTCTTCAGTATTCATCCATTTGATTTTCTATAACTGAATCTTGATTCTTGAAATTTTCTTGAATCTCAGGAATTTTAACATCAATCAAATTGGTTATCTTAGAGTCCACCACCTCAAATTTAGCTTCAACTCCTTTAATCTGATCGGTTAATGCTGACTCTTTAACTAACAGCTTTTCATCAATTCTAGTTTCAATATCTGACTCTAGACTCTTCAATTTATCAACAATCTCTGGAATTTTTACATCTGTTAGGTTGATTATGTTTGAATCAATGTTTTCAAATTTGGCATCAATTTCATCGATTTTCTTCATCAATGTTGAGTCTATGCTTGATAGTCGTTCATCATTTGAAACGATTTTTGGTTCAAGAGCACCGAACTTTTCAGATAATTCATAAATTAACGTCTCTAAGAATTTAACGATTGAGTCTACATCAGAAAATATAAGTTGTAAATCTGTTTTTAAAGTCACATATTTCTCATCATACTCGTTTATAATTGATTCCAATGCAGCTCTTTCATTTTTGGAAGCTTCAATTGTGTCTTCCAATGACTATATTTCAATCTTCAAGTAAACTTTTTATATGAACTACATTTTGCAAAAGTCCTTCAGAATCATTTTCACTATTTTCATGTTCATGATTTTCTTTGCAGGAAAGTAGAAAGACCAACTTTGCTGCATAAATATTTCCACAAGACATTTTTTAAAGAAAAAAATTAACTATAGTTTATTTTCTAAGAGCTAGTTGAGGTTTTATATAGATCTAAAAGAATTGCATGAAAGCTTTCATTTTCTAAACGCTTCAGCATTTCTAGACATAAATGTCCACAAATTACCTCACCTATTTTCTGGATTTTGTAAGTAGAGAAAATAATATCAACACAATCTATTGAGTAGTCTATAAATTCAATTGGATAAATCAAACCATAACTGTCAAAGTAATAGCATATGTTATCTTTCTTACACCAACAAGTCCAATGCGTTCCTAATCCTTTTTCGGTACCTAAATTTAGGATTCCGCATTCAGTTTTTAGAGGGTGTTTAGGTAAAGTATCTCTCATGTAAATACCTCGAACATTCGGAATTTTCAATATATATATGTAATATTCTAAATCATGTCTAGATAATGGTTTGTTAGGTATTACTTTTTTGGTGGTTTCAAGTAGAGGCCCTTTCCACAAGTTTTTTTTTCTCGGAGTTACCCGTATACCTGAACATTTTTCACTTTCCATTGCTTCATTATACCTTTTAGTTTCTGACAAGAGTTTATCATCAGCTTTTTTCTTACTAACTGCGGATGCTATTGCAGCAGCACCTCCAGCCAAAGAGCCAGCAACCCCAAGGCCAGCTAATAAAGCTGGAATTGTAAATATCAAACCCTCTTTCTTCGCAGTATGTTTAGAAACCAAATAAGTCTTTGTCTTTTTGCAAATAATACACAAACCTTTGACCAGTATCTTATTGTTCTTTGTAATTAAATATTGAGGTTTATTAGTATCAGTTTTCTTCTTACTTTTTACACAATACAGTTTTTAAACATTATTATGTGAATATGTTTTAATTTTTAATAGTTTAAACTCATTTTATCACCGTCAAATTGCAATCGAATTACTCTGCCAGGTAGAATCAGTGCATATGCATGTGTATCATCAGGAATATTAGTTTTAAATTCTGCTTTAATTTTAATATCAATTGTAGTTTCTTTGATACGTTCATTTTGTCTGCTGATATCAAACACATCGATGGGATACAATATTTAAAGTGTCTGTATTCGATAGCACAATTTTCATTAGAAACATAATCTATTAACATCCTATATGCTGTAGCATAATTGTTAGAATCGAAATCAATCTGTGAATTATAATCAGTGTTTCGTTCATTATTCAGCTGAACAAATGCATTCGTCAAGTTACAATGATCGCAAATTGCATTGTTTACAACTTATGAATTAGCTTTCTTAGTTTGGAATGCTAAAATTATATATCGAGGTCTTTGAGTTATATATCGAAGTCCAATCTAAGAATTTCTGTTGAGAGTTTACAATTGTTTCTTCCAATTGTCTATTCAAATAAGGAATAGGTAATGTTATTTTATCCTCAATTTGACGATATAGCTTGATTTTATACTCATCAGACAGTTTGTAAGCTGGCATTTTCCCAATTAATTCTGAAATAGTAATTTTACCATCAACTACTGGTTTGCATCTTTCTCATCCAATTTGAATATAGCATTAGAATTATCACCTCTTCTCAAAGTCAGAGCATGTTTCACTCCATGAATTACCTTCTTATAATTTTCACAAAATCCAAACACATGTTCGAGTGGGATAGCAGCGCTGAATTTCCCATTAGCTGAACTTAAGTAGTCATTTCGATCGCTAAATCCTTCGTTTGATTTTTCATTCTTCTTAGTATCAACGCTCCAGAAAAATATCATGTTTTCTTTTGCATTTCGCGGATAGCTGACTAATCCTTTTAGAGTTGTTGTAATTCCAGGGTAACTATAACCTTCAATTTCTTCATCTCCAATTCTGTAAGAAACTCTATTAAAGAAATGCATTAATCCATTGTTGGTTATTGATACTTTTTCGCCTTTAAAATTATAATCACTTCCATCTTTATTCAAAGCTCCTTCTATATAAATAAAACTTTTACTAGGTAATCCAAACTGATCTTGATTCTGGATAATGATCTTGATATCGTTATGTTCACGATTCAGATCAGTACCTATCTGTGGTTCATAGTTATGCGTTTCAATTTTTTAAATTGATTCATCAACTTTAATGTTTTCATTCCATCTCAAAGAATCCATTTTCTAAAGATAATTTTCTCAAATTATTTTAATTTCTAGATCTTAGGTGTAATCGAACAGTTACTTCTTCACCTCTAGTATTCAGAGAATGTCCATTTTGATCAGTAAGCCAAATTCTCGAATCATAGAGTAAAGGTTGATATATCGGTAAATAAATTGGTTTATTTGGATTTTCTACAATTTTATGTCCCGGTGGGACGTTTGGGAAAAAGGAATATAGAATATTATGCAAAGAACCGTTGAGGCATGAGCCGTTAATTGCACTACAATAAACGAGTTTAGCGTTAACAGACTTTATGTTCACTATATTAATACTTTCATGTTCTCCAACACCTTCTAAGATAATTTCTCCAAATCCTAACATGGCATTTAAAAATTTTTCTTCACTGAAAAATACTTTTAACGTAGATGAATGGAGAACTACGACGTATTTCAACGTATTAGTATTTGCTTTGATTTCAATAAAACCTGCTAATGTTTTTGAATGAAATCGTTTATACCTTCTTTTTCATAATAACCTGTTCGAAGTGTAATTACATTTTCAACACCATTTAATTCATAATAAAATTAATTATTATTTTCATCAATGTTAGGAATAGAATGATACATGTCTAACCAAACCAGTGCCATTTCTTGAAATTTATTTTTGTTCAATTCTATTGCTGGACGAAAGTTTATACCTATGTCACTTTTTCTAGCGCTAATTACAATGCTTTGAGATTCCATTTTTTAAACAATAAATCATTAAACATCTTTACTTCAGCAGTATTTAATATACATCGCTTTAAAAGTTCATGCGTAAGTATTTCCAGTTCATTAAAAACTCCTGTATTTCCAACGTTAAACGAACCGAACTATAACTGGTGTCTTTTTACAAGATCATTGATGTTAGATGGTAATACAATAATACCTGATCCTGAAACGTCTGAATCCTCTCTAGAAGGATGACGAGGAGGTATAGGAGAAGATGTAGGAGAAGTTATAGGAGTAGGAGTTGGTCTAAAAGTAGACCTTCGTGACGGGTTGAAAAATGGTCTCTGGCTTGTTGAAGGACTTTGGTGTCGACTAGAAATTGAGGATTCTACTACTCTTGGGTTTCTCAAAGGACTTGGTTCAGGGCTTGATTCACGACTCGATGGACTTGCTGATCTAATTGTTTTTACTACAGCTTGAGCTTTTCTTCGTTGAACCATTTGATTCAAGGGTTTGATAAATTTAGAATATTTTTCACCCCTATTTGCTTCATGGAACCGTCTTCCCTCAAATAAGCATCAGTTGAATACATGTCATAATAATTTCTTTTATCTTCATCCCTAAAATCAATAGGATTTTGCTTTGTTAACACATTCCCTGCGAAGGGACCCACCGGTGGTCACTTAGGTTATTTTCATAGTGCTGCTGACCCAACTGCAGTCACCAACTTATTGTTTATTAATACTCAATGAAAGCTTAATAAAGGCCAGATCCAGTTAATGTTCACTATTTTCAAAGTTGATTACCACAATTGACTTTAAATTCGAATTGAATATTAAACTTCAGTTTAACCCATCGCAGTTAACATGTTAATAGTTCCCACAACCCAGTTGTGCCTTGGTATACTTTATCTCCAATTTTCCAATCATTACCCAGAATACTTACATTTTTATTTCCTAGCATAACTTTACTTCCATCCCAACGAATGCCATAAGCTTTGTCATACTCATTTCCAGGTTTCCATGAAAGATTCAAGAAATTCTGCGCGATAGGTCCAACTACAGTGTTGGATTCAGAAGAGGGTAAAGCTAGTTTCTCAACAGGTTTTCCTTCGATAGATTCAAGTTTTTCATGAGGTAAATCTTTTATTGCCAACATAGTTTGTTTAGTTTCGTTCACAATAATTATTTTAGATAAAGGTTCAATCAATGGTCTGTAAACTTTTTTAACATCATGATATAAATCTTGTTCGATTATTTTATCATGTGTGATTTATTTTTTTAAACTCTTAGTTAAGTTCAGTAAATTTGATTTAGTTTTGATAGCAATCAAACCATTTTTTAAAGAGAAAAACTAAAAAAGACTTTATCTTAATATAAGTATACTCTAAACTGACATTAAGTTCAGTTGCTGAGATCCATGAAGGTTCATCATGACCTTTCCACTTGGCCAGAAGTTTTCCTTTACTCTTCCTAAAAATTTCCTCAATTGCATAAAAATCACTAGTATATTTTGATAGTTCTTATTCATAAAAACTTCCTTTTATTTCTTCACCTTCCATGTCTTTTAACCTTTAAGCAATTGGTTCAGTAGACAGTGTTTCGGATACAATGAATAACTCATTAGTGAAATTTGGCATATAACCCTTTCGGAGGTCTTTTCGTTTCTTGCTAATTCTTACTCTATCCCCAATTTTGAGTTTTGATTATGTGAAAGTTGGTTCGGTTGGAGGGAATAAGTTATCATAAACCTTTTTACTGTTCTTTTCCAATGATGCTTGGTTAGGTGTCATTTTAATTGTTTTATGATAGCTATTATTGTAATTTCGCATTAAATATTGTAAAATATTCACCCATTTTTTGGTTGTCATATGTGTGAAATATTTCCACATTTTAGTTTTTAACGTCATGTTGAAGCGTTCCACAACTTGAGCTGTGGTTTCATTTCGGAACTAAACCACTGAATGTTATGTTTCTTGAATAGTTCTTGAGTGGATTTATTTGTAAACTCCAAGCCTTTATCTGTCTGAACTTTAGAAGAAATTTGTGTTTTAAATAATTTTTGAAAAGAAGTTTTCATTTCTTTGCCTGTCTTCTTACTTATTGGAATCGCCCATGCATATATACTGAAAATGTCAATTACTGTTTAAACTGTAGTTTTTTCATTTATCTATATAGTTGTGCATGTCAACCAAATCAGCTTGCTCATCAATTTTTGAAACCTTCACCCTTCTCGTGTTAAAATTATGTTTTATCGGTTTATGTAGGGTGTAAGTTTATTGAGTTTCTAACCAATTTCGTACATGAGTCGAAGAAAAGCTAGATTTTTAACAAGTTGATTCATTCCAGTATAACCGGTTTTTGGATTATAATGTCATTCAAGATTTTATCGCTCACATCAGTGAGCGTGTTTATACATTTTTTGTCGAAATGCCCATACCTGCCCATGATTTCCCTGCCATAATTGCGTTAACTAATTTAGCATCTTGTCGAACGTATTCTGATTCATTTGGATCAGTTGCAATATCAGCGGCTCTTTTCGCTAAAATATCATCAGCATAATTTCTGTCTCTCGTTTTCGGATGTTGTGAATAAAATATGTCATGATTCTTACAAGCCTGATCGGGTGAGTTAACTCCTCGATAACCTTCTTGAATTCGCTTTTTCACCTTAGTTCCTGGACCGCAAAATGAGTAGGTATGTTTATTGTTGAATGAACCTTTCGGGATTTGTTCAGGTTGAATATTAGATGGCAATTTCAAATGCATTTAGGGAATGGAAGTTTCCTAAGCAATGTATTTACAATACCCTTCCCAGTTTTTCTTCATTACCTATTGATTTCGAATCACTCAAATACTTTTCATTTGCAACAGATAATAAATATTGGCTATAGAAGTCATTATTGTTGTAGACAATCATTCTTTAAACATTATTTATTGAATAAACTTTATAGTGATGTAATGCTAGTGTGTTGATACCATCTGGTAAAACATGTCGCTTGTCATCATTACCATTTAATGCAATCTTATTTATTTCTTTAGTGTATAATTCGTGGTTAACACTTTGGATATTGTACATCGTTTTGTATATTGTTTCATTATTCAATGCTCTTTTATATTCATCCATTGTGATGTTGTTCTCAGTTATGTTCTTACTTACACCTTTTGTTTTCTTACTCACGGAATTTTTTGTTTTGTAACAATTTAGTTTTGCTCTGAGACCAACGAATTCTTCAATTGGTATTCCACAAGTTTCGTCTTTCATTTTCCCAATTACTTTCATATTTTTAGTTCAATATAGGAAGTGTTCTTTGGAATAGTTTGATGTATCATACAAGTCTTTATTTCTTTCCATATCTTTGTACAAATCTTTCGTTTCGATATCATAACATAATGAATCTGTACCTGTAAACAACAACTTTGCCTTATTACCATATTTCTTTTTAATATGATGTGGGAAATTCCACAACTTCATTTTCATTTTCAGTTTTACTTTCATTAATAATCGACAAGGAACAAAGTCGTACACAAGTTTTTAATATTTTATTAAGGAGCCGTACAAGGTAGTTTATACCTTTAGGCCTTCAGAGGTGAACACATCTGTTCATAAGTAGTTTTAAGTTTCAAGTTTCAAAGTTTCAAGAGTGTGCGACAGTTGCTCAAAGACAGTAGGAAGGATGCTTCGCAGCGTCAAGGCACGGAAACAACAACCGAGCGGCATCTCAGCAGGGCAGAGCAAGGTGTGTTTTAACAGAAACGTTGCCGCCAGAGCGTGAAGCCAGAGTAAGAGGCCACATGCCGACCTGAAGCGAAACAACAACAAGGTAAGTTCAGATTAGGTACAAAAGAACAAGACCAGACTCAAAAGTACCATTGGCAGAAAACAATATCAGAATATCGATGTAGACAACACACCTACACGCACCCGCAAGGCCTAGGTGAAGTTGCACGTTAGAGGTGAGGAAGACGAGACGCTGGACTGAAGAAAGAAAACTGCCAGTGGAGTGGCCCCAGTGTCAATGGCACGGAACGTAGAAATCATACTGAAGACAAACAAAACCAAGTTAAACGAACGGTGCAACAAAAATAACGAACAAATAGAGCAAACAAAAACAAACAAATCCAAATGAGTCAGAATCAATATCGACAAATTAAGCCTGCAATAACTCACCCAAGTTTATTGCCACACTTGGTGAGTATAATACCACTTTTAGAAGAATGTTAGGAAATTTAGAGGAAAACAGTCAAAGGCAGGTGTTCAGGTAAGGACAGAAAGAATAGTTCAAGGTTTTAATTCGGTTGAAAGTCATAGGCCCAGAGGAAATAAATTATTAAACAGCTCAAGGATGAGAGGTAGCGCATCCAAGTATTAGGAGCTGATGTTAAAGAATTTAGGTTCACTGAGATATGAGCAAAGCTCAATCTCTAATATAGTACGGCGAGATGCCGTTAGTTCAATTCAAGTTCAATGGGATTTGAGCAAAGCTCAATCCCTAACAGTAGCGGCACTATGCCGTCAATTCAATATTTAAATTTTAATGTTTAAAACCCTGAACACCTTTAAGAGATTTAAATAAACCCAAAAATAAGCAAAAACTGAATAACAGCCACAGTCACGCAAACATAAAAATAGTTGAAACACAGAAGCAGCAAGAAATTAGAGATACTTAGGTATTGTGACAAATTAGAGGGTTGACACCGGGAGGACGACTCCAATGCAGCAACAGACCAGCGCTCACCTTAAATCCTAACTAAAAACTGAAAAACTCCACCGAAATTACTTCCCACTGACTGCAAACGATTGAAAACAACAGAAAGAAGCAAAGCGACTCGCCCAACTTCACGCCACGGTTCCGACTGACAAGTGCACCTCGCGAGCATGTGGGAGATTTTCCCACACACTCCCGGGGGCGGAAACTGATCAATTTAATTGATCCCTCATCCGCTCAAGACACCGCTCAGCCGCCACCCTTCTCGGCCTGGCCGCTTGCTCTGCAACATGGGAAGAAACATTAGGAGCCTGAAATTTTGTAATTTTATCAAGACTGAGTTCAAGAGGATACAATAACGAGATTGCGTAAACACCGGTGGTTTTATCGGGTCGCACAACCTCGACGGAACGAGTTTTTCCGTCGGTTCCAGTGAACAACTGGCTAACTCTACCTAACGACCACAGAGGCCTAGGTTTTGTCGTAGACGAGATAAGGACAATATCTCCAATTTTAATGGTATCTTCCCATTTAGGCTGATACACGTCTTTATTAGTTTCACGAAGCGAGAGCAAATATTCCTCATACCACAGTTGTTTAAACCGGTCTAAGGCGTTTTCTCGCAATTCCAAGGTCTTTTTTAACTCCTCTCTAGAAGGCAGGTTGGGTTCACCCGTAAAGGTTGAACCAAAGGAAAGACTAGAATTATCAGTAGCACCGAACTTCACAAACGAGTTTGGCGTTATGAAAGCCTGAGAAAGATCGTCAGTATTCAAGTAAGTTAAAGGCCTACTGTTAATAGCATTCTGAACATCGGCCAAAATTGTCAAAAAAGCGAAATATTCCATTTTACTTCGGCCAATGCACTTATAGAGACAACTCTTCACAACTTTAATTAACCTCTCCCATGCACTGCCATACCATGCCGAATACAAGGGAATTTTAATATGCTTTACGTTATTTTTAACCAAGTAATCCAAAATTAAATCGTTAGAACTAGATGAATTCAGCAAGTCGGCAGCCTGTTTAAACGAGGGTGCGTTATCGCTATATAACGCTGTAGGTACACCATACCTCGAGCTGAACCTTATGAAAGCTGAAAGAAAAGAGTTAGTGGTCATATCAGGCACAAGTTCTAAGTGAATGGCTCTGACGCTGAGACATGTAAAGATAATTAGATACATTTTAGTGCCAGTCTCGCCCAATTTTACGTTAAAGTGTCCAGTGAAGTCGACACCTACATGTTGGAAGGGCTTGATGAAGTTCACTTTTCCGCTGATGTAATCAGTGGGTTTAGGATAACGGAACGCTACGGCATTGTATCTTTTACAAAGTATGCACTGTTTAATTACGGCTTTAACTAACGGCCTGGGCTTAGGCAGCCAATAGCCCATGTTCCGCAGCGCGTTCAAGGTTGACGAGACACCCAAGTGCTTACATTTCTGATGACAATGTTCTATTACCAATTTAGTTAAGAAGCTGTCTCTGGAAAAAAGAATTGGGTTAGTAACATCGTACGATAAGCTAATGCATTTTTGCAGACGACCTTTGGATCGTAATAGACCGTCATCATCTAGGAACAAATTTAGATTTTTAACCAATGCGGGCGTAGAGACGCGATCGGAGCCAGCAAGGAATTTTAATTCAGGTTCGAAATGTCGAGCCTGCTCTATTTTCAGCCAGTACAAGCGAGCTTTTGCTCTGCATTCTAAGTGAGAGACTGACTCACGTCTGCAATTGCTTGCAAATTCGAATAGTTTGGCAGTTACGCTAATCAATTTGTCAAGGCTACTGTATTTATCAACAGGAAACACGGGCATTGCAATACCCTCTCTCTCTGCCTGAGCAGTACAGATAGCTACGTACTTGGATTTTACAGGCAGGCAATGGAGAGGAGATTCAGGCCAGATTATCTGATCATGAGACAAGAATTCAGGGCCATGCTTCCAAAGATTCAATTTTTTGTTCAGCTCTTTATTTGTCAGGCCTCTCGTCAGTAGGTCTGCTGGGTTCATTTCCGAAGGAACATATTTAAATTGACATTCAAGGCCATGTTGTTGCAAAATCAAGTCTCTAAATCTGAGAATGTCTTTAACTCTATTATTGGCGAAGAGATTCTTCGTCTTGACATGGCCTTTAAAAATCCAAGATAGCACAATTTGTGCATCAACACCAAAGGTTATGCTCGTTACTCGAGTGTTCAAGGATTTGAGCACATTAGGTAAACACTTCAAAGCAAGGAAGACAGCTAGTAGCTCTAGCGTAGGGAGAGACTTTGTTTTCATTGGGGCAATTTTATTTTTAGAGAAAAGCAGATTAGAGCGATACGAACCTCCGTCCGACACAACGGCGTAAATTGCACAACCGTAGTGAGTTTTGGAGGCATCTGTGAAAACTACCAAGCGCACGCTTTCATCGGAAGCAAACACCTGGCGTTCAAAGGCAAAGGAGCCCAACTGCTCTAATTCCCGACGCAAGGAAAGCCACCTGGCCTTCAAGTCGTCTGGCAATTCCGCATCCCACGCGATTCCGAGCCTCCACATGTCCCTCATTAAGGTCTTTCCTTTTACAGTTATTGGGCTCATGAGACCTAAGGGGTCGAAACATTTAGCGATGCAAGAAAGCACGAATCTTTTGGTAATTTTAGGAGACTCTCTGTTCGAAGGCGGAAATGCAATTCGAATGCGGTCAGTTTCAGGACAATAATTATAGCCTAACACTTTCACCTCAGTATCTGCATGATCACTGGCTAAGCCATCTTGCAAGAAGGCGTTCTGCAATTGAGGGGCATTAGTACACCATGATCTAAGGTCAAACCCTCCTGACTTCATACGTTCAAGCGCAGTTGCGCAGATATTTTTAAGTTCTTTTTCATCGTTACCTGTAATAAAGAGATTATCTACATACATGCAATTAGTCAGGAAATGGTTACACATGTCGTCAGGAAATTTCTCAAGATGATGTTTAATGACATAATTTAAGATGAACGGACTTGCTATGAACCCGAAAACTATAGTAGTGTAACGGTAAAGGACCAATTTTCCCCCTCTTTTCCATAGCACACAGAATTTGTCACGGTCAGACTCAGAACTAAGCTTAATCTGAAGGAAAGCTTTCCTGATGTCAGAAAGCACAAGGTATTTATCTTTACGTAAATTAATTAACAAGTTGAACAGATCACTCATCAGATCAACCCCAGGAAAAGAAGCCTCATTAAGGGAAGGGCTATCATTGGTTTTTAAGGAACAGTTGAGGACAGGGCGCACCTTGGTTGTACTTGGGGAATCCCTAACGACTTCCCTGTGAGGAATAAAAACCCTCGCCCCAGTTCTAGAGGAATCCAAAGGAATTTCCTCAATGATGCCCTCTTCCAGCTGCTGCTGAAAGACTGCATCATATTCCCCATAAAGGCCCTTTTTCTCAAGTCTGTCAACTACTTTATTCAACACTGCTCTAGCTACAGCGAAATTATCAGGCACATCTGAGATTCTCTCATTCCATGGCAATTTTACGTGATACTTTCCATCCGCAAACTGAATGTCATTTTTAAATTCTGCAACTTTCTCTTGGTCTGAGAGTGCAGCTGGTTCATCATTAGAAATGCCTATGGATTCTAGGCAAAAGATTTTATCTAGGTGACCTTCTACGTCACTCTCTTTCAAAATGCTATGAATTGGATCAGGTCGCGAAGCGGATGGATTGAGTACGAAATTGACAGTGGAACTCAAGGTTCCGAGAGAAGTTTGCATCTCTGCATAGAGAGAGGAAGCTTGATCTCTGGTCAAGAAACCCTCAACATGCCCAAATGGAATAATTCCAGTACCGCATTGAAAAGCGGATCCCTTCATACAGGAAATCATTGTCAAGTTAGGTAAATACGGCAGGACATCAGTGCCCAGGACACCTTCAACCATAACCGTATCAGAGGTTTGAGACAGAAAGGAATCGAGCAAATTGTACCCAGTCGACAAGTTCGTTACAGCTTTACCTAAATAAGCAACGTCTAACGACAATCTTAACGAGTCATCGACAAGAATGGGCAATTGCACTTTCGTGTCTGGGGAAAATTCCAGATCCAAACTAACTTCCGAGAACTCTTTCGTTCCTTTCTCTAGGAATGTATTAACACTGTAAGTCATTGTTTGACGGCCTGGAGGAAAGTTCATTTTATCAAGAACGCTACCACTAATATAGGACCTCTGGGAGCCAGTGTCCAGCAAGAAACGCACAGGAGTAGCAATATTGCCACGACTCACGTTAAGCGAAATCGTGGGCAAGATATACAGAGATTTAGACTCGGGTGACGAGTTCAGACACAAATTAGTTTTAAGGTCACGAAACTTCCCTCTAGGGCACAAGGCTGCAATGTGTGAATTACGCTTACACAAAGAGCATTCAAAGTCAAGTTTCCCGGGACACTTCTCCCTGGTATGTTTCGTGCTGGTACACTGGCCACAAATTTTAAGTTCATTACACCTATCTACTCTACTCTGGTAAGAAGGATAGGCTTCACAGTGAAGCATGTTATGGCTCATGCTTGAGCAAAATTTACAGGTTCTTTTCCCAGAGGTAGACAAAGTAGAGTTTGCAAACACCTGTCTAGGTGGGAGAAACTTCGGTTTCACTCCGGTATCAACCCTAGTATTCTCTACACGACTAGTTTTATCGGTTGACTTAAGAAAAGGAGTACTTCTAATTCGGAGAGTTTCGATAACCGAAACGTAGTTGTCAAAAACGTCTGTCAGAGACGGATAGTTATTGTCTAACTTAGTGACCAACGCATGCTTGAAGGGATTAGGTAATTTGGCGAAAATGATATTGCTGACTACGATACCTGCTACACGTTCTCCTAAGATATCACAATCGTTCACACGCAAATCTGCCAAAATACTTCTCACCTCACTCAAAAACATCTTAGTTTCTTCAAATGAAGAATCAAATTTACATTTCAAGTTAACTAATTTGATGCACAATTTATTCACTAGGGCATCCTTATTCAAAAATTCTTTTTCCAGTAGCTCTAGAGCAACACAGTAATTCTCGTCGGTAATGCTTAGATGCTCAACAAGCTTAAGGGCATAACCCGACAAGAAACTTTTAAGGTAAGTCAGCTTTGCTGAGGAAGACAAATTGTCACGCTGGCCTACGGCATCATTGAATTGAGTTAAAAATGAGAAGTATCTCATATGGGCTGCCCCTTCCCCATTGAAAGTTCCACATTTTAATTCAGGTAATTTAACCTCTTGCACGAACTGCCGTGGCGTACTAGACGACTCTGTTTTGGTACTGGCTTCCAAGTCATTCATCATTACTTTTAATTTGCATTCGACATCGGATGCATAGTCAACCTGACTTGAAGCTTCTACCTCTACGGAGTCCCCATCCACCGAACTAGACAGCATTTCATCTATAATTTTCTCGTCAAAAGCTCTCACCTGATCCAGAGACCGCCGGATCTCTTCACAGCAGATGCGGAGATGCACAGCGTCCCGGTCCGTCACAGCCAGCGCGGCACGCTGGAGGCCCCTGGTGATCTTGGCGCGGTACACGCTACGCTGTTTCGCTAGGGAGGGCTTGGTCATGGTTACGGATTACATAGAAAGGAGATAGATAAGATAGATGATAGTCAAAGCGAAGCAAGAGAAAGTTAAAGTTTATCGAGCAACCGTCTTGTCAGTAAACTTGGTATTAAATTGTGGGAAATTCCACAACTTCATTTTCATTTTCAGTTTTACTTTCATTAATAATCGACAAGGAACAAAGTCGTACACAAGTTTTTAATATTTTATTAAGGAGCCGTACAAGGTAGTTTATACCTTTAGGCCTTCAGAGGTGAACACATCTGTTCATAAGTAGTTTTAAGTTTCAAGTTTCAAAGTTTCAAGAGTGTGCGACAGTTGCTCAAAGACAGTAGGAAGGATGCTTCGCAGCGTCAAGGCACGGAAACAACAACCGAGCGGCATCTCAGCAGGGCAGAGCAAGGTGTGTTTTAACAGAAACGTTGCCGCCAGAGCGTGAAGCCAGAGTAAGAGGCCACATGCCGACCTGAAGCGAAACAACAACAAGGTAAGTTCAGATTAGGTACAAAAGAACAAGACCAGACTCAAAAGTACCATTGTCAGAAAACAATTTCAGAATATCGATGTAGACAACACACCTACACGCACCCGCAAGGCCTAGGTGAAGTTGCACGTTAGAGGTGAGGAAGACGAGACGCTGGACTGAAGAAAGAAAACTGCCAGTGGAGTGGCCCCAGTGTCAATGGCACGGAACGTAGAAATCATACTGAAGACAAACAAAACCAAGTTAAACGAACGGTGCAACAAAAATAACGAACAAATAGAGCAAACAAAAACAAACAAATCCAAGTGAGTCAGAATCAATATCGACAAATTAAGCCTGCAATAACTCACCCAAGTTTATTGCCACACTTGGTGAGTATAATACCACTTTTAGAAGAATGTTAGGAAATTTAGAGGAAAACAGTCAAAGGCAGGTGTTCAGGTAAGGACAGAAAGAATAGTTCAAGGTTTTAATTCGGTTGAAAGTCATAGGCCCAGAGGAAATAAATTATTAAACAGCTCAAGGATGAGAGGTAGCGCATCCAAGTATTAGGAGCTGATGTTAAAGAATTTAGGTTCACTGAGATATGAGCAAAGCTCAATCTCTAATATAGTACGGCGAGATGCCGTTAGTTCAATTCAAGTTCAATGGGATTTGAGCAAAGCTCAATCCCTAACAGTAGCGGCACTATGCCGTCAATTCAATATTTAAATTTTAATGTTTAAAACCCTGAACACCTTTAAGAGATTTAAATAAACCCAAAAATAAGCAAAAACTGAATAACAGCCACAGTCACGCAAACATAAAAATAGTTGAAACACAGAAGCAGCAAGAAATTAGAGATACTTAGGTATTGTGACAAATTAGAGGGTTGACACCGGGAGGACGACTCCAATGCAGCAACAGACCAGAGCTCACCTTAAATCCTAACTAAAAACTGAAAAACTCCACCGAAATTACTTCCCACTGACTGCAAACGATTGAAAACAACAGAAAGAAGCAAAGCGACTCGCCCAACTTCACGCCACGGTTCCGACTGACAAGTGCACCTCGCGAGCATGTGGGAGATTTTCCCACAATGATTATAATGGAAATCATACATTAATGTTTTACTAATATTTAATACAGATAACCCTACGTAGATTGGTTTATCTAATTTCAGTTTTTGTATTGGATATGACATGCTATCAAATTTTCTGAAAATATTTTAAAACTGTTGAAGTTTGGTTTATTTGCTAATTTAATTAATTCTTTCTCTGACTTTACTAACCACACATCTACTCTATTTCTAATGTTTTCCATTGTTTTACCAAATACTGAATTGTTTATCAGCTTGTAGAAGTCTTTTTCAACTTCAGATTTAGCTTGCGGACGAATTTTTGTGTTGATATCAATATATGATTTCATCCATGGACTTTCATCAAACTCTGATATTCTGTGAATTTTCTCTAACTTCAATCCTAAATCTAGATATTGTGTTAGAGATTTAAGATGTACAACATATTTTTCGCGTTTCCTAAGAGTGGAACTAATTTATTTACATCGTTTACTTTGATATTTTCTGGAGCTAATGGTAAATCATTATGTAAATCATGTAAGTCTTTCGGATAACTTAAATCAACTTCTAATATATAACCTTTATCTGCTTTGAGTTTCGACTTTGGATCTTTCCATTTAAAGTTTCCCGTAGGTAATGATCGACACATAGCCCAGCCGTAGAGATTATTTGCATCTATATATGTGATAAAACTATTTGGTTTTCCTTTATCGAATGTTTCTGGAATATATGGATTGTTTGCCTTTGCATATCGTGTTGATATTGTAGAAATCCCACCTCTTGTTCCTTTTTAGATGAATAGGAGCATATCAGGATCTTCAAACAAGTCCAATTCTATTTTTGTATGTTTCAGTAAAGCTTCGAAAGACAATCCTGGAGCTGTAAAATAAGGTGCTGGATCTAGAGAATAAGTTTTCACACCTGTTTGTCTAAATTGTTCAAATTCTTCTGATAATAATGTATCGACTTGTAGGTATAAATTATGGCAATCTTTGAATATTTTACGATTAAAAGCTCTCCATACTTTAAGTGTATACTGATATTCATCTTCTGAAATATTTTTATTATTTAACCTACTGTGTGATTCACTTTTAGCTGGTAAACTTTTACAGTCCATTTTTTCATAACTATTTACATATTCATTCGGATAAATACCTTTTTGTTGATCAGTTCTAATTGTTCTTCATTGAGAAAGAACTTCGCCAATTCTTTGTACTCGGATAAATTTTCGAAAGTTTTCCCAGAGACGAAGGTATAAACCTGTAGCTGTCTAAGAACCGTAAGTCTCTGGTGATATCTTTAATTTTCCCTGTATGTTTACGTACATAAGAATCAACTTTCATGGTTTGTGTATAACTAATATATTCTTCATCTGTTTTTGGAATAACGTTAAACTTTCCGGATATATTTTCCAATTCTTTTACGAACAAATGAGCATCGTAATTAGACAGATTATGTAAAAACAACGGAATAAAATTCGGATTCCTAATTTTTAAATTACATTTTAAATGAGCTGGACCTCTGTAATGCTTTATGTGGAGTGTAGCGAGATATTATTGCCGTGATGAAAAAAAACGGTAATAGAATATCGAGAAGACTAAAAACTGAAGTTGAAAAGTTAAATTTCAGAGACTTAACATATCCAGTGAAACCTAAAGATATCGATAAATTTGAGAGAAACAATAATGTGTCAACAAATGTTTACAACTTCAACTCTGATGTTTGTGAAATTTTTCGATATGCCGATAAACTTGCCTGTATTCATCCATGCGGATGAAAATATCTTTTCATTTTTTTTCTTTCTATTGATAAAATTGAACTAAAATTGCTAATTGTATTTTCATATTATCAAACTTTTGCTCTCTCAAAATTGATCTCACAACCGGTGTCATATTCCTCATGAAAACTGTCGGATATATAACTGATGTCAGTGAACATATATTCCAGGCATTTTTAATTTATAACACATTTTTTTCCTTTGAATTTACAGCCATAAACGTTTCTAAAATGCTTCTTTCGTTTATTATGTTGTTGTAGATTTCTAACTTCTACTTTACATATCTTACATATCTTTGTCTCATAATTGTAATGACCTGTCATATGATTGTGGTCTCTAACTTTATAGTTCTCTTCTGTAAATTCTCCGCCACACACATAGCATCTTGTGGCTTTTTTATATTTTTTGAATTTATCTGATGGTAAATACATTTTCTTATTTATTTTCAACAGACTATAAATTCTCTTGGTTTCTTTTTCTAAATATTCTACAAACTTTTGGGCAGCAACTTTACCATTATATATATATCTAAACGGGAATATTCATCGGCTTCAGATTTTGTATAGCAACAGAATGAATTAGGATTGTGCTTCTGAATGTTCACGGTGTAACTTGAGTTTTGATTTGGTTAACACGTATCTATTTTTGTCAACGTTGATTCGAAATCACCATAAATTGCAAAAGGATGCCTAATTGTTTTTTGATAATATTGAAATTTTTATTTACCTCTTTCACGTACATAGTTTGTTGGAGTGTGAGCTGAGCAATCATTAATGTAGTTTGTTAACAAACATTCTTTTGTGAATGGCCATAAACAATATGGACAGACAAGTTTTTTATGACCATCTTTAGTTTGCATAAATGGACTTAATGACTTCATTAAAACATAATGACTTTTATTTTCGTCTGTTATCAATAAAAGTGATATAACATCTTCATTTTTTACCTTTGTTATTCTCAGAGTTGAAGTTGTAAACATTTGTTGACACATTATTGTTTCTCTCAAATTTATCGATATCTTTAAGTTTCACTGGAAATGTTAAGTCTCTGAAATTTAACTTTTCAGCTTCAGTTTTTAGTCTTCTCGATATTCTATTACCGTTTTTTTTCATCACGGCAATAATTACTCGCTACACTCCACATAAAGCATTTGGTCTCGGTATTTTTAATATTAACTAGTTTATAAGTTGACTTATGAAACTTTTCAGGTAATTTTGTATAAGTAGAACATTTGATAGGTTATTTTTCAATAATTTTTACATTGAAATGTAGTAATTTATCTGTTATCCAGCCAGAGGATTTTTTGTATATTCTTCAATCTTTCTAATAGCTTCTTTATACAGATCCTCAATGTTTGTGAAGTTTTTCGATATGCCGATAAACTTGCCTGTATTCATCCATGCGGATGAAAATATCTTTTCATTTTTTTCTTTCTATTGATGAAATTGAACTAAAATTGCTAATTGTATTTTCATATTATCAAACTTTTGCTCTCTCAAAATTGATCTCACAACCGGTGTCATATTCCTCATGAAAACTGTCGGATCTATAACTGATATGTCAGAGAACATATATTCCAGGCATTTTTAATTTATAACACATTTTTTTCCTTTGATTTTACAGCCATAAACGTTTCTAAAATGCTTCTTTGGTTTATTATGTTGTTGTAGATTTCTAACTTCTACTTTACATATCTTACATATCTTTGTCTCATAATTTGGATCAGAAATTAATCTTTATTTATGTTTTTAATATGCCTAGTAGATTCTTGATGTGTGATAGACTAGAGACAATTATATTACATATATTACAGAAATCTTTGTTTCTATCAAAATACAGGTCCGAGATTAATAGTTTACTCACGTTTTTATTGTGTTTAATACTTTTCTCATGTCTTCTTAAGGTTATGATGTAAATGTTACAAATATTACAAAAATTGTTACTTGAAGTCATTTTTACTGAAATTTTCTTAAAATCACTATGCCTTTTTGTATTCTTAGTATTAGATAGATGTGATACATCAAATGGTTCTATTTTAATAAATTATTTCCTCAACATATTTCAAAAATTTCAATGTATTTTTCAATGTAAATTTTAAAGTATTCTGAAAATTTATTTCAATAAAAATGAAAAGCAATATTCCATATGAACTAATAGATGCTCAAAAAATTGTAAACTAGATGTACTTGCTTTATTTACAACTGGGTTTTGAAAAAACACTTCTTCTAATTAAATGTGAAAAATTCCCTAGAGATATTAAAATATACAACTGTTTAGTATATGATGGAGAAAATATATTTTTCAGCAAAGGTAGCTCTTTCTCTCGTTATTGCCTGAGACAACCAATGAAAAAGAAAAACACATTGAAGAATAATTATACTTAATAAAATGGAAGATATTATAACAGATATTCAAAGAGAAGTTGTTCTCAATACTACAAACATAAATCAATTACAATTAGATGTTGATCAAATTCAAACTGATATCGAATTAAATAGGGAAGATACAAATCAATTACAGTCACATATCAATCATCTTGAAACATTATTCAGAGACGTTTCTTATGAAGTAGCAGATTTAAAAACAATGTTTACAATTGCAACAAACAGAAAATAAATTGTGGAAAATGGGTTTTAGTGTATTAGTTATATAAAATGGTGTATACGTGGAAAGACAGTAAAAAATAATAAAAAAAATCAATTCATTTTCCCTTCTCTTGGCTTGAGATGTCTCATCGTAGGGAGATCAAACTGTGGTAAAACTTCTTTATTAGTAAAGTTTTTGTTAGAAAAATGTGTCGATTTTATTGATCTTTTTCTGTACAGTAAATCAATACATCAACCAGAATATAAATTTTTCTGTACATCAACCAGCCGACGCATTTCACACCATTCATACAGACTTCTGATTCCATGTAATATATTTGGGGTTGTCTCTCTTCAACTTAACGCATCGTTCACAATTCAACTATGGCCACTCGTTGAATTGCACAGACACGGTTCGTTCAAGAGCCACGCGTGGGCGGCAAGACATCAAGAGCAGTACTCGTACTGTTACATGTCCTCGAAACCATGAAAACCCTTCCGGGAATCTCAGGAATCAAACCTTCAGCTGCAATGGTTTCCATAACGCAAACCCAACACTTTGATCTCTGAGCTAAAGATTTCCTAATTTAAATTGAGAATTTTGGACAATTTAACCTAATTTTTTCTGAATACGGAAGAAAAAATGCTTCGATTTTTACAATTAACAGTCATGTTAATACTTTAATTACTTTCATTCAGAATAGAGAAAAAAAGAGTATTTACTTAATTTAGGCATCAGTCCTACCTATGATCTGCCATTTACCATCGATAAGTATCTTTTATACCGTTTTGTTAACTTAGAAAAATTTCACGTAAAGCGGGACTCTACCCGTGACGTCTCGACCATAGCTTCCAGCGACAGCGTCTTAGTGCATGCGGCTACCGCAATAGATGGAGATTAGGTGAAATTAATGGGCATAATTTTTACATATTTCTTCGTTTTATAAATTATATCATTTTAGCACCTCTCCTCAACGTTCTATTCATAATTTTAAATTCAATTTTGTTTGCTTTCAATAGTTTTTTTACATAATAGTTCAAAAGTAAACCATCAATGATTAAAGTTTTGACAAGTCTACCACGAATTCTCAGTTCATTTTCTATGTACGCCTTAGAAAAAATAGCTGAACGGGAAACGAATTTGAATTTCGAATAATTTTTGTAAATAAGGAAAATGGTAAAATGGAAATAGTTTTTAATGATGAAACCCTCATGGGTAGATTAAGAAAATTGAAATTTATATCCAAAAGATACTTGGTCGTTAGTGTAAGTCGTTTCTGGTTATAAGAAAGTAAAAAATTCGTCAAAGAATAACTCTTCTATTGAATTTTTGTCTTGATTTATATTCATTATAAGGTAATTGTGGTGAATTGTGCTCTAACTGGTATTTCCTTTACTACTCGCATGCAATATGATTACTTGTATGTGAATATTAAGTACATGTATGTACGCACATGTGACGCTCGTATGTATTTATATGTGTATATATGTTTACGGATATATATATATGTATGTGTGAGTGTGTCTATATAGGTCGAACATATTCTCCTCCTCAAATGCTCATGTTAATCTTGTGTGACAAAAGTGCCGTCCCTTACACTCTTTGAGTATACTTTGGCCACACTATTTTAGGTTGTTTTGACTTTCTCGTTTTGTCCCAACAATGTTGAAAATGTTATGTTTGGCATTGTACAACGATCCTTCTCATCTATTTGAATCAGGTAAACTTTTTGTGCCAAATCTACTAGCATTTGAAGTTCAAAATTTGTGTTATTGTAAAATCTTTCATTTTATCCGACCCAGTTATTTAGCTTACTAGTTGATACGAAACAGTGCAAAATTGCCTCTAATATCAACCTTGCAGCTTGAAGGCCCCCTCACACCTGCAAATCTATCTGCAAACATATCTGAACTGGTGCTGAATTCGTGCGTTTGTACGCTCATTTCAGGTTGGCACAGACTGTATGAGGCAGATGAGCCATGCTTGATAATTTTGGAGCGACCGGCTGCAAACCTTGACACCACGTCAGTGTCACGCCAGCCTTCGTGTGTGGTGCACGACTGTACTCTGCTTCTCTCCCTCCTTATGCACTTCAATAAGCAATTTCTTATTTGTATGTTCACTACTTTTTAGGAACTATTCTTCAGCCCATTTTGAGCGAGCTTTTACATCTCTTTTATTTCTTATTCATTGCAACTATTGCGAATCCTATCAATAGTAGGAACTCGCCGTCTAGAGTCGCTATTCTTGTGCGTACTCTCCACCTAGCTGCTACTGGTATACTGAAGCGTGCGCCAGTCTTTGTCAAGTTTGCAGTGTGTTGTTTGCATCGTGTGAGGGGCCTTGAGACCGACAAACCAAATTCAGTTCAGATTGTCTGCCAACATATTTGAACGTGTGAGGGGGCCTTAACACTCAAATTAACTTGGATCTATCCGTTTTACTTTCAGCCACAATCTCTCATTTCACTAGTTCCAACGTTCGTAGGCTCAAATTTCAAGGTGGGAGTGCACTAAGCAGAGTGTTTTTAACAACGCATCACATGCACAATGTTTTCTCGACCACTTGTAATAAAATCCATTGTTAAAATCAGACAAACGCAACGAAGGGAATGCATTTTCTACGTGTTTTCTCGTAACCATTTGTTTAAAAAATAAACCGGTATAAGTATTACGATCCCCAAGTGTAGATATCAAATCATGTTCAAAATTTTGAGATATTTGAAAGCACTTTTCGCTCATATTAAAACATTTGAACATGCGACGTAGTTTATTGGCAATTTTTACTTTCCTGCGCTCGTGTGGGCATTAAGACGAAATCATTTTCGGTGTTTAACTTTTCGTATTGTTCCAGCTATGCAGTAAATATTATGGATTCATGATCCAATAAACGCGCGCGCACCCTAACAAGAGTGTCTTCAATTATGTGTCACAGGGATTTTGTTTTATTTTCTAAGTTACCTATACGGGCAGAGGTTAGAGATACGCTGGTGAACTGCGACGTTTACTGGTAGAGATGTTGTACAGGTAGGGACGCGGACCAAATGCGCGGGCCCTAATGAGCTCACCGCTTATAAGACCTCTGAGGTGCTTAGGGTAGGGGGGCGTGCTCGCTCGCACATTACCTCCTCCTTTAACCGGATAGGTATTCAATTATAAATAAAAAAATTTTATTCGGGCGGAAAAAAACAAAAAATTTAATTTCAAACACCAAATCCGCCTCACATGTGTGTATTGCTCAAAGGTAATTCTATTAACTCGGAAATACACGGGTACATAATTGAATCGTGGTTCTTCACCCTTAAGAGATCAATACGAATAAATTTGGTAAATTTAGTAACAGTTCTTAGCTAAATAATTATCAATAATACTTGGCAACACAAGCTGCGAGTATAAAGGCGGCGGAAGCCACCTAACATAATGCCTTTATCATCAACGTTGAAAAGAAATAAAAACTAGCTGCTAGGAAAACAACAGCACAACTAATGAACTTACAATATACTTACTTACGTCAACAAGACACAGCAAAGGGAAGTAAATGAAACGCCAGATAATCTCATTAAAACAACCAATGGTCCAAGCGAATTATTTCGACAAATAATTTCGCTTCTCTCGCAATTAAAAGTGTAATGTCGCAGCAATTTTTCAATGTCGCAACAATTTCGTAAATGACAAACAATTTAGACATCAAGTAATCACAAGGATAACTTCGAAATCGTGGCCACAGCAAATACCTCTACAGTAAACATCATCAATTTGCTTGAACATCGTTACTTGACGTTAGTAAGGTCAAGCATACATACAAGTACTACTACTAGCAACTAAATTAATGTCGTGATTATAAGGATTATAGATTAACTGCAAAGTAAAACACGAGTTCCTCGGCAAGGCAATTTCGGAAAATTTTATAATGAACAACGCTATTACCTCGTAGGTAATGAAAAATAATTCAGAAAAGATAATGAAACTAGACGGACATCAAATTAAAGAATCATTAAAGTTTTTACCAAAAGAAAATATTGACGTTAGATAATGATTACAAATCGTCGTATGCGTTTCCGTAGACTTCAGAATAGAAGTTAAAGTTATTGTTATCATACGCGTATGTTATTGTTATTGATTTTTATAATGGTAAAGCCAAACATCGCACCATTTAGAACAGAACTTTTCCACTATTAGTTAAAACAATAATCGGAATAAACAGAGTGCCGCAGACTCGTAAGACTTAAATCTATAGGTAACAATGATATAGAATGTGGAGTAAGATATAAGAAAATACGTAACAAAATCGAACACACGCTAGTTTAGAACATCAGGTATGAATATGAAAATCAGGTTTCGCACCCTGCAAAAATAAAAGAATAATCACTGAACCGTTTCAAATTATCGTAATGTAAGCGTAATAAAATGTAAACAAAGTCCATAATTGTTGAACGACTGAATTTATAATCACCTACTTTCAAGTTTCTAAATATACTTAAACCACGTTGGCAACACTACGAACATGGTAAAGTAACATCGTAGAAAATAAACACTCTTTTTCATTAAACATGCTTTTCATCTTTTCAAGTTGAGTTATTTTTGTATGTAAAGTCAATGGTTCACCGTATCAATGGTTCACCGTTCAAAGTCAATGGTTCACCGTATCAATGGTTCACCGTTGTTCTCCTTCCCTTTCACGAAGGTGAATTATCCCTAGTAGTATGGGTAAACTGCGCGCGGAGGTTAAGTTGTTGACTGCGCGCAGAACTTAAGTTGTCGTCAAGGCTGCCTCATTTGTTGATGGGCGCTCTGCCGCCAGGCCTTTCACACATATTGTACATTGCGTGAAGGTGTCGCGTGTTTAATACGTTACTCGTTCGTGCTCCCTGAGCTCGTACACCCACGCGAAGCTGAAATTGAAATGAATACAAAAACGATTAGCATGACCAAAAAAAAAATAAGAATAAACACAATTTCAATGAACCTGAAAGATATACTATATTAAAGCACAAACTCAAAGTTTCGCTTAAATTACAGGTAACATTACATGACCTACATGTTGCACTGGCTACAAAAGGCATTTAAGGGTACCTACGTCTCTTTCGCCAATATATCCACATTAGAAAAATAACCGTGGTAGTCATTGTAATAGTTTCAAACGCGCTGGTTACTGAATTTCCAGGCATAGTTACGTAACTAGTTTGGTGTCTAGGTATTACACAAATAACATCACTGCTCAACTGAGTTTAACGATTGCTCAAGCGCAAATTTATACAACAGTTACTAAATCAATACAAAGCTACTCAAATCACTTATAGCAGCACTCCAAGAAAATAGCGCCACTCACTTTAAAAAACAGCTCTCTTAAACTCTTAAAAAAACTCATTTCTAGGGGTTATTGAACACACTGCTTGCACTCTGCTACGGCCTATGTTTGACCTTGACACCTGCGCGCACTGGCTAATGCAAAAAATACTGCCTGACAAAACTCTACCACTGCTGCTGCACGCTGTCTGCCTCACGCGCAACGAATATCTAGGCTGCCACAGTACTGTAACAATAATAACAATTAATTGCTGCTGCTTTATTATCTTAAATTGTAGTTTTAGTTGTCACACGATGGCGCGATCTCTGCAGCCGTTGTAGGCGATGCACCGTTACTGCTTCGTCCGCAGCACGAAAATAACGTAGCTGTAGTCAGCTGAACCACCTCGTAGATTTAGTTTTTAGGTCTTTAGCCGCCCTTTCCGTAGATCTCTGCAGCTCTCTGTCTGTAGATGCTGTCCTTATAATCGATTTCTCGTTGCTCTGACTATCTCTGCAGATCCTCTTCTTAGACGTTACAATAATTCTCGTCACCAGACGATCGTCACGGTAGTTCTCTTGATTTCTCTGTAGTTATCGTCGCCGTGTTGATTTGCTGAAGCCACTGGATCTTCTTCTCAAACTTCTGTAGGTTTCTCGTCGAATACTACATCTTCTTGACTTCTCAATTATATCTTCTTCACTTCGTGGGTCCTTCAACTCTCTGGCCAACAATGTGAGGACCGAGGTTAGGGAAACGCTGGAGAACTGCGACGTTTACTGGTAGCGATGTTTTTACAGGATGGGATGCGGACCAAGTGCGGCGTCGAACGCCCCGCACCTTAATTTATATGACACATATTGCTGATACAGCATGCTCATTACGGACACCCCGCGTTGAGGGCGTGAGGGCGTTTGTACTGAGAATACATACGAACAAATGCACTTACAGTTGTCGGTAAGTCGCGTCGTGCGTGCCGTGGCGTAGCGCTGAGCCGTCGAGGGGGCGATGGAGGCAGTTAGGCTACTTCTTGCTGAGCCGAGACTAGTGAATGTCAGAGTCGCAGGGAAAAGTCTTGTGTGAGCCGCTGCTGTGAGGAGGCTCGTTCGAATATTTGTGTGAGCTGTTGCAGTGAGGAGGCTAGCAGGAAGAAGACTTGTGTGAATATCAGGGTTCCTGCGAGTGCACTGTGTGAACTTCTGCGGGGGGGGGGGGGGGGACAATAGGAAAGAAGAGAATTAGAGTTGGGCACAGAGTGTGCCAGGAGAGAAAAAAGGAGAGAAAAGGAAAGGGAAAGTGGAAGAAGAAAGGCGCTTAACGCATAGGTATGTGATCTTGTGCATCTTGTTTTATTTATACTACTAATTACTTGAAATAAATGCGGGAAAAGTACCCATCAGGGCTTTTTATGCTAAAGTGATTCGTCGTTTGAATTATGCCGCGACTACTCTGCTCTATTTTAATATTTTTTCTGCGTTAGGGGTGACAAGAGCCATCGGTGCACGGAGTGAACTTAAATTTTAGTTCAAGGAAATTTTTGCTCATCTACAAGTCCCTATATACATACCTATAGATGTATAAAAAAAATTTCTTCTTCATTCATTATTTACATTTTTTTCATTTTCTTTTTTTAATACTTTTTTTTTTTACCCGTATATATGCATATATATAAATTTTACACACAGAAACACACACACCCGACCCACGTGCACCCATACATTTTTTGTTTCCTTAATTACACATACACACGTTACACATGCACACATATATGTATATACATCCTCTATACTTATACTCATACAAACATATACACAAACACGCACACGATACACATGGACACATATATGCATATATACATTTTATTAATTATTATTATTATTTTTTTTTTGTTCATACGTTACCTACATTACATCATAGCTATCTAAGCATATACACATACCTTATCTACACAGTAAGCAATACCTAAAACATCATTTTTTCATTATCAGACTATTATTTAGGCCTATCTAGTTCTTAATCTATATACAGTCTAATATCTACACATGTACATCACTTAGCGCCTATAATTAAAGATGAATTTTCACCTATACACTATCTTACTTACGTGTGTGTTAAACACGAACACACTATATAACACTAATTACACTTTCCGTTTGTACCTAATAATTTACATGTTAAGTTATTTATTGTTCCCTACCTATTTACAATATCAATACAATATATAAACAGGGATTTAAGAACATTTATGATCTTAGTTTGAGTAATGAAAAATTAAATGATGAAAAATTTGTATGTTAGAGAAGCTAAAATGAGATTAAATGTCTGGGGTTTCGGCTTCCCACCCATGGGGGGGGGGGGAAGACCGTCCTACCGCTCGCCAAAACCCCAGTAAACAAAAAAAAAACTAAAAAATAATTATGAAATTAGTTTGGTCTTCCCCCACGTCCTCCTAAAAGGACTAGAAATTGTCTTATTAGGTGTGCCTGGCTAGGTTTTTGATTCATGTATATTTTGGAGGTGGAGGGGGGCCATTGCAAGTGGTCTAGAGCTTTTAAATCGGGAATGTTGCTTGGGGATGAGCTCCGGAGGAAAACTTAATTTTGTACACAGGTCATTATCGAGTTGCTGCATGTTGTGCCAGATCCTGTTTGCATGCTCGTGTAGCAGTATGTTTATGGGAGGGACATTTAGATGATTGTGCAGGTATTTAGATGGTATTGCTTCTTTCAATTAAACTTGTGCCGGTGATAAATCTAAGTGCATTGTTTTGTACTTTTTGTAATTTGGATATTGCTGTTGCAGATGCTGTGTCTAAAGGTATGACTGGGTATGTTCATGCTGATCTTACAAAGGCCATATATAATTTCAGTTTGGTGTCTCTAGATAGGTGAGTAAAACGGTAAATTTTTTCTAGATTATTGTAGGCTATTGCTTGTCTAATGGAGGCTTGTGATGATATACCATGTGTTATGTTCAAACCCAGGAGTTTTCCTTTATTTGTGTATGGTATTGATTTGTCGTTTATGGTAACTTCAAATGTTTTCCTTGTATTTATGGGGATTAGGGCAAATTAACTACTGTTGGTTAATATTTTCCATCTCCTTTCGAATGTGTTTATTTGTTCCATTACTCTTTTGGTGTTGGCTGTTTCGTATCTTGGTGAATATTTTCCGGCTGTTTTCTGTGTGATGTCATCTGCAAAACATATGTAATCTGTTTAAGGTAGCGGCGGTGGTAAATCATGAGTATAAAAGCTGAAAAGTGTAGGGGATAGGCATGCTCCTTGGGGTACACCTGCGTACAGTGAGAATCGCGGCCCTATGTAATTGGATATTCTTATTGAAGCTGTCCAGCTATTAAGGTAATTGTTCAGGGTCCGGAGAAATATAGGGTGAAGATTGATTTGTGAAAGTTTGAAGATGAGACCAGAGTGCCATACCTTGTCGAATGCTTTTTTAAAATCTCTTAAGCAAATGTCTATTGTGGATTTTTCTGCTAATTGTATGGAAATTGATTCGTGCAGGGTTGCCAGTGCGGTGTGTGTGCCTCCATTACATCTGAATCCGTGTTGGCTGCTATTGAAATGATTATGGGTTGTAAGGAAATTTGTCAACCTATTATTTAAAATTTTATCTAGTAATTTGCCGTGTACATCCAGGAGAAAAATTGGTCTGAAATTTTGAACTGATTTGGGGGATGTGTTTCGTTTAGGGAGGAAAATCATTATGGCATGTTTTAGATTTTCCGGGATGTAACCAGCTGATATGACATATTGAAAATATTCATGTTTTTTGGTAAGTTTTTAAGTTGTAAAGTGGTTATTTCCGTTGTCCCTAGTGCTTTCTGTATGAACGGTCTCAGCGCCTGTAATAGTTCTTCAAATGTAATAGGGGGAAAATGTATAGGGTCCAGTCTGTTGATATTTCTAGTTCGGTATGGTTTGATTGTATTTGCGATATTGTTCATTTGTTCATGTACTATTGCGATGTGTTCTCTGTCGAAGTGGGGTTCGTCCTGTTCTGTAAATATTTCTTTCCAGTGTGCTCTGGAGATAGGTTCTTTTTCTTTAGGAGTATGTTCATTATTATTATGTTCTATGTATGGTATTTGTTGTTTAGTGTTACCGCCCATCGTCCTCTTGCAGGAGGACCAAAATATTTTCGGATCCTCCTGCAGTTTAAGACTATGAAATAAATCCTCCCAGGTTCGCTGATATTTACCTTTATATATATCTTGTAATCGGATTCTTATGGTGTTCAAATGTCGGTTCAAATCTATAGATGGCCCATATCTGGAGATGTATTGGGTTGTCTGTCGGTATTGTGCTTGTAATGTCAAAGTTTCGTGAGTTGGTTTGATCCCCGGGATTATTCTATGCGTTATGAGTGGGACTGCTGTATTTGAGGCATCCTGTACGTGTTCGGTTCATGTGTCTAGGAACTTGTTTATTTCGTTTATAGTTGGATCCGGTTGTGATGGGGGTGTGACTGGTGATAGTAACTGTTTGTATAGTTTCCAATTTTCTTTATGAAAGTGTCTTCGCGGTTTGATGGGAATTTGTATTGGATTGGCTGAGATGGTAGCGATTATTGGAATGTGATCCGATGGTGTGATGGGGCCGGGCTTCAAGAAAATATGAAATGCATGCTTGTTTTGTAGAACTACATTGGGTGAGGTGGTGCTATTGTGAGTTATTAGGGTGGGAAAAAAGGGTCCAATGTGTGTGCCTCTTTGTTTTGAAATTAGGTAGTAGAGATGGTTTCCTCTATTGTTCCTATGTATCCTGTTATGCTATGTGCTGCGTTTGTCACCTAGAAAATAGTTTGGGTGCGGTCTATTGAAAAGCATGTGGAAGTCTATGAAATGTAGGTAGTCTGTTCATGGGGGTGTATATGTAGTACCGATGGTGATTGGTCCCTGAAGCGTATCTTTTGTTACTGCTATCATATCTGTGTGGAAATCATCGTGAAGTCCGTACGAAATGCTTTTCCTGAGTGTTATTGCAGTGCCTGCATGATTTTCGTTTAACTTATTTGAATAAAATGTATTGTAATTGAAGATCTTAAGGGGTTGGTTGTTTATGAGGCAGTGACTATTGATAAGTATTATGTCTGGGTCTAGCGTGTTGTATATGTTGGATAAAGTGATTTTATTGGTATTCCAAGATTGCACGTTGTGTTGAATTATTGTTATTTTCTTCAGATTCATTTTTGAGCAATTAATTTTTTTGTTTTTTTGGTGGCTGCTATGAGTGATTGGTGTCTTGGAAGATTTATGAAGTTCTCGTTGGGGATTATGTTTATTTTGGTTCTTGTGAATTGGACCCTGTTGCTCCTAATGTAATCCAGTAAGGTTTGTGATCTCATGTCTTGAACAGTGAATTTTAATCCTTTATCATTATCTTTTCTGTTGAGTTCCTGGATGTACCATTCTGTCGGGGGATTATCTGGGATTGGTAAATTGTCTATGAAATTTCAGTATAGTTTTATATGAAAGTTGTTTTTGTTATCTAATATTATGCTTGAATTACCCATATCGTCACTTATCCTGCATTTAGTTCTCGCCTCCGTGTCCATGGCCTCCTCCATATGCTCTCGTTCACATTCCAGAGAGACATCCACCGTTTTTACCTGTTCCGTTTCCGTCTCCTGTGGTGTTGTTTCTGATTTGTAGTAAAAATTGAAAATTGCGGCTGAGTCACGATCTGGGAAAGTGGTATCGATATTGAAGTTCAGTTTTAAGGATTGTGAAAGAAGGTCGCCAAATTTGTGTGTTCTATTGAGTGCTGCTATATGTGCTTCCAAGATGAGTGCTGTCAGTTTAATATGTGTTTGTGATGTTAGTGTGAGTGTGTGTTCTGGGGGGTTTGATTGTAATATTGCGCGCTTTGCAATTTCAGCATAGGTTTTGAGTTTGTTGGTGATGCTCTTGTTTTTCATTTTCGATTTTTTGTTTGATTACATTTTTTCTTTACGGGCAACTTGATGCCAATGTTCTGTGTGGTCCATTACAATTGAGGCATTGTTTAAGTGTGCTTGTGCATTATTGGTAAGTATGTTCTTGTGAGGAGCATTCTGAGCAATATTGTGTTGTTTGGGTGCATTTGGATGTTGGGTGGTCTTCGTATTTGTAGCACTTGTAACAGATGAGGATGTGTGTGTATTTTTCTTGTTCACATTGATAGGGTGTAATTTTTGTATGATACATATAAAACCCATCTCGGAGGATCTTTTGTGCAGTGGTGGTGTCAGAAGTTATAATTTTAATTAGATGAGTGCATTGCTTCATTTCGACTATTTCTGTGATGAAACCATGAATTTTGCTGTTGGATTTCTGCTTTGATTTCATCCGCAGGTCTTGCACCTATTTCATTATCAATTTTTGTGACAAAAATGGATCTTTTTGCTCTTAGGTCGGGGGGAATAACTGGAATTATATTCAATTTTTGGCATGCGTTGATTGTTTTACTGGAGTTAGTTTATCAACTGAACATCGTCTGTTACTGCATAGAAACCTGTACTGTTGGAAGTCAGTCTAGTAAGAGGAGCATTTAGGTCTTTAAAGGTTGTTTCAAAAATTTTTGTCTTGACCACTGGTTTAGCTGTATCGATAAATTCAAGTTTGACTCTATATGTTTATGACTTTGTTCTAGGTGCTGTACTGGTTGCGGCAATGTTGGGTTTTGGTGGTATAAGCATCGTAGGCGGAAGGTTGCCAGGGTTAAGGGGGAAGGACCTCGGAATTGTATTCCTAGTTTTGGAAGCTGAACGAGGGTTTGAAGGAAAAGGAGCCCTGGGGGGGGGCTTCCCGAACCTCCCCGCCCAGCACCAGCTTCCCTCCCCCGAGCAGGGGGGGGGGCATTACGGAAAAGGCCTAGCCCTGTCCTACTATAATTACAATTGAGCTACTCAATATTATTATTATACAATATATAGAGCACACAGCTGTACAAATCGCCTACTGAAGGCACACTTAAGCAACGGTGCCCCTAATTCAGGTATTAACTACCGAAATAGACGAGTTTTAGAAGATTATATCACTGTGAACTATACAATATCAGTACATTCAACCATACAATACTAGTACATTTGACTATACAATATTATTACATTACACTATACAATACTAATATAATAGACTATACAATACTAATACAATAGACTATACAATAATAATACAATAGACTAAACAATATTAATACATTAAACTATACAATGCGAATAATTTATACTATACAATATTAAGACATTTAAATTCGACAAGTATGCACAAGATCACATATATGAAAAAAACACACAGAATGTGAAAAGCAATAGTTAAGAAAAAGTGCTCACCTCTGGCCCGTAGGGGGTGCCCCTGGCCCGGTGGTCAAAAACCACACTCCGTCCTCCGACTTAACTTTCTCTTAAGCCTTCAAACCAGAAAGAATAGAATAGGGAGCTGAAGAAAGTTTTAATTTTTTGTTCTTTTATCGCACAGAAAAAAGTCTCTAATCATCCGCGGCGCATTCACGAGGGAACAAACTGCTGCGTCTGCCGCGCAGCTCAGTATATAGGACTGGCTGCGGCCTCACTGAGCCATGCTAGCTCTCTGGTTAGGCGGCTCGCGGTGGCGCTTTTGAAGCGGTCGAGACTGAGCTAAACGTATGTGGTTGTCTTCAGATGTTGCCTGGCTGCTCGGAGCGCGCGGCTGGTAGGGGCTTGGTCTGCCACCCCAGCGCCAGACTTTAGCGCTGATTGGTTGGCCAGTAGGAGCACTTCGAGGCTGTGAGGTGGCGCTTTTGAGCTTGTGTGGTGGTGTGCGCGCATGGTAGACTAAAGGAGGTAAAGTCATTCCTATGTGGACAGCCGCGCACATTCGCTAATTCGACTAGCCAATAGAGGGCTTCGTTTCAAACAAGCCGGACGACGTCACCCGCACGCAACATGACGTCAGCGGCGGCAGCGTGCGTACTACCACGCAACGTACTCTGCCCTTCCAGACGTACGATCAACAAAGGACCGACTGCCGGTATGCCTCCGCAGGTTCGGATTTGGATTATTGAAAAATTGAATTCCGTCCGGCTAAGTGCGACCAGAACTAAAAGGTTATCGATCATCAATTTAATCATACCGGCAGCTACATTAACTGAAAGCTCTATCTAAACAGTAGGAAAATTTACTTTATTCAATCATACATGATGTTTTAATACCTTTTACATGCGACTGAATCTGACAATTGCGCGCCGTGCCCAATCGTAAAAAGGATAATATAAAGTTCAATATTCAGAGATTTATTAGAAATAACACGTGTAATATATTCCGCTTGTAAGTTTACGAACTGAATGGCGGGAGTCCTGATTTGCAGTTGTATACAGGGTGTTTTTTTTAACTTTGAACAAACTTCGAACTTAGGTACAAAAACTCAAAATAAATCGATTTTCATGAATGACAAAATGTCCAAAACTCTTTAGTTTTCGAGTTATAGTTACTTGTAGAATATTAGAACTTGAAGTAGGATTGCACGCGCGCACTATTTTTAGCGCTACCTTTGATAGTTAAAGAGGTTTTTGGGCCCTATTAATGTAGTATTTTTGTAATTTCACAATGAAATTTGCGTGTACACGTTTTACAAATAAGAATAAATTGTCCTAAATGAGTAATTATCAATTATTATTATGTAAGCTAACCATTAATCAGTAAGCATTGCAGGACACAGGTAAAAAACATAATCAATACAAACTTTAATGTAAGAACTTTAACGCAAGAACAAACTTGAATACAGTTTCATTACAACAGTTACTCGAAATGGCCTCCATGAACTTCAATACATTTACGACATCCAACAGCCATTGAGCGCCTTACAGATTGAAACACGCCAGGCATTTCCGTAATACGGCCAGCTGAGTCCACAATGCGTCCAACCAGATCCTGTTTCGATTCAACAGGAGTGCCATACACGAGGTCCTTCATGGTTCCCCACAAGAAGAAATCCAGTGCCGTCAAATCAGGCGACCTAGCTGGCCATGCTACAGGAGCACCTCTGCAAATCCATCGGTTTTGAAATTGGTTATTCAGGAACAGGCGTGTTTCACGAAAGTAATGTGCTGGCGCTCCGTCATGCTGGAACCACATTCGCCTTCTTGTCTCCAAGGGCACGTCCTCCAGTAGTCCAGACAAAACTTCGCGTAGGAAGATGATGTACGCAAGTCCCGTGAGAGGAGAAGGTAATAGGTACGGATCAGTTAAATTATTGCCAATAATGCCTGCCCACACGTTGACACTAAATCTGTGCTGGTGACTATTAGGCTGAATAACATGAGGGTTATTTCCAGCCCAGTATTGATTATTGTGACGGTTGAAAACCCCATCACGACAGAAATAAGCTTCATCTGTGAAGAGAATAAGTTTTGAGAACCCGCGATTCATTCTTTCCTGTTGCATTAACCACTGGCAAAACAGCATACGAGGTTCAAAATCACCTGACATGAGCCCTTGCACTTTTTGGAAATTTGGAAATGGTACGGATGTAATTGCTGACGATGTAGTGCCCTCCACACCGTAGTATGGTTTCACAAGCCAAGGCGTTGAGCAGCTGCACGAGTGCTGGTTCGTGGATGTTGCTCAAAGTATTCCACAATTCTACCTTCCTGTGGATGATGGCCGCGCCCAGCATTCCCTCTGTTAACGTTGAAGCTGCCGGTGTCACGCAATCTCGTATGCAGAGTAGCAAAATACCGGAAATCAGGCACTTCGCGCCTAGGAAACCTTTCTCTGTACATCCTCAGAGAGAGCCTACCATTTCCGCCTGCAGCTCCATAAATCAAATGCATGTCTGCCTTCTCAGCATTGGTAAATCTTTCCATGGTCACAGTGCAACGCCGTGTCAACAAATGGCGAACTGGTACTGCAACACGTGCGTTCCAGTAATGTAGATTGTTAATAATAAATTTTATTTCATTATTTTAGTTTTACAGTGCAACTTGAAATCTTGTCGTTGATTACATGGAATGGATAACCCATGATGAAATGAGAAAAAATGCTTTAATTGTATTCGACAATCTCGAAAACTAACAACTTTAAATAACAATTGGTATGCGGCCCAGTTATAACATGCACTTCTAAACATGCTTTGCGACGCCATAACTCGAAAACTAAAGAGTTTTGGACATTTTGTCATTCATGAAAATCGATTTATTTTGAGTTTTTGTACCTAAGTTCGAAGTTTGTTCAAAGTAAAAAAAACACCCTGTATATAAATATTATTATTTTTGATATAACTATACTTCAAGAAATGAACCAATAGAAAATGTTTAATTTTCTAAATATAGAGATATATCAACTCATGTATACAGAGTTCCCTTTCAACGCTCATCTATATCATATATATATTATTCTTGAGATCTCTCTCAAATTTTTAGACTTTATAGAAATGATTTGCCTGCAGGAACATTTTGAATGTCATTAAAGAAAATAACAAATTAAATTAGAGTTACAATGTGAGTTTTCAATACCCTTTACTCAACTGGGTCACCAATGAACCAGCACCGAAAAATAAAATTTAGCAAAGAAATGCATCATTCATTAACTGCATAGGTAGGCCCTTAAAATCGACTGAATGTGCTTGTTTATTGGTTGTATACTGAACAGCATCTTATATAACAAATTCAAACACTAAAAAATAATATTTAAGACATTTCATTAGAGAACCAAATGAAAAATAATGGCAGAGAATAGCACAAAAAAATTTTCTTGCATCATTAATGCGGTTTTAGAAGAAATCAAAGCACAATTAGCTAGCGCAATTACCTACCAAAAAAGTATTTACAATAAACAATACCCTCAAATCATAGATAGGGTGCACTGTTGCACAGGACTCAATGCACAAAATTACAAATCTTGAAAAACAAATTAAAGAAGAAAATAGTTGAAGACAAAAAGACAAGCTGACATGGACAGCAAAAAAAATGAATAAAAAATGTCCCGGTTGAAAAATAAATAAATAACTAATTACAAAAAAAAAGACCCAAATACACGTCTCTCTCGGACCCTGTAGTAGTGCTAAGTCTCAAAAGTGCAAGAGTCATACAACGCAGTGCTATTTTATGGCCATGGTACATATTTACAGCAATCGATTTTTCATTATCAACTCTAATTATCGGTTGTCACCAGCATTCTTCTCTATTCTTGTTGGCGCTGATACAAAGCTCTGTAAAAAGCATATTGGTCTTAATTTTTGTTCAAGGTCAGCATACAATTACACTAATTAACATGGTGAAAATAAGTAACTTATTGTGACATCAATATACATTTACAAAAAACAGTCTGTGTGGCCACTCTGTAATACATGAGTTATAATATTAAATTTATGCTTCTCTGAAGAATCATGAAGAAAAATTATCATTGCTATTATTTACAGAATGCAATTTAAGCCTCTCTTAATATAATGATGATATTTTCAGGAGAGGGATAATGAAGGGACTATTTAGAGGACATCCTTTCATGGTAACATGTGTCCCCATACAGGATAGCAAGTGCATCATTTAAATAATTTCGTACTCCAATTATGCCAACTCAAAAACGGTATGAAAACAATGGAGTTCATTCAATTCTGTTAATTAGCCAAAAATAATTAGGTCAGCAAAATCGTTAACTTAGAAATGTAACAAATCATGAGGAAAGAGACATTGCACGTCTACTAACATAATTCTCTATTAACGTAGCGTAAAAGATATCTGATTACCTATATCTTTATTTACCAAACTCTCTACTAGAACTACTGGAAATGAGTTTACGAAAATAATTCTATCTGCTTCATACTTCCACTGTTCATGCATATTCAGAATAGAACTTGCAAATGAATCAAATGAATATGAACTGTTCTGTAAACTTGTTCAGTAATCTATCCAGAATACTTTGATATGAATACCACTGCTCTAGTTTCAAAACAGTTGGACGAACAACATTTCGCGCAACTAAGTTTAAAAAACTGAACTCAGCTTGAGCTCGCCAATCGACGAGAAAAATCTGAGGATGAGCGAAACTGTTGATCGCCACAACATCCCGGAAAACAACCAATAAAACATCAATAAACATGTTTTTGGCATCTGACGCAATACTACGTCAGAATTTATCTAATGCAATAATTGCGAAGAACACAGTCAAAACAACACTCGCGGCCTTTGCAAAGGCAGTAACCGCCACTACACTGCACGATGACTGACTGTCATTAACTGACAGATCGAGTCATGACAGACATGACTCACGAGTGCTTTGAACAAGCCCGTAAATCAAATTTTAAGTTATACTAAAAATTGGCTTACGGACAATAACTTTTGAATGTTCGAAATAAAATTTTGGAAAAGTACATAATACCAGACGAAAAAATATTGCATATATTTTACGTGTGTGTGCAAGGATGTAGAGGTGTATTTTATTACATAATTTTGTTATTCAATTCTAATTCAAACTGGCAAGGCTAGCGTAAAGTAACAATTGATCTGTAGTTTTTTTAAGGACTGGCGTATGTGACATGTTTAAGCACGCAACGACTAAATTCGTATTTTACGGTTGAAGTTTAAAATTTGGTGACATTGTTAAAATATACTAATTCTTCAAGTTCAAATATTAAGAACAAAATAACTTCCTTTCATGACAATTTTGAAAGACCGAATAATAAAACTGATCGTGACATTAAGTACATTTGCAGCTTTAACTCTTGCATGATTTATCAAACCATTTCAGCTGATAAGTGACATTTCGTTGTTGAATGAAATTAAAACATGCCCACATCAATCGTAAGCACATAAATGAACGCAAGTAAGCGCCCCGATGTTTTTATTGTGAGCATAGTAAGGTAAAGTGTTCATTTACCATGTTGTGAACATTTTGAGAAATGAATGAAAATGAAATAAAATATTCGACACATTGTTTTAAGCATAACGCACTGTACGCGACAACGTCAAAACACACGTTTTGACATTGTCACACCACCGGCAGCACACTACCTGCAGCACACCACCTGCAGCACACCACCTACATCCCACCGCTTGCAGCGCACAATCGGCAGCACACCACCTGCAGCACACCGCCTGCAGCACACCATCGGCAGCACACCACCGACAGCAAACCATGGACAGCGCACCACCGACAGCAAACCATGGACAGCACACCACCGAGAGCAAACCATGGACAGCGCACCACCGACAGCACACCACTGACAGCACACCACCGGCAGCACACCACCGGCAGCACACCACCGGCAGCACACCACCGGCAGCGCACTCCCTGCAGCACACCACCTGCAGCATACCACCCGCAGCATACCACCCGCAGCACACCGCCTGCAGCACATCACTTGCAGCATACATTTGTAAGGCTGTAAACCACGGATGGCCGCTCGCAAATGTTACGGCCATTGACCAACTGAAAATTTTGCGCCTTCAAATTGTGGTAGTTCTGGCTCGCGGTGTCGCGGAATTTATATACACTGGGCTGCGCGACCACCACTTCACCAGCCTAGCCAACGCAAAGCACGGGTCGTAGCGCTGCTACCTTATTTTCAATGCACTCCAGGATCCGTCTTAATCTATCAACCTATCTCCAGAGCATCCAATGCTCGACTCAGCCAGTGTTTCCACGGTGTGTGATTTCTTTACCCTATGCTAGGATGCGCGATTACCCTATATTACCCTATACACTCAAATTTTCAAATAATTGCAAAAACTTAAAAAGAACTCATTCCTGGAAGTGTATATGCTACGTTTGCAAACAGCGCTTAGCATAAGAAATGTTGAGAAAAAGGTTGTTGAAGAAAACTGCAAAATATTCATTCATCAACAATGTAATCCATAAAAAAAATTTCAAAACAAATAAAAGGCCTATTATCAAATAAATGTACACCTAAGCACAATTGAATTCATCCTAGAAAGGACATATGACATGTTTGGATGCATTGTTATTATTAATATTTTGAAACTAGGTTATTGAAGAAAATACATCATTTAACCCTATCCGCCTCGGGTGTGGGCAAATTTGCCTACAGTGATTTTTTTAAAATGGTTTTATCTAAAGACTACTAATCCAATTTTTGCATATAACATTTGGTTGAAAAGTTTATTTGAGCAGCTATCTTATGTTTTTCCGCTTGATTGAGCATTGACCAAACAAGTTTTAATTTAGTAAGAAAAAATGGTCAAAAAACACCTGTGGCGGATAGGGTTAATATCCATTTATTGACATACGGTAATATGTCTATCGATCATGTTGGAAAAGCACCAAGTCAATTGAACATGATAGTGTTATTATTGCCAAACATCAAAATGTAGTTGGCGCTTTTCCAACCTGATCGACAGGTATTACAATCAATTAGTAAATTACCAAAGAGAAAAACAAGGCTTATAATACACATTGCCTATTCAGAGCGGAGTTTGAAAAGTGATGATGACTCCCCACATGTTGCATTTGATTTAACTGACCGCATCAAGGAAGTTGGATACATGGAACCGGCATCGCTATCTTTTGCCAGTCAAGCGAGTGAAGCCACTTCTGCCGTCCCAAGCCCCGCCCACCCGGCATTAGGTCCCTGTGTGGAGGTGGTGTTGCAGTGGAGGGGTAGCACCACCTCCATCATCAGCGACTGAAGACCGCGCTGTTAAATGGCAGACTTGCGCTACTCTGTGCTATACGTTTTTTTCTTAGGCATATATTTCAATTGCATCCTCGCTGAATGATAAAGAAACTCATATTGAGGAAACTCGTCCTTGACCGCAGCGTGGATAGCGGCACCCTGTCACGCTGAGTGTCTGACACGCACTGAGCCCCATCTCCGTGTGTGTGCCCGTATACCCTGCAGCTACCGAAAATTGGCTTCACTTTAGAGCGCTGATGCCGTCTCCATTCTTAAACCTCCTTGGACCGCATGGCCTTCAGAATGTCATCATTCAGGATCATTGTGTGAGGATCTTCACCCGAATTGTGGAGGTGATACACTGCGTGCATTAAACGGCACAATGTTTCATTTTCTAATTGATTTCTCTGAGCAGTTTTCGTTAAATTTAGTTTACTGAAAAACCGCTCAACTGCTGCGTTACTGAAGGGGAGACCTAACAGCGCACAAATGAAAACCTCTCGATTTTTGAAACATTTGGAATTGGATGAATTTCTTGCAGCAAAAACATGTTTCTAGTATTCAGGGACATTCATTCCTGTTGTCAGCCCGTCCAGACAATAATGTTCCCTCCATTCACGATCGAGGAGATTCACATCAACAAATTTCCTAAGTTGTGGTATTTGTAACACAGACGATGACAGTGAATTTGGGTTAAGATTGGATGCATTAACTGGACTAAGGCATTCAATCAGGTCATAAATTGGATCGGAACACTGGAAACGTTCATGAATTTGTTTCAGCGATTCAACCAAGAAAAATTTACATGATGTGAAAAATTTCTCTAATTCAGTGGGAGTAGCATTGCATTTTAATTTGTCAACAGTTTAAGTCGCTTTGACGCCAATACATATTCGCTCATTTTTAATGAGATTTACTGAAAAATCTGGAGAGGATGGATGAAGCTTGTCAATGGCACAAGATTTAACGTATGTTGGCTTAAGTACATCAGTAGCAATATTTTCAATAATTTATGAACTTCCTTTTTCATATTAAAGAAATTTGGTGACTCAGATTGAAATTGCCTATTGAATGAATTAAATCTACCAAGATTGTGTTCAAGAAACTCAAGGTAAGCAATGGTGAACTCGTTTCTGAAGGCTTGCACAATGCTGTCATTCACGTGGGTAGGATCAGAAAATGTGAGTTCGTTAAAATAGACTTTAAGAGCATCCCATTGCTCTAACAATCGCGTTACGCAGGCTTCCAGCGATAGCCACCTGGTTTGACCGGGAGCTAGTATCTTGTGCGGCTCTAATTCTACGAATTTTTTAAATTCTCTGAATGCATTCTGACGCTTGGCAATTAGACTGAAGTGAGAATAGACATTTCTACAAAAGTCTTCAATGAATTTAGATTTCAAACATGCATGGGAGGCAGCTAAATGGATTAAATGTCATAAACATTTAATAATTATCACATTAGGAATGTCATTCTTCAACAGAGTTGCAAAGGAATGTTTACATCCCATCATAACGTTCGTTGTGTCTGAACAGAATGATAATATATTCTCCATTGGAATATCCTTTAATTGCAAACAATATTTTACTGCATTATAGGGACCGTGAGCAGACGCCTCTTCAACTTCGACAAGATCCAGAAATGAACATTTCAATTCGCTATCGTCTTTTTCATAATATTGCACTGTAATACTCATTTGTTTTGTTGTGCTTCTATCAGTGGTTTCGTCTATAATAAAATTAAAAACTCTATTACGAAGGACACAGGATAGGTTATTCACAAAGTAGTGACCAAATACTTGGCGTATGACGTTACTGGCTCTTTGTTTACCAAGACATACTTTCTTGAGAGGATCTTCGTTGGGAAACATAGACTTAAGCAATAGAATGAATGACTCACACAATGAAATTGGCAGGTAGTGTTTTGAAAGGAAGGCACATATTCTAAGCTCTATTTTCCTAGCAGCCAGATCGATCGGATCATTCGAGATGATATACGAAGCAATGTCACTAGTTTTTCTATGTTCAAGTGAAAGATTTATGTGGCATTGCGACTTAGCATGAGGAGCTATTTCTGATTTGCCGCAGGTAATATCTGCATTACATATCGTGCAATGAGCCAAATCCTTATCGATCGTCGATTTACTGCTCTTCTTTAACCAGCCTCTGAAACTTTCGTCATCCAACCAAGCCGATCAAAATTTTTGGGTTGCTGCTATCGACTTTTTAGCGGCAACCTTCTTGCGCTTTGGACGCGGAGTGCGAGCAGGATCCTCATCAGACATCACTACTCTTCGAGATAGCTGCAGCTGCAATGTGATGTACAATAACTAAATTTTTTCTAGACCGAAACAGTAGATAACAAGCATGGTTGTGAAATCGAAGAAAATTTTTATTGCTTTAAATTTGTAATTATTTGCGAAGAAAAAACTTTATAACTATACAAGGTAGGTACCATTATTAATTAGCTAACCTCCGCTAACGTTATGTATGATGTATAACATTTAAATATATCTAAATTGTTTGCTTTTTGCAATGATAGCTAAAGGTATTTTATATATAGAAAATGTAAAACCTTGCGACTGGTGTTACATATAGACACTAAAACCCAATTCTGGTCATAATGATAAAAATATTGAGATATAAATACTGTTCAACCGATCAGTACACTGAGTACAGCAACGTACGTTAAGTAAAATAAACCTAACTTGAACGCGACTCTGTGAACGTGGATTTGCCGGCATTGTGAAAAGTAATAATCTAAGTTGTATTTAAATATTTTGCGTTTTCAGGAACATATCCTTTGTTAGGTAGGCACATTCCATTCGATCGGACTAAAGCATTATAATAAGCAGTTTCCATTCAATCGGACTATATCATTATAATTTATATAGGTATTTATTGATTAATTTTTTTGCATCTTTAAATAATTGTTAAACAAATAACTTTATCCAAATAGCACGCGCGATGAAAATACAACATGCCACAATGCTATCGAACATTTAAACATACTCTATTGTAAGTTCAGTATTTGATTACAACCAAATTATCCAGCATGAAACATACATTACAGCTAAACATACTAACCTAAAGGTAGGTACACACTTTTTTAAAAACTAGAGTCACTCACCTACTGCACCACGAGACACGTCTTATCACTTCGCAGTCTTTGTCCTTTGGGCCCGTTTGATCAATCGTGTCTGGTCAGGCGGAAACTGCTTGCTGCAGCCTGCAACGCAACGTGAGTACCAAGGTCCTTGGTGAGTCCGTACTAGTTCAGCTTTGAACATGTTTCAAATGGAGATGCCTATACGGATCGTGATTGGGAAAGAGTTCTAGAGTATTTTCAAACGACGACAATGCAACGATAGATGCTTTCCTACGTGTTTTGATGCATTGATAACTGTGTAACCTTTCGGTAGGCATAAAACCCTCTAATTACCCTATTTCTGCGCATTTTACCCTATTAATACCTCGATTACCCTATGAAAAAGTACTACCCCATCGTTACCCTGTGAAGGGTCTGATTACCCTAAAATAGGGTAATTACCCTGCCCGTGGAAACACTGGACTCAGCCAACAAACTCCGGAGTCGTCCCAGGCTTCGGTACAGTCGCCAACAAAAGGGTTTACCAAAACACACCTGAACGCAAATTACGACCGAACTTCTCTTTTGAATTTGCACCAGCTTCCTGTTAATTTCTAGACCCAAACTTGTGGCGCTATTCTCAATCCGGCCTTCATTGAAAACAACAAAATGCGAAACTTACGTTTATTGGTATCCACATTCAGGGTATTACACTCTAAAACATACCACTTACGATACAACCGGTCGGCGTGACTATGCTACATGAAACTATACAATCCTGCTTCATACATTGGCGACTATCTTATGGCGGAGTCTTCTAGCACCGGACTTTAGCCTTTATTAACTTGTCCTTGCTCAGACCCACCATATCACGCACAACGTAGTCACCGACGAAAGTATACACGGAGGAGTACCAAGATAGCCAAGCCGACCTCTACAGGCTCCAAAAACTAACCGCCGCAACCCTCCACATGCTCTCGTTAGTACGCGTAACAGGTCGCACGCGGATGTCACTTTCCAGAGTATACAAAACGCAACTACCAACAAACAAAAACGCAACTAACAATAATAAAGATTCAAAATAGTAGCACACTACTATAAAATCATCCATGGCCAACTATGAATTTCAAATCCGAGCTCGACCACGCGTCCGAGCGCGTTGAGGGAGTGTTAAGGCAGAGCAGGCCGACTAGCCTATAAATCGTACATAATCGACCCTCACGTCCCTAATCCCCCAGCGATACGTCATTGATTTTCAATTGGGATAGTATGAAAACGCAGTATACGCTGCAGTTTGCTCAGGATGAACAGACACTTTCACACGCAATTGTCAGAAAATGTCAAAAATTTATAAAATTTAGAAACTCGGAAATGCTGCAGGATCTCCTCATCGTAGGGCTACCTGCACTGAGGCAGTCAGTCAGAGTCAGGGTCAGCCAGAGAAACACCGGGCTGCCGAGCATTGGTGCCTGAGTAAGAGTTGTCCGAGACTCAAGAACGTAACCTATTGTATTGTTGTGTTATGTAACATCACACTAAATACTGTCGTTTCCCACCTGTGTATTGTTACTCCTCTGAACAGTGAGTTAAAGACTAAATAAGAAAACGTACGAACCAAGGACCTTCTCGGTTAAGAGTGAAATACCAGAGTAACCGGGAGGGACCAGACAATACGAATAAACATGCTGTGAGTAGGGGTCAGGTGTTCAGAGACATTTAGCTAGTCAAACATCTTTCTAAGTGGTTTTTGTCAAGAAGGTATTGTAGCCTGGATGAAAATCGTTCACGCAAAATCAGCATTGTAGCCAGGATAAAGTCTTGATAACTCGTTCTAGTGATAATGGAATAATTCTACTCAAAAGTTTAGTCAGCGATCGGGCACAAGACCTCAAAGTTTAATTTTTTTATCTGAGGAACTCTTGTGAGCAATGAATTAAAAATATCTGTGTTACCTGAATTATTTCTGTGCTATGCTTATTTTTTCTTAGCGGCAGCTATATGTATAAGAAATGTTTCATGATAACAACTTTGAGCCCATGTAGTTCCATTACCTTTGATTTATCAGTACAAACTATAGACTGTTCATAGTCAGAGGGGAGTCTTCGAGCATCAATCTAACTGTTTAAATCTGACGACATTCGCGTTGCGGAGAGTGGTGGTGACTCAGCCGTGCTGCTCAGACAGTATTCCCTGTGAAAAAATTGCATCACATGTTCAACTAACATTTTTGAAGAATTGAGATTTTGAAAGTTCCTGATCGAGTTGAAAGCAGGCTTACGTAGATGGTCAAAGTAAAACTTCTAGATCTAAAGGAACTTATCTTTTTTCTTAATATAAGCTAGTAGAATAGAAAATTAAGAATGATTTTTCTGATCAATTAAATTCTAGAACAGAAAGGTTTGCCCGTTCTCATAATGTAGCAAAATATTCTATGATCTGTCATTTGAAATAAATATACGACTAATAATATAATAAGAGAAATCGATGTATTAGAAGTGTAAGCAGCGATATAATTATTTAAATTTTTTAAGGTCATATATAAGTTATCACAAAAAATCCTTATCATTACATAACACGCTTTTAATCGCTTTATTTCATCGCTGTCCGTGCACATAAACGGGTGTAGACGTAATGTGGTCCAAATATCAAGGTAGCTCGAGATCATGTCAAGTACAGAGAAACCTGGGCTTTGGGTTCATGCTTTATTGCGAGTTCGAGGTCGCTTGTAACTGACTGGACTGATTTTTACTGTAATACATAAAACTTTATTATCCTTCTTTCCGCTAGGGTCCTCTACCAGTACCTCCTGCTTACCGTACATGTACGAGGCATTCCCCCGCCCCCATTCCGCAGCATCTCGGCTACGCAGCGGTAGTTGATTTCATGTTTAGACCCTCGACAGTGAAAACTTATGGAAAAATGTGGCAGATCCGTAAATAGCGTTGATTAGAAAAGTGCGCTCGAATATGTGCTTTACAAAATTCATCATATCCTGATACCAAATGTGAAATCAGAATGAAAGTTGCATTGCTCTAACAAAGGTTAGGATGAAAAGAAGAGAGTGCCTGGAATGAACACGTTGATCGCAAACTGACATTTTACCACAGCAGTTCACAAAAAGAATGTGCCTCGCAAACCACAAATTTTGTTCCAAAATCTGAAATTGAAGATGATATTAGTTGTGTAAATACAATGTGTCGTTAGAAAGATATCACTCTATACAACCCCAAGCGCGACTTTCTTTGGAGTTCTGTCGTATTTGGCGAAATTTGCAATATTTTTTCGCTGTTGATGGTCGTAAAAAAGGATTGTACGGTTTAAACCGCGAAGTATGGGGTATATTTTTTCGTCCATATTTCATGCTCAAATTTCTTTCATTCATAAATATTCAAACTAACTTTTGCCAGACTACGATTTAAGACAAACGCATTCAACAGTAAAAGAGACGTATGACCACTGTGTACCCTCTAACTTCGTAAGACTTTGAAGCCAACTGACTGTCGATCTGGGATTCACGCGACCACAAAGCTATTGGGATTGGCGTTAGAAAAGCTGCGGTGAAATCTTCAACTGGATTTTGTTAACATTTTATCCGAACTCAATAGGAGCCGCCGAAGCAAGAGAAAAAGGCCTAGAATATATCTGATTGAAAGAATTTTTAAGACCCTTTGTGAACTCGCGAAAGAGACAATTCAGAAAAGAGTTTTGCTATTTTTGAACCTATTTTGAAGAAGCACATGACTATATACTCAGATGCGGTGGCTTACGATATCCAAAAGAATATACAATTAGGCTCGAATTTGAGGTAAACGTATGTTGAAAAAATACCCTCTCAAATTTCGAAAAGAGGAAAAGCTTTAACTAGTTTTGATTTACGGTGACCCTGAATCATGTCAAAATGTCTTTGTTTTTGAAGAAGTTGGCCAAGTGGGTGAAAACAATTTATTTATCCCACAACCCTGGTCCTTGCAATAACTGCGAGGCCTTAAAGCCTCGTCACTTTCCAATAAAGTGGCGCTCCGTCACAAACCTGCAGGACGAGTTTCTTGAGAGACACTAGCAAAAGATGAAGGAATTTGTTCGAAAGGAATTACGGTCTGAGGTCCGAGATTTCAGTTTGATGTAAATTAAATTTTTTCCTTTTTAGGGACTCAGGCTTGCTCTCGTTCTCATCTGGAGCTAAAAATATTTCTTAGTAAAATATGATGGCCCATGCTGTTCGTTACATACGAGATTGCGATTTATTACTAAACCTTTTCAAGTGTTTTCGGCAAATTGAATCGTGCTGAAAAAATCTCACAAAAATTTTAATGTTTGGTATTATTGAAATAACATTTTCCAATTAAATGGTCTTTGCACCATTTCAAAGCATAATTGTGCAGTAAATGAGCTTCATCTTACATAGCCTACCGGCTCCGCTCCAAACTAAATACATCAATAATTTATATGACTAACTGATGGGAAAGTCGGAAGCCTCTTTTCTTCTTCCGTTCGATGAAAAGCCCAGCCGTCAGTTAGCAGTCATAGGTGCAAACCACCACTGACAGCGTTCAAAAATTTTACAGAATCTCTAGGATGAATAAAATTGTGTTCTGAGTACTGCATTTGTTTCAATGATGTAGAAATATGATGCAATTGTTTTATTATTACAGCATTGCTAAATGCTGCTTGCTGAGTGGTTCGAAAGGTATGTAATGAGACACTCCTGACATTAAATTTAATGATATGCAGCACACGTTGATGGTTTAAAGTGAGAACTGGATAGCATCATGGCAGTTGCTTCCGCCAGATTTAGAGCAATGATGGAAGCATTTTCATTGCACATTTCTTCAATTAAGTTTTCAAGAAATGCTAGGTTTAGGCCAAACGCACTCATGGCCTCAGTGCAAAGAAAACCTGTACACTTCACATTAGTTAAAGACTCAGAGAGCAGGATTTCTTGAGCTCTTGGTCACCGTAATTATGATAAATACGCTCCTAGCAAAAGATTAAACGAAAGTTCAACATCCAATTCATATTTAAAATCAATTGTACGCTTTCATTTATTATGATTTCAAAACAGTCAAATAATCATAAAATTAAATTCACAGGAATGAGTTGCTGTTATTGAAAATAATACCACATTATCAACCAGCCCTTTGCATCCCTCATTTATTATGTTTAGCCAGTGATTTCAAAAACAGATCGATGTCAATCATAAATAACGCTAATTCATAGTTTGCAGCGAGGATATTTAAAATCAACGAACTTCATCACCATGGCTTTCATCCGCAAAGTTATTTTATTTACGGCTCATTAGAGAAGTAACTAAAACGTGTGTGCTATACGACTTGAATACTGTTGAGGTAGGAATAGTTCAATTTTAACTCGTCGTTCTCAAGAGGTATTTCATTTTCTAGGCCAAAAACCCAAACCTGTTGTGTTTGTTTGAGCCCGCTCTAGATCATCTTCTGCCTCTAAACACCGTCATCCTAGTCTTCGCGGTAATCGATTGTATACAGCCTTCGAACTAACTTGAGGCAGTTCGGCCTCATAAGTCCGCTTCTTTGTTGTGCGGTGAAAAAAAGTTTCTGAATCTTTTGAAAGGGGTGACTGGGTAAAGCTAGCAGCACAATCCAGTGTTTTAGGTTTCTCTTAGTTAAATTGTCAAGGATCCTAGGATTTCTGCGTCATATTGAAATAGCTATTGCAGTTGCCAGGGCAACAGGGACGCCAGTCTCAAGTAACCATGGCAACTCGACGCGTCACCACAGCTGCATTGCACAGCGTAACAATGTTCAGTGAGCATTGATGTCCGTTTTTGCAGCATGGAAACAACTCTGGCTGTTTAGCGAGCTGATCTGCTTTTGCTGTCAGTGAGTATGTCTAGCATTTGCATTGAATTAATAAAATATGAAGTGAAAGTGCGATGGGATATCACAACCCGTTACTTTACAGAGCGCTAAAGTTTAACAAATGCGTGTGCATAAATATAGGCGTGGTTTATATGTTAAACTATAATAAAGTGAAATATTATACTGCGAGAACGTACCTCATTCCCATGAGGTGGAAATTTCTGAGGGGACTAGGTATATGAAACATCTAGAATTTGTTGCCAGTAATAAACAAATAAAAATAATAATTTGTTAACAATATTGAAAAATTATGATTTGTTGTTGCCGCAAAAAGAAAGAGAAAAGCCGTTTATTTTCCAGAAAGTTGATACATGAAATATACTTAATAAAAAAGGTTCTTAATTGATAGTCAAACCGTACGAGGTATACATTAGCCGTGTCAGGAGTTAATTATGTTATTGAGGAGAAACCATCAAACTATTTTCTCTTCGATATTTTATCCTAGGCAAGATAACCGAATGCTGATGAGTACTTAAATCCTACTGGAGAATGCTTTTGAAATTATTCGCTATGGGTAAAATGATAAAAGAAAAGCACTAAACACTCTTCTGACACAGGCTGAAATCCAGTCCTCAGTGATTTTCAAGTAGTGAGAAAAGGTAAGCCGAGGGTAATTTACGAAAAAAACATTGCATATAACGCATATATAAAACAAATACGTAAACATTCAAGTAAAAATAAATTTCAGACCTTGTTCATCATACGAATAGTGAGATGATTTCTTTATTAAACCTTAGCTTCGATTACGTTTACTTTCATTTGTCTATTTATATTTTGGGATACAGAAACGTGCATCGCTCACCGGGATAGCAATAGATCTCATTTTGAAACACTGAACCAGTGTATTGATTCTACTTACTAAAATTTCGAGTTATTTATGATTAAAAGTTCGTTGCTAACTGATCGAAGAGCGTCAAGCAAATTTAATCATCATAACTCCCACGCGTTTCACAAATAATGAAACACTTCATATGAAACCACACGGAGAAACAATGTGTTGTAAAATCAGTAGAATCTTAATATTTTTTCATTGCATTAAGATCACACTTGACGAAAAATTTAGATTATTGGTGACCCAGTCTTTTAGTATTGCTCAGACTGACGACTGTATTGCTCAGTGGTGCCGAAAGAAATAATCAAGAAAAACATAAAAGACAAAACGCAGAAAATGAGCTAGTTTTTAATTTTTTGACAGAAATTTCAGAAAAATCAAGTTACAGTCCCAAAAAAAAAAATACAGTTAAGTTCTGCATCTTCGCGACATTCCCTACAATAACATACAAACATGGGAACATGAGATAATGGAGACACGGTGGTAGATTAGTATCGCTAAGAGTAGCAAAAGGCTACAAAATTTCTGCACGTAGATTAAAAATAAATCTAATTGTGATTCCAAAATCGATTGTACTTTACATGCCAAGTGTGAGGTCTTTGCAGTAGGGATAATAAAAAATGAACTAAACCGACTAGAACAAGTACTGGCGCATTTTCGCTTCACTAAGTTTGAAATGCTGACCTCACAGTAGCACTGTGCGGCTTAAAGGCAAACTGTTGCTGGTCGTTTAGTTTGAATTACAATGAACTGTTACCTGAAGTACGTTAGTCTCTGTAAAAGAGATGAGGAATGGCGTTACACGTTTACCTTGAATGTTGTTGCAGTTCGAAAGTCTTTTATGTGCTGGGGAAGCTTTTTCCACAAAAGAGCTTCAGAAACTGAGCGGGCTTTTTGCCCCAGGTCAGATGAACTCCGATTTCTTTTTATTGTTTTGGACATAGTATGGTAGAAATTTTACGACTTCGGCAGTACTCTGAGGGAGGTACAGAGACGAGAACTCTTGTCGAGCTTTATGAAGATGAATCTTTCTGGTATTGGGGACCAGCCAAATTTTTTTAAGAGAGGTTGCTTGAACACGCTTCCTGAAATTACCTTTGCAAACCACTTTGGCCAAGAATTTCGAATATTTTGAAAAAACTTCATGAAGATATTGAGACATGTTTCTTCAGACTAGACTGCGATAGCTCAAATGCGATAATACTAAAGACTGGATCACCAATAATCTAGATTTTTCGTCAAGTGTGATCTTAATGCAATGAAAAAAATATTAGGATTCCACTAATTGTACAGCACATTGTTTCTGAGTGTGGTTTGGAAGTTATATTTCTGTCCAACCAAACACCGAGGTTTTTCACTGTGTCTAGTGGCTCGATTTTATCGTCTTCAAACATTATCGTAAATTTTGGGGATTTTCTGATCGCATTATTTGGTCCAAAAATAATGCATTGCGGTTACCTGACGACCCTTTACGGCTCTTTAGGTCATACCACAATTTCAGATTCTTCAGAAGACCTTCAGCGTTGACTTGTGTTGCTTTCAAATCTGCTATCGAACTTGTCATGGAAATTTTGACATCACCAGTGGACATTGGAATTTTTCCCTATGCTGGCACAAGAGAAAATCACTGATGAAAATTGAAAATAGGAGCGGGCCAATGATTGAGCCTCGGGGTACGCCAAAATTACTTATTATGAATGGTGACATTTTGTTATTTATGTACTCTGCGTTAGAGCGGTCCTGTATGTAATTTCAAACCACTGTGTCATCATTACTAAACTAAACTGAATTTATCACTCTCCCAGTGAGCATCGCAAGTTACTGGTTCCCAAAATGTACATAACAAATTAAAAAAAGTAATCTGAGCATAGTATTTATAAACAAATTACATCATCATCCGTACGATGAACGAGCCCTGACATTCATTTTCTGTGTACTTGTTTACATATATTGAAATGTGCGTGCTGTACTATATTTTTTATTTATTGATTTGGCTAACCTTGTCTCACTACTTTGAAATCATTTACGACTGTGTTTCAGTTGGTTTTGGTAGAGCGTTTTCGTGTCTTTTCATCTTTCGTGTTCACTTACAGAGAAGGATTTCCAAGGCATTCTCTAGTAGTATTTATAAGTTTTCTGTCATCTTATCGGTATGTTTATTTTTTTTTACGCAAAAGAAAACCTCGAGGCTCAATGCATTCACTTAATGTTCTGCCACCAGCTAACACTGAATGAGGTTTCTGAAATAACTCAATAATCCAGTAAATGAATTTGTTGCACTGGTAAACTGTTTCAGAAGCAGATTTATCGCTACCCTAGGGGCGTTTCAGTGAATAGGCAAATTGGAAAATATAATAGAAAAATGAAATAAAACTAGTTTGAGCGTATGCTACATGAATAAATCATCTTTCTGTCCATTTGACCCCGTCAATCAATTGCAACGATGTTCCAGTCTATTTCGGTAATGCGTTTTTTGTTTTTTCTCATTATGTTTCAACTTATAATGAAGAAATTCTGAAGGATTCTCTAGTAGTATGTAAATTATTTATAAGTTGTTGGCCATCTCTTTGTGTATAAAATATCCTAGAGAAGATATTCCGATTAGCTCTCTCTCAATAACATTATTAGCGCCCGACTCGTCAATTAGCCTCCGACATGGTTTTTCCACTAGAATACATCGTATGATTTGTCTATCAATTAAGGATCTTTATATTAAGAAATTTTTAAAAACCTATGTATCGTAGAACATTTCATGTATATTTTTTTTGGCAATAAACGTTTTTTCTTTCTTTTTAACTTTTTTCGGTAGGATCTTCTCGTGATGTTTACATAGTTTTCGGAGAGTGTTGTCTGATTTGCTCAGTTTGTGCTTTTGTTGATATTTTCTTTTTACATTAATCAGCTCTTTTATTACATCTGATATCCAATAAGCATGTCTTGGCTTAACTTTCTTTAAGGTGAAAAGCGCACATTCATAAAGGGCTGACATGAAATTGTCATTAAAATCGAAATTTCTAAATTATTATCATCGGTGTTTTCTTTGTTTTAAAATCTGCTCCGCCTTTTTCATAGCTTTTCTTGAAAGGTTTTAGGGGAGTAGTAATTTTTAACGCGATTGGTAATGTCTCAGTTTCCTTACCGCAATATTGAAAAGACATCCTACCAATTGGTGTTCAGAAAACGAGGGTGAAATCTCATTGCTGAGAAATGCTCGTGGATTGGATTGTTCGTAACATCGAGAAGAGTTTTGGTGTGTTAGTAATGCGTGTTGGTTCTTAAACCATTTGCGATAGGTTTAAGTCAGTACAATATTTTGCTTGGGTGATAGTTTTTATGTCTGTAAAGGTTGTCGATAATGAACGACTTTATGTTTTTCACTTCAACAGTTAGCCTAACCATTTTTGTGTCTTTGCACTTTTCTCGTACAGAAAATACGGATGTTGAGTAGACGTCTTTAATGAAAATGTATGAACCACTACCGCTCTTATTCATGACTTCGTCATAACGATACAATGTGTACACGGTGATGTTGGAGTATATACTTTCGACTTGTGAGCCGAACCATATTTCGTATACGCATAAAATGTCAATGTCGCTAGTAGTCAACATTACCTTTATGTTGTCCAATTTATTATTGAGACTGCAAGCATTCATATATTTTATTTTGATATTATTTATCTTTACAGGTATGTAGATATTTGTTTGAGGTAGGGTATTTGCGAGGTCCAGCTCAGCATTTGGTATTAAGCTCTTGTTCAATATTGCTTAGAACACAGATTGTGATACCAGATTCAGGTGAAAATACAATTTAATCAATGTCAATTACTCATAAAATAGCGGTGAAAGCGTCATGATTTTCATTACGCCTTTCTACAAGGGCACTGTGGTAGTCAAGTTTCTTATATGAATGCTCACCGGAGGACAATTTATCTGAGCATTTGATGTAGGGGACATTGCTGTGGTCCAAATCCCGTTTTCTTTTTCATCGAATATTTGAATTGGTATTCTCTTCACATTAGAAAACATTTAGTTTATGAGGTCCTCTACAGCGTAACTGAAGTCTTTCTCTTCGATGTATTTACTTATTGATTGGTAGGTGCGAGGTTACCACTGTTTTTGTCAACGAATTTTGCATGGTGGTCTTTGTTTCTAGTGCTCTCCGTCTTGATGCCTTTTTTTTAAGGTAGATAGTTCCATTGTGCAGTTTGTTGTGATTCAAACTGTGTTGTGGAGGAAACTGTGTCCGTCGGCTGATGTGAGGGTAGCCTCGGTCATAATCGTTTTTGGTTATCCAGTGCTTACAATGCATCTGCAAATTGCGTTCGATATTGATTTTTCGTTTTGAGTTTTCGTAGGTCGAGAGCTTTGTGGAGGTTAGACATTCGTCCAGGAGTAGTTTTCTATCGCAGTGACTGCTTACGTGATTATACACTCGATGTTGATTTCTGGAAAGAGGCTCGATGAGCAATATATTTTTTCTAATTAATTGATTTTTGTAGGGTTGATTGTGAATACCGTTATTCCATTATTTTTCATCATGAAATGATTGATCGAGAGAAGTTACGAGTATTTTCGTATTCTGTCAATTTCTCTGTTCGTGCGTAGGTATCGGAAAGTCGATGATTTATTGAGAAGGAGGGCATGTCACAGTCCGTATTTGTGTTCGTTGAAATTAACGCACATATATTGTTCGAACTTACATTATAAATATCTGAACGCGAGTTGGGGAAAGGCTTAGGGTTACTCAAGCTGTGTATGGGGGAGTTGCAGAAAACTCTACTTGATGGCGCTTTCGACTTGGAAGGGCTTAGACTGACATGTGCATTGGCAGATTTCTTTTTCCAGATGTGGTTACATTTCGTAGACTTTCCATTTCACTGGAGAGATCCATAGTTCTGCTGGTTTTACAGTTTTCGTTGAAATGAGGACAATGTGGCACGGTGATTTGCGATGTAGATTTCATTTCGAGTTGTTTAAAGAAAGGAATATTTTTTTCCCGGAGTGCGAAGCTATTGGAAGTTATCGAGTGCATCATTATTATTAGTTTCGGCGCAAGTTTGAAATTGAAATATTGCTGCGCACTGCAACCATTAGAACTGTAGATGCTAGAAAGTTCATACTTTCTTAAAATAAGTTCATTCATATGAGTTAGGAACAAGAGCGAGAGGCAGAGACCTTGAAAATCGATGATGTAATTTTTGAATCCATGCATTCGAATAATTGGCTTAAAAAAGTCATCAACATGCCCAGAGGTCACAGTTTCAATGCAACACGAGCGACCGATGTCCTTTCTTCACACTTTAATTAGGATATTATCACCTAGCAGCAAGAAATCACAAGGTTCTCGAGGATTGGAGTCGACGATAGTGGAAATTCTGGCTGGTACCTCAAGCGCAAGGTCATGAGAAGTTATACGAGAGTTTGAAGCAAAAAAGCTGTTCGGTTATAATTGCAACATTTGATACAGAAGAAAGAATCGACGACGGACATGGGGGAACCCGTTATCTCAATGTTTTATTGAAAAATTCTGTCGTAAAAAACAGATTATTTACAATGCCGTGAATTGTTTGTGAGCTTGTAATTTGAAATGGATGCAAGTGCCCAATAAAAAAAGTATCAGTCGTATTTACACCGCTCTGCTCTGAAAATTTTACGTTATCCTCGCAGCTTACACTCTGAGGTATTTTACTGCCAGTATCAGTTGATACGCGGGTATTTGTAAACATAACTTTCGGAGGATAAAAAGCATTTACACCGACTGAAATTCTACACGGGATTATTTATAACTGGTGAGGCCGGTCCTTCAAAAACGACGGGATTCAATACCTTTCTTGGACAAATTTTCCAGGTGTGAATGATAAACAAATATATCCATTCTAACAGTACCTGTTACAAAAAATGTTCTTGTACATGTGAAATGGTAAAACACGTATCACAGAGACGGCCATTATAATTATCCTTACCTAACCCATGCGAACATAACCTATCCTAACCTATCCAACCTAACATATTCTAACATTTCGTATCCTAACCTATCCTAACCTTTAACCTAACCAAACCTATCCTAACCGAACCTATCGTGATAAAATGTCAAACATATCAGTGAATGTAAAGGCGATCTTTTAATCTTAGACTGAAGAATTCGACATCCATGATACTGCAAACTCAGACAAAAGCGAAACGGACGGACTAAGGTAACCTAGGAAGGATCAAGCTGCCTGATTTCTCCTCTTTGTTTCTGAGATAGCGCTGCTCTAGCTCTTCTTTTGTGTTTTCAATCGTCTTCTTTTTCTTTCCTGAATCGTTTCCATTTTATTTAGTTTGAAAATTTGCACGTATTTAAGATATACTTATATTTCTGAATGTTTCTCACCGCAAGACCTTTGATATTTAAATGTAATCAGTATCCATTATACAAAAAAAAAATAAATATACATCCTATGTTCCTAAAGAAGCGTATCAATAAATGTATAAAAAATCTAACCTAATAATACCCATTGTGTGTTTATTTATAAATCTGTTTGGTGTCCGCTTCTTAAGAAACATAGGATGTCCGAGTTTGCGGTATCATGGATACCGAATTCCTCAGTGTATTGAAAGATGGCCTTGCATGCATTGATATGTTTGACATTTTATCAGGATAGATTCGGTTAGGACATGATAAGTTAGGATAGGTAAGTAATGTTGACAGAATTTTTTCACGGGTCCACTTTGCTTAATTAACGATGACATTGTCAGTGGAATTTCCACGGGTCTTGCTATACTACCTAATAATACCCTTGGCTTATTTGTTTGGAGTCCGCTCCTTCCATTTCTCTATCACGTTTATAAGGATAGTTATGATGACCGTATCTGTGATACGATTGCACCAGTGCACAGGTACAAGAATATTTTTTACCACGGGTACTGTTAGGATGGATATATTTGTTTGTCATCCACATCTGAAAAATTTCTACAAGAAAGGTATGGAATCCCGTCATTTTTGGTGGGCCGTGCACACTAGTATATAAATAAACACACAACGGGTGGTTTAATGGCCTACGGATGTTTTTACCGGCTTAAGTTAAAAGATTAACATTAGCACAGTTTGGATTTTTAGGTTCTAGTTGATCGCTCACGTCTATAATTCTGCCGCGCACCAATGATGAAATTGGTGTTGGTATCCTCGTCAAGGATGAACTCCTCTGAGCTTTGCAGAGCTGGGGAGATGTGGCGCTGTTGTACTCGTTGAGACAGACGCAGTGGTAGTGGTGGTGCTGCAGCCCCGCAAGCGGTGAAATTTTGCTTGATATTGTTGACTGCGTTGATGATGGGTCTCGGGCACGATTACAAAATTGGAGTCGAGGATCAAACGCTGCTTTTGTGCACTTCTTGGAACTCGCTTCAGGTACGCCTATTGCCGGTATGGAAATTCGATAAATTGAAATGTTTTTTAAATTCTTGCAAGCGGAGGATGGGAAATTTTTACACCAGTCGCATTATTGTTTGCATTTCAAGCTTTAGATGATTAAATGTAATTGTTTAATGTCAAAATACAAGTTTTCAGAAGTCTTTTCTGCTCGCGATGAATTATTCTAGGATTTTTGATTTTTCTCTTCCGCATTTGCATGATCAAAAATTTTGTAATGTGCATTTCAACTTCATCATCATTGTGTGCTACGTTCAAGCGCTTGTAGAGAATGAAAACTATTCAAGTCGACGACGTAGAACGCATGAATCTCGGCCCACAGTTCGTAGAATTATTAAGAGAGATTTAGTTTATCATCCTCTCAAACCAAGGATTTTCCATGAATTGTTAGCAAATGATCTCGAGAAAAAAACATCGTTTTACCGGTGGCTTATGGAAAGACATGAAGGATTGCTTAAAACCCTCGTTGTATCAGACGAGGGCGCTTTCGATATGAAATGGTGTTCTTAATCGTTAAAATAATAAATCAAATTTACCTTATTTGAGACCATGTAATTTCCCTATGGTTCCATTTGATATCATTGAAATTTGTGACGAAGAATACTCACTCTTCTTTGTCAATTACATTGTTAAAGGTCGATGGAATAGAATTTATTTTTAGTATACTTGTAAAAGGAAATTAAATTAAGAACTGTCCCATAAATAGGAATGACGTAGCAACGATACATTTTTTCGGTGATTCTAAAAATTACTGCGATTCGCACTTGTTAGGGTTTGAAAACAGCACTTTTTGTGGCTCACCCTGTATATGCTGAACATAAAAATATGCTTGGCTATAATATATACTACTTGGGTTTAATTATTGTATGCTCACTGACGTAACCTTTTCGAATACGCTTTCACAAAATTGACGTAGACCTGTAAAAATACATGATTCAGCTCTATTACCCTTATGAAAACAGATTAAACAAAAACAATTTTATTATATATATGTATAAAATATGAATTATAGCATTGGCACACTGGTGTCCCAGCAGACACATTAGCTTATGTGTACTGGGATTATTATGTCTGAGTAGACAGTCACGAACACTAGAGTTTAAACAATCTTGAATGAATATTTCCATCATAATATTACAACAATAATTTGACCCTGTAAAAAAATCTGTATAAAATGACTTCATCAGCAGTAGTGGGTCAACTGGGCGCTTTTGCTCTCTGACATTGTGCAGCAGATAGCAGGAAAGTGGCGCGAATAGTGGTTGAGTCTATAACTGTCTGTTTTGATATAATAGAACACGTTTCTGGGACTTATGTAGCTCTCTGGACCGTTAAAATATCTGGTGAGACACATATGTCCCGGCAGACTCGAAAGGGTTAAATGCGTTCTACTCTAATGATATAGCGATGAAATTAGAAGCGAAATTATTTTGCAATTACAAGAAGATGCATGAGTGTAATGTTTCCTTTGTTCAAACTGCCCAATTTAATACCGAGCAGGCAAATGCGGGGCCGAAATACACTCGACAAAACTTCTATTAACAACAGTATCCGAAATAATTACAGGATTTTTTTAATCTCTCACTTGACAGCAAATGTATCACTGCACATCTCTGAGGATTATTCCAAGCCGGGTGAGCCTCGTTTTAAGGGAAATCCAAGGCAGAGGAGAGTTAACCTAAATTCGCCCTTCGATTCATCACAAATGGCGCAAAATCTCCATCCACGACTGTGACGTGACAATTTCTTTGAGGGGGGGGGGGTAAAAATGAAGAAGGCATTCCCGTCACACGATGACTTTCTTCATAGTTGCCAAATTTAACTGCGTCTCAGAAAAATAATTTTGATAGCAAGTTCTTTATAGCTTGGCTAACTCTCAAACATTGTCGAAAAAAATTAGTTTCACGCAAGCATATACATTTGTGTGAAAAATCCAACTTTACCAGCGGCATATCAGTAAAGTGGTACTAAAACAATTATGGAACTTGCGGAAAAATTTTGAGTGCAGGGGCTATGTGTTGAGTAACGGACCTCGCGTCCTTTCTAATCCGACGTGTAAATGGAAGTACAATAATTTGTTCAATCTAGGAAAAGTATGCTGCCCTGCGACATTTTATACCATCTCCAGTAGATATTCTTGTACATACAATCATTAATTGTGATCAGCTCTCAGCTTCCTTTCTCATTATCTTTTTTCCTCGATCGCGTTGTGACCAAAATGTTCTCACCACTAACGACTGGAGTAAGACTAAGCGGTGAAATTTTGAGCTCGAAACTACAATAACTTGGTGTGATCATTTGATGCCGTGTGACGGAGGGTTAAATTTATCCTGATGCGATGTTGAGCACAAACGAATAAATTAGCCGTAGTAAAACATGACAATCTGTAGGGTCTTTGGGACGCAAACTGGCAATGTATTCTGCTTAGGCGCTCACGAGACCGATCAAACGAGACATTTCAGCGAAAGGAAACAATACGAACTCCGTAACACAAGATGGAAAGGTACATCCTAAAACATCAATTTAGTTAATTCATTTCGAAACACGAACTTAATTCTTATTTCATTATGTATGAACAGTGCCATACGCACCACAGTAGCTACTCAAGCGCATTTGCTCGTTTCATTCCTTGACCCTACAGAATCTTTGAGTCATGCAACGGTGGTGAGAATTGAACAAGGGCCCGAGATAGTGGCATTAGGCAGGATAGTGGCATTAGCCTTACTGAGAGTAATGACTTCGGTCCTTGAATGCGTTATCAGACTTAGCACTCTTAAGAATCTGTCAGTTAGACTTCGGAGCGAAGAGAACGAAGATTCTCAACCTCTGAGTAACATTCCAGTTTCGCTCACAGGTTACCTTCGATTTGGGTGGACCATATCAAGATTCAATGTCATTGTAATACAATTTACAATATTATTTATGACTAGAACTCTTACAAGAGATACTCTTTCACTGACTGCATCAAGAAAAAAGCAATTGGAGACCATGTTTAGGGGATCGGTGTGATTCTCCTTTATGAACTTCAGAAGCAACATCAAATATAATCTATACAAGTATTTTCAATACTGTGCAAAAGATTAAAAAAGAATTTATGTTTTAACATCGGCTTCTGCACAAGTGATATGAATATAAATGTACGAGGAGTTCGCGAGACTCGAACTCAGGACTAGAAATTACAGCGCCTAGCACGCTATCGACCGCGCTATCGATCACCCTAAAAAGATGATCGAAGCACAACGAAAGCAATGCTTGGCACAGTGAAAGCAGGCGCGCACTGTCCCGACAGATATATTTTATTCCCTTATGTATTGAGAGTTCAAAGTCTAGTCACCCCCAGAAACAGTTAATGAATCTGGTACGGGAAGCTATGCTTCCACAAGGTTTTCCAAATGAAATAAATGTACGAGGACTTCGCGAGACTCGAACTCCTCGATATGTACATAATTGAGGCTTTTCTTAATTCCTTCTTACGTCAGTGAAAATGTTTCATTCGAAAGGCCTTGAGTGCAAAAATAACCTCGGATCATGATTTTAAATCCCAGAGAGTAATTAATTGTTTATTTCATTATAAAATGAATGCTAAAAAATGTTTGCGTCTCCCTTGTGCGACAAGCCTTATTCGTTTTTGACCCACGAGGAATTCCTGTGCCAGCATTATATATCTAGGAATTTTCATGAATTTGTGCGGTGATCAAAGTCCCTCGAACTACAGTAGTTGCAAAGTACACGTTGATTCAGTGCATTGGCATTGGTATTTGCACAACGCTTGTTGGATATTTGGTTTGGCTGTATGCTCTTGGGCGCCAAAAGTTAGATAGTTGTTTAGGCGAATCCACGTTGGGCGCCAGTTATAGAATGTTTATTTTTGGCTAGTCCTTCTTGGGAGCCAGCGACAATAGTTTCCTTATTTTAGGGTTCTGTGGGCCGTAAGTTCAGAGGCTTTTATTCCGGAGAATCTTCCTGATTTTTCAGGGATATGAGAGAAGTCAGTTGCTGAGGGATTATTTTATTAAAGCGAGGGCTTTTCAACAGCTTTCAAGTTGCGAATATTATTCGGTAATTTTCGGAGTCCGATCTGGTTACAAGGTTTGAAGATTTGAGCTATTTTTCAAGCTTTCGAAATTTGAGTCGAGACGAAATCAAGTTAAGGAGTTTTTTGCGCTGGTAATACAGGCTTTGAAAGTTAAGAGCCAAATTGAAATTCAAGCTATGGAGCTTTTCACGCTGGTAATGAAGGCGTCGAAAGTTGAGCCGAAATGAAAGTCAAGCTGTTGAAATTTTGAAATCTGAGACGGATATATATTTCGCAAGTATCTGTGATAGGCGAGTTCAATTATTTGCGAGAGAATTATTTTTCCTCCCGTTAAGGACACCGTCTGGGTAAAAAGTCCGTTATTTATGAATCGATTTCTCTGAAATTTTCACAGTAGGTGTGAAATGATGCAAAGATCATTTGTTATTTCGACAAAATTTTTGTATCTGCACTGGATTTTTTTATGTTCGAAAAATATGATAAAATAGTTTTTTTAGATCTATCTTCTTCTACAATTTTGAAGTTACAGAACCAGTGCTTCGTTTTTAGATTGCTGATATGTCTATATAACTATACGCAATAGGGAATTTCGATAACTTCTTTTTATGGATTTTGAGAATTAAAAAAAAAGACCTTTTTTTCATTTTTTTTTCATGTCGTGTTATTTTCAAAACAATAAATATATCAAAAGATGCTATTGCGTATCGATACAATTTGTTAAGCCCTATCGAATGGTATATAAACCATTCTTGTAGCTCTAAAATTGTGGAAGAAGATACATTTGAGAAACCAATTATCAAGTTTCCATAAAAACGTGTTTTTCACAAAAATAATTTTTTCTTCTTATCTTTTGAACTACCGGGTTTTTTACAATTAACTCTTGAGATTTTGTAGCTCTTTTCAAGCCCTTTTGATTGATATAATTTACATTGCTGTAGTTCTAGGACTCTGGGAAAAAATATACATCAAAAGACAATACGTGTAATTCTTCCAAAAAAAAACTTTTTTGTTTTTTATTTTGTTTCAACCAAAATACGTTTTTTTCAAGTCAACTCTTCTGTTTTGTAGCTCTTTTCAAGCCCTTTGGATTGGTGTGCTCGCCATAGCCGTAGCTATGATACTGCAGCTGTCATCGAGCTATGAATGAAAGCTGCGGTATCATCATAACACGCTCAATTGACCCCCAATAATTAGGGGGGGAGGGTTCAAGGTCACGCCACCCCCATCGTTTTCCCCCCTCTGGTGTGCGTACCATTCGGAGTAGACGTAAGCGGAAAGTACCAATGGAAGCCCAAGAAAATCCTCTATAAGATGCATATAAAAACAGAAAATCAACACTTATCCCGATTTCTACCCAGACGATGTCCTTAATTACAAGGCACTAGTCGGCATCTTTGATAATAGCCTGACACGCCCTTACTGAGAAGAAATTACTGCAAGTAATGTCGCGAACATGCTATTAAGCCAGATGTCGACTGTGCATTTTTTTGCCTATAAATTAATATAATGGTGCATATGTATATCAGATAGCTTATAAAGAATACTAAAGACTATTTTTCAACAATTAGAAATAGCTATTCTAATACAGGTCAGGAACAGTCTTGTCCTTTCTCTTCTGAAGAGGCTGAATCCAGTTCTGGTTGGTTGGGAGAGCGGGATAAAAAGTCGGCGAGATAGTTCTCCACTCCAGGAATATGTTCCGATTTAAATTGGAAGAGGTTGAAGTGTAAAGCCCTCGTCGGTTTAGTTTATCAGCTTGTTGAAGATATATATATATAAGAGGTCGTGGTCGCCATTGTGCATCATTGATCTTGGTCGCCAATTTTGGTCGCTGATATGGCCGCCAATTTTCGATCGCTGGTCTGGTCGCCAGTTTGGTCGCTGATCTGGTCGCCAGTTTGATCGCTGATTTTTTTGAGATGACGAGCTCGGAACGCAGTCGTCCTTCTCCTGCGGCAGCTGCTGTTTGGAGGCCAGGGGGTCCTGCGGTCTACCGTAGATGCCGGTGGCCATGGACGCCACGGTCTTTTTAGGTGTAGGCCTTTATCGCGCATGCCAGACTTTGATGCCTTACGATCCACATCCTTTTCCTCTATTTCTTCCTTGGTTGGCTCAAGCACCTTCCATACAGAGAACACTCCTTGTCCGTGTTGATGCGGTTATTATGGAGAGTCTTTCGATAAGGAACTTCTTTTTGAGGCTCGTACGTATTGAATCCGCAATTTTTCTTAATTTCTTCTGTTATATCATCGGCTCTTTTGAAGAGCTGCTTTGAAGGATCATAGTTACGGTGTAGTTCAATGAACTTTTCTTTGTTTGTTTGCGGCTGTTTTGGTTCTTCAGATTTTTCAATTTTTTCTTTCTTTGCACTCGCTTTTGTAGTGTCATGAGAGGTTTCAATCATGATAGGAGGCGTATGTTCTTCTTCGAAGGATGTAGTTCCTGGCACACGTCCTAGGATTACTTCGGTCGCAGGGTTATCCATCACTACGACTGTGATGTTACCTCGATAGTATGGGCAGTCAAGTTTGACGTTTGCTAATGGTGCGTCGAAAGTTTGGCTGTCGGCTAACTTGACGGTGATCTTGTTTTTGGTTATATTTTGTTGTGGCACTAGCGTTTTATTTACAAATACGGCTGTGGCTCCTCCGTCCAGCAAGATTTCTACTGGTTTGTTATTGAGTTTGCCCTGGCACTTTTTCAACTGTCCTAGTAATAGTTCGGTTGTATCCGAAGTTACCGCAGCATGATTGCATTCGACGGTTGGCAGGGTATATCCTGGGGACTCCTCTTCGATATAATTTATGTGGGCGGTAGGTTGTGCCGCGCCTCCTTCATTTCGGGAAGAGGTATTTTGCTGAGATTGCGGGTTAAGTACTTGGCACTCCGCGCTAGAATGAGTTAGATTTTCTCCATGGTGATTACAGAAGAATGTTCTCCAGGTCATCGGCGGACGGTTAAAGTAGTTTTGTCTGCCTTCTACGTGAGCGGGTCCAGTTGTCCTTGGCCTGTACTGGAAATTCTGATTCTGAGGCGGTGCAGGTCGATAGTTGAAATTTTGGTTCTGAGGAGGTGAAGGTCGATAGTTTCCGGTTGTGGTGTTAGATGATCGATTCGCTTGAGAACTTCTGGAAGGTTTTCCCGTTGAAGATTCTTGACCGTCGTTTCTGTTATTCGACGGACGGTTCTCACACAGTTTCTGGAGAGTTGTATTGGGTCGGGCTTGCACAAATTTGTCCCCTTGTTCAGCTAGAGTCGCTAAGGTGTTACCGCTTCTGTCCTTGAGTTGAGTAGCAAGGTAAGACCGTCGACTGGAGTAGACCCTATCCATAAGTATGAAGTTTTTCAATTGGTCGTAGTTTTCTTCTACTTGGCTTCCGGTGAGCCATGCGTTAAGCGCTTGTTCCAATCTCCGGATGTATCGACTCATGTTGTCTCCTTCCTTAGGGTTCAGTTCATAGTAGTTACTGCGCAATTTAGCGGGGGTTATCTTGTGAGACTCCAGCAGTAGGTTTTTGATTTTCTTGAATTGGTAGTGGTCGACAGCGGCCAATGTCTGGATGAGTCTTCTTTCCTTCGCCGTTACTAGATTTTCTAGTGCGAGAACAGCCTCAAATTCCGTGTATTCGAGTGCGTTGCTGTGACTCTCGAAACGCTGCATAAATTCTTCGATCCCTTCTTGTTCAGGGTTAAAAGCAGGAATATCGGGTATTTTTACCCGTCTGGCTTCTGGTGCCCTTGGTTGGTTGAGTTGTTGGAGCTGGATTTTATGCTCTCGTTGAGCTTGTCTCTCCCGGTCTTCTCTTTCTCGTTCTCGTTCTTCTCTTTCTAGTGCTCGTTCTCGTTCTCGTTCTTCTCTTTCTTGAGCTCGTTCTCGTTCTTCTTCTAGTACTTGGAATCTTTGAAGGAAGGTTTCACGGTAGTCTAGCTGCTCCGGAGTGAGGCCTAGGGCAGTTATGTACTCTCGGGTACGTTGGACGCAATCCATTTTGAGATTTTTTTTCTTTTGCTTCAGGAAGTCGAAGTTCGTTTATTTTTGTTATTTTTCTTGGTCTCCAGGATTCAAAGTCCTTCTTTTATTTTTCTTCTGCTTCAGGGAGTCAAGTCCTCCTGTTCGTTTTATTTTAGTTTTTCTTAGCTTTCAGGATTCGTAGTCCTTCTGTTTCGGGCGCCAAATTGTTGGATATTTCGTATGGCAGTCCCTTGTTCGGGAGCCAAATTGTTGAATATCTGGTTTGGCTGTATCCTCTTGGGCGCCAATATGTTGCGATACAGAGATGAGGGTGGGTTTAGGACCCCCTTTCCATACGCTGAGGGAGTTGCAACCCCCACACATGTTATAGTATTATCCTTTATGCTTGCGTACACCTGCATACCAGACATGGAGAATAAAAGGATTGAAGATTTACATGAATTTATTTTTGGGTAACACGTGGAGATAAATCACACAAGGCATTGAAACGAAATGACTTGAAAGGGCACAACTGCATTAATGAAAGGCACACACATTTCTACCGTTATAGAACTCCAAACATGACACGATATAAATATGATGCTTACCGAAAATTCGAGTTACACATACTCCTTCGCTGACAACGATTTACGCGTACACAAAACATCCGGCTCCACAGTAACACAAATAATAATATTTGCGAGAGTAACACATCACGATTTAACCTGGAATTGTGACACGGTGTCGAATCATACAACGGGAAGTCGATTCTCGACTTAATAAACACAGGAAATCGACTGCCTATAAATTAGATGATTCTTCACGATACTTTGAAAAACACTTTTCTGTGTGCTGATTTACATCCGAAATTGAACTTCAATCACCACCTAAGAGAGCTCTCACACTTATAAACACTCGCCAAGTGCTAACACTTTTTCTGTGTGTAACTCTCCATTTTCAATTTGCACTTAAGAGCTCTCGTTTTCCGAATTCTCCCTGCCGACAACTATACACTTTCCCCTCTGCTGTGACGTGCGGCTGCAGCTGACCTAATTCCATTCCATGGATGCTGAATTCCTCTTCAATTCTGAAGCCTATACGCGGACTAAGTCGTCTCTTCTCGTTCGGCGATGCTGCGGCCGGCCGGCCTGGCTGTGCTTGCGCTCGGGTTGAGAAATGCGACGCCACGCCTGCCCGCCACTGCAGAGCTCTCAGCGCCCGACATTACTGCTGGCTTGAAGATAAACGTGGACAATTGTCTTGCTGGAGAAGGCGGAGTTGTTGCGAATTCGGAGTTGATATAGGAGCAAATGGAATGCTTTCTGTAGAATTGTTGACACCTTGACGCTTGTCGATTAATACCGCGCAGCTGAGGTGCTTCGAACGACTCCGGGTGCACGTTAGTACTTTGAAGTTTGCTGATACACTGGATGCCTCCTCTCGAAACTTCGATGGTTAACTTTCACTTTGGATGTTGGATTTTAGCTGCTCATGTCGAAAGTTTGCAGTCAACACCGGACTTGGTATTATGCCGGGTAATACCGGCATCTGCCGGTATTCCGGCTGCAAAACACCTCCTTGATTATGCGTCTCTCTCTCGTAGCGTCACCGAGCCGAAAATCCCTCACGAGTCTCCATCTACCCTCCTTATATATGCGCGTCTCGTATCCTTCTCGAATGTTCACGAATATTCGCAGTTACAATGACAGCATTTTACAGCTGATTGGAGGAATTCTTCCTTGTCCTGACGTCTCGAAATTTCATTGGCTAGGTGCCCGCTTTCTTGTGCCACACCTTCTCGCGTGATCGCTTGGCTAGCGTTCATTGGTGTAGATGTTGCGGCTTTTGTTTAAGGCCAACCCTCGTATTGCGCCTTCGTGCGAGGCCTGTTCCCATGCCCAAGCGACGGCCGGCTTAACGGCTTATACATTCCAACGTCTATCGCAGTTTTTCGCGCTTTTACCTATAACTGGCCCCGCAACACATCGTATTATATAAGATATAAAATGTTTCACTACTAGTATATAAGATATTTCACTGCAGGTTTTTGACTTTTCCTAAAGTGAAGCATTTTCCCAAAATCTTAATAATTCCCAAAAATCTTAATATGAGAGTAGTATCTCTGGACAATACAGTTAGAGTCGTGTGTACAATATGGAAAGTGAAATGTTTCATTCTTTCATTTGAGAGTAATTTGAAGTCGTTGGGTGCATTCTTTCAAAAGTTAAAACCGGGTCAACTTAAGTTTTTACTGAGCGGAGTCGGAAAGGCTTTTTGATGAATTTCTGTAGTTCCCAGAGAACAGTTAGAGTCGTGTGTACAATATGGAAAGTGAAATGTTTCATTCTTTCATTTGAGAGTAATTTGAAGTCGTTGGGTGCATTCTTTCAAAAGTTAAAACCGGGTCAACTTAAGTTTTTACTGAGCGGAGTCGGAAAGGCTTTTTGATGAATTTCTGTAGTTCCCAAAAAACAGTTAGAGTCGTGTGTACAATATGGAAAGTGAAATGTTTCATTCTTTCATTTGAGAGTAATTTGAAGTCGTTGGGTGCATTCTTTCAAAAGTTAAAACCGGGTCAACTCAAGTTTTTACTGAGCGGAGTCGGAAAGGCTTATTGATGAATTTCTGTAGTTCCCAGATAACAGTTAGAGTAGTATTTCTGGACAAATAGTTAGATCGTTGTTTAGACGAATCCATGTTGGGCGCCAGTTATAGATTATTTATTTTTGGCTGGTCCTTCTTGGGACCCAGCGATAATAGTTTCCTTATTTTAGGGTTCTGAGGGCCGTAAGTTCAGAGGCTTTTATTCCGGAGAATCTTCCTGATTTTTCAGGGATATGAGAGAAGTCAGTTGCTGAGTGATTGTTTTATTAAGGCGAGGGCTTTTCAACAGTTTTCAAGTTGCGAATATTATTCGGTAATTTTCGGAGTCCGATCTGGTTACAAGGATTGAAGGTTTGAGCGGTTTTTCAAGCTTTCGAAAATTGAGTCGAAAACGAAATCAAGTTAAGGAGTTTTTCGCGCTGGTAATACAGGCTTCGAAAGTTCAGAGCCGAATTGAAATTCAAGCTATGGAGCTTTTCACGCTGGTAATGCAGGCGTCGAAAGTTGAGCCGAAATGAAATTGAAGCTGTTGAAATTTTTAAATCTGAGACAGATATATGTTTCGCAAGTATCTGTGAGTTCAATTATTTGCGTAAGTATTATTTTTCCTCCCGTTAATTACAAGGCACTAGTCGGCATCTTTGACAATAGCCGGACAACGCTATTGCAAGAAAATCAGCTAAGCCAAACAAATTAATGTATGGATCAAAAGTATTTGACGAAACTAAAAGCAAATTTTGAGCATTTGGTGGCGTTACTTTATTTACAATAACAGCATGGAGACGATGTTCAAGATTCTGCATTGATACTGACTCTTTGAGTTCAAACTCTTTACTTGAATGGACGATTTTCTCAGTGAAATGCTCTAATTCAATTCTTCTAATTCGCTACGTCATTCGTAATCGTAAGACGAATATATAAGCACACATCACGTACCCATGCAGAACATTTCAAGTTAATTTTGATCGCGTATCCCGTGGCCCCTTCTAAGGGTTCAGATCGGTCATTAAAGATAAAGTTTGCATGGGAACAACTTTAATTTTACGTGCAGGCTTACATCACGATAGATAATATTTTTAATTATATTTGAGAAAGAATTTAGAAGTGAAAGAACTAAGTGGAAAGGAAGAGAACTTCTGTATTTGTGCGTGCTCATTTTCATAACCCTTTTAGCGTCCAGCTACAATTATAAAAGAAATAGTCAATTTAGATTCAATTCGCTTGATATGAGTTCGATTTGGCTACATCAGATGAAGTCACTTTGCGAGCCCTTGAAAGTCCACTTTGATTCTATGGGTGCTACTATTTATCGTTAAACGTGCACGTAGCGTTGCTGTAGTGCAAAATAGTTATATTTATATATACTAGCATATTTATTCATTGCAAGCTGGAAAGAAGTTTTTGACTATAAATTGTAATATTTTATTAGTCTATGAATGAACTTTATCCGTAAACTGTAAAATTAATTTTTTCAAATGTTTTTTGGTGTATAAATGTAGTAAATTAAATGCATTTGCAATTTTTCAAACATGAGCATGTTAGGCGTATTTTTAGCTAGGCACTACCATGTATTCAAGAAACCCTACGTCAATGGATGAATTGTCTCCAGCAAGTTCAAGCTTCATGGGCAACATATGAATTTACGAAAAAGTTTATGTTTTTCATAAATCACTATCACTATCTAAACTATAATAAGAGCCGCGTCCGTCCGTCTGTATGTCACACCCACCAGCCGAAAGTCTTTGATGAGCGTATCTGTGATACAAGCTTCATCAACTCTACAATTTTCGGTGTAATAATCCATCAGATTTGGAGTCGGAATGAATATCACGTGTATTGTTAATAAATAGGAACGTGTGTCACGTGGTTTGTCAAACATTGTTATACATTTTTGACGGGTCGTGTGCACTCGTAATACTAAGAGCTGTGTCCGTCCGTCCGTCCGTGTGACCCCCTCTTCTAATCGATAGCTTTGATAGCAACATGAATAAAGCTCAAGAAAAAACAGAAATTATTCTATTGCATTATTTTTCAGTGGCGATTCAATTCCCTTTCACTTGCATTATGGTATCCAAAATACGCAATCGGCCTATTTTTACAAATAGAAATTTTCTTTGGAGCTTCCTCTGTTGAAATTCATCATGTTACTTTGATATTTTTAATTGATGATGCGAAAAGAAATGTTTTAAATTCGTTTGACCAGTAACCTGGCTACCACTTAGCCCCTCCGCACACAAGGCTACTCAAAAGAAACTGATCACAGACGCAAATCACTAACCAGTTCGCATTGAGTCACTTCCTGTGTAATTGATAAGGACGCCGCACACGGAGCTACTGCTTACTAACTCGTTTTGCGTTAGCTACCAGTTGCTGGGTGACTCGCATGTCCAGTCACTTCTGAGTTGAGTCTCACAGTTTCTTGGTAACTATTCCATTTTATGAACGTTTTACAGAATGAACGAGCAAAAACTGAACACAAAATTGGTCTAGTAAGTGGAAAAATACCCGTTTTTTAAATTATCAGGTTACTCCAGGATGGATGAAACAGAAATTCCATGGAGCGAAGTAGGAAAAGCTCTAAATATGAAGGGTAATAGATTTTTATATTGTACAATACTTACTATAATTTATTTAATTTCCTTCTAATTTCACTGAATAATATACAAGATGTCGTGTAATTCGATGTACATATTTTAACCATATACAGAAAAGCACTAAAAAAAAGATTTCCACGAGTGACATAAACCTGAATATTTGATCTTTTTTTGAGAAATAACGATCTAAAATAATATTGGATTCTTCATTTGGTATGCTACAGCGCGCGCCAGCAGCAGTTAGATTTTACTCAATGGCTACATTGTAAGCCAATTCTTGCGGGAAACCTTCTGGATAAACATTTCTCGAAAACGAAGGTGTTCTGATGTTTTTGTCAATCATGAAAATCGTTCTATTTTGCGTTTTTCTGTGTATGGTTAAAATGTGTGTACCGAATTACACAACACCCTATATAAAATAATCTAGGTATTTGATATACTTTGTATTCGTGTATATTATTTAATTTTGCATGAGTATACAATGAAAAGCTATTTTTTATGTATATTTACCAATAGAGTATCCTCAAATTGTAATTCTATTCCAGCAACGAATAGTCAGTCAGCGGTTAAAATTTTTCTTTATGTATGGATGAATCAAAAATTGTCTTCGTTTCTATTTCTTTTCTGATGATAATGATTATATAGTTTCATTTCTTCGCCACTTGAATCGCTATCCACAATGTTGCTGAATGATTGCATTATGTCGTCCTATTTGTACGAACACCCAGAGGAGATTGCGGATTTTTGTAGCCTCGTGTGTGGAACCGCATCACTAATGAGTTAGTAACTGGTTAGTAACGTCAATCACAAACTAGTTTAGTTTCATTAGAGTAGTTATAAGTGTGCGGGGGCCTTAGTATACGGCCTAAAATTTTGGAACTCGAGTTCTTGTTTTCGAAACTATGATTTTCTTGAAAAGATTCGAAGAGATAATATACAACATTTATAATTGCCGTTGCAATTATGAAATAGGAAATTTGTTTTCATTTATTCGATACGCGTTTTCGATTTTTGACTTTATTATATGAACGGTTTCGAATAGTTTTGTATAATATAGAGAGCTGAAACAAAAAATAAACAGATATTAAATTACAAAGCGAAAACAAATATAAATTGCATGGAAGGAAGAAGATTTCAATATGCAGAACATGGTAGAATATTTAACCAATCTCCACACCGTCCGGAAACAGAATGAACTTAGCCAGGCGCTGAGTTCAACCGAAGTCAAGTTCGTCGGTACGGATTACGAAAAAAAGGTACAAAAGCGGACGGCACTTACAACATTTCAGAATAAAATTCCGGCATAAGAGGCCAACATGGATAGAAACGTGTCCAACCGTAAAAGAGAAGCAAATTAAGATCAGAAATCTATTTTCAATAGAATACGAGAAAACTTTTTGTGAATAAGTTTAAGATGAGAAATTAGGTCAATAATGCACTTAGGGAAGGAATGAAATTATTTAACGGACACTACGAATACATGAAATTCATGATTAACGGGCATTAAATTAGTTCAATTGAAGGGGATGGACTATGTCGTAATAATAAGAGCTGCGTCCGTCCGTCCGTCCGTGTGTCACACCCACCAGCCGAAAGTGTGTGATGAGCGTATCTGAGATACAAGCTTCATCAACTCCACAATTTTCGGTGTATTAACCTAGCAGATTCAGAGTCGGAATGAATATGCCGTGTATTGGTAGATAACAGGAACGTGTGTAATATTTGTCGAACATTTTTATGCATTTTCACGGGTCGTGTGCACGCGACCTCATCAACTCAGGAGAGATACTCGTATAATTTATTTATTTATTCCGGCCTATATTTCATTTCGCCTTCTTTTTATTTTAAATAAAGGTGGTGGACTAGTTTTTATAATTTAGGATTGAAGAGCCCATTCTCATCATAGCCATATAAGTTTGAGAAATGTTAGTTGCAAAAAATTCTTTGAAATTCATCTCAGCAAGAAACCACGCCAACAACTACGACGAAGAGAAAATCGTTCAGAGTGCATTGCGTGGCTTATCTTCGATTGCATTAAGTATTTAACGTTCTAGCTTTCAAGCTTCAATCAATCAAGAATCCTCGGATGTCAAATTTGCATGGGAATTGGAAACCTTAGTTGGACTTTGATGTCAATATTCAAGCGACCGCTAAGAGAAACTGAGAATAGTGTAACAGCAAGGAACAAAAAACATGAAACAGAACGTACTAGGAACGAAAATGTGGTATTAAACAGTAACGAAATTCAGTCAGCTCTGGAGTGAACCAAAATCATCCGAGGATGAAATTAACCGCTAGCTTCTCGGAGAAATTTCAAACAGCAGAGCCATGCAACACGTCGGACCAACCTTTATGAATCGAATGTGTTTACCGGCGAAGAGTGAATAAGACTCGACTCTAATCTCAGAAGTAACTTTTTCGTTTGTATCAGGCCCATTCTAAACACTGAAAGCGCACACAAAAACTTTTCTATCCGGATGCAATATAGCTTCTAAGTTTCCAAATATACCCGTTTCTAATAGAGATGTGTACTTACGAGTATTACCGACAACTTTTTAACTTTAACTTTAAAAAGCTCAGGTTCAATTTAAAAAAGTTCAAGTTTAATTTAAAAAAGGTCAAGTTTAATATAAAAAAGGTCAAGTTCAATTTAAAAAAGCTCAAGTTTAATAAAAAAAGTTCAAGGTCAATTTAAAAAAGCTCAAGTTTAATTTAAAAAAGATCAAGTTCAACTTGAAATGTCTCAAGCAGGCTATATTTAAGAAAATATTATTTTCAACTTTAAAAAGCTTATGTTTCTAAAATTTCCTACTTATGTATAAATAATATAAGTTAGGTTTGCTTGTGAGACGGCATATTTATTTAAAAGTACAGGCCTTGAAAATAGAGTAAATCGAACATCAGACCAACAAAGCTGCTGTGATTTTGTATTTAAATTTGACATTTTTTAAGTTTTACCTATGAATCATTTGCTAAATCGTTTGCAAAACAGATCATCGGTACTTATTTTTATTGACAAAATGATGCGAATATACTTTATGTAATAAGTAACTGTGGGACAATTGGTAAACTGCACTGACTGATAAGTTGAACATTACAGAGCTTCAACTTTTCAGTCAGTGCAGTTTGCTAATTTTCCCACAGTTACTTATTACATAAAGTTTATTCGCATCCTTTTTGTCAATAGATATAAGTAGCGATGATCCGTTTAGTAAATGATTCATAGGTGAAAATTGAATGTCAAATTGAGTCCAAAATCATTGCAGCTTGCTTTGTCTTTGTTCAGTGCCAGTACTTTTAAATAAATATGCATTCTCACAAATAAACTTTACATATATTATTATTACATAGGTATGCAATTTTAGAAACATTAGCATTTCAAAATTGAACTTGATCTTTTTCATATATAACCTACTTGAGACTTTTTTAATTCAACTTGATCTTTTTTAAATTGACCTTGAACTTTTTAATATTAAATTTGAACTTTTTTAAATTAAACTTGACCTTTTTTAAATTGAACGTGGCCTTTTTTAAATCAAACTTGACCTTTTTTAAATCGAATTTGAGCTTTTTTAAATTGAACTTGACCTTTTTCAAATTGAAGTTAAAACGCTGTAGATCTATGAGCTAGAGCAGTAGAGGGTTATCTCAACTATTTCCATATTCGAGGTGCTTTTTCCTCTCAAACGAAAGAGACCATTGTGCAATGTATTGGTTCTTCTCATTCTGTTACGCTTGCAGTCATTTAAACATGACATGATCAGTATGATAAACTTTGAAATTTTTCAAAATACTTGAGGAGGGGAGGTAGGGGTCTTGATTGAGAAGGGAAGGTTTCGAATTGGAATCAATACGTCTACACCGCACGTTTGTCGGACCAAGCGGCTCCTCTTGTGAAGCTTGTGAAATAAAAAACAATGGAGGGTAAAAAAGGGAATTTGGAGACCCTTTCCTATTCCTAATGCCTACATTTTTCCTCATTCCTATGGTAACTGTTGAAAAACTACTGTAATTGCAATAATTTCATTTTTTTAAATAGAACGAGCAATATTGTTTAATATATTTATTAGAGTTGTTGAGCCGTTATCAAATAAAATATTTTACGGAAGGCAGAGTAGGCTGTTTGAATTTGGTCCAATTGAGTAAATTAATGTACTGAGTAATTACTGGAAAAGGTATTTGATCAGCTTAATTTCTGAGAAATTTGGAATAATTACAAAATTTAAGCGCTATGATAGCACACTAATTTTAATTTAAAAGTGTGGGCAATAAGGTTCTTGATTTGAGCATTTTGTTTGCTCTGGGATTACGGAACAAAACTCCCCTAAATCTTGAGAATATATGGGTCATTTTTTCAGGAAAATAAACCTTTTCAAAACCAATTCACATTTTTTAAATTCAATAAAACCTTTTACTACGAAATTGGGTACTTCATTTCACCCATTACATTAAAACTTTTTTTCTCTTTCTGGCCCAAAATCTTATATCTCCCTCATAATTCATTTACAGTTAATTTCTTCCAATGACATGCAGGAGCTTTCAAAACGGTATCTGTTTAGTTATGAAGAGCACGACTGAAATTAAAATATGATTTATTACAGAATACAGATTTATTTGACTGTAAGCTTAAGTTCTAGTTGATATGCCTATGCATATTTAAAAAGAAACTTGAAATGCCTCTGTGAGTAATTTTAAAATTTATTGCTGTTCTTTCAAAATTTGCTGAAGATTTTCTTGACAACCCTCGTTCTTTTCGAGATGAAGAGCATAGTTAAGAATTGCAGGACAACTCAGAGATAAAATGAAATTGAATTTCAATGTAGCATAACAAAAAATATCTCATGATAACTGCAGAGACAGCAGTTAATAAGTTATTTTATTGTGCTTAAATGTCTTAAAAACAAAGGGAGCTAAATGAAAATGGATAAAATGAGTCATGAATTCTGTATATATTTATTACTATTTACATCAAACAATTTGATGTGGACCTCGTCTGAGTAAAACATTGAATTGAATAATAAGACCCTTACAAGTGACTGTTACCATTTCGTTCATCATTCGACTTTGCAGCTGTGAAGTGTACTTATGACTACCTGAATAAAATGGTTTTATGCTATATCGTGTTTAGTTTAGTTAAATTAGATTATAAATTGGTTCCAGCCACCCTTACAACAACAAAGATGTTCAAAGAGAGGACAGAGGAAGGCACCACTTGGTATGGAAAAAAGGAAACGCGAAAGCTATGTACAAAGTAGGTTCCTACACAAGGTTCCTTACGTAAAAAACAGTCAGTTGATAAGCAGGGATTTGAAACAAGATATAAATTGAAAAATAAAATCTTATGTGCTAAAAAACAGACCAGCAGTGAACCGGAGAAAACTAGTCCGTTAGAAAATCAATGACCTATTTTATTTAACAAAAGATCAACCGAACCTTCAGTTCGAGTCTACATATTTTCCCCTCGAGAATGCTAATTTCTTTAAATACAATATTCGCATCCTCCTGAGGGGTGTAAGTTCCTTTTAGTAATGATATAATGAAGAAAATATAAATTATGAAATTGATACATTTTCGAAATTTTTAATGTATATTCAATGTCTTTCATAAGTGTGTACGTTGTGCTCAATTGAACAAGTGATAATTGAAATGAGGTAAGCAAAAATATATTGCTAAATACAATTCATTGAAACACTGCAAATGTCATTTCCTGCTACTCTTAGCCCACATCTATATTACAATTCCCTGAACTGGCATTACATCACACGAGAAACTACAGCCACTGAGGTGCCAACTTTTTAGCTAATCCTAGACAATGAACTCCTGTGCATTAGACTGACCTTCTAAATAAATAATTTAGTTTGTGATCACGAAATAGTTTAGTTAGTGTAGTTATGTGTCAGTGTGGGTCGTGTAGTTTATGTGCTGATTACAATTGTTTTCTACTCATGCTCCAGCGGAAAAGGTCATTTTGAAGCCTATTTTCGAATTTCAAACCGCTGTTAAACAGCATGAACTTTCCGTCAAATTAGTGATAATTAGAAATACCTAAAACACCAGAACTAAGGCGGGTAAAAACATCTTTCATAAAAATCTCACGATGTATTTTAAAAATAGAGCTTTCGAGCATATCCACCCTCATCTTCAAAATCTGGAAAATTAAATTGAAACATGGTAAACACAGTACATGAATGCAAATTGCTATTGGAAATTAAATGAAAAAATTAGGACAAGATAGTTGGAGGCGCAGAAGATGACATTTCATTGAGACTTGGCTTAAACTGATGAATTATGACACTTTCTCGTAACTTAAGGCTATGTTCATTACAAGTTGAGACTATTTTGAAATTATCAGTGTGAGTTGCATGGTCAGATTCTAACGCGTGATCTCTTATCCTGCTGTGCAATGGGTTTGACACTTTATTTCCCGTACGGACCAACACCCCCTTGTGCTCAGCTTTGCGTGTTGCAAAATGGCGAGCAGTCTCACCATAATAAGTGGCCCCACACTGGCCACACGTATATCTATATACCACGCAGCTACGCAACAAAGTGGGCATTCTATCGCCGTACCGGAAAAAACTGCCAATGTTGAAAAAATTATGAAACGTAATGCGTATGTCAATTTGCGGATAGAACTTATTACATAAATTTCGAATTTCACAAGAAATTTTCTGATTTTGCGACCGTGGAATGAAGGGCAGAGTGAAGTAAACCACCTTTTTCTCAGCACTTGCGACTGAAATTTTTCTATATCTAAGGGATTCGATTTTACTACGAATGTGTTCTCAATGAAAGACATGGGGTCAAAGCTCTTAGCAAAATAGGAACGCAGATATTCGAACTCTCTTGTGAAGCAAAGGTAACATAAACATAATTTGAAGGCCCTGATTTTGTCATTTAAATTTCAATAGCAATTTGTATTCATGTACAGTGTTTCCCATGCTTCAATTTAATTTTCCAGATACTGATGATGAGCGTGGATATGCTCGAAAGCTCTATTTTTAAAATACATAGCGAGATTTTTATGAAAGATGTTGTTACTCACCTTAGTTCTGCTATTTTTGTGTAAATTACGCTTCCCCATGAATAGGTCTATTAGAAATACCTTTCAGAAATAATTCTGCGTAAAAACTAGCCAGCCAATTCATATACGCAACGACGCTAACATAATTTTCAGAAAACACTACCATGCAGTCTGTGTGATAAACCTAAAATCAATCTTTATCATCGCTAGAAGTTAATTTCGTTTTGTAAAAATTTTTAAAGCGAATGGAAAATTCAACAAAAAAGTTATATGAGGGAAGCTCTATGATGCATGGTGTATATTGAGGCCTAATACTCATTCACAAAAATAAGTTTGAAATATTTTTTTCGTTCTTGGACTCGAAGATAGATTTTCGCAAGACGCTAGCGATGTAGTTAGTTGAATATTCGGCGAAAAGTCCGTAGATTTTACGATGAAATTTTGCTGAATTTTGGCACCCCAAACTCTGGAAGCTGAATGACAATGCATACGTGAAGTGTGAACATTCAGATTTCAGATCTATGAAATATACAATAAAAAAGGGTTACGGCGGTGAAAAATAATGTTGATTATTTTTAGGGTTTATAACCCTCACACGCAGGCAGGACAAGGTGAAACAACATTCAGATGTTGTTTTTTCGATTCATCAGAAGTATCAGATGAATCTTGTGTACGTTGGTATTCGCATTAGGTGATTTTATAAAAAAAACGTATTCTCGTCATGAATCTGAGTATATTGTTGCAAATAAGCAAATGCCTACTTTGTGCCGAAGTAGAATAGGCTTTCGAGTACATGGCAAGAGTAGCTTGGGTTTCGCTGAGTAAGTGTAGTTCATTAAGAAGCGTTTTGGTTATCAAAGTTACGATATTAGACATAAAAAATGGTGCAAAGTTTCTCCCTAACATCGTTGTGATATTTTATTGCGTGAAACATTTGCTGCGGGTCTTGAATGTCCATCTCATATACTGGAGATGTGTTAATGATCTTAAATTCCTGTGTGTTGTAATTTTGCATAAGAGCTTCACGATAAGCTATAATTTTTTCCATCTTAATTCCCTTTTAACTCCATCAGGTAATCATAATACAGATCAAATGTAAGCTTGGAAATCATTTGTTCACCTCGTTACGTGTCAGAGCGTTCTTTAAGGACATAAGTGGTCACGATCAAAACGGTAAATACCCTAGATAAATCTAGGTACAATTTAAAGACATTGATGGTCGTATACCTAAAATTTTGTACTACGTGTGTTGTTTTATTTTCTGCGACGCATAATGGTGTATGGGGGTGGCATTATTTAGCAATTGTGTGCGGGAGTGAAAAGAGAGTAATGAGGAAGCTGGGGACGATAATGAGGTTATGTCAATCTAGGCTCGATGATGGAAGGAGGAGGAGGTCTGATCTTTCACCGAGAGTTGACATAACTTAAACAAATATGCAGATTGCGTTCTGTGAGATGCATGCTTTGCGTGGAGCAAAGTTAAAAAAATGAAAGGTGAGGAAGATGCGAGACAGTAGGAGGATAAGTTGCTTCGCAGCTCGCGCATCAATTATCTTCTCTAGGACACTCGAAAGTGAGAGGATAAACCTAAGTCATCACGAGAGCTTCCTTTATCGTATCCTTCACTGGGATGCCAAACAGATCGAAATATGTGATGAGCATCATATATGTTCATTGCTCTCTGACCGATTTGTAAGAAAATTTTCTTAATATCAAGTTTTTCCTTGATGAAAGGGAACGGTGCTACGTATAGCAACACTCTTATTAAATTTAATTTTGTCTCCTTCCTGTGGAACTGAACAATTTAATCTGACATATTTCGTGCGAGAAAATTTTTATCTACCCTCTTATGATAAACGTTTCTTTTGTAAAAGAAAGTGTATTTTTTATGAAATCTAACAAATTGCTTTGTTTCAACGAGCGAGCCATAATGCCAGTCATGTATGTTCTCCCACGTACAATGAACTCTAAGTCTTAAAAAATACATTTTTCAATTTGATTTTTAAAAAGCATCAAAGAGTATCAAGGAACTAGGTAAAGCTGCTGTCCACTGCTGTCCTTATCTAAAAAATGAAACTCGTTCGACAGCCCCGTCTGGTCATGTAACGTACGCGGCTGGTGCTTCTGGTTGCTGGCTGGTCGTCTTCTTTGCGTACAAAGGAGCTTTGTGTCAGGAGTGAGGCGAGAGGGACGGAAATTGGAATATCAAATACTTGGAAGCTCTGACAATAAGCTTCAGCAAACATTATGTTCACGACCGACACTCAAGTAGCCTGAGCTAAGCTTCGACACATAAAGATATTAGAGCAAAGAATGATATGAAGACAATCTTATAAAAAATTTTTTCCTGAAAACTTACGAGAAAAGAAAATTGGAGAAGAGTTTCAAAATTTCTAATTTACGCACTATTTACTGATGGACAATCAGAAATTGCACAGCAGCCAACACTAGACACTTCTACAGAAAGATCGAAAGAAATTTATTTTTAATGCGCTTTAACAGTAAAAATAGCATAATGGCATGGAAAGTAGGGTTGCATCTGGGCGGAAGATCTGAAATTAGTATCACATGTATAATATTCGAAAAGACCTAAGTTGTGCTGGTTGGTTGATTGATATCGAATCAGGACACAAGAGCGAACGGGTCAGCAACAGAACGTACAGTACATGAATAATAATGACCTAACCAGTTGTGAAATTTCAATATTAGTCTTGCTCGGGCTTGAGTTGCTGGTTATTTACTGTCAACAAGAGGATAAACGATTTCTCAGGCTGGGGTGAACAACTCGCTTCAATGTAAGAGGACAAGACATGGCGAACTTCGAAATTAAGCAAGTTTGTGTACATGTTGTTCACAATGTTTCTTCATAACTGGTTAATGCAATTATTTTATTACACAATTTTCTGCATGAATCAGACTGCATCCACAATACAAAATCAAAGCTCGCAAAGAATCAAGTCTGTGTCCGCTCTGAAAGCGACTGGAGTCTCTTATGCTTCACTGCAACAAATGAAAGTGAAATTAATCAACATAACATGAGGGTTATATTTAACTCTAAAGCCTCTTGAAAAAGATGTAGAGATAAAAGGACGCGAATATGTTTCAGTTGTTTTGAATGTTGCAACGGCAATAAAGTGACGCTGTTCACGTTACAACTCAGAGTTGACTGAGCAAAGAAACTTGATGATCTCGTGATGAATCAGTATTACAAGAGGACAATTACAGGCATTTTTGTTTTGTTTTCAGGCGTCCTTCATTCAAGCCATATAGCCCTGAACGTAATTAATCTGCAAGTTTTGTTGAGAATGATTTTGATCTGATAGAAACCTTTGATAATTTAAATCTGTGATGGTAATGCTGGACTCTATATACCAAATAATTGGCGTGTGAAATTGAAAATTACATTTCTGTTGCATGCTGAAGAATGATCATCGATGTTAGATGGTTCGAAAATATATATATAGATACTTTTAACTCATCAAATGCGACGAGTTGAGTGGAAGTTCAATTTTAAATTGACACTATTGTTAAGAATTGTTAGAGAAAAAAACAGAACGAGCTTTCATTTGGGCTTGATTAGGTATACACAAAAATGATGTTTGTGACCACAGGTGAGTTACCCGTAATGAACGTATGAAGCAAGCAAAATAGTGCCTTCCATGCTCAAAGAACCATAATAACTAAACATCTCATCTTTTTGTTTTACTGAACAGAAGATGCCAATTTGCCACCGCCGCGGTGCCCCAATCAACCCCGGGGCTGCGCTTGACAGGGTCATCTCCCAGGCAGACCAGGATGACTGCGTGCTCTACAAACTCGCCGACTACCGCAAAGGTTATTTCTATTTTTACTGCTTTCAATGTTGGCAGCTGCATGACACTTCCAAAAAATTTACCACCTATGAAATTCTTGATGAAAATCGTAATACGCCTAATAAATTTATCTTTTTACACGCAATTATTTCGCTTAACAAAATTTGATATTCAAGTTCCTGGATTATACTTCATCCCGGCTGAAAATGGGCGCAGTGTCTCCAAAGGTTCGTCGCAGTTTGTTGCAGTATATGGAGTTTCGAGATGGCCTATAGCAATAACGCGTCTGCAGTTCTGGTAGAGGTGAATCATTTTAGGCCACCAGCAGTTCAGCGCGGTTGAAACTTCACGCTCTGCCTCAATACACGCTACAGCTAGATGCTACCAATCCAGCAAGGTAATAACGTACAATCATGTTCTGGTATTATCTATTTAGTGTGGCAACGACTCAAAATCCCAGTATAAATTATAGTTAGTTATCGGTGATAGTACAGAATTTCTTGGAGAAATTGTAACTTTTCGGATAAGATTTTCTCAAAATGGGTTATTCGTACTCTACCATATTTCAGCAGTCACGGCACTTTGGGCCCTCCTTACTCGGGTAAGGGGAGTCAGTGAACGAGGAGAAAAAGAGAAAAATTAAACTGTAAGAATTAGAAGGGAAGATAAACGGAAATAAATAAGAGATAAAAAGAACTTTTTAAACTGCATTTGATTGATCAATATCGGGATGCTAATGAATAACTAAAGATTCAATGATTTTTTAAAGTAAACAAGTAAGGTAATGAGGGACATTTTTGCAAATGGGCGAGTATTTAGTATGGCTAATTGTTAATAAATATGAGACCCCAGAAACAATCTATACTTGCAAACATGGGCACAGCTCAGTATAGACATTGGAATGCAATATTTAGCTCACAACATTTTTCTTTGAATATAAGGCATACTCTACGGCAGAAGAGCCGCCATCTTCAAAAGAACACGCTGAATTCTGAATTTTCCCCACACAAAATTTGAGCACACCATATTTTTCTTGTGTCACCTCGTGAATGGCACTTTCTGTTTTGGTGACTTGGTATTCAACGCTTGAAATATTACTGGGCACTCGTGTCAATAAAACCATTATCAGAAACTTAAGAACGAAAAAAATTCCGGTAAAATTTTTTATCTTTACTTTGAAAATGTTTAGGAGTTCTGCTCCATCATCAGTTCAGGAGAAAAAAATCATTATGTCTGAAACAAAAGATCGAAGTACAATGAATTGTAGGTACTAAAAATATGTCATGAGTGTAATAATACAAAGTAGGCCACGGAAAAATCAAAACAAAAGACAGAAACACAAAAATACACGTAAATATAAATATAAAATGAAATTGAGCTTGTAATGAGGATGTTTCTATCTATTCACTATTTTCAAAGGGTACGAACTGTCCATATTGTTATAATCAGGGTTTCGCTTGAAAATATGCAAGGAATCTAAAATTCTGAGGTCATACGGGGTTGCAGCAGAGTCTGAAATTTTTTAAATCGCCGGCAGATATAGGAATATTGCATTTTTCTGCATGATTTCGTACTGCAGAATGTGATGGGTGTGCTAGTTGATTCCCATTACGGAAGCTTCTATCTCTATGCTCTGCCAAACACCAAAGAGGCTCGCATATCACTGGGAAGCGTACCTTTGTACTGAAAAATAAGAAGCTACCATGAAATTATTAACCAGAGTGACATGTAAAGTAAAGTTATGGAAATTAGTTGCGCACAGTAATTTTAATTCACCGGACAGCTTATCAGACGGTGCTCCAAAATTCGCAAACAAACAGTACAAAAGGTCTTTACTGTTTCCTTCTACGGCCTGTGACTTGTACTGCTTTGACAGAAATTTCTTCGGGACAAAGATATGCTTCCCAGTGATATGCGAGCCTTTTTGGGATACTCTTATAGTTGTGTGCAGTGCAAATATTCGTACGTCGGTATGACTTCACGAAATTTCCATATCAGAGTGGCAGAGAATAGAGATAGAAGCGTCCGTAATGGGAATCAACTAGCACACCCATCACATTCTGCAGTGCGAAATCATGAAGAAAAATGCAATGTCCCTATGTCTCCTGGTGATTTAAACATTTTAGACTCTGCTTCAAGCCCGTATGACCTAAGAATTTTAGAGTCCTTGCATATTTTCATGCGAAACCCAGATTTGAACAATATGAACGGTTCGTACCCTTTGAAAATAGTGAATTGGTAGAAACATCGTCATTACAAGCTCAATTTCATTTTTTATTTATATATACGTGTATTTTTGTGTTTCTGTGTTTTGTTTTTATTTTTCCGTGGCATACTTTGTATTTATGCTCATGATATATTTTCAGTACCTACAATTCATTCTAATTTGATCTTTTGTTTCAGACATGATGATTTTTTTCCTTTGAACCGATGTTGGAGCGGGACTCCGAAACGTTTTCTTAGTAAAGATGATAAAATTTATAGAAATTTTCTTCGTTCAAAGTTTCTGTTAAGGCTGCGATTAAAGAGAACCAATGACGTGCTCAGATATATTAAGCCCAAAAATTTCATACTATCATCATTTTAAAAAATCTTAACTTTCGACTACCTCTCCCTGCTATTGTCTTGGTCCCCTGTTCGCACAATGGCCCAAACTACGCATTTCGAACTGCTGCTTTTCATAAACGCAGGAAATACCATGATCAATATCTTCTGTGATATTACTGGGCATTGCTGAGCAGAATATCGAAATCGAATCTCTACCGAGTGAGGCATCTTCTTGTTAGTTCGCCCTAGGTTTCTTGCGACGTCTTCTAGCTCTCCCTCCTGAGGATAAAATGTTATGTAATTGCCTATTCTTTTATAATTTATTTCCATGCAAATCCATAAATTGTTAAAGTTTAGCTACGTTGCAGAAGAATAAAAATTTTATATTTTGAGTTAAGAATATTACTAATTTACGAATGCAATTTGAGAAGGAAATTCATTTCTTATTTGTGATAGCTTTTAATTCTAATTTTATCTTAACCCCTTTTAGCCTCATAGAAAATTAAATATATTTCCACTGAAAATAAATGATTCATTCCTGATCTAATAAAAATTAAATGAAAATAGGAAATAAACTGAGCGCTTAAACTAAGTCCCTGACGTTTGAAATGACTCAAAATGGCGTCGCCATCCTCACTGGTTGGATTACAATGGAAGCATGGCCATTTGCTCAATAATACACAGAAAATTCCTTTCGTTCAATTCACACAATAAACAAAAAAGCTCACTGTTTTTACCAGTTAAGTACCACTTGTTCCGTCAAAGCTTTTGGTTCAGCATGGCGTCGATTAGACTAACATGGCCATGTACGCCACTTCCAGGCTTCACTGACGAAAAAATCCCTCAGTTGCTTAGCCCCACCTTATTTACAAAATCAGCCGCTAGTTCTAGTTCCTTCTTGAAAGACTGATGTCTATTCCTACTTTCACTAATCCTTGAAAATATCTCTAAATTTCTTAGCGTAAACATTTAGATTTTGTTCTCAAATATATTACCTTAATCCTTTAGTGTTGTGTATCCCTTATTTTAAAATTAAATTTACGTCACTTCTATTTCAAAGCCTAATTAGGCCCACAAAATTTGTGTAAGGAAGCATTTCCTCGTTTTTCTTCTCAGCTACTCCCAACGTACGCCTCCTTACGCCATGAGGTAACTCTCATCCCTTCTCCCCTCGGGTAGCGTATGAGTACGCGCTCCTCCAGCGCTTTTGCAATAGTGTCATTACACGACACATAAGTAGTTCCGGAGTTGAACTCAAAATAGGAAAACAGGCAATTTTCAGAAAAAGAGTATCGCAACAATCCGAAAAAATGAAAATTGAGCTCATTGAATGACTTCTCAACCGCAGAAATGGCAAAAAATCAGAATCAGAGTTCTTAAATGGTCGAAAATCTCAATTTGAATTTGGATTTTTATCTACCGTGTGAACAATTTTCTCACACTTCAGCCTTTTTTCCGACTGCTAATCTTACTTGATTCGTCCCTGCTGAGTCGATTATAAGGTACTGTAAGTTAGAATCAGCTGTGGCCCATCAAGCAGAGGAGTCTCACAAGGCAATTGTACTAAGTCCTTGACAGATACCCACAGTACAGCAATTCTTATTGACATTTGTCGTGTCTAAATTTTACTCGCCTTCATGATATCTGCTTACCTTAACATGAATGCTTTGAATCTGGCTAAAAAGAAGCTAAATATAAGTTTTATAGCGATACTGCATGAGAATGTATAGGGTACTTGGCTTTAGATGTATAGGGTACTTCAAAGATTATAATTCCAAAATGTTAGGAGTTCCCATTATTTTGTCCATCCCTTGTATCTGGTCGCTACTGCAATCGCTTCTTTTTGGTAGCACATTTCGAAATTTTGCGGTTGATACTTGTGCATTTGCGGCATCCCTCAGCATGCCGCCGTGTCCCGAGAGATTGCGCGGACGATGGTCACGCCCCTGAAAAATTCATACGACGTGGAACGCCCCCGAAGCAACAAGTCCTCATAGTTCTCCACCGACTGTGGAAGCCGCTCTGAAAAATCCAACGGGGAACTGCGATTGAAGGAAATAAAGAACCTGTGAATTTTGATGCAGTGAAGGCAGTAACAGAAGGGAAGCTGAAAGTTTTAAATTTAGAAATGGAAAATATCCGTGAAGTCTGCACCTTGATCAGCCTCCAATAACACTGATAGCACTAATCTAAACGAAGTTCATTTTCGCTTGCTCGCTCGAGACACTACAATGTAAGGATATTACCCACGTAGCAACACTTACGTACAATACTATAGCCAAGTTATCGACGGCTTTGTTTCGCGCGACCTTACCTCTCGCAGAAAACAATTCACAATTGTTGTGAAACGAAATAGCTCCAGAGCTCTAAGAATTTTTTTTGTCGCCGTGTGTTTTAATGCAATTTATTCACATAGGTTTTATGACTTCATTTTCATTTTTACTTCTCCCATGCGCAGTCGATTCCTGGAGTTTTACGGCATTCTCTTCAGCAAAACAAAGTAGAACGAATAAAATTAGGCTTTTATTGATATTTTCGAAAGAGTATCGTATTAGTGGAATAATTGGAACTAGTATTTATTCATGTAAGTCAAGGTTCACAACAGGTTAACTCGTATAACTCAAGAATCAACCGCAATGGAATTTAGTGAGTAGTTTAAAATTATACTTTCAATAGATTTATAAATTGTAGTTCAACATCAGATGATAATTGTCTGATTTCATTCGAAACTAGGTTTTACAGAGTTGTAAAATGGGGGAGAAATACCTAGTTTGATGTATAATCAAATGTAATAATACAAATACTCAATATTTTGTTTTTTTGCTAGCTATTAGTCGATACTCAATTGCAATTTGTCCCGCTTATTAATATCCTCGTGTACTTTAGTTGCTATCAAAAACTGGTGAAACTCTCCCGTCATAAATGACATAATGCAGGAAAAATGAAGTGTATTAAGTAAATATATGAATGATGAAGGTGACAGTGGCGATTATAGATGATACGAATCAAATATCTAAGAAAAAATATAAGCCTTAGAAAATATGTTTTTGCCAGGAGGACTTGCGACAAAATTTAATAAATTTCTCAACTTTAATAATGTAACCAAGTGGAACTTTACCTATTCTGTCTTGTTCTAACCGATTCTTTCACAATCTTACCTATCCTTACCTATACTAACATATCCAATGCAAACCTCACCTCAGGCGACGTCACACGTGACCAATCTGTATTGATGCATTACCAAATTGATCGGGTAACTTGTTGGAATTATGAAAAGAGCTGTCACACGCTTCAGAATTTTAGGGCGATCCATAAACATTTGGTTTATTTATTTTCGCTAAAAAATATAAATCTTCCCTCATAACACATGTACATGACACTAAGGATAGATTACTTTGCAGCCTGACTAGACACTTGGAATTGGGAAACTTCAAACTTTGTGGATTAGACTGAAGAAAAAATACTTTAATAATTTCTCAGAATTAATTTTTTTACGGATTAAAGGTTGGAGAAGTTAAGTTATCTCTGTTTCACACTAATTTATTAAGCAACATAAATGTGTGTGCACCAATATTCAATGATGAATTACCCAACTTTCCCAGAGTGTTGCCACTCATTGAATCGTTAATTCATTGCCAGCTGTGCGTAATAGTTCATACAAATTTATAATTGAAGTACATAAATTATTCATTTTTCTACTGTATTTTCATACCAGTTTAATCAAAACTATCAATCCCACATCGATGACGCCATTTCCCAAACTCTCCTCTGTAATCAAAATCGGCGGGAAATTATCAGCGATTTCAGACGAGAGCACTGAAAAAATACGCTCATCTAAAGATGCTGCATCAATACCACAAATTAAGCACTTTATACCTGTTTCCCGTGTCATGAAAAAGAAATAATCCCTAAATAAAAATAAATAATCCCACCATTATTCTCCGCCATTTTGGTTACCAAATGGTGACGATACCCGTAAAATGCACCGTAGCTCATGACTGAAGTCTAATGGTGGGTTCACATTGACACTCTTTTCAACACTCTGAGTGTCACTTCGACGGGCACATACACTGTTGCCGGGCTAGCAGGCGGGCAAAGTGAGGTTCACGTGGACATTCTCCCTAGCCATTCTTTGCCGCCGCCTGCCCGTCAATCAATCCATCTACAGATGAGCCGTAGCCTGCAGCATGTCATCAGTAGGGATGTGACATTGAAAATATTGCATATATATGCTCTTGAGTATATTTTAGATAGCATAAAATATGCCCGCAAGTATATATGCAGTGTGAGCATATCGCATATTTTCCTCGGAACAGCATAAAATATGACGAACATGCATGATTAACTGTAAGTGGCAGTAAACTGAAACCTAGTAAAACCTTCCCATTACTTTTAAATTATATTCTTTTTTCATCCAGTTTTATTTAATTCTTTTTGAATAACTGGATCAATTTTGTAAATTGAATTTTTCGTAAATCAATAATAATTGTAAGTTGCTACAGCTACTTCAAAAGTTGACTTCAATTTTGCGGGAATTAGCTCAAGTTTTTTTTAGATATAGTTCCTTATGAAGTGTATTTGAGATTAGTGCGGCTAAAAGTGATCTACAATCATGCCGAAGGTGAACAAGGAGCATCATTTTTGGAATACTTCAAGGAATTTGAAGATTTTCAAGCCCAGGAAGAATTTCTCTATCGCATTTATTGCGAGAAACAGGTGATATATAAAACTTTTTTTCACTCAAAACACGTTAGAGAAGTTTTGCGTGGTACAAGGTTTTAGTTTCTAAATATTATCACGTAAAACTTCGTTGGGCTTAGAGCACACTTTATCAAATTATTGTTATCGAAGGATATGAATAATTATTATTGCTCTTGCATAACAACACAGGGACTTCTTACTTCGAGAGCAATAAAATTAATGGATATCGTAGAGGAAACATCGAAGAACAGATATGATACAAGGTATTATGAAGAGTTAAATTGCATTTTTTTGATAAACAAAGGTTTTGAAAAGATAAAAACAATCAACTCAATTTTGACTCTTTAGATCTCTGACGCAATGGATGAATCCATTAAGGATTATTCGAACTAACTTGCCTACTTTTGCTCCACTTGTTTCTTGCGATGTCGAGTGGAAGTTTTCGCAATATAAAACTTTGCTGGCAGATAATCGTAGAAGATTTGTTTTTAAAAATCTCAACTACCACGCAATTATCAAGTGCAACCCTCGAATTTGATGCTAAAATATATTCCTCGTATAAAAGAAGGATTATGAAATGTTCCTTGCATTCATGAAAAACATATATAGTTCAGAACCAGCCTTGGATTAGATTACTTTTTTTTTCGTTCGTTATCATCGTCCTTGACTCGTTCAGATTAGAATTATTACTGTTTCAAAATATTTATGTTCAGATAAGTTATAAAACTTAGTTGAGAATTGTATACACTTAATTATTAATGGAAAATTATGAAAGAAATTTTTTTTCCGTGTATGAAGAAGTACACTGTATCCTGTATCATTGTTTCTGTACAATTTTCCTCACAAAAAATATAAATTTGGAGCTATTCAAGTGAAGCATTTATATGGATGCATATTTCTGCTTAGCATGTAATATGCGCTTCCACAATTATGCATAGAGTGTAGCATATATGCATCGAGTGTTTCTACATATGGTTTTACTAGCATAATTCATGCCGAAGCCTTCATATTTTATGCTGCATATGCGCTATAAAAATCAGCAAAAACAAGAACATTAAAGAACGCGCAATCAATGACATACGAAATAAATTATTAGCGCTATTCTTCTAATCATCTGCAGCTCCTGGCGAGAAGTACTAGAGCGCGGAGCGCAGTACCTCCCAGCGTAGCGTCTGGATTGCAAATTTGCAACTGAGCAGTGAGCAGTCCGGTCGTCTGCCCAGGGCTTCCACGAGTGCAAAAATTCCTACCCCAAAACTTTGTTCAAGATTACCCTAAAATTGCATAAATTACCATACAGTGAAATCATGTAAAATGTTGCACGTATCGTGACTCATATGACTCCGTAAAGTCAGAGAATTTCATTTTCTAATATCCGCATGAACCCTGATTTTGTGTAAATTTTACACATTCAAACATGGAAACATTGAACATTTTCATGTAATACCAGCAATGAGCTTATATGATACTTTATATCATATAAGCTCATTGCTGGTATTACATGAAAATGTTCAATGTTTCCATGTTTGAATGTGTAAAATTTACACAAAATCAGGGTTCATGCGGATATTCGAAAATGAAATTCTCTGACTTTACGGAGTCATATGAGTCACGATACGAGCAACATTTTACATTGATTTCACTATAGTTCAACGTCTTTGTTTGATTACCTAGTTACAAGCTCTGTTCAATGAGCGTAAAGTATGAGGCCAGGCGATCTATTCCTGACTAGCAGAAAGAAGCAAACACATAGTAAGGGGAAATGAACGACAGAGTAATACTCGATAGATATATTTTTGAAACATAACACAAACAGAGCTTCGCAATTTTTGCGCAAGAAATTAGAGGAATTTAGATGTAAAATATGTTCATATACACCCTAATTTTCGGTGCAATTGCAAAGAACGGGGCAAAGAGTATAATGCACTGAATGAAGAATTATGACTTTCCCAAAATTTTGGCAATCAGTCTACTCAATTGGCGCGAATTTAACTGTGTATAGAGATAATTTGCGTTGAGTAAGGCGAAGCAGATGTAACTCAAGGTTCAAAGTTAGCCCCATTGAATTACAAATAAGAGCCTCGTTACAATTAGGAAAATCGTCCCATGGCCGAATTATTTTTCGACAGAAGCCTTCATGACAAAAAAGCCAAAAGCCTACAGTCAAATACTTGTAGCTCCTCTAAGAATCGAAGTCCTACGTTAGTAAGCCCTAGTGCCAAGAATAATGGAAGAAGAACATCGATTTCTATTTCACATGCTTTTTTATTCACTCCTAATATCTGTATTTCCACCAAGCCAACATTTCTTCTATAAAGTCGGAAATTCATTTTTTTAACAAATAAGCCACAGAATGTTTGGATCCCATCATAACGTTAGTCGTGTCAGAACAGAAACCAAAAATATCACTCAATTTAATATTTTTATCACTGAAGTTTTTTTATGTGTAGTAAACAATCGATTGGCTGCGCTATCCTCTTTTTCAACAAGATCAACAGAGGAGCTCTTAATTGCACTCTCACTCCAGTATTGGACGATGACTCCGAGCTGTTTAGCTTTACTGCGTTCAGTTGTTTCATCAAGTATTACAGAATATAAACTTCATTAAGGACAACGACAAGATCTCTTATTAGATGTTTACCCAAACATTGAATAATATTTGTAGCTCTTTGTTTCCCTAAGCTTACTTTCTTTAAGAAACATTTGTTTCAGTAGTAACGAAATAGGCCAATCATGCTCAGAAAGATTTGCACACATCGGCAATTCAGTTTTTATACCTGACTTGTCAATTGGATCGTGTGATGAAATAAGCAAAGTTATAGTTTGTGCTTTCCTTCTCTGCACTGAGAGATTTTTATGGCGTTGAGTGTTAGCATGAAGAATAATCTCAAATTTACCAAATGTAATTATAGTTGAGCATATATAGTGCAGTATGCCATCTCCTTAGTTGAGGTGTCAGACTGAAACTTTTCTAACCAGCCTTGAAACAGTTGTTCGCTTCTCTATCCTTCCTTCCCTTTTCGTGAAAAGGGCTTAACAGACGATAAAATTTGGCTTTCCTGCATGGGTGGTGTAGCAGCTTCATCGTATACAGAATCCATTTGTTAGTAGCAATTTTACTGAGACGCAAGTAACCAAATATTTTGTCACGACGCAATACTGCACGTGACAACACCTGACCAGTTAATTTCACTCGACTGAAACAAAACTACCTACCCTCTTCTCGGAGAGTGTCGTTTTATACACGTCATATAGCTGTTCAATTCCAGTAAACGACAGTGACCGATGTATTGGTGCAAATCTTGATAAATTTACGAGTTAGTTATGTAAGGCTAGAAAACATAAAATTTCAAACATCATATCAAGTGTCATATCACTTTAATTATTGTCATTAATTTTAATTAACCAAGGTATTATTTATGCAGCAAATCTGACAAGAGAGATCTGAGTTCTGAGAGATCTGCAGCGATGTGCACAGCAATTTGCCCCTTATCGTAGTGTGCAATAGGGACTAAATTAATAGCGAGTTCGGGCAAGTTTGTTACAAATATGACTCTTATTGAACATTTTCATAAATGCTTCGGTAGCGTACTTCCGCAATGTGCCTTACACAAGGTATATTGTGGTACTTGAGAGCAAACTTGATATTGGTAACGAAAACAGGCAATTACCCTAAAATTTTGCTGCGCTACCCCGACAGAAGTCGAATTACCCTAAAAATCATGGAATTTTGCATTACCCTAAACTCTATTCAAGGCAACACCTGATTACCCTAAAATGGGGTATTTTACCCTGAAGTGGAAGCACTGCGTCTGCCCGCTGACCGTGGCGCTTCTACGCTGTACCAATGTATACGATCACTACCCTTTCGTTACGTGCACTTGCCCGCGCCTCATGGATGTGAGCTTCCAATGCGAGTGTCAATGTGAACTCAGCATAACGTTTCGTAGCGCAAGACAGACTGAACGGTACCGCTATGTAGGCGATTGCATGCGACGAAACTTTATCATTTGGTCTCCGTGTGACGGCGGCCTTATACTAACGTATACCAAACTTTCCACCAATTTTCTACTAACCATACGAAGTTGGCCCAGTAATGACCACCAATAATACTGTGACTTTGATATTTCTTGAAACTTCAATTGCCTCCTTATAATAAATTTCAATGAAAAATTGACTAACACGCAGAGGAAATTATAAACCGAACCTGTCCAAACCAAACCTAAAATATCGTCTCCTATTCTAGGTTCTTAACCAAACCTATCCTAACCTAACCCAGTCTGTTAACGTTCGATGACTCAATCTATCTTACCCATCATTAGCTAACCTGACTTTGAATTTCTACATTACCTAATGACGGGTGACCTTGTAACCTCAGCCAACCGTAACTAAGATACCATTTGCGTGAGTTTTCTCTTTCATGATAACGGAAAGCTCAGATGGTGTTATGATATTTAACCATTCACATAGGAAGCTATTGGACGAAAAATACAGGTTGGTTGTGCAGTATACGAATTATTTACCGTAGTATGTTTCAATTATGAACGATGGACATACAATAAAAAATATCTTTTTGAGAGTGAAATGATTTTGATAAACCTGAGGTTAATGAAATACGCTCACAGTCTAAACCACTGCAGTGAACTGTAGCAAACCTATGTGAACAATTTATGGCAGTAAGCTTTGATTATAGGTGTATTTTTAAACACTTATTGCGTTGTGGTTGCTAGAGTGGATGCGTAATTCGTGCTGCTCGATGGAGTTCACCGCAGTATTTACCGCGAGCGAGGTCATCTCAGTAGGAAATTGTGTCAACCAGGGGTCGTCTCGTCAGCTAGTACGCTGGTCGGCTACACGCACTGTCGACGCCTGTACAGGGTGTGCCAAAAACGATACCCTATATTCAAGAGCTGTAATTCAGAAACTATCAAATTAACAAAATATTGAAAAGTCACATTTTGTTTCTTGACATTTGTTCCTTCTCTGAAAAAAATTTCAGAAAAAGTGAGCCAACCGTTTTCTTTAAGCAGTATTTTTAGTTACCGATACTGAAAACCTGTTTGTGCACTTTTGTTAAACTTCGAATTTTATGATACTAAACCATGTTTTTAATATTTTTCAATCGCTTATTAAATGGAAAATGCCACTTAAAAATTGAAATGTTGCTCCTATTGTTCATTTTTTTCGGTGTCCCCTCCGTTTCTTTCAATACACAGTTGCATTCACCTCCTCATTCCCGCCATCACTCGTCGAACGAAAGATTCTTCGTTATTGAGAAGTTTGAGGAACGGAGAGAACGGAGAAATTGAGGGAAACGGACGACACACCGAAGAAAACGAACAATAAAAGGAACATTTAAATAGTTTTTTCAATTTTAGTGGTATTTTTCATTTTATAAACGGTTGAAAGTTACTCAACATATGGTTTTAATATGCTAAAATTCGAAGTTCAACAGAAGTGCGCAAGCAGGTTTTCAGTAGAGATGGAACAAATGTCAAGAAAAAAAATGTGACTTTTCAATTTTTTGTAAGTTAAATAGTTTCTGAATTACTGCCCTTGAAAATTGGGTATCATTTTTTTGGGACACCCGGTATAAAACAGCACTGACGCTGCAGGGCACCCGCGACGATTTTAATTGTTATGTGGGGGAGAGGTGACACAAACGTGTAATGCCGAATGAAATCATAGTATGCGCGCTTCTGAGTTGGAGTAAAGGTTGACCTGATCGCATACTCGGTTTAGGATCTAGGAAGGAATATGCAGATATAGTTTTGTTCGAGTAAAAATGGGAGAATGAAAAGCTACAATGGCATTCATTTAAAATATATTTATCTCGTTATGAATTAGCGTCCAGATGGTTGCGAGCAAGGTTGCGGAGTCGGAGGAATAAATTTGCGACTCCGACTCCACCTTTCCAGAATTTGGCGACTCCGACTCCACTTTTCCAGAATTTGGCGACTCCGTCTCCACCTTTTTAGAATTTGGAGACTGCGACTCCGACTCTGACTCCACTTTTCCAGAATTTGGCGACTCCAACACCGACTCCGCTTATTCACAATTTTGTGACTCCAACTTCACCTATTCATAATTTATAAGATGAATATTTTATTTCTTAACTAGTGTACACGGACCGTCAAAAATGACGGGATTCAATACCTTTCTTCAACAAATTTTCGTTTGAGTGGAGTTTCCATGCTCTCAGCTTATTCCAAAGGTAACTTAATTTTTTTATTAGAGTAATAAACACTCAGAACACAGTATTTTTGAACCGCAAGAGAAGCAGTTATAGCCATTGTCGTATCCTAGATACAGAAATTCAGCATTACTGAAAGCAACTGCGAACTTGTGTATGTATATTGTAAGATGCAATACAGTCTATTGTAATATACAATACAGCATATTGTCATATGCTATACGCTACATTGTAGTATACAATACCCCGGCGAACTCGGTATTCACGATATAAACTCGAGTATATAAGGCTCTGGATCGCTCTAATTGTTTTAAAAGTGACTTATTATAGATCACTTGCACAACGAAAATGAGTGTATTAATTGACCGTGACGTAATTGACCGCCAGTGCTAATTTCTTCCTATCAATGATTCTTAACAGCGTGACACAAAACGTATAAATAAACACACGACAGTCATTCTTGGTACTAAACGGTTGCAGGTGTACCCAATTGAAAATCAAGGACGTGTTGCCGGTGAATTAAAGACGAGACAGTCGATCAAGTATGAATTAAAGGCGAGTCGGCCGGTTCGGCTTATAACTCTATCTCCGCGCGCTTAAACCACGAACGGTCGAGCTCGGACGTAATATGCTGAGCCGGCCAGTTGTAATTTGAGGGCGCAAACTTCTAAGTTGGTTAATGGCCGTAGTATTTGAGGAGGCCATCCGTTGTTTACAGCCATAAAAATATCATTGATCTATCGCAATGAAACGTATGCTCTGACATTGTGCCGTACAATGCATCAAGCTTGAAATTATATTTCACATATTTTATTCAATTTCATGCTTTTCCAGAAATATTCACAACATTGAAACTGAAGACTTTACTGTACTGCAGAATAAATGCATTGGTTCGTTTACTTGTGTTCATTTATGTATTTTTACCATGCCATTGTTATACGCATGTTTGCATTTCATTCTTCAATACCAGACACAAGTCAAACTCATTACTACAGTCCAAGCAGTCTATCTCTCCCAGAAGAGAAGTGCTACTCACTGAGAGGACATGAATATTTATTCTTATCTATGCAAGATTTTACATTGAGAAATGATATTCACGAGTGAAACCGGTGTAAATATTTTTTTGTTCTAAATACATTTTAATGAATTTTATCATCATTCGAAAATTTATAAAATAAGAAGTAACATGAAATGGAAATGATAAATCGTGAATCATATACCTAAGAATTATACCTAAGATTAATCGTATTTCTAAATTTTATTCTTGGTCGTTTTCTTTGTTATGGTGAAGATATCGTGATGTTGACAACGCTAATTATTTCAAGAAGCACAAAGATTTCAAATAATGCTAAGAGAAAGCGCATTTAATTATGATAGTTTCTAATAACAAGTTTCCTGACAGCACCCGCTGTAGTTTCCTAAACGAAATACCGCATAAAACTTTGCTAATTACGTTGCAAAGAATTACATGTGGTAATAAGAAACACTTTTATTCTAACAAGTAATCAAATTGATTATTGTTTGAAAAAGTAAAGCAATACAAGTTCCCCTCAGGGGTATACAACTGTTGTATCTATTGGAATTAGCACTCCCAGGGGGACTTTGTGAGGGCCCGAGCTAAAGGTTAGGTAGGCTTCCTTTTTGTAAAAATAGAATAGGTTTTTGTTTTGTTACGGACCATCTTTTTTCGGTTCACTGCTGTCCTGTTTTTCAGCACTTACTACTTTCTTCTTAAAATTTTTCTCGTTTCATGAACTTCTTTCTTAGCTTTATGTTTCTGTGCATCTTGTGCATAGATTCCGCGTTCCCTCAACTCAATACTGAATGGCGCCTTCCTCCTTCCTTTCTTAGAACATCTTTCTCGTGGTTAAGGGAGGCTAAAACTTTCTTATATAATAATGATAATGATAAAAATAATAATAATAATGAAGCAATACAAGTCTAAGTTTTTGTGGTTCGCAATTCAAGTAACGTTGATCTTTTAATTTTTATTGAACTTTTTTATTCCCGAGGCAGTCGTGCGAAGCTGAAGTCTCTTCTCAAGACATATGAGTGTTTATAAGATGTAAATAATACATAAAATATTAATGTTGTTCTAATTATTACGTTCTAGAGACCGAACAAATGAACATTCGTTTGGATGAGAGAAAGAGGAGATGGGAAAATTAGAGACACTTTTACACTCTTGCATTTTGAAAAGCAAAATGATTACAAATTCGCCACATACCTCAGCACCTAGAACGAAAACTAAAAATCAGTTATTATTTTTACTCAATGTAAAACAAAAACTTAATCATCAACGAAACATACTGAGAAGACTATTAATACATAAACATATCTGTAATATAAGTTTACAAGTGATTTGTAAAGAGTTCGGTAAGCATGAGATCAATCGACCATCAGTCGAAGACCAATCTACAAACTACCCTATCCTTGCTAGTTTGAATTAAAATGGAATAACAAAAAAGTGTTTTGTATTACACTCATACAGCCTTCCAAGAACAAGTGCCATGTATAATTTTTTTTTGTCTAGAATAATGTTCTCATTCAAAAATTTGTGACGAACATTCAAACATGAAGTCTCTGAGTTAATTTACCCTAAAAAATTGCCCTATGAGCTGGTCGAAGCACTCGAAGTCTCGAAGTTTTGAAGTAGCAGTCCGTTTCACCGCCCCGGCGCTGTTGCACTGGCACTTGATTAGTTAGTGAAGTTGCCCGACGTGAAGTGACTAATTTACAATTATTGCTTAAAAACTGAGATTTGATTGATTGTAATGCAGGTGTTTGAACGTTATATGCATGGGCAAACTTAGAATTTGTACTAAATGAACGTTTTTAAACGATTTTGTGTTGATCGAGTTACTCTCATCGTTAGAACTTCCTTATCGGTAGGAGAGTTCAAGCTTAGTTTAATTTTTCAAATTCTGTTGTGTGAAGGGTATTTTTAGAGGTATTTATGTAAAAGTACTCAAGATGGATTGCTTTCTCATTATATTTCTTGATTTACTTCCTATTAAAAAATGTTTTTTTCAGTAAAAAATAAAAAGAAGCAAGTTCTTCTGTCAAATTAAATATTTACTGAAGGCCGTGATAAAAGTGCGGTGGCTCAGTGAAGGAAATGTTACAGAACTCGCTCGTTGCCTGAAAAAACTGCTGCAAGGGCAGGGGCGTTCTTACACCTTCAAACTTAAGTCACATCAAGTAAGTATTTTACGCGTGTGTGAATAATTGTTTTGAGTTTTGGTTATTTTAAAATAGCCCTATACATATTTCTAATATTTCATTGTTTTCAATTACTCGAGTTTCAACGCTTTTAGGTGCTTTTTGAGGCAGTTGGTAAATATTTGGTCAATATATACTTTAGGTCAGGCAGGCGACCATTATGGGCGCCGCCATCTTGGATCCGATGTAAACAAGATTGCGGTCGTCACCCTAATGGGTGGGTTAGAAGCTTTATTTATAATTTTCGCTATAAGAACTGTGGCTAACCCTCACGACCCAACCTCTTTACGTTTGTAATAGGGGGTTAACTACCCTTATTAACTAAATAACGGCGCCGGCGCCAACTTCAAAGTACAATTATTCAAAAATAACGCATCAGTGAGCAGAATGTCATTCATGTAAAAGGGTATTAAATGTGTTCCTTTGTTGATTATTTGCCCCCAAATTATTAATTTCCTTGCCTGACAAAAAATATTGTCCAAATATTTGAGTAGACATATGAATAATGCAGCTTTTTAACTTTAATTTAAAAAAGCTCAAGTTCAATTTAAAATAGCTCAAGTTCAATTTAAAAAAGCTCCAGTTCAATTTAAAAAAAGCTCAAGTTCAATTTAAAAAAGCTCAAGTTCAATTTAAAAAAGCTCAAGTTTAATTTAAAAAAGGTCAAGTTCAATTTAAAAAGCTGAAGTTTAATTTAAAAAAGATCGAGTTTATTTTGAAAAGTCTCAAGCAGGCTATATTAAAAAAAAAAAGAATTTCAATTTTGAAACCTTCTGTTTCTAAAATTTCATACTTATGTATTAATAATATAATTAAAGTTTATTTCTGAGAATGCATATATATTAAAGTACTGACACTGAAAATAGAGTAAATAAAAAATCAGACAAACCAAGCTGTTGTGATTTTGTACTTAATTTGACATTCTTCAAGTTTTACCTATGAATCATTTGGTAAGCATTTGACAAACAGATCATCGGTACGTACGTACAGTGTATATCCATTGACAAAAAAATTCAAAATAAATTTTATGTAATAAGTAACTGTGTGACAATTAGCAAACTGCACTGACTGAAAAGTTGAACATTAAATAGCTTCAAAATTATACTTAAACCATAATGCTCTACAGCAATGGCTTATTATATCATGTTATATAACATAGTATTACACATAAAATGTATACCAAATTAAAGGCCAATCTCTCGACTAATAATTTAATTTTTACCCCTTTATACCATACCTAAGTGCATTTATACGGTATCTCCCATCTTTAATTAAATCTTCTAACGCAAGTATTCTAGCAACATGCTTCTATATATGATTGTAGGAGCGTAAACATAGCCTGAGTGTTATGGCAGTAATGGATTCATCTGAAAGTCACATTTTTAAATTAAACTTGATATTTTTAAATTAAACTTAAGTTTTTTTGAATTGACCTTGAACTTTTTTGAATTGACCTTGAACTTTTTTAAATTGACCTTGAACTTTTTTAAATTGACCTTGAACTTTTTAAAATTAAACTTGAGCTTTATTAAATTAAACTTGAGCTTTTTTAAATTGAACTCAACCTATTTTAAATTAAACTTGAGTTTTTTTTAATTGAACTTGATCTTTTTTAAATTAAAGTTGAAAAACTGTTAAGAATTGAGGTAAGCGAACAGACAATGCAAGGGTCTACGCTACAAACTTGAAAATGCGTATAAATGTTTATGCAACTAAAAATAGGCTGTTCTTATGCAGCATTATTGCTAATTAGAATATCAGAGTGAAATGGAGGGACTGTAATTGTGTGCAGACGAGGTAAGAGATTTTTGTTGAGAACTAGTCAACTTGTCGTCACCACAACACGTAATAAGTGGAATGGCGCACAAATTATTCTCGTCATATATGCTTCCCTCTGAAAATGTTTCTTTACCGAAAATCATATTTTTATGGTTCTTATAACTATGATAAAGAAAGAGCGAGTTGAACTTTAAACTACTGTGGCATCAATAACAGTAATACCTTTTATTTAACTATATACTAATAATGTACTTCATTTTATAATGTTTTGGAACATTCCCTTTCTTCATACACATTAGAGGATTTTTTATTGCTATAACCTTTTTCTTCAGCACATCTTCATAGGAATTTGTTGGAGTAGTATCTTTTTGAGAATATATTTCTATAATTATAGCAGTGGACATAAATTGTATGTGTTTCTAATACAAATGTGTGAATATAATACTTTAGTGTAAACATGAATGAATATGAACAGGATAATATAACAACTTCCATTTATAGGTGCCAGTTCAATTTCTGATGAAAATCTCCCATTAGTTCTCTTGCAATCGATATTGTAGGATTAAATCCAACATTAAAAATCTGCAGCCCACGCAAAATCTAACAGTGCCATTAACATGTTTTCACCGTCCACAGTAAAGTTTTATTTGTTCAATTGAACATTAAATGGCTTGTCATAACTCACCCTAGCAAAGCTTAACTCAACCTTGCATGACGTGTAGACTGCTTAAACACAAAAACACTTGAATATGTCCAGCAGGAAACCTAAATAATATTCAACGTCTTTAATTTAGAGGTTACTTATTAAGCAGTCATCCACACTAGTACCTATAGGAGTGAAATGTTAATCTTCTGCAAGAAATTTTAATAAGACTATTATTGTGCAAAAACTAAGGCGGAATAAAGAAATTTTCTTTTCAGAAAAAAATACGTGATACGTCCTTACATTGACCTAGACCTATCTGGAAGTATCTCATATCCGCGTTTTACTTTCAGAAGAATCGGATTCATCTGAGGACCCTGAGAGAGATACTCAACCGCCCCAATTATGAAAATGGATGAATTCTTTCCTGACGTAAGCCGGTGAGAATAACGCTCAGATAACGTTGTTTCGTTCAGATTGATATGTAAAATTCGTTTTGTTCTGCTCATATGAGGCCTCGCATTGGAAGGATATCTATTCCAGTTAATGTTTAGTGCTAATTTATTTTATTATTTTATAATTTTTTTGTGATATTTTGGTGCGTAATGTATTGGGACTCTCCTCTTCTTGATTTCTTGATACACACTAGAGAATTTTTTATTGCTATAACCTTTTTCTTCATTGCTCCATAGGAATTTGATGGTATAGTTTCTTTTTAAAAATACAATTTTATCATCTTAGTAGTGAAAGCATGATTTTACAAGTGTCTCTAATATGTACGTCAGAATATAATTAAAACGAAAGGTTGGCAATATATTCAAGATGTATTTTTAATTTTTAATACACAAGTAATTCGGTATTTTTCTCTTTCAGAGTTTTTGTCTAGCCAGTATATCCTTATTAACACGTTAACTGCGATGAAGTAAACTGAAGTTCAATATTCAATTCAAATTTCAAGTCAATTGTGGTAATCAACTTTGAAAATAGCGAACATTAACTGTATCGAGCCTGTATTTAGCTTTCATTAAATATTAATAATAAATGAGTTAGTGACTGCATGTGGGTCAACAGCACTATGAAAATCACCTAAGTGACCACCGGTTGGTCACTTCGCAGGAAATGTGTTAGAATGAGTTAAGCTGCTGGTACATGACCTAAAATGAAGAGTAAACTTGATAAACCTCTTTCTGTGATGAGCATTTATCCTCATTGAAATTCAATTAATGAAATAGTTGAAGAAAAAGAAGCTGCGCACCACACTGCTTTCCGGAGGTGATATTTTGGCCATACTCCGAAGTTTTCCTTGCATTTTGCATAACTGGTTCGTGTAAAAGTTCCAGTCATAAATAAAAACTGTTCGTAGAATGCCAGAAATATCAGTAAACTGGAGTTAAGGTATTTCGCAATGAGAGAATATTCATTTGTTTTATCGTAAACCAATGCTTGGCAATTAACCATGCTTTTTATACAGGATCGGTAAACTGGAGTGGAGGAAGAGACAAGAGACTCCTTCTCCTCCAGCAGTGGAGACTCGTTCACCAGCCGGTGTGGAGCCACTGTCAGTGTCAGTAGAATTAGGCAGGAAGACATTAGCTGTGCTCTGAGTTGGAGTGATAAAAGTTTCCTTAGAACTATTGTATCTATGAGAACTAGCGCTCCCAGGTTGATTCGTAAGCACGAGGTTAGGTAGGCCATTCATTAGTTGTTATAAGAGAGCATTTTCAAGAAGCCAGGGAAGTTACTTTTTTTGAAGCGAATGATCTTTGGGAATTTAGAAACGAAGAAAGGACTAAGGACTAAGTATTAAAATCATATTTTAAAAGATTTCTCGAAATATATGATATGATTTAAGGGAGCTGGTCTTCGAAAAGTTTAATAGAACTGACGCTATGTACTTATTTAGAAACGTAAGAAGGAAGAAAATTCTGATAAAATTTATCATCGTTACTAAGAACACATTTCGGAGTCCCGCTCCGTCATCAGTTCAAAGGAAAACAATAATTACGTCTGAAAGAAAAGATCAAAGAACAGTGAATTGTAGGCACCAAAAATGTATCAGGGGAGTAAAAAGACAATGTATGGCACGGGAAAATGAAAAACAAAACACAGAAGCACAGGCCTCAATGCTAGCCGCATTGATGGACTCTTGTGTGTGCAGTGCACATCTTTGTTCGTTGGTATTACGTTACGAAATTTCTATATCAGAGTGGCGAAGCATAGAGGTAGAAGCTTGCGTACTGGGTATCAACCAACACACCCATCGCATTCTGCAATGCAAAATCATGCCGGAAATGTAATGTCCCTACATCTACCGATTTCGAAATTTTAGACTTTGCTTCAACACCGTATGACCTCAGAATTTTCAAGTCCCTGCATATTTTTAAGAGAAACCCTGATTTGAACAATATGGACAGTTCGTACCCTTTGCAAGTATTGAATAGGTAGAAACCACGTCATTACCAGCTCAATTTCATTTCATACTCATATTTTACGGGATTTTTTTTTGCTTCTGTGTTTTGTTTTTGTTTCCGTGCCATGCTTTGTTTTTACTCGCATGATATATTTTTAGTCTCCGCAATTCATTGTACTTAGATCTTTTATTTCAGACGCAATGATTTTTTTCCTTTGAATCGATGATGGAGCAGGACTCTGGAATGTTTTCTCAGTAAAGATGATAAATTTTATCGGAAAGTTTTCTAAAGTCTCTGATAAGGTTGCGTTTAAAGCAAATCACTGACTTGTTCAGGAATTTTAAACCAAAATACGGTGATGAGGAAATTCGTACTTATTTTAGCTTCAAATTTTGTGAACTCGTTATTAAATATTATTTCAATACTTAGAGCTTTTTGTTTTGTATGTATACATAAATATTTATCCCTGTCCTAAAATGTTCTTGTTAAACTTGTGTGGCACAAAATAGTTTCTTGCGCTCTTGAGTACATTATAACGACACCATTTTAGGTAGTTTGACTTTTTGTGTTGACCAAGCTGTGCGGCAAATGCCATGGTTGGCATTGTACAACGATCCTTATGTTTTTGACAGGTAAACTATTTTGCACCAGTATTATTACCGTAGGAAAATATAACTTTGTGTTATGGTAAAATATTTTATTCACTTCGAGCTCGTTATTTTGGCACAATAGTAGATACGCAAGAATGAAAAATTGTCCCGAATGTTGATCTCATTGACTTAGACGCAAAACTATTGAAATATGTCCATTTTACTTTAAACATTAATCTCTCATGTGACTAGGTCCTATGTTCGCATGCTAAAATGACACTGTAAGTGCGCACTTCTTAGATAGTTTCAAACAATAAATCACTATGATTATGTTTCCTTATCACTTTTATTTATATGCATAATCAAAATCAGATTAACGCAACGAAGGGAACGCAGATAGAGGCACGTAGACCGTGCCCTTCTCTCAACCATTTTGTGTTTCGACAATAATTGACATGGGTATTACGATACCCATGTACGGATATCAACCAAGGATCTTAATATTAAGATGTTTTAATTCTTTCATTACGACAGCTTTTTGACTTCATGATTTTGGTAGGCATTCACGAAATTTTCCATTCGGCTTGTAAAATGTTTTCGATTAGTATTATGTGACTATCATTTCTTTGGTCCTGACTCGAGTGTTGTTTTTATTTTTTGTAGGCAAATTCATAGCCTATTATGCTCGCGTAAGAAATATCATGAATTGATTGAATGGTTGAACTTTTTCCGAGCTAGTCTCTTGGTATACTAGTTGAAGCCCAAACATAAGACGCTTTCGAATTTCTACTGTGTCGATCCTTTAGACTGTACATCCACCAATTTTTACTCGCAATTCATCTCCCCGATATCGCTAAAGCCTGCCTTCATATTTCAATGGAAGTAAGGACTAAAAAAATTTTTCTCATCAATGCGTCGGTTGCATTATTCATGAATCGATAGAGATACAAATATGTAGGTGCATGTATATTTAGTGTTTATGCATAAAAAACCTCAAAATAATTCAACAGGCGGAACACATTTTCATGATTTTCTGTCAATTACTTTTTTTCGACAAGCAACACTGATATTATGACACCCTCACACAAATGTTTATCAACTAAGGATCTTCAAGTTGAAGCGTTTTAAAATCCTATGTCCTGTGTCTTAATTGGAATGAACTTTTTTTTTCTTGTAACGAAACATCTTTTCCCGGTTCGCTGGTGTCTTTTTTCATCACCTTTTACTCTTTTCTCCAATTTTTATCTTTTATAAATTTTTCCAATTTTGTGCCTGTGCACAAGGCTTGTAGACGCGCTTTGGTCAAACGGATTCCCAGTGTCCTTCCACTGACTTCCATTTTAATTCTTTCTTCGAAATTCTCTGAATAAAGGATTTACTTTTAAAAGCTCGGCTACGCTCAGCGACATTGTCATCCTGGAGAGCAGCCGTCAAATATGTTATATATTTGCAGTTTTATATATATATATATATATAAATATACATATATATACATATATATATATATGTGTATATATATATTTATATATATATATGTATATATATATATATATATACTGTGAGTCTCCGGTTAACAGTATTTCAGCTTAGGGTATTCGCCGTTACGAGCAATCGCCCATAAACTCTACTAATACATTAATACATTTTCCCTATTAATGTATGTATGATTTGAGCCTGGCAATCCTTCAATTTTGCGATTAAAAAACTCTCGGCAGCGCACAACCAAGGTTATCGCTACTGAACGACTCAGAAATTTATATATATATTCTATAAATACCTACATAAATATATAATTGTATCTATAAATATATATACGCAGCTGGCCATCCTTTAATTCTGCTTTAAAAAAACTCTCGGACACGCACAGCCGAGATTTATCGCCTCTGAACGACCCTATATATAAATTTGAGGGTCGTTCAGAGGCGATGAATTTCGGCTGTGCGTGGCCGAGAGTTTTTTTTAAAGCAGAATTCAAGGATGGCCAGCCGCGTATCATGTACGTATCGCCGGCGAAATTAGACATGCCGGAGACGAGCAAAGACGTAAAATGGTCGATCATCTCAGTTGGCCGCCGATGTCCCTGGGCCAAAAATTTCGTCCCTAAGTGGACATTTCGCCTATGATGCGGAGATGATTTACCGGCGATACGTCTCTTACATTATCCCTTGCTCGGCCATAACACATCGGCGCGACGTCCTCGATTTTCAATTGGGTAGAATCCTGTGCATGTTCTTCATATTCTTTATTAACGAACGACTTTAAAATTGACTACAGAATGTTAATAATCAAGTTACTAGTGTACATGATTGGTCAAAAATGACGGGATTAAATCGTTTTAAAAAAAATCTCAGAATAAAAATTGCAAACCAATATTTCCACCCTAATAGTACCCGCGATTAAAATACAGCATTCTCGTTTTTTATAGTATCGTTTAAAAAAAATCTCAAGATAAAGATGGCAAACAAATATATCCATCCTAATAGTACCCGCGATTAAAATACAGTATTCTCGCACTTGTGCACTGGTAAAACTCGTATCACAACTACGGTCATTAAGCATCTTTAAGAACGTCACAGACGCACACAACAACCAAGCTAGCAACAACTGTGCATTATAATTTAAATCATTGTTCGCAAGAAGTTTTTAAAAAATTTGCCACACCTTTTAAGCATTTAAATACCTTTTAAATTTAAATGCGATAAGCCGCATTTTCTTGACAGTAGATTCGACTTTCACGTAATGTCTTTTACTTATCCCGTCATTTACGAAGCCCGTCATTTATGACGAGTCGTGTACACAATTATGTATACAATTATGTATAAGTGAGCAGATGCCAGGTTTTTCATAATTTTTCAATGGTATTGATGAGACTGTCCAAGCAAGCAGATTCCAATTGTAATGACATAGGGGAAATTACGCACGAGAACATATAATTATTTATAAATTGACGGACACCTGGCTTCTTATTATACCGGGTATCCCACAAAAATGTCCTCGATTTTTAATAAATTATATCTTAGCTTTAAATTAACATATTTGAATTGCCTTTTTCACAATGTAGTAAATTTTGTTTCCTTTTCGAATAATTTAAGTTTTTGAAAATCGGTTGAATAACCCACTTTACAATGATCAATTTACTGAAAGGGGTAGAAAAACTAATTGTTCATAGGAAAAGTTTTTAAAACAATATTGATATTTTTCCTCATTTTGTACATTCCATTATACTGAACAAACAAAAATTTTAAAGAATAACAAATCATTACCTTAAATAACGTTTAAATTAAGTAATATTGTATCCTTCGACATACCCTCCATTTCTCTCAAGGCAAGTATTACTTCTAGTCACCATTGAACGAAGAGTTTTACCCATTATTCCACCGTTTTCTATCAGTTCTTGAAACACTATTATTGAGAAGACTTGAAACCTCTCAGAGGGTTTAAATACTTGGTGGTATGTAGGATACATCGTTATGAAATTATTATTGACAGTAGGTATTGAGAAATGAAGAACACCAGTGTTGCTTTTAAAACTTTCCCTTTGAACAATTTTTCTACCCCTTGCAGTAAATCGATCATCGTAAAGTGGTTATTCAACTGATTTTCAAAAACATAAGTTTTTTGAAAAGGAAACAAAATTGACTATATTGGTAATAAAAAATAATTACAATATGTTAATTTAAAGCGGATATTTAATCAATTAAAAAGTCCGGGAGATTTTTGTGGGACACCCAGTATAATGTTGATTGTTCTTATACAATAAAGGGTCAAGATTCGCTTTTGAACAAATAAATAAATAGGTTTAGCTATTTCGTGAGCGTAATCTCTCCTATGTTATTACAATAGAGTTTTAGGATTTAAAACTTATGGGCGACTGTTCGAACATTTATTTAAAATACAGAAGAACTTCAAGGGAACAACAGTAAGTCGTTTCCCGGGACGCGCAAAAAGAGAAACAGCACCCAAGTTAGGCGTATCTTTAGGATTTCAACAGTACGCACAGCAGCGTCTTCTGTAGTATTTTTATTATTAAATTCCTTTTAAATGGAGACCGAAGATCTTCTGTAGCGTAAGGTTAGTTTTTAAAACGAAATTCTCTAAAAATAGAAGACAACCAATGGACGCGGCCAGTCATCAGCACGGTACTCCGTAAGGAAATTTTAGAGGCCTTCTCAGCAGAGAGACACGTGTTTCAAGATGTCTGATCGCCGACTAGCTGAATATCGTATCTTATTGCAAGATTGCATATAGCACTTAGATTTTAACAATTAATTGACAATTATTTACCTTGAATAATAAGTGCCTATTCAAGAGGCTGCAAGAGCCGGGTCGAGGAGTTCAAATCGCAGAAAGAGACTGCTTTTTACGCCAGAGAAATAAGTTAGAGGTACTAGACCCACTTTTATTGAAAGGGCGACATGCTGCCCAAGCAGAACAAGCTCAAAGATTATTTAATGAGTGAACGCCACAGCGTCACGAGTAATTTTAATTACAGCGATTTAAGGTTAGTGCAGGTCTGCTAAAACCTCAAACATGCTCAATTATAGAAAGTTACATTTAAACACAAAAAACGAAAAGAAAAGATGCAGCTGCAAACCAAAAACAAAGAACAGAAAGAACTAATTTAAACTGTCTCAAATTTTTGTTTCTGAACTAAAAGAGGCCAACTGAAGAAGACCTTTTCTTCCTCAAAGCCGCCATCAAAAATACGGAAGATATTCAACAGGAAATTTCATTGATCAAATAAAATTGGCTGTCCGTCTCTGTTGATTAGTCTGTCTCCCTTTCACGCTCTTAAAGATGCTTAATAACTGTATCTGTGATGCGAGTCTCACCAGTGCACAAGTATTAGAATATTTTAATCGCGAGTGCTGTTAGGATGGAAATTTTTCTTTATGATCCACATCTGGAAGATTTGTATACAGACAATATCGAATCCCGTCATTTATGACGAGTCGTGTACACAATTATGTACACGGAGTGTTTCAGAACACGAGGTACAAAATTGCACATCAATTAGAAAATGGCTAAATAAACACTTTTTGTTTTATGAAATTTAGCCCCCAAAAAATCGGGGTTGGGAGGTATTGGCTGTTTATTGTTTTAAAGGATGAAATTTAATGGCACAATTACTCGCAATATTTATTCCGAATCTACCTTACAAAAGTTGTTCAAAATGTGTTCCACCTACATCAATGCACTTTTCGAATGTTAGCCTTAACGGCTGCCGGATATTAAGAAACACGTCTGGCATTAAGTATTTCACCTGCAGCCACTGCAATTCTGGCCACAAGATCTTCCTCAGACTCAATGGGTGTAGCATAAACGTGTGCCCAAAATAAACTCTTCACGTGTGCCCAAAAATTGAAATCGAGTGCATGGAGTCATGTCAGAAGATCCAGGAGGTCATGCAACTAGAACATTTCGCCCGATCAACGTAAATTCACAATAAATATTGCGAGTAATTTAGTCATTATATATATTTCATCCTTTAAAACAATAAACGGCTAATATCTCAATGTGCCTTTCTTCAGGAAATTTCATAGAAGAAAAAGTTTTTATTTGAATATCTTCTACTTGGTGTGCAATTTTTTGCCTCTTATTCTGAACCTGAAACACCCTGTATATTACTGGCAAGTGCTTTCTGAGTAGGTAATGTAGGCACTGTCTACACTGAGAAGCAAAGATATGTTTCAAAAGTTTTTTTATCACTAAGTATGCACTAATTCAGTGAAATTATCATAGCTAATTCAATAAATATGCTTCAAATCCCCAAAATTATGATATACGTGTAGATAAGATTGGCCAGATTTGCACACTGCCTTTTCTTCTCTGTATCTACACTATGCAGGGTAACAATGCAGAAAAGGTGTCATATTATTGCTCAACTCTATACATGTTACATTTCGGCTATGATGGGCATAAGTTGTTCTGCTTGCGTTGCAGGGGCCTGACGTTTTCGGAACGTTTTGTTTGCGAATAAAAGTCACTTCTAGCTTCTTTGCGTGTAATATGATGCCATCTCTTATTTTCGTCTAACTTTTTACTTTGTATTTGACACTTTCTTATTTTAATAAACGTCCACGTTCTTCTCATTTCGTTTTTTTTTTGGAGCAATTTGAAACGTTTCCAGTAAGAGAATTTGTACGATCGCATAAATGCAACGACCATTGCAGCTGAGATAGTGCATTGTTTTCAGTTACAATATGTGTGTGACTATAAGTGAAGTTTTTGCTAGTGTGTGTAATTATTTTCATTGCAGCTCGTTTACATTGTATTTTAATTTTTTTTCAAGAGTCTCAATGCCGATATTGATTACCTTACAACATTTCCAAAACTTCCTTAACAAGAAGTAATTAATTATACAACGCTACAAAACGGATAATATTTCAGGTTTTAAAATTGTATCAACATAATTATAAAATTATCCATTTTAGCGCATGCTTACTTAGAAATTGGGGAGTGATACGAAGATAAAAACTAAACATGATGATGTAGTAAAATACAATATAACTCTGAAAGAACCAAACAACATTCAAGGAATAACTTTAGAAATGAGCAGAAATTTTTTATTATTAATACATGATAACTTCACCTAAAGACAAGGAAGCCATATCAATTTTGATAACATAACCGGAAAACTAGAAGTCTTTATGCACCAGACCATAGCTTCAGGTTTTGGCAAAGACTACTCTTTGGCAATGAATCATATCCTAAAGCTTAGAAATATTTATGATCACAACATACTGCAGCTTTAAGTTTCTGCGAAGACTAGTCATTATCAATCAATGCATCATTACGAGCGAATAGAGTTACCACTCCTTATGTGAGTACAATGTATTGCATCAGCTGAAATGTTCTACAAGTAACTTGCAACACATTTACTACTATTTTCCAGCTAATTTTTTTAATTGAAGGAATTTTAATTTTTTTTTAATTGAAGGAGAAATAAACAAAGCAGAAATATACAGAACGAATTTGCAATGCTTTCAATTACTAATTCTTGCTTTTTAACTGCAAAATATGCATTATTACTTCAGTACAATTATATTTCTTTCTGGGGTGTATCATATATGCATATATAGCTATACAAACCCACAATGAATAGATAACATGCAAGTATTAGGTGATGGGTATAAATACGCTGTTTCAAACTTGATAAAAAATAATCAACCGAAACATCGCGTATTTTTTAGATTTTTCAGCAAAGTATTCTAACTCTGTTTTGTTTACTTTTGGTTTTAAACAATCATAAATAATTTTTAGCAAAAACTAGAATCGAAGACACCAAAAAATAGCGACTCCAACCACGACTCTACCACATCCGAATGAACGGCTCAAACTCCGACTCCACCACATTCGGAAAAGCGACTCCGACTCCGACTCCATCACATTTCAGAGTAGCGACTCCGACTCCGACTCCGACTCCACCACACTTCAGAGAAGCGACTCCGACTCAGACTCCAACTCCACCCTAAAACATGCGACTCCGGCGACTCCGACTCCCGACTCCGACTCCGCAACCCTGGTTGCGAGGAGTACATAAGTGTTTGTAGAGTAGGGAAAATTTATCACTGTTTCTCAAATTTCTAATTCACGTAAGGCTGGAAAGGAGATACAAAAATATAAAATTTATTGGTAGATAACATTCGTCAGTGACTCATGGAATATTTACTCCTTCACGAGGTCTTTCCAATTCGAAAAAAGTACCAGTTGGTTCTCAAAACTTATTATTTTTCTTCTGAGTGTTTCTAGAGTCCTTTTTACAACATACTGGATAAGTCAAACGTTGAGTTTTCAGGTATTGCGGAAGTTAATCATGGAGAAGTAAACGCATTTAAATACAGTTCTTCGTCTCACTTAACTTCGTTTATATTTTGGCCTGTGTTTCCAGAATAATTATACCTTTAGTTTCACCGGACTAGCAGCAAGTTTTCATTTTCGTAAGTTTTCAGAAAGTATTCTTGACCGGTATCGGCCCCTCCTTGTCTAGCAAAGACATGACATTCAGAGTTGCCTTGTCTGCAAGATAAATATGCTCCGGAATGCTGTCAAAAGGCCTCTCAGGGGCAAAGACTGAGCAATAAGCTTGTCTGTCATGCTGTGAGGCCTGGCGCAATTAGGGAGATACTATTGAGTTACCTCTGTAGATAAGCCTTTGGGACTTCAAGCATCTTTGCAATGGAAACAGAAGCTCACACTAACTACCAAGCTATTACTGCTGCTGTCAAAAGGAGTGCAGTATTTAAAGGTGCTCATGGTCTTATTACAAAGACGCCAAGTCATAATGGCGACCTTGTCTTAATTAAGGTTTGTAATCACAACCTTTATTAGAACTTATTAACTTATAACTTATTCCCGTAAGTAGAAGAAAGAAGGAGCACATACCTACTAGCGGCGATCATTAAGAAGAACAAACTCTAAATTGAGCATTGCAGACACTATTAGAAAGTAGTCTTCAATTCTTTTATTGCTAATGATGCGTTTCAACTATATGAAGAGACATGTTGACACACTCTAAAGCAGCTTAACCAAAGCTGAATGGTTCTTAAAATCAATAGCGTCCTCCAGCCATTTCATGACTTAAACAATAAACGTTCAGTTCAAAATATGAATAAGTTTAAAATGTGATTTGCATGAATATTTTATTAAGTTTAATTCCAAGACACACTAAATTTTGTATTTTTTTATATCAAGCATAACTGATATTTATTTGAAAGTTTGAGTGCGTCATAGATCAAAAATTAGATCATGAATGATGACCACAGCGGATTTCAGGTAAGGTTGCACCATTAGAGGACAAATGTGTTCGCACAAATGTGATTATGCGTACATGAAGTGACTCGAAGGTAACATACGCCAAACTCTGACAGATATTAGTTTTCAAGGATTCAACTAAGAATGGAAAAGAGAGCATTATATATTCAGGGAATACTGATTCATTTACAACGAAAACATGAGTGGTACATGACAATCATTCATTCACTTCAGTGATAAACATTTTAGGCAATGGTTATTGTCTTTTTATGTTAAAAAGTGTCGGAAACAAACGAATGTTCCAACATTGTAAACGTTCTTAAAACAGGAATCAACGAGGTTCTGTTAAAATTCCACGGTCAGTTACAAATAAGCCACAGTTGCAGGAGGTTGCGTGGGACAACCCATATATGGCTCCAGAAATTTTCTGTAAGCAGGCAATTCAACTTCATTAGGATAGAATACTGTACGTAGAAGTTTGTGTTCAATTAGATGTACCATATATCTCTGCTGGTTCAATTTGTGGTAAATTTAAGGAATTTGACTAATTAACATTTTGACAAGGTCAGGCGTACGTCTGAAAATCAGTGTTCGTGCACGGGGAAACCATAAGAAACGGTGAAACGAACCAATGAATACTCAAAAAGAGATCAACATTGACATGGAAACTAAAGTAGTTTCATAAATGAGGAAGAGAACCATCGGTAGAGATCTAAACATGAAAAATAAGTTAAAGACTTCGTAATACTTAACGTCCCTTCTAACGGGAAAGCGCGTTGCAAGCAGTTTGAAATGAGCAAGAGAACATCTGAAGTAAGAAAATAACTTCTGTACGACTGTTATTTGATTTGATGAAAACAAGAATGAATTGTTTAGATGTGATGCCGCCGTCATGTTTGGAGGACAGAGGAGGAAGCCTAAGAGGGAGGCTAAAATTCCTATAGTAACAACGAATTACGGTTTTGGGTTGCTTATGGTCTATCAAGATGTGGTACATTTTGCATTATTTAGGGAAAGATAGAGATCGTGTATATCATCGCATTTGGGAGAAAACTCTTATTTGGAGTGTAAAGCATGCATTCAGAAATCGAAAGTGGTCTTTCCACCCGGTCAATGCTCCTAAACACACGGCATATAGAGCCTGCAAATGGTTAAATACGAGTGTCTAAGCCAATCACCAAATTTCAACAGGATTGAAGTTTTTTTGGTAAACACTTGATAATATTGCAGAGATGAAATATAGGGCATTGAAAAATGGGCAAATACATATATCACCACAAACTTGGTTAAGTCAAATTCCATTACACAAAAACAATATCTGAGCAATTATGCATAATTAAAATTCTATAATTAAATTATAAATGTAAAAATTTTGGGTAAATACTTTCAACACGTTCCAGACAAGTTTTTGTTATACATTCATCCATACATGTTGAATACAGACGTTGAAACAGTTTGTTACTCTACGTAAAATCACAGAACTTGGAACATCTTATGTAACATTTGCGCTGAAAATCCCACAAATGAGTCAAAACCCTGTAAAACAGGAAGAATCACGAATTTGCTTATTAACATCTTAGAAAACACGGAATGAATGTCATCGGTAAAACATTTGAATGAATTATTTAGAACGAGTGACTCGGACATTCCCGGAAAACAATTGCAGGCTGTCATTTGAACATGGAAATCTCAAAGGTACTGAGATGGCAGTGGAAACCGGTATAATTTTTGGAAAAAAGCGATTCCAAAACCGAATAGTTCAATACATTGGCTCCATCCAAGACCTTTAAATCCCTATTTATTGAGGTATTGCCCAAATCTGTATGATCTTATGAAACTGGACGATAAGAAGTTGCTCTAATACATATTTCAAGTACAATAACTCTTACCACAATGTTCAGTAATCCTTCAACCAAGAGTTCAGGAAGTCATGTTCACATACCCAGATGCACATATAGGGCACAACTGTATTTACATATTAAGGACGCCAACATAGTAGGAAGTTTATTTTCGAAACTGAAGAATGAATCAATTTTAAAGTTATCTTCAAAATGAGTACAAATTTGTCCGCCAATATATTTCTCAACCACAGTCAAAATTAAAGTTTTTTTTTCCCGTCTGAGGACCAAAGTACGGAAACGACAAGGTATGACTGAAGGTAACTGTTTTATTTGACGGTGAGGAGGGCCGCGGGGTTATATTTTCCATCAAAAAATTTATTACTTGGGAGTCAACGACCAATGGTAAACTAACTATTAAAATTTAGGATTTAAGCAGTAATAAATTCATTCTAAAATAAATGCAAGGAGTTGTACATTGAGTAAGCATCGACACCACAAAAATCTGATGAAATTGAGATGGTAAAAAACACCGAGCAGTTAAAAATTGTAGGCCAAATATGTAAACCAATTTAAACGCATTTGTTTTCATTTTTTTTTGGATGATATGGTCTAGAACTGAGCCTACATTTTTCTCACAATCCTCGATAAATCTGATATTGCTGAATCTTACGTAAAGATTTTATAAGGAAAGCAGTGCGTTCGATTGTTCATGAAGAAGCTTATATTAGTCGTCGACAAGGTTTGTATTAAAAATGGCGCAAACAAGTATGACATTCATTAGCCATATCTATGGAGGAATGCAATAAAGCACCAGAAGTTACGCATCTCAATTGCAACTTTCGGTAAAGTATTGTAAAAATTTTATCCTCTAAGCAGGTATTCTGAATAACGGAATAAAATGTCATAAATGAACAGTATGTTCATTAGAATGTTATAAAAGAACAGTGTGTTCATTAAAATGTTATAAATGAACAGTAACTCACGCATTCTGGCCGTTAAACATGTTAAAATTTCCGGGCTACTCAATGGCAACCTGACAGCCGATAAACATCTAGGTTTTAATTTTAGAGAAGTTGCTACTATGGAGAACATCACCTTACATTTGAAAACTAGAAAAAAATTATACTGACATTCCATAGTGTCACATTAGGCAAAAATGAGTACATCCAACTATTGCGTTACAGAACTTTTGCATTGTTCGAGGGCAGACTTTTTTCAAGATGCGTATGTGCTCTTAACACATTTTATAGGATGATTTGACACGGAATTTTCTGCAACCTTTTTCTTGAGTTTGTTTCTCGAGCATCTCTTATTTTTCCAACAGTGTCCCCGTGAAGTGAGGACGTACTTTGTCTTTGCTCGGAAACAAAGTGCCCAATTGGTTAAGGACACCGTCTAGGTAGAAATCAGGTTATGTGTTGATTTTCTGTTTATATATGCATCTTATAGAGAATTTTCTTGCGCTTCCATTGGTACTTTTCTTTTTCGTCTACTCCGAATAGTGCGCCCACCAGAGGGGGGGAAAGCGATGGGGGTGGAGTGACCTTGAACCCTTCCCTCCCTCATTATTGGGAGTCAATTGAGCGTTTCTCTGCGGGAATGGCATTATAGTTCGTTAATGGGCTACTCAAAGTGCTTCCATTATTCAAACAAAACATTCTAACGCTGAATAAACATTTTTTTTTATAATTTTTGACAATTTCAGAATTAAGTTGTCCTGCCGTATCCATGATACCGCAGCTTTCATTCATAGCTTGATAACAGCTGCAGTATCATAGCTACAGCTATGGCGAGCACACCAATCCAAAGGGCTTGAAAAGAGCTATAAAACAAAGGAGTTGACTTGACAAAAAAACGTATTTTGGTCGAAAAAAAATGAAAAATTAAAAAAATTAATTGTTTTCATGAATTACACCTATTCTCTTTTGTTGTATATTTTTTCTCAGAGTTACAGAGCTACAGCAATGTAAATTATATCAATCGAAAGAGCTTGAAAAGAGCTACAAACGCTCAAGAGTTCATTGTAGAAAACCCTGTAGTTCAAAAGATAAAAAGAAAAACAATTTTTTTTTGTGAAAAAACTCGTTTTTATGGAAACTTGATAATTGGTTTCTCAAATGCTACTACTTCCACAATTTTAGAGCTACGAGAATGGTTTATATACCATTCGATAGGGCTCAGCAAGGTTTATCCTGGCGCAATAGCATTTTTTGAGAAATTTATTATTTTGAAAGTTACACGAGATGAAAAAAAAAATGAAAAAAGTTCATTTTTTTTTTCTCAAAACCCACAAAAAAAAGTTATCGAAATTCCCTATTGCGAGTGGTTATATAGACATCTAAGCAATCTAAAAACGAAGTACTGGTTCTGTAACTTCAAAATTGTAGAAGTAGTAGGATTTCAAAAAAAAACCCTATTTTATCATATTTTTCGAAAATAAAAAAAAATCCAGTGCAGATACAAAAATTTTGTCGAAATAACAAATGATATTTGGATCATTTCACACCTACTGTGAAAATTTCAGAGAAATCCATCTCTAAATAACGGACTTTTTTTTTTACCTGAACGGTGTCCTTAATGAACATGCATTTCTAACTAAAAAGAGTGCCCACTCAGACCAGGAGAATCCGAGAGTAAATTTCATCTAACCATAATCCAAAAAATCGAACAAAAAGTTTGATATTCCCTCAAAACAGCACTCAACCCTTGCTTCTTTTTCGCAAGTGTCTCCTTTCTCACAAGATGGCGGAAAGAACGGCAAACAATAAGAACAATGAGGGTACGCTGGAGCTTGACTGTCCAGACATACAAAACCTGTCAAAACCGAATAAGCAAATGGTCTCCATCATAATTGATCACTTTAACTCAGTAATGGAGAAATTTCAAAGCGAAATTAGTGACTTGAAAACGATGATTGAAACACTAACGAAAAAAGAATCAAATCAAAAGGCAGTGATTGAAGAGCAAAATAAAAAGACAGATAGGCTAGTCTCCCGTCTAGAGCGATTCGAAAGGAAAGAAGAAAATGGGTGGAGAAAAAAAAGAAAAAGACGGGCTCTCCCGTGTCGTTGGCAGTTTCAAGTTGCGTTTCCGGAACTTCCTCAAGACTAACCTGAAGAGGCTCAACAGGAGTCTCATAGGGCCCAGCGTCGCCCGAGTCACATGCATCGTGCATGTCCTCAGAGGCAGAGCCGCGACGTTTCCTTATGTCGCTGACATGCCTAGGCATGCCATCAATGCACACAACGTGCCTTGACCGAACAGCAGTGACTCGCCCAGGAGTCGACTGCTTGGTGCAAGAGGGCACTGCGGGTTTCACCCACACCCTGTCACCGACGGCAAAATGCACGTTCTTGTCGTCATCTCCGGCATTACTTAAGCCGTTGTAGTAAGGCATCCTCCAAGGATAGGCAAATAACTTACGACAAGGCACTGAGTTGCTATCGACTCCGTGCCGTGGCGTTACATTGTACCAAAATGTCGCTCCCTCGGGGGTGATCCCTCCGCGCAGCAATCCTCTTGATTGTGCGATGATTTCTCTCTACGATTCCATTACCGCTCGGGGCATAAGCGGCTCTGAAACGCAGAGAGATACCCCATTCGTTGGCAAACTGAGTGACAGTTGCCGACCTAAATGTGGCAGAATTGTCCAACAATAGCTCCACAAAAGGTCCTCGCTCAATCACCACCTGCTGGAGATGGGCGACTACACTGGCTGCCGACTCGTTCGACAGCCTTCGCCAAATTGCAAACATAGATCGTCCGCAATCGACGAGAGAGAGAAACTGTACACCGTTATAGTGCGTCACATCCGCAGCTACACGATGCCAGTCACTCTCGACGGCTAAATTGCCGTGCTCGACAAGGTTCTCCACCCGTCTTGCAGGATCAATGCGAAGACGCTCCTCACACCCTGCAATCGTACGTTTCACTTGGTCTCGAGTAAGGCCCGGCCTGCACTGCTTGACCAAATAAAAGGTACGATCAACGCCCTAATGGTGAGGCAAATGAGCCTTCCAAATGGCGCTCTCTGGCGTCCCTTCTTCTGCAGAAGCCGCCACTGACGCAGCCAAGACAGAGTCCGGCTCGTTAGCCGTGTGATAACTAAGCCAGCTCTTAGTCACACGAGTGAGCTGATCAGCTTTGTTCTCGACCGTGGGAGCGAATCAAAACTCAACCGACAGCTGATACTCATTGATGATCTCCTTGATCACCATCAAGCGACGCTTGATGAGCATCTGCGCTGCTCCTTTGGTGCGCACACGACTGTGATCACCGACAGTGTTATCCAACCAGGATAATACTGTCTTGGAATCAGTGGCTATAGTGAAGGTCTTGAAGCCCCACATAATAGCCAGATTGATTCCACGTCCCACAGCCTCAAGCTCTGAGACATTAATGTGGAGATGATCTGTCTGCTTCCGCAGCCAGGTAGCATCCTCCACGGTGCGATCATCCACCTGGACGACCACACCCATTGCCAGTGAACTGGCGTCAGTCCGGACGGTAACATTCCCACCAGGATTGACATGCCAACGACCCTTTACAGGGTCATCAGCCAGTGCTCGCGAAGCCAGCTCCTTAGCTAGCTTCAAGACACTGTGACTGACAGGCTTATCCCATGGCCCGTCTGACCCCAGTCGCTTCAAAAAGCTACAGTGAGGTCGTAACCACCCAGCTACAGGATAATGAGCAACAAGGCGGCCACACAGAGAGAACAGCTCTCTCTTAGTCATCTCAGACGTCTCTGAAATGAAGGAAGACAACTCACCTCCTCTTGGCATCAACAGATGTCCGGTGGGAGACCTCTTTAAGGCTATCCCGACTACTCGACCCCCGTCGAGACTCACTGGTTCTTTAGATTCGAGCCCATACAACTGCAGGTGCTTTCTCAAATGAGAAGCACTCACAATGGACTCTTGGACCATTATATCGTCAATATAATGATCCGTGGCACGATTAATCTTATCGTCCATCGAAAGAACCTTGCCCAAGATCATCGTCATAATCCTGGGCGCACATGACAAGCCAAACCCGAGGCGAGTCAAGGCATAATGCACAACATTATACCTCACGACTTGATACTGCCACAAGTCACTGGAGACACAAATTTGAAGATAGGCAGACTTAAGGTCAACGACCTTAAGCTCCCCTTCAAACTGCCTCCATTTGCGCACCTTCTCGGCACACACAGCGGTTTGCTCATCACCAGTGTGAGACTCAATGAACAAGTTAAGTTCACGGTAATCCATTACCGGTCTCACCTTGTCTTTGGTTGGCTGGACAACCGCCAAAAGTGGTATGACCCCTTTTACCGGGCCATTCCACTTCACCAGCCAACCTTTAGAGATCCAACTCTGGATCTCCTCAGCATACCTCTCATGTACGCCTGGCGCGCGCGTACACTTGTACTCGCCAACACCAGTTTGAAGCTGCGTCGGCTCGCCGGCCGACCAACGCCAACTAACGGTCCAATGACCGTTAGAAAACGTGGCTTCAAAGTTGTGATCACTAATCGTAAGTGAGTCAACCCCACGAACAACCTCACGACCTCCCTTCATGGGAGCACTACCACAGCACCTGGCAGAGGTGGGTTGACCCCACTCAACCTGGTACCGAGAGTTGGGTCCTCTTCTGACAGTGACTCCTCCCATGTGATCGATTACATCGTCACCCAAGAGGCAGTCAACGCCAAGATTCTCCAACCCTTCAACTGCAATTGCTGACACTTTAAAAGAGTGCCCATGCAACTGCACGACTGCCTGACATTCCTTCCCCTTAGAGGAAGTTCTGCCATCAGCCGTCACAAAATGTCGGGCCTTGCGGCCCGACAGTCCCTCCACCACCCGGGTGCACACCATCGTGCACCCGCTGCCGGTATCAACCAGACACAAGGCAGAATGGCCATTCACAATGGCCTTGACAACTGGCATGCTACTCGAAGTAAGCCTACCAGCTGCCATGGGTAAGCCCTGCTTACCCGTGACAGGCGCATGAGCGCCGGTCACGACAACGTCCCCAGGACGCTGTTGGCCGTCCCTGACAGCCAAGCCTCTCGTAGAGAGACTAGTGGAAATACCTAGACTTCCATGGTTTCCACGCCGGAGGAAGCGGTGCCCCTTTCCACTTCCTCCCCGCGGAAACCCGAACCGCAATCAGCGCCGCCAGCGGCAGCTGTGGGCTCTGGGAAGTCCCGAGCAAAGTGCCCGGGCTTCGAGCAGCGAAAGCATAAGCTTTCTTTCCTGCTGTTCGAAGGAGGCACTGCCTTCGCCTTGCGGCGAGTCTGGGTACAGTCCCTCACCCGGTGAGGTCCTGTGCACCTTGGGCATACAAGCCCAGGCTTCTTCTCGGAAGAAGCTGCGGCTGCCTTGGCCTTACTCGCATAAGTAAGGCCATCAGCAGCACGCTGTGCGGACACCCTGTCGCGCACCTTCGACAGCAACTCGTCGAAGCTGGAGGTGTAAACCTCCGGGAGCATCACTGTCCACTTACGGATGGCTTGAGGCAGGCCCTCAAGGAACTTGACCCGGAAGATCAAGTCCTCCGGCCCTGCCCTCAGCCGAGCGCCTAGGCGCTGGAGGTCGTCCACATAGACGTCCACGGCCTCGCCAGCCTGAAGCTGACGGTCCGTGAAGCGCTTGTAGGCTTCCTGCCGCGACATGCCGTACTGCGCCAGCAGTGTCGCCTTCACTACCTCCCACTGGGAGGCCTCCGACACCCTAAGGGCGCGGAACACCCGAGCAGCATTGCCCTCGAGCAGGAAGTCTACGACCTCCTCAGGTCCAACCTGTTCGACCTTGCACCTGCGCTCAAGGTCATCCAGCCACTCCGACACATCCACTGTGCCGTCGCCGCTGAACTTGGGGAGAGCTCTCCCCAATCGGTCAATAATAGGCCCCTTAGCCTGCATCAGGATGCTGGCCAGTTGCCTAAGATCAACCGTGGTGGCTGTCCCAGACGCACCACTAGCCGCCCCGGGCAACCCTGCATCATCTCTCGATGACGCAGTCCCTGCCTTACGCACCTCCGACGTAAGGCAAGGCAAAAAAGCCTAGATAGCTTGTTGTGGGACGTGCAAATCCCGAGACTCAAGATCTCAAAGCCGAGCTCCCAGAGCTCGGGTCGGCCTCCGAACCTCCCCTACAGCCGACGCCAGACACACACCTGAGCTCGTGTGTCAGAGGGCACACCCAGTGTGAACACACGCTGCCGTGAAACGAGCACACTTCACGGCAGAAACGGAAGCACACACTAGCTCCAAGCTAGTGTGGTGAGTCTGAACACACTCAGACACACTGGCACACAACACGCCTACAGGTCCTACCTGCTTGTGTCTCAGCACAAGAAAAAGAACACAACACCAGTATCTCGCAAGGATACTCAAGAGCGCAACTGGAAGCTCAAGCACGCACTACCACTCTCGGCAGCAGCGAACACAATAATGCCAAGGCCGCCACACCAATCGACGCTCCATACGTCAGGAAGTAGATCCCACAAAATACCTCCTGCCACTCAAACGGAGCAGCTTACAACGTAAAAAACGTCGCATGTGTAATTCTAAACAGAATAAACACATTGGAACACCAAAGCGTCCGTGAACACAAATTACGATGTGTACACAAGCAACCCGCTGACGGGTGCAGCCCTGTGATTGGCCGCGCGTAGGAATACGTGCCTGGCGTAGCAATACACCACACTGTCCACATGATTTTTTTTTGTTTTCTGATAGAATCGCCTTTGCCTCTTCAAGGCAACCATGCAGAACTTGCAACTTTGTTTTACTGCTCACTAAATTGTTTTTTATCTACTTCTTTTTCTCATTTTTCATAGAAGGCTCATACCGAATTTTCCACTCTGATTTAAATTATATGTTACCACATGTCTCAAAATCTGAAAATAATCTAAATACTCAAGATCTTTGTATTAATTAAATAACTTCGCTGTCACTTCGATTCTAATCCACTTCGTCCTTTGCTACATCGTATGTGTTATATGCAGATACCACTAGTATGACAGCCTTGTAACTACACTATTCGCAATTTATGATCTCTAATGCTCCCACTCATGGACTGAGTTAGCGCTCTCCTTATGAAATCATACTAGATTTTAGACAATTTAGACTAATAATCTCTGTGTGTTTTAGTTTCTCGCTATTTCTTAAATTTTACTATAAGTAGGAATGTCTTTTCTTTTAACTTCACCCTGTAGTCTGTATCATCTTCTTTATTTTTTACGTCACATTTCACTTACTGTTTCTTAATCTTTATGACTGACCATGTTGATATATTCGATAATATTGCTCCAGATCTCAATCATTTGAATAGACTGCGTTCAAACCTAAATGAAACTGGGAATTGTAAATACCTAAATATTAAAGTATTCAATGAATCGACGAGAAAAATCTGTAACGATCTCTCAGTATTATGTTGGAACTGTAGGTCCATTTATCCGAAAATAGATGAAATATCTCGTACTATCACTGAGCTAAACAGCAATTTTGATGTTCGCAGTTGCACCGAAAGTTGGCTAGATGACTCAACTAAAGACCAAATTCAAATTCAGAACTATAATAGCCATCATTCACTCCGTAGCAACAAACGTTGTGGTGGCAGCAGTACGTACATATCTAAACACATATCATCGAAAATCATTATAAGTGCAACTATGAATCGTGAACATATTGAGACTCTATTTATAGAACTAACGAAAAATGGTAAATGGATTGTACTTGGGACTGTATATAGGCCCCCAACAGCTTGCAACATTTCTTTCCTGAACGAGCTTCAAAGCATAATATCTCAGTTTAACAAATCTCTATACAATGACATTATAATTTGCGGGGATTTCAACTACGATCTTCTTCAATATGAAAGCTGTGAACAAATCTCAAACGTCACAAATGTTTTTCAGTCTAACTCCTTCCTTCCAATCATCACGAAACCTACGCGTATTACATCTAAATCTGCCACGTTGCTCGATAATATTTTTATGTTAGATCCGACTGATTTTCTTACAGGAATAATAATTTCTGACTTATATGACCACTTTCCGGTGTTTCTCATCAAGAAAAATGTCTATAGTCCCTGCAACAGCCCACATGCTGAGACTTTTTCATATCGTTGTATAAACGAATATAACTTGGGGACAATGCGAACTGTTCTAGAAGAATCAATGCCATCATTGGACATCTATGAACAAGACAATAATGCGATTAACATTGACCAAGCAATAATAAATCTAACTGAAACTATAACGACCGCATATAACCAGTGTTGTCCAATAATCACTCGCACAATTACGCCGAAAAATAGACAAAAGCCTTGGATTACTGAAGATTTCGTGATCAATATAAAGAAACGTCAAGCATACTTAGCCTTACTATACGAAGGACGAATCTCTAGATTAACGTATAGCAGATTCAGGAATCATGTGACGAATCAAATACGAACATCTAAACAAAACTACTTTACGCGCAAATTTACTGAATACAAAACTGATATTAAAAAAACTTGGCGCCTGCTTAATTCATGCTATAGACCGAATAATAACGCTAAAAAAACAATTGAGTCCATCGTTCACGAAAATGTAAAATGTCACGATAAACAAGGTATTGCAACAGTGTGTAACAACTTTTTTATAAATATAGGGAAAAATATAGCCGATAGTGTCGTCAGTGAACCTACACACCACTTGCAATACATGGACCATGTCCGTGAACACAACACTTTCTTTTTGACGCCAACTAATCCCTCCGATGCAATTACGTGCATAAACAACTTGAAAAATAAATTAAATGGATTAAATACATTTTCAGTTAAAATTGTTAAGTCTATTGCTGATATAATAGCACCGTGCATATCTAATATTATCAACCATTCACTTTCTCAAGGTATCTTCCCCAACTCTCTCAAAACTGCCAGAGTCACCCCTATTTTCAAAAATGGCGATAAAAACTGCGGTAATAATTATAGACCTATCTCTGTTTTACCAATTATGAACAAAATATTTGAAAAAATTGTGTATAAAAAAGTGTATTCGTATTTTGAACAAAAATCTTTTCTCTATGACAGACAATACGGTTTTCGTTCTAAGAAATCAACGACACAAGCTTTATTAAATCATTTACAGTACTTTTACTCTAATATAGATGAAGGAAGGCTTGTTTTCTCCGTTTTTCTTGACTTTCGAAAAGCATTCAACTGTGTGGACCATAAGATATTACTCTCGAAACTACACTGTTATGGCATTCGAGGAATTGCCCATGATTGGTTCAAATCACACCTAACATATATGAAGCAATACGTTGTCGTTGACGACGCAAATTCGGACCCACAGACAATTAGCCATGGAGTTCCACAAGGGTCTGTCCTAGGACCTCTCCTATTTCTGATATTTATAAATGATATTATCAAATCAACATCATTTTTCAAATTCATACTTTTTGCCGATGACAGCACGCTTTCTACGGTCCTTCCGAGCCAAAATTCCGCTATGATTGCGGAAAGTATAAATAATGAACTCCATAAGGTTTCATTATGGCTTAAAGCTAATAAAATAAGCCTCAACATCGATAAAACAAAATATATTACATTCTCATACAAGAAAAGCATATCTCTCCCACACATAAAAATTGGCGAAGGTGAAATCGAAGAAACCAACTCATGCAAGCTTCTGGGCATCATAATAGATAAACATCTGACCTTTAAAGAGCACATCGCTCATATTAGTTCTAAATTATCGAAATCCATCGGAATCCCGAACAAAGTTAAAAATTACATGCCTGAAACAGCTTTACGAATGCTCTACCGAACGCTCATTTCACCATACTTGCAGTACGGAATAGAAGCATGGCACGGAACTGATAAAAATAAAACCAACATAATTTTTCCTCTGCAAAAAAGAGCAATCAGAGCGGTAAAGAATCTAGAATATAATGCTCACACAAATGATTCATTCAAAAATTTACAAATACTTAAACTTTCAGATCTCTACAAAATCTCCATTTGTAATTTCATTTACAAAACATTAACAAATGATGGCGACAATAGCCTGACACTATTATTAAGTGCGCAAACTGGTCATCACGACCATTTAACCCGAAATAGAAGTAAATTCATGCTTCCTTATTATTCAAAGGCCCGGTTGCAACACAGTATCCTCTTCGTTGGAACTAAAACTTGGAACTCAATACCTGCGGAGATCCGTGACAGTAATTCTTACAAGGTATTCAAAAGAAATCTCGAGACTCACTTCCCAGCGGAATATTAGTCGTGTAAGATCACCAAGTCAAATCTTGTCTCCTACGTGACTGTTTCCAATAATATTTGCCATGGTAATATGTAATATATAATTTGCCTTCAGTCTGCTGTTAAATCTTTTATCGGATATACTGTTAAATATAGTCCATATAACCTATATTGTAAAATGAAATATCTGTTATCGAGTAAATTATATCACTGATCAGTCTAATGCTAAACTAGGTTAAGTGATATAGGTTAAACATTATTGTACACCTTAGAATAATGTTGATGGTAGGATGCCCCAGAAGTCGCTGAACTTATTCGGGCCCACAGGTAGCTATATTCAAACTTGTCCGTTGTACTAGACTTAAGAAACATTCTACCTCTGTACCTCCTGTGGTAAATTGTTTCCTTCGACTGTAGGAAGTATTTCACTACACCTGTGGTTAAAATCATGTGGTTAAACCTCCACACAGGCAAGCAATAGTAGTTTTACGAGCATTTCCTGTTGACTCTATCACAAAGCGGTTTTCAAGCGTTTTTTTCTTTATTCACACTGTATTCGATGAAATAAACAAAAGAATCCAAACAAAAAATTTCCCAGAGAAATGAGTCAATTCCAAGCCCCTTGATTTGATCAGATTTCAATATCATTCAGATGATCAGCCCTGCCTCAGTCACATCTGGTAGCGCCAATTTCTGTGATAAACTAGGTTGCATGGTCGAATCTCAGCGCATCAGCGCATCTGTTAGTATGTATTCCTTCTTTCGCTTTTTCTTTCATTAATTGAACGGTGTATCATAAGGTGATATATCGAATACAGAGAAATCTCAAGTGCCCAAACCTGAGCAAACTTGCCTTCGTTAAAAACACAGAATCTAAAATTATAACTCGTTTCTTTACATTCTGGTTTCACTTGAATGAATAGTCGAGGAAGCAAAAAGTTATCACTTCCATCTCACAGAAAGCTGAGAGCAGATATTTGTCTCCCGCAGGAGGCCGGCTGCTGGAGGAGTACGCGCGAGGAGGCGGGCGCGAGGTGGAGAAACTCGTGCTGGAGGAGTTTGGCGTCTTCATGTACAACGGCGGGCGGGGCATGGAAGTTACCAGGACGGAATTTCTCAAGTGGAAATTCAGAAATGTCCCAAAAGATCAGGTATTTCCATCTTCAAAGAAGTTTTAAATTTTTCAGCAGAATCTCAAGGGCAGATGTCGCACGCCAGGTTTCAAAGCTCAAAATTGAAGGTAATAGGAAGAAAAAAGTTGCTTTCACATCAATGGATTGGCTATGCATGTGAGAAATGTACTATGTACAAAATAGAACTGAAATAAATTTTTCCAGATCTGTTTGCTCACGTGCAGGACCTACTGTCTCATGTATTTGGGCTAAATTTCGATACAGGCGTGAAAGCACCTGTTTTCAAACATTTGAGCTATCATTTATGTTATTGATCTGAAGATGAACAAAATATTTAAGTACTGCTGTCAGAAATTCTTCATTGCAACTAAGTAATAGTATGACGTGAAGAATAATGGGCAGAAAAACGCAATTTTATTATTCAACATCCGCTGAATCTGTCACGATAAGTTAGGGAGAAAAAGAAAGCAAGAGATAAGGGAGCAAAAATGTGCTTTTACGAAGCATAGGTAAGTAAAAAATTTTGCACTGCGTAAGGGAGTTCCTTCCCGTTTCGTGAATAAATGTAGGAAACGGAATACTATCTGCAGAGTTGGTAACATTCGGTAATACATTGTATAACTATCCATCCACAACGGACAACGAGATATTGCAGTAGTGAACTCGGGCTGCAGGGGGCTTGCAGTCTGTCTGCGTCAACTCCCCTGTTTTTTTTTGCAGGGACATTAGTGAGCGCAATAACGGAAAAATGCATCGTGACTGCGACTAAATTGGTAATGATAACCTTATCGACAATAACCGGTAATCGATAACTGGCGGTAGATTTGTTTCCCAAAAAAATGAAAACCGATTAACCGATGAATTTAACAATCCGCAACTAATTTAGAAATTCCAAACAAAAAAAATTACGAATTCAAATTTTTAATCATTTCTCTATCTAAAAAATCTTAAAAATCCTCAAAAAATTCAAAAATCGTAGGAAAATCTTTGAAGAAATTCTTAATCCGATGCTAATTCTGTGCTTTCAATAATGATAAGTACTGTGCTGAATGAATTAACTAAATTTACTTATCCTCAGTTTAGACCACAGGTCTGCAACATGTACCTCTTCGTAAATTTGAGCATGTTGAAGTTTCCGTCATTTTATTGAAGAAGCTGCTCTGAACCATAATGACGTCCTTGTCGCCCGCCACCTCATAATAAAAATAAGCTGGGAGGTAAATGCTGACCAGGGGCTCACAAAACTAAAAGTCGTAGTGACCACCATCTTCTTGGTCACAATGAGAATGGGGGTCAGGCAGCCCAGCCAGCCTTACTTCTCCGCTTGAATAGGGTCCGGTGCGTTGTCGATACATGCCTTTTCAGATGACAAGACCAGCCGCCATGCAATCAGTTCAATATACGTCTGGTTCTTAGCTTTGACCTGCGTATTACTGCTTTCAAATGACACAGTGCAACTATGTGCTAAACTGAAGCCCGAAACTGAAATAATCGATTATCACTAGCTTTGAACCAAGAATACCAGCGATACCGATGAATCGATAACGCGTGCAAAAAATGTGGAATAACCGATAACCCGATACTGTGATCGTAGCATATTTCCGAGAGCATTTATTGCGATGACGCCCACCTATGTGTACGGCTGCCGATGCATTACGTCCACCAACCTCCTGGGCAGGGAGTGCAATGGCTTCATTCTATCTCTGCATTGCGATCGACCAGGCGTTACGACGTTTGACCATGATCGTTTGTCTTCGGATCTTATTTAAGGTTTTCACCGTAATGTATGAGCAGCAAGAAGTCCATGATTAGCGTGGGGGCTGCTCTCATCAATTAGAGAGAATTAGCTCTCGAGGTGGAGCAAACTCAATTTGGACGAATTTTGGAAGGAGAAAGAAAACACGAGTTTTCGGTAGTCGAAAAATTCTACTGATAATTCTTGAGTGCGTGCAATAGGGTTCTAATAATTCTATTTCTCGTCTGTGATTTTTCAAGAATTGCAGTACAACGCGTGTTTCTAGAGATTATTCTGAAAATAGCCCTTGAAAAGTAATTACATCACCTTATATGATAGAAATTTTCTCAAAATTCAATTCATTGTCTGTTTCATTTATGGTCAGCATAATTTTATTCGAGATGCAGTCCCTGTCGAACACAAAAACTAAAAAATAATTGGTTGGCTGAAAGATGTCGCTCTATTAAAACTGTGCATTTGACTTGAATTTGCAGCCCTCCCCCAGAGTGGACATCTCTAGTAACCTGGTATCTCATTCAACCACAACGCTAGTAGGTGTACGGTATACGCGTATGCCTCTACACCATGTACAGTGTTGACGCCCATCTTCCGTTTCGCTGGCTTTGTTTAGACTCTCTTTTGGCCTTCTGGGAAGCTGATACCGCCAAAGTTTTCTTGAGCTCACTTAGCATCATTAGGATTGCTCTCAGGATTTCTTTATTTCATTTTATATTTCTTTTTGCCATTAGATAGCTAGCTAGCTCTGCATTCGGTATTGGATTGCGAATACATTCTGTATTTAAGCACTAGATTTCATTGCACATCAATCCATAGATTGGTGAGCATGATAATCAACAAACATAGAAGTCCTCATAGTGAGTACTGAGCGAAGTGGTTTCACCTTGTGATAAAAATCTCTCCACTTTTAGTTTTTCAAGATCCAGTCAACTACTGATCAGAAAAGCGAAAACAGTAAAACCATTAGAGTCGTCTCCACCGAAGAAAAAGCCCTTTGGAATACTTCGAAAGAAAATATTTTTGATATAAAGAATTGGTGAAATATATTAAAGAACAAATCGCTTTGACCTCAAACGCCTTTCCAACCAACACAAGTCGAAAAACTAACTTTTATAGTTTGAATATATATATAGGATGCTAACCCATTCCAGGGCAAGATGCCAGACTGATATAAGTAGTTTTTGCGCGTGACGCGCGATGAGAAGTACAGATCAAAGTCTCGATCATTTTAACTCATTTTCAATTATTTGCAACACAGGGAAAATTTTTAGTGTGATTCATAGGCCGCATTCTCCAGGAGGCAAAGGAATGCCGAAACATATTGAAGTTTGTGGCTTATAAGCATTAATATATCAAATTCACGATTCGTAATTCACGATTCGATTTTTTTACTTTTCTTATTTAAAAACTTACGACAGCGAAATCCATACATTTTTGAACTCCGTTTTGAAGATTTACAAGCTTCAACTACAGCGCGAGAGCAAACTACAGATAGACTAGTCAATACACTAGTTCTCTAAGCGACTGAGATGCAGAGACCTTTTGTTTATCGTTTTGAAATCTTCGTCAAAGTGGCTGTGAACAGACATATAATAGTCACGGCTAAATAAATGAAAATTTTACTGAGTATTGGTCCAACCGACCCTAAAGATCTGAGTAGCTTGGTAGTTAAAACTATTACAGTCAATTATTCCAGAAGTAATAAGCCGATGCACAAACTTTTACTAGGGGTGAGTTCTGAAAGTCATTTCAATGCGATTCTTGTTAACAAATCTTAGAAAAATCAGAGATTCTTTTTCATATCCACTGAAATAGTGTCTCCTTCTGTCCCTTAACGGTGAAGGATTGTGCCCGACCGGATTTTAAAATTTATTCACAATGATCGGCAGCGAGATTTGTTCCGATTTCGAAAACATGTCAACGTGTGTGTTAGAACAATGTACACTTTAATATGATTTTTAGCAGTCTTACGTATAGGGCTCTTCGATTAGATTTTATTAGATTTAACCTCCCTAACCACAATAGAGGTATTTAAAGTAGAGGAAGGATGAAGGTACCATCTATTATGGAGTTAGGGGAATGGGGAATCTTTGCACAAGCTAGGTGTGGTCCTCCGCAATATTCCCTTTGCATAGAAACAGTAATTTAGATAAATAAAAATGAGAACCAACGTAAAAATATATGTTTTTAGTTATTTCTGTTTTTATTTATGGCAAACGTTTCGGAATGTTTTAATTCCATCTCCAGTGCTGAAAAACACGCAAACGGTCAAAAACATCAAAAAACTATAAATAAAGAAAATTCATAGAAGTTCAAAAAATAAGCAAACAAGTATCTATAAAACTTAAATCCCACTGATCCTTCAACTACAGTAAGAAAGATCATTCTCATTGGCTTATTCACCCATCCTTTTACCAGTACATACATTCATGCATTTACACATGGGAACCTAACAAACAGACGCGCGCAAACACACTCCACATACATACTCGCATTTACACAGAAATATGTCAGTAGGTTGACGCAATATTCAGTTTAACCGCACTCAAGTCTCCTTCTCATTCAGCAGTCCGAGATCATTGTCAGCAATTTAATCATCCTTTCAGAACAAAAAATTTCTCCACTCTGTGTATCACAAACAACGAACAAGATCTTCACATTTTAGAATCTTTGTTCATATCTGCTCATAAGCCTGACTTAAATAAAGACTTGAGTTCGGTTAAACTGAAAATTGCGTCAACCTCATGACATATTTCTGTGTAAATGAGAGTATGTATGTGGAGTGTGTTTGCGCGCGTCTGTTTGTTAGGTTCCCATGTGTAAATGTATAAATGTATGTACTGGTAATAGGGTGGGTGAATGAGCCAATGAGAATGATCGTTCTTACTGTAGTTGAAGGATCAGTGGGGCTTAAGTTTTTATAGATACTTGTTTGCTTATTTTTTGAACTAATATGAATTTTCTGTATTATAAGTTTTTTACTCTTTTTGACCTTTTTGTATGTCTTTCAGCACTGAAGATGGAATTAAAACATTCCGAAACGTTTGTCATCAATAAAAAAATAAATAAATAAAAATGCATATTTTGCGTTGGTTCTCCTTTTCATCTCACGCGTGAGATTCTCTAAGAAACAGTAATTTGGAAAAAAAAATTTAGGAAAAATTGGGAAAAAATCTAGGAAAAAAGAAAAAGTAGAAGAAAAAAGTGATTGGTGATGAAAACAAGAGAACCCTGAACCGAACATAGATGGTCCCTGGCAAAACAAAAACTTATTCTGTTGAAAAAAAAACAGGCTTTCCTAACCCTGCGCTCGAGACCTCCCATTTTCTCTCTCAGAGCGCCAATTTCTACAGATACATCTAAATAAGAAGGACACGCTTCATATTATATTCAAATTTCGTTACAGTTTTCCTTCATTATCGTGAATAGTGATGACATTTTTCCTACGAGATGCTTTATAATGTACAATTTCATATAAAATTCAAATGTATGATTTTCAAACACTCATGCAATTTTCTCACGTAGGATGTTTAAAATAGTAAGAAAATATAAAATCAGATTCACTCTGAGTTGTCGAATTCCGCCCAATTCTATTTCAATAGCATCATCCAATGACAGGTAAGGGAAAGTTTGCCTTGATTCCGAAGCAAGAGAAAAAAAAAATGCGGAAAGACTGAAAATTTAACTGATTCTAGCTCATTCCCCCACCGAATCACGCCTAATACGACTTCGAAGGACACAATTTAGCAGAATGTCAGGAGTAACTCACAACGCGCCGTACGAGCAGATGATACCTGTATGTAGCGCCCCAAGGCTTACAACTCGACAGTTACAATGACAACGCAAGACTGCAACGCGACAAGCTTCTGAGTTACCAAAAGAAAGTTTTAGAAAGGACTTCACGGATAATCCGTCAGTAAATGACGAACGCATCGATGGAACAATAATCACCGGATGTTTTACAATCTTCAGAGGCTATCCCAGAGGAAAAAATAATGAGTTTAAACTATACGACCCAGTCAATGAACAAATCAATGAACCAAAGATCCTTACCCAGAATAACTAACTAAAAAACTCATCTCAACCAAAATAACAATAATTGTTCTGAAATATCGGTGGGTAACGCACAAAAAATATCCCGCCAAAACGGCAAAAAATGGCTCGGAATGCAACGTGATTAGATTTACATCAGTGACATCTAACCGAAGTTCTATATTGAAAGAGTGAATAAATTTCAATGTTGATGAAATTGCGGCGGGAAAGAGAGGCGCCGATTCCATAATTCAAGTAGAGAGAAGCTACGGTGCATTATTAATTTTAAGTGAAGGCAGGAACACAGGATATCTTTTAATTCATAAGAACCATCTTCAAATTTGTACCCGTTTGTAGAAACTTAAACTTTGATATAGCTGCAGCCGATGACGACGATCTTTATGAGTTGATTACCTTTACAATATTGTCAGAACTCCCCCCGAAACTACTTGTTGTCGTTTCCAATCTCCTGTACATATAGAACCAACGTGGGGGGCACCCACTAACAACTGGGTCTTTTATTTTTAGTTTTGTATGTTTATCTTGAATCTGTGTTTTGAGTGTTAAATAAAACTCACATATCGCGAGGAAAAAGGAAACATACACTCATGATCCCGGCGGCACAGGGTCCAGTCTCGCGAATTTCTGCACCGCCGAAGCCTCTCGCTCCACCTCCAAGCAGCTACAGTGCCCACCTTCAAACAGCTACAGAAATGTCAGGTTAAATTAATTTAGGTTAGGTTAAGTTAAGTTAAGTTAGGTTAAGAGGTTAGGTTAAGTTAGGTTACGTTGGGTAAGGTTAGGCCAAGTTCAGTTAGTTTAAGGTTAACTTAAAAAAGTTTAAAAATGCCTGTTTTTGCGTGCCGAGATGGAGGGTTGAATAGCGAAACACCAGCGGTCGTTTTCAAAATTTATTATAATGATTTAATACAGGTTAACTTTAACATTCCGCTCAAGTATCCACTTACTAAGTACTTTTAGTGGTTATAATGCAGTGATTAATATTAAATGTATAACGAACAGATACGTTAATAAATTTCAGTAGTACTACATAGTTCAATAATTGGCGCGAATGGCAACTTTATGTAGCTGCTTGGAGGTGGAGCGAGAGGCTTCGGCGGTGTAGAAATTCGGGAGACTGGACCCAGTGCTTCCCGGCGGCCTCGTGCTCCGAGGACCAGGCAACATGAGGAGGGGCGGCGGAGGCTCACGGCCTAACCGGGGATGGACCGTGAAGGACCAGAAGCAGCGAACGAAGGAGCCAACAAAGGTGACAAACCACCCAAATGAAGTAAAATCTATCAGGACGCCTCTCGCCGCAAAGACAGGCGAGCCGGCAAGTGTCAGTACAACTACGTGTGGATCTTCACTGATGGCAACGAACCAAACAGCTCATAATGGAGATCACCAAAAAAATATCTCCGACCGCATTACCAACATAGAGAAGAACCTCAACCAGCTGCTCAGATCTATAGGCAAGGGGTTACCAGATCGTGACGTCCCGAAACTGAATACTGAAGACAGTAACTCCGACATACCTCCAGCCTCCATCGAGGAAATAATTATAAACCCTGGAAAACACCGTCGAGGAAGTAACCCGAGCTCTATTAGCCCTGTTTTCCCCTCCGGAGGACCAGGAAAAGTTTACCCAGGGTACGAGACGTGGTAGGAAGAACAAATTTGTCCCTCTCAATGTTACTGAACAGCCACTACAGCGGGGTATCACGCGCTTCTTTGCCATGGAGTTTACACCCTAAACAAAACGTAAGATAGACCCCTACTCGGTAAAAAACGTAATCCGCACAGCCACCGGATCTCCGCCCAAATCCATCACCACCAGCGGAAGGGAGAGCTTCACACTCGAAGCCAGAGACGACAGACAGGGCCAGGCAATGTTGACCATCACCAATATAAACGGAGTGCCATGTAAAGTCATCGCCCACCCAAAGCTCAATAAATCCAAGGGACTCATTTATGTTAACGAATACAACATGGAGAACTTCAGCAAATTCGAGACTGGGCTCAAGAAAAACTATAAAATCAGCGAAATAATTGATGCCACCTTCATCAAAACAAGATACGAACAAACAAGCGCGATAATCCTAGAATTTAAATGATAGTCTCCCCCGATTTCATGTACATTCCCGGCGAACGATCAGACACCCGAGTATCCCCATATATTGATAAACCAATGCACTGCGCCAACTGCCAAATGTATGGACATACCAAAAAGCGTTGCAGCCGAGCCACAACCTGTGGAAGATGTGGAGCAGTGGGACATGGCAGCAGTCAGTGCCTTGCATCTGAAACTGAATGCGTCCACTGTCACGGCCCTCACCAAGTTTAGGACAAAACCTGCCCTAAGCAAATCGAAGAGGAACAAATACTTGCAATCTAAAACAACCACAAGGTAGGGAAATGCCGTGCTAGACAGATGCTGAACGGCCCAACTGAGTCAAATGAAAAACGGGCCACTCCCTACGCCTCTCACTTCAAATGTACTCTAGACGCAAATGAAAAACGCAAAATTTCACCCTGGGTGCTCGAACGAAGCCTTCAACTTGAGTTGGGAGAAAAGCCGAAGAGAATGACATCCCAGGATAAGGACTCATTTATAATTGAAATCGCCACCAAAGATCAAAGTACCCTAATCCGTAACGTAAAAACCTTAAACAACATCCCTTTCTCCATAGATGAACACCCCTACTTCATTAAAGGTCTCGCATCTATATGAGTACGACCTCTCCCATTTCGAAAGCTTCCAAAAGGGACTCATGGAAGACTATGGACTGAGTGATGCAGTGAGAGCTACCTGGATTAAACCGAAAAACCCGGTCTCCCTAGCAATCCTACATACATTTAGGCAAAATCTCCTGAACTACATTACAATATCCGGAGAACAATCACAAGCCAAGGAATTTCCATACGTGCCACGCCCCATGTTTTGCAAGAAATTTCTGGAGTATAATCACACCCAGAAACTATGCACCAGATCTGAGACGATATGCGCGAAGTGCAACAGCATAAACCACGATTCCGGCGAATGCACAAGCATCAATATAGAATGCCACAACTGCGGCGAAGACTACTTCGCAGGCTCGTATAAATGTATTGAATATAAATACCAACAGGAAATCCTTGTAATTCAGCACAAATACAAGCTGAGCAGAGTGCAAGCAAGACAAAAACTGGACAGTGAACAACACCAATATCACAGAAGCTACGCTTCTTCTGTAACATCTACCATAGCACCAACACCCAGCCGACAACCTCCAGCACCGATTGAACAAGTCAGGACAGCTCCTCCAGCTCTACCACCGGGGCCCTCTCAGCTTGCAGACGGTACGCAAAGGAAACGAAAAAAACTCCGAAAGCAATGAGAAACCACCAGGAAAAAATCAGGTAGCTGAAGCAGTCTACGCTGACCCAAGCACAGGAGAAATATTTTATACCCCTGTACAAATTACACCAGATTACGACTCGGCAATGAGCGACAGCGAAATTACAAGTAGAACAACCCGACCGTTAGAAGCGAAACCAGAAGAATTTACAACCAGTACCAGAAAGAAGTCAAACAAAATCATGATGGATAACGGAATCTGCATCCTACAGTGGAACTGCCAGGGAGTCCGAGCCATAAAGAACGAAATTTTAGAACTAATTAACCTATATAGCCCATATATTGTCGCTCTCCAAGAAACGAAACTATGGCATGACTCTAATTTTTCCATACCCCATTACAATCTGCTTACCAAACATGGCCACTTTAACGTCACGCCTCATGGTGGAGTCGGACTGCTCATTCACGAGTCTGTTCCTTTCCGAAAAGTCGCCATAACCTCTGACATCCAGGTCATCGCAGCCACTGCCCACCTCACTCGACGGATAACATTTGCGTCCCTGTGCACCTCAAGAAGCCACCCCATAACCCAGGAAATAATGAACGAAATAATAAATCAACTACCTACGCCAATCATTTTCATGGGGGACTTTAACAGCTATAGGTCAACTTGGGGTTGCGAAACCACAGATGCTTGTGGCCGAACAATAGAAGAATTCATAGACCGACATAATCTAACTCGTCTCAACACAGGAGCACACACACGAGTCTCTTACAACTCTTACAACTTACAAGTGAGTCCGCCATTGACCTAATCCTGGCATCTCCTCGTCTGAGTGCGGATTTTGTATGGGAAACTTTGGGACCCCCTGAAGACAGTGACCATATTCCCATCATAGTACGACTAATTAATGCACAACGCAACGACCAGAAACGCTCAATATGTAACAACAAAAAGGCAGACTGGGCGTCCTACGAGGCGCACCAAAACTGGGAAAAACTTAAAATCACTGACCAGCAAACATGCTCTGAAGCTCTCAGCACCTTTATCGACATTTTAACAGCAGTTGTAAATGAATGTATTCCAACCATAGAACTCACAAAATTCTTTCCGAAGCCCTACTGGAGTGCGCAGCTGACTCAAACACGCTCCAACCGCGAACGCCTTTATCAAACATTCAGACAAACGAAATCGGTACAAAATGCCCTACGCTGGAAAAGAGCCAGGGCCATTCACAGAAACCTTCTGCGAGAGGAGAAGCGGAAGGCATGGACAGCAATTACCAGCACATTTATGAAGGACACACAATGACCCGTATTTATGAAAATATCAGAAAAATCAAAGGCAGACCTCAAAGACAGTTGTCTATGCTACAAGAAAATAACATAAGCTACTCTACCGTTCCAGAAATAGCGAACAAATTAGCAGAAACATTTAGCTCTGTTAGCAGTGCGGCAAACTACCCTAAGGAATTTTTACGAAGAAAACAACGTACAGAAGCTAACCAACTGGATTTCTCATCGGACAACAACGAAACTTACAACATAGCATTCTCTCTCGCCGAACTGGATTCTGCCTTGGATACATCAAAAAATACATCACCTGGTGCAGATGTGATATCATACCAAATGCTTAAGCATCTTCCAGAAATTGGAAAATGAAACTTACTGGCTCTTTACAACAAATTATGGTTTCATTCATATTATCCCCTGCCGGGAGAGAAGCAGTGATAATCCCTTTTAAAAAGCCTAGAAAGACCCCACATTCGCCTCACAACTACAGACCAATTGCGCTTACTAGCTGCATCGGAAAGGTCCTGGAACGCCTCATCGACAATAGACTCATCGACTATTATGATATGCACGGCCATCTCAGCAATATCCAGTACAGGGGTTGCCACGAAAGGTCCACCATTGACCACCTAATCCGTCTCGAAACTTTTATCAGAAACTCTTTTTTCCGCAATGAACACTTCGTCAGCGTTTTCTTTCACCTAAAAATGGCATATGATACCACCTGGAAATACGGCATTATGCAAGACCTCCATCATCTACATCTCCAGGGAAAACTGCCTCTATATATCCAGCAGTTTTTACGAGACCGTACTTTCAGGATACGAGTAAATAACCACCTATCCAATCCGTGCCCTCAGGAAGAAGGGGTCCCACAGGGTTCCGTTCTTTCAGTTACCCTCTTCATCATCAAAATCAACGAAATAGCTTCACAGATCCCTAAAGATCCACGTTACCATGCATCATTATATGTGGACGATTTCCAACTTGGCTACCGACACAGTGACCTCAGCATTATAGAAGCTAAACTTCAAGAATGCATCGACAGAGTGGCACTCTGGACGCAAAACAATGGATTTTCCTTCTCGATGGATAAATCTGAGGCTGTCCATTTTACCTCCCTTCCAGGCCTTCAAATGCCACTTACTCTGAAAATCAGCAACAAAAACATCGAATTTGTGGACGAAGTTAAGTTTCTTGGGCTCACGTGGGACCGAAAACTGACCTGGAAAACTTATATCAATAACATCAAATCAAGCTACAAGAAAAACTTCAAAATAATCAAATCAATCTCTTCCCACGACTGGGGTGGAGATCAGGAATCTCTACTCCATTTGTACAGAGTATTCGTCCGATCCAAGCTGAACTATGGCTGCATCGTGTACAGCTCCGCTGCAGCATCAACATTCAAGCTTCTGGACCCCATTGTAAACGATTGCCTACGGTTTGCAACCGGAGCATTCAAATCAACACCTATTCCCAGTCTACAAGTCATCTCCGGCGAAACGCCCCTCAAGCTACGAAGACAGCAAATTTCGCTGAAATACTATTTGAAAATAAGAAGCCACTTGTCCAACCCAGCCCGCAATTTGGCTATACCACCTACCAACAGGAGGCAGTTTGTGAACAAGCTGTTTGAGCCGTCTTTCGCTGTTCGCACCCACGAATTAATTGAAAACTTTCAGCTTGACCAACTGCGAATAAAGCCCTCGTTCTTGTACCGATTACAAAACGTTGATGTACCCACATGGAAGACGTTCCCAGTAGACGTGAACCAGGAAGTAACCTTCTACAAGAAAGAATTCACCCACCCAGCATTGTACGTCCAGGAATACAAGCGGCTGCGACGGGAGGAATACCGAGGGTACATACGGATATTTGCGGACGGCTTTAAATATGACGATCGAGTCGGTGCTCGCGGAGTGTGGCGGAACAAGAAAGTCAATATCTCTCCCCAGCGCTGCATCAATATTCACTGCGGAACTACACGCACTTGAACTGGCATTGAAAATCATTCGCGACAACAGTGAGGATGAGTTCGTAATCTATTCAGACTCCCTGAGGGCCCTGACATCACTACGAAACGCACGCACTTCTCATCCTCTTGTTCGGATCCTCAAACACCAAATTGACGACATAATCAAAAATCGCAAAACTGTTAAATTGTGCTAGATTCCGAGTCATGTGGGTATTGACGGCAACGAGTCAGTCGACAAGCTTGCTAAATTTGCCGCACTTCGCCCGGCGGAAAGTTTAATGATCTTTTATCGGGACTGGTACCAAATTATTCCTCGCAAAATCAATTTCCGGTGGAAAGAAAACTGGCAACAGGAGTGAAACTTTTTACTTAACATCCGACCTGACCCGTATCCCCAGAAAAAGAACCAACTATCCCGAAGAAATGAAATCATTCTGAACCGTCTCCGATGTGGCCACACACATCTCACCCATGGATACCTAATGAACAACGCAGTAAAAGAGCCTCCACCCGGCTGTCCTCTCTGCCTACGTTGCCGCCTTACCGTGCGTCTTTTAATCATGGACTGCCCAGCCTTGCATCATGCAAGACGTCGCTACATCAGCCTATTCGCGGATAACAGTCGCCCACCTCCTTCTATCAAGGAAGTGGTGGGGTATGAAGCCCCTATCGCTGAACTCCTATAATATCTCCGGAGAATCAACGCATACGATCTCATAAAAATCGTCTAACCAACCTGTTGCAAAGCATTTATGCCTTGAACCATCAGCCGTAATCAACCGTTACGCTCACCACAAACCCCATACTATGAAAGAGCTCCCTGCAGGGTGCGTACAGGCATGGAGAAGCATGGAAAGTAGTTGAATTTCGAAAATAAAATTCCAGGCCTCGAAAGTAGTGGAATTTAAAAATGGTCATTGAAAGTCATAAAATTTTAGGATTTTCGTGAAAAGAAAATTTTACTGTTGAAAATTTTCGTTCCGTTTGGTCCGCGTTGAGCGAGGCGTTGTCAGTAACCTTCGAGTGTTACTTGGGCTCTGATTGGTTGATACAGCTACGTCTTTAGTGTCCGCGATTTTGATTGGTTCTCAGGCGTCACGTGAAACCAAACGCGCTCAGTGTGACTGAAGACACGCGCTCGCTCGGACCATTGTTGACCTGTCGCCACTGTTGAACATTTTCGAGCTGAGTTTTTATCATCGGTCTTGACCATCCCGTGTGTGTGTGACTAGAGTTACGGTGCCGAGACTGAGCTGAGGAATTATCGTCATGCCAGGCAGTTGTTCTTTCAACAACTTGTGGTTGCGAGACAAAGACTTTCAGCAATGGATAGCACCGCATCCCAAACTGAAAACAATGGCGGTTTGCACCGCGTGCGAGTCGGAGTTCGACATCGCCAACAATGGAATAGCGGCGGTGTGGAGTCATGCAGGCTGTCAAGTCTGGTAACATTCCACAGCCGAAAGGGAAGTCGTACAAGACAATTGAAGGACTCTCACTGGACCCCCTCTTCGAGGCCAAGGTGCAAGCGTTCCTGTCAGTTGCGAAGATCTTGAACCCCTTTCTCAAAAAGTTTCAAGGAGACGCGCCACTCCTGCCTTTCATGTGCAATGACATCATCAAGATTTTGAAGGTTCTGTTGGAGAGGTGTGTGAAAGCAGAGGTGCTGGAAAAACTGACCACACCAGCTAAGTATGCTGCCCTTGACTTCAATGACAAGACCATCTACCTGCAAAATAGCAAGATTGACCCTGGCTTTGTTGCTGCAAGTATTTTGAAAGATCAGATGGCTGCAAAGAAAGTGAATGAGAGGCTTGCTTTCTCCTTCACGGATGATGTGAAGAATTTCCTTGTTGATGTCATCAAGAAGATTGTTGAGAAGTCACCTTTGAAGTTCGGGTTGGCCCGAAACATGGGCTGGCTGGTGCCAAGTGTCTTTGTGGATCGCACAAAGAGAGAGAAGACCAAGTCCATGCTGAAAAACTGTCTGCAGCTGCTCAGCGATGCTAAGAGGCTACCACAGGGTGAGATCGATGAGGTGATGAGCCAGTTTTCAGAGTTCTTTGATGAGGCACAGAGGAAGATCAGCACTTTCAACAGTTTTCAGCAAGACACTGATTGGCTAGAGGTCTTCTGGAGCAGCCAGCTGGCCACATCCTCCCTCAAGAAACTGTGGCTGGTTGTGAAGATGCTACTGGTCCTGTAACATGGCCAGGCTTCAGTGGAAAGGGGCTTTTCTGTGAGCAAGCAGCTCATGGAAGTCAACATGGGTGAGAACACCATCGTGGCGCAGAGAGTGGTCATGGACCACATCAAACATGTAGGAGGTATCTCCAAGGTTGATATTTCCAAGAAACTCCTCTTTTCAGCTTTACAGGGCAGACAGCGCTATCAACACTACCTGGATCAAAAGAAGGAAGAGGCAGAGAAGCAGAAGAAGGGAGAGAAGAGGAAGAGAGAACTGGATGAAGTGGAGAACCTGAAGACAAAACGGAAGAGGATGGAGGAGAGTTTGCAAGCGCTGGTGGAGGATGCTGACAGCTTTGCACGGAAGGCAGAGGACAAGAATGATTTGCGCCTACTGGCAAAGTCAAATGCATTGAGGAAATCAGCCAAAGACAAGCAAGAACAACTCAAGGGGCTGAATGCGGAAATTAATGACAAACTTAATGCACTGGCAAATGCATAGCAGATGCTATTGAACTGTCCAGCATGACTGTTTGGTGTTGTGATGATCATTTACACATTTATGAAAACAAGACCTACAAGTAATGATGAATGTTCTGTGAAGTTTATGACTGAAATACATTTATTGTGCTGCAATTTAACTTTGTGTGACATTATTTTGGGCAGAGAGAGGTAGTGAAAATGTGATTTGGTTGGCATAAAAAGTCATGAAAAAGTAGTGGAATTTTGAACCTCAGAGCCTGTACGCACCCTGTCCCTGGAAGCCCTATAACCGACGTGCGTTCATGGAAGATCAGCACCACAGCACAATAGAGTATTCCAAGTAAACGGCCGGGCGCTCTGTGCTACCACTCTCAACTTTTGAGGGGGTTCCAGCACGGGTAAGACGCTAGGCCAAAGAAAGGGAGGGCTGCTGGAACCCCCACTTGGGGGGTTTAGCTAGCGCAATTCATGATTACCTAGTGTAAGCTAGGGGGGTCCATAGTTGCAAATTGCTGGTGACCCTGGTGGAAACTCATCCCTAAATTTATTATTATTATTATTTAAGCCAACTTATTCAAGTCGAATATCAACTCATTGTCTAATAATTCGTATCAAAGCAACTCCCCATGGACGTTAGAAAAATTAAAGGTATTGTGTAACTTGGATAAACGATGACGTAATATCTTCGAAAAATTTGGTTAAAAATTTGAAGGAGCAACCAGGTATCTTACCTTGTTTAAAATAGAAATTTGCTAAAGCGAGAAATGTTATCCGATGCTACAAATTCTGCATAATTTTTGGATCTTCAGACTATTAGTGATCTTCTAATGGATCTATGGTATCCACTTGGTCACCTGTGAATTTTTTTTTGGAATATTGAATTTTTGGAAGTGTGAGTTTTTTCCATGTAATAATTCGAAGCGTGACACACATATGTACGAATTAGTTTAGGTCAAAACGTATGTTAACAAAAGAACGATGTATTCAAATTTTAATTCTGCTTGTCCTTACGTTACGCTTTGGGCGCCACACTGTACCATAGTTAATGGTAACGAATGTTTTTCACTTCCGAGCCAGCAGTTATTTGGTATGCAAATATGAAATTATACTTATTTTAGGTTAAGTAATGTTAAGTCATGCCGGGAAGAGTTATGGTCGGATAGGATATACTAGGTGGCTAGGTTAGGCTACGATAGGTTATGCTTAATTTGATGATTATAGTTCAGGTAACGATAGGTCTGGTTAGGATAGTTCGGATTATGACAGGTTAAGATTAATTATGAAGGAGAGGTTAAGTGAAACGTCATGTGAGAGGTTTGGTCGGGATAGGCTAGGTTAGGATGGGTTAGGCTTGATTAAGATAGGAATGGTTAGGCTAGGTTATAGTAGGATGGCTTGAACGAGAATAGGTTAGGTTAGAACGTCTGTTTATCTTGGGATATAATAGGGTACGGTTTGTTGAGATTGCTTTGACTATTCAAGTTGGGAAGATAGCGTTAAATTTCCCTATAGATCTAGCTAGTTTTATGATATTGTTAACAGTTTAATTTTTACTCATGCTGCTGGTTGAAATTAGCTCTAGAATTCATTTATCCCAGTATGGACACATATATAATGGTTACAATGACACGGAATCGCAGGATTTCGAAACATAAACCGCACCTCAAAAACTGAAGCAATCTTTGACTTTTGAGCTTCCTGCCTTTTAAATTCTAAAATTTCTCGTAAAAACTGATGTCGGGGCAAAATGTAGGGTACTTTCAAGAAAAATGTGATGTTCAAATGCTTGTGGTATCGTACGTCTTTGCCTTTTCCCGCTGAAAGTTTCATATTAAAATTTATTAATCGTGTTATACAATTTTCGAGTCATGTTTCATGCCATTTAAAATTATGATCAGACATCAGTTATAGTAATGGAATTTTTGAACAATGCTCTACTGATAAGGGTGTAGAAATTCTCAATTGACTTTTTTTAAGATTGTAAAACAAGAACTTATATGAGTGTCCGCAAAAAACTGTTCAATTTAGTCAGGAACTCCTTTCTTGTTGAAAATCGTTGCTTAATCGCAACATGTTGTAATCGACCAGCGCGTGAATGTGTTTCGTGTTTAGGGGCCTAGCAACAACAGGGCACAATGTTATCTTATTCTTAGCAGCTGCCTGCCGTGCAAATGTTAGGCGTGATTTGGCTCAATTTGGCGCGCACTGCAGGCATTGCGTTATCTACGATTCTGCGGCGACCTGCTCTAATACAAAGGTTATTGCGCTCTGAACTGCGCTGCGCGATCTCACTGCGCCACTGTGCGAGGATGATTTTTAATTAGGTCATAAGGGACAAGCGGCTATTTAACAATAGTTATCAACGCCGTCATGAGCGACGAAAGTTAAGGCTGGAACATTTTCAGACGAAAATATTATGACTGGGGTATTTTGTAACATAAGAAAACAGATAGCAAAAAATATTTTGATTTCATTCAGGGCATTTATCCTATTTCTCATATTCCGGTGTAAACTGAAGAATTGCTGCACTGAAGTAAGATAACATTTTTAATGCATGAGCAGAGAAGGTTGACTCATGTGCCGCCTTTGGTATTTGATTGGAAAACGTTTCTCAGAAATTTGAGACATAGAAGCAAATATTTATTTCCAAAGCTCTCTGACTGCAATCCATGACTGATTTTCTATCCTTCTTTTAGAACGAATACTTTACTAGATATTGCTTTGCGTACTATTGTGAGGCTCAAAAAGTCGTGAGATGCACTTACGTATTCGATGTTACACTAGACGAAAACAATAATATTATTAGTATCGTCTCTTCCAGAATTGTTGTAATGCAGGAAGATTCCAATTTCTTGACTGAATAATAACATAAATATTTCCACGAGCAAAAAAATAACGAATTAAAATATCGGCATTAGTATCAGTTCAATGGGCTTCAGGTTGAACTTTCTTCATATTATATTGTGCCCCACTTCCAGTTAGGGACGGGAATTTTCGAACACCCGTCAAAGTAAAAAAATGATTCAAAAATCTTTAACATGGTTTCAAAATTCGTCGCACGTCATTAAGGACGTGAAACAATTTTAAAATATTTTGACCGACAGATTTAGTGAGACAAATTAAACATGAACACAATGTAAAAAATGAATTAACAATTGCAAATAGCTGAAGAAACATTCCCTTATAGAGGTGATGATTGGAGTAGATGCGAGGATTAAATTTTGGTGTCCGTGCACGAGTTCTTAGAGTAATAATTAGCTAGAATATTTTAAAACATTCCAGCGACGAATATTAGAGTGGAACATTAAGCTCTACATGAATTTCTTTCGAACATCCAGGAGAGTTTTAGAGTTCTGTAATTGCGTACAGATACACTTAGCATTTCCAGAAAATATCGAATAATTATCACTGAATTTAATGCACTAGTGTTATTCTTTTCCCACAGGCCATAAACATTACTGCATGGTATGAAAAAATTACGAGAAACAAATTTAACGAAAAATTCCGGAGGCACTGGTTATATAGTATATTAATTAAATTCACGCATTACTTAGGCACTGCATGAGAGTGTGATTATATGGATAATTTAATTAATTGATGCGACGCCGACGTGGTCGATCGGCGCTCAGATCAGATCTAACATGGTCCATTTAGCCACGTCCAACTCTATCCAAATCTGAAGTAATCTAGAAGATACAATGCAGCAAACCAGCTAGATAATGTAAATTAAGGGTCTAACCGCATGGAAATGTAGAAGTCAAACTGTAACTACTAGCATCATGAGTGTTATTTTCCTTCTGATGACTAGATATGACTTGAAATAATCTGATCTGATTTAAGCCAAAAGATTATTTGCTCTGCCACATTCGTTAAAAGTGACAGAACTACATGATATACACTCAGCTATTTACATACCCCTAGATTCTCTGAGTTTTAGGTTACCAAGAAGTTTAGAGAGTTTGGATCGATGACACCATTGCCAAGAGGTGGAAGACCTTTGAAATTGCCACAGACAGTAGCCCCGAGCGCGCGTCCTAAAGTTAATATGAACCCAAGTTTTGTGTTCAAAAACTCAGCTAAGCTCATGTTGAAGCTGCACGAGTTATCATACAATTCAACTTGGTTTTAATTCTCATGTTTTACAAAGACATGCCGACAATGGATACCTCTTCGTAAGTCACATCATCTCTCAGTGCGTTAAATGTTCTGTGCATTTCTTGAGCAAGGTTTTGTCCAGTATTACACGTAATGATAGAATGAAAATAGGATAATTATAATTTATGCGAAGACATTTTACTGTTATAACCGCTATGTGGAAAGAACGGTAGCATTGTGAAAAATTTTATCGATGAAACTTCTTAAACTTGTGAGAAGAGTCGAAATTGAAATTTTCCTGCTTCATATTAAACCGAGGTAAACCACGCTATATAAAGAAAATGGCTAGAAAAACTTAAGCTTATTAGATTTGAGAGTCTCCTGGTGACGTGGTTGATTCAAATATTCATACTCATGAACTGATCGTACAACTTCTACTCACCTCTTCATTCAGAGAACACTTGGAAACGCCTACGTTTAACTATTACAGTTATGAAAACATTTCTTAAAATGAAACAGATTGTAACAATGGAGGTAATAATTATTAAATTTTTGTTCCGCTTTTAAATTATTCTTCATTCCATGCTGAATTAAAAAAAATGTATGAGTACTTCTGTGTAGGAATACTATTGAGAGTGGATAAGATTAAAATTTTTTGGTATGATATGATATATTTTTAGAAACAGATCGTTCTCCGCCTCTAATATTGAGCCTCATTTTTATAAAGCTTGCCTGAAGTTATTTATGAAGTTATGAAGTTATTTCAGAACATCACACTGATGCTTTATCTTAAAAATCATCAGAAGTATTGGATATTGGGATGGTAGATAAACAAATGTTTATAACTCAACACGATCAAGATCTGCTCGTTCTTTAGTTGCTATGCATATACGAATGTAACAAGATCTGATATTGTTTTAAATCTGCCTTCCCCCATCAGTCTCCCAGGTGTAACATTTCAGTGCGTGCTAGTGAATTGCAAATTCTTAAATTGCAAAATCTCGCCGCTTCTTCTGTTTTACTATGATAAACCGCCCAGAGATTTTCTTCTTTTCCGGCGTTTATTTTTGCAGTTGCTGGTGCAAATGGAGCCGAAAAGTCCGTTCGATCCCCTGCGCAAGTGGTCGGACCACGAGGCGTGCTGGCGCATGCAGTACCGGGGCTCCCTGGGCGAGACGCTGCTGCACGTGCTTATCATGTGCGACACCAAGGCCCACACGCGCGTAGCCAAGATACTCCTCAAGTGCTTTCCAAAACTGGCTCTCGATGTGGTCGAAGGCGAGGAATATCTTGGTAACTCATTATCTTACTTAAATTGTCCTTATATGTGTCATCTAATGTCTTGCATAAGTTTATAACAATAAAGATTTATGTTTAACTCTTACATGTTTACGAGTATACAGATTCAAAAAAGCAAAAGCCTCGTAGCTTGAATGAACCAACCTAGTTTTTTGTTACTGCATTTTTTTTCATGTTATTCTGCATTATAGATAAAATATACGTCAGACCAAAAGCATAAGCATAGGAGATCTTAACAACTGTCAACAACTGTAGTTTAATTCAGTGACTGCTTGGAGTCGTTTCCCTTCTTAATGGTGTAATTTTCTTCTTAAACTCTGTGCATATGACGACTGTGAGTTTAGCAAATAATTCAGTATAAGGTGTTCAACCCAGATTCTTTGTTGTCCGTAAAGTTTTCCTTTCGCTATTGTGTTATAAAAATTGGATGCGTTCCTCTGCTTTAAAGATTACATCTATGAAATTTTCAAAATGAATAGAACCAGCAGGACTCGCGAATGATTAGAGGTTAGTTTTTGCACATTTCTAATTTCATTTCAATTGAATTCACGAGTTGTTAACTTTTGTGGTTTATGTAGTGAATAAATTCATAATCGTTGGATTATCATTCAACAATTTTGATGACATTCTAGAAATTTATATGAAAGGACTATAAAGTAACACAACACATTTATATATATATATGAATTTAATTGAAGACCCATTTAACTCAACACAACCTTACTTAACCTAATCTAACCTAAGCTATACAGGATTTGAAAATTTCTCGAGATTTGAAGATGCAATTCGCGTTCCCCTTGACTCATATGAATTCCTTCGCTCTTGCATTCGTGGTCTGTTTCTATAACGGGTTGCCACCCATGTGTGTTCTCGCTAGCGTGTCGTCTGCTTCTCTTTGCTCTCTTCTCCTCTGCTCCACTGTTTAGGTGAGCAAAACGGTTCAATGTCTTCTAATCGGATGTAAAATTGTAAATTAAATTTCCTATGTTAATAAGGGATTTAATGTTTGACACCGAAAGTTCATGATCAAGCTGTAGCATAGATCCCGCAGATCTTTGTATTTATTGATGAAGGGTGTGACACACATACTGTATATACAGAGTTACAATCGTATTGTTTAATAGATAATTAATACAATGAATACGGTTTTGCATTCTATTTCTGATAAAAGATACTTCATCCCTGACGGATTTAATCATTTGACACCCTCCTGACTTCGCGTAAATGATGCAAATTTACGAGTCAAAATCGTGGAGCTTTGAGCTTCTGAATTTCTAAATATTGATTTTATCACAGTCGTCCATATAAGTTTTTACAACCAACAAGCTAGACGATTTGCTTTAAAACCTGGCAGTACTAGTTGAATTCAGAACTTTTTTATGACTTTAAAACGTGAAAATCGAAAAGGCTATAGCAATTAGAAGTACCCCTACTTGTCAAGATGGAGAATCCATCTTGAGCCACTGCGTTAAGTTGAAAGAGGGAAGCTTAATCTGTTCACCATTCGTTGTAAAAAGACAACGCTATATTTTTTTGCACCCGTATCTAGAGTACAAATTTTTGCTGCATGTACAATAAACGGAAATATGTTACACGAATAGAGAGAGAAACAGCTGAGCTTTACCAAAGAGTTGAGGTGGTAAAATACTCGTAACTTCTCGTCGTATTAGCCAATTGATTTAGAGCTTAGTGATGGATGCCATCCAATGAACATTGAAGCAGTAAACTCTGGATTTCTACCCTGCAATAAATACGTCGATGAGCCGACATTCTACTGTAGCGACGCTCTCTGTCCGGCAGGCGCGAGCGCCCTTCACCTCGCCATCGCCTACCACAACAACGACCTTGTCACCATCCTCGTGCAGTGCGGGGCCAACATACACCAGCGCGCAATTGGTGAGGTTTCTTTTGCGTTGATGATGCTTAAATATAATAGGCGAACACTCCGTGAGTTCCGTAATGACTCGATGAACAAGGAGTACTGAGCGAGCAGGTTTTTCTTTATAGAATGCTCTCCAATTAAAATCAGCCCCGATCATATTATTTGATTAAAACAAGACCACGGTAGCATCCCTTGCAACAAGTCAAGCTTAACTGGAGTGAGATTGTTTCATTTTTATACGACCGTGAAATGCCTAAATTGTTAAAGCAAAAGTATCAGAAAAAAATACTCCCCTGCTTAGCTAACTTAGCGAAAAAGTCCTGAAGAATTTTTTTTCATTTCTCAGATTTATTCAGAGTTTAAGGGGATCATCCGAGGTCCTTGCCAGATCCTGTCGATGTCATGGTCATTTTGCATGTTTTTGTTGTAGAAGGACCCTTAGTTGGTGGACTATTCGTTCCTAAGATTTTATGGCGCTACGGCAATAATTTCCCCCTCCCGGGGGGGGGGGGTGGGGTGAAGGGACCAAAATCTTTCAATTTTCCCGATTTTGACCCCATATAAAAAGAGAACAAATGGGAAATGGAAAAAAAACTTAATTTGAGTTTGTTTGAAATGTTCCAAGGATTCAAAAACTGTCTTTGCTTATGTTCTAGCATCAAAACTGAAGGAGTTTCATTTTGAAATATCAATATCAATGAAAAGCACCCAAAATTTTTACCTTTTTCCTGATTTTGACCCCATATATAAAGAGAACAAACAGGAAATGGAAAAAAACGAATTTGAGTGTGTTAGGAATGTTTCAAGGATTCTAAAACTGTCTTTGCTTTTGTTCTAGCATCAAAACTGAAGGAGGAGTTCCATTTTGAAATATCAATATTAGTGAAACTTCAATACCTAAAAACCAATATGTCAAATTTGTGCAAAATCTAAGGCCTGAATCAAAAAAACGAATAGAATCAATTATGTTTCTTTTCAAAGTTTACATTTCATAGTCAAATTTCATAAGAATCAGACTGAAAATAAAAAAAGTCATTTTTTTGATAAAAAAGGAAAAATTTTTATTATTATTATTTTTTAAATCTCAATTCACAGTTTGAATATGAAGTTATGTATGGAGAATATCGAAATAAAAATTAAAACTGCATTCTATTACATCAATTGTTCATTATATTACACTTCAATAAACAATTTTGTTTTTTGCTTATACCCAACACTTCTAATTTTCAACATTCATCCTGATACTAGTTCTCGAGTTTTGATGCCAGAACAAATCCAAAGACAGTTTTAGAATCCTTGAAATATTTCTAACAACCTCAAATTCAGATTTTTTTCAAATTCAAATTCTTTGAATAAATATATAGCTCTAAACCCAAAAAATTTTGGCTGATTTTTGAAATTTCAAAAAATTTGAAAAAATAGAAAAAATTTGAATTTGACAAAAAGCCGAATTTGAGTTTGTTAAAAATGTTCCAAGGGCTCTAAAACTGTCTTTGTTTATGTTCTAGCATCAAAACTGAAGGAGGAGTTTCATTTTGAAATATCAATAAAAATATACCAAAAACACATTTTTCGTCAAAAAAAAAGAAGGCCTAAATCGAAAAAATGACACGAGCAAAAAAGGTTTACTTTCACAAAAGACATACAATGGCAAATTTTCAAACGAATCGGACGAAAAAAAGGTCTCAAACCCGGATGATCTCCTTAACAACATGCGATTTTGATACGTTATCATCACATAAATAGTCAAAAATCTGTTATCTTGAGGAAGAAATAAATAGCTCCTGCTCCATATAATTACACGAACCGGGGAGCTGCCTATAAACTATAGAGACGGTACACTAATAGATCTTTCCATGAACGTAAAGGATGCACATCAAAAATCGAATTCATTGTCGAATGCACTGTAAATATTGCAAATGCTCAACGATTGAGGATATTTTTGCTCGAATTATTGCCGCAACTTAGTCGTATAATTCTCAATATATTCTGGTTTCCACTGTTTTATGTCTTCCGCGATTACTGCGTAAAACATTTATTGCTAGAAATCGGGATCTAACTCCAGTGCTTCGAAAGGTACTGTACATGTACAGCTTCTTTCCGGCCTAACTTTCGGAGGTAGTCACATTTCTCACCTAAGAGGTCTTATTTTTAGCATTACCATAACTAATTAGTTCACGTATGTTGCACAAAATAGTATTGAAACGATTGAATAACATGATCATATAATATGTCTACTTGTTCCTTCCTTAGTTGCTTAGTTAGTCCGTCCGTTACGCTTTCGTCTGAGTTGGCGTTATCATGGATACCAACTTCCTGAGTGTTACGTAAAAATATCGCCTTTACATGCATTGTTTTTTCACAATTTGTATTAATTTCGCCTAAGTGTTAAGAAACATATTTCATCAGACGACCGTATTTTACATACAAAATATGTCATAAGTCTAGATAGGATCAGCATTTTTCTCCATTTTTAAGAGATAATTGTACCCTTGAACCATACAATGGAGCGAAAATTGAAAGCTGCTCGCGATAGAATGAAACTCTACCGGCAGAGAATAAGGAATTAACAACGGCAAGAAATCCTTGAAAATAATAGGCAACGTCAGCAAGTGGGGCGAGCTGCAATGAATGATGTCCAACATGAGGAGTACCTTCAGCGAGACTGTCGAAGAGTGACGAAGACAGCAAATCATGCGTGGAAATATGATCAAGGAGCAGCATTCTTGGTATTTTGATCTGCAGAGCAATTTATTTCAGCAAAGTAAGGATAATATGAACGAGGAGCAGGAATCGCAGTATCGCGAGCTGCAAAGGAATTTATTCACCAAAGAAGGCAAAATATGGATGAGGAACAGCGGGCCCATAACCTAGAGCGTCAGAGAAATTTACTTCGGCAAAGAAGGCAAAATATGGACGAGGAGCAGCAAAGGGTTTGGTTCCCATAGGTTAGATAATGTTGATGAAATTTTGTCACGGGTCCACGGTATTTTATATATGACATATTATCAAGATAACTTCGGTTAGGCTACGAAATGTTAGGTTAGGACAAGTTTGGTTAGAATATCTTATGCTAGAATTTGTTATGTAATTTTAACCGAATTTTTTCACGAGTCCACTTAGCTTAGCAATGGCATTGGTTAAAGTTAGGTTAGGATAGTTTAGAAAAGGTTAGGTGAGGATAGGTTAAGATATGTTAGATTAGAATAGGTTAAAGATATGTTAGGTTACGATAGGTTAGGTAATGTTGACCGAATTTTTTCACGGGACCACAGTTTTTTTATGTTTGACGTATTATCGAGATAGGTTCGGTTAGAATAAGTTGGGTAAGGATATGGTAGATTTAGATGGGTTGGTAAAGGTTAGGTAATGTTGACGGAATTTTTTTACGGGTCCTCGGTTTTTTCATGTTTGACATAATAAAATGATCGGTTTGGTTAGGGTAGGTTAATATAGGTTAGGTTATGATAAGTTAGATTAGGATAGGTAAGGTTAGAGTTAGGTAATGTTAATGGAAATTTTTCACGGGTCTAAAGTTCTTTGTGTTTGACAAACTGTCAGGATCGGTTCGGTTACTATAGGTTAGGTAAGGATTGGTTAGAATATGTTAGGTATGGGCAGGTGAGGTCAGAATATATGTCATGTTAGAATCGGTGAGGTAATGTTGACCGATTTTTTTCACGGATCCACCTAGCTGAATGATGACATTGGTTATGTTAGGTTAGGATAGGTTAGGTTAAGATGGGATAGGATAGAATAGGATAGGTTAAGATATGCTATGTAGGATAAGTTAGGTGATGTTGATGGAATTTTATCTTGGGTCCACGGTTTTTTTTTATGCTTGACATACTATCAGAAACGGTACGGTTAGGATAAAATAGGATAGGTTAAAATATGTTAGGATAGCTTAGGTTAGAATAGGCTATGTTGGAATTGGTAAATCAATGATGACTGGGCCCACCTAGCTCAACTATTGCATTATCCGAGGAATTTTCACGGGTCCTGCTAGCATGTATTATCATCGATCATACAAAGTCATTCAAGAATAGTATTTTACGGCAGTCCTGAAAAGTTTAAGCTTTGCCTGAAGGCTTTTATAACCTTAGCAGACTTAGGCATGTCAAGAACTAATAATGGTGTTTGGTTTCTAATTTATTAATGTTAGAGTATGGAAGCATCTGGTGACTAATCCTTGGGAGTCAATTAATGGACTTAATTTTCAGTTTTTTTGGCGCTCTTTAATTTAGACGAATATTGCTGCTAATCCATTTCCGTCTTTATGCTCCATTTTTTTCTGTCCAACAGTTTTGTTTTATACTCATCGTTAAATTTGAATTTTCACCACATTAGTTTTTATTTTTGCCTTCTGCGGCATTAGAGTTGTATTTTGCCAGTGAAGTAATTACTTTTAGTTAATTTTGTTGAATGAAATATGACACACTGCTTTGCAAATGAAAATAAGGAGTTCGAGGTCTGGTATGTAGCGGAAACCTATTTTACTGTTTTCGATCAAGCTATTTTACCAAAAATCAATTATTACTTTTCCTGTCAGTATGAAAATTTAGGTGTCAGAGAGGAGCTGTGTAGTAAATAATTCCATCAACTCGGAATCCCAATCGAGTCAATAAAGAACCAGATTTGTGATGAGAATTTTAATTTGCGACGGATTGCCATTTGTGCATTATTTTTATTCATGAAAAAACTTTTTAGAATGGAATATATATGAAATGGTATAGCACTCAGAATAGGCCAACAATATTATTGTTGAATTAGTATTTTACTTAGCTAAACCTAGTAGTAGAAATCATTTATACAATTTTACTAGTTATTTTAATTTTTGGAGAATTTGAGAAACAGAGTTCGGTTGTAAACTACAAGTATAATCACACTCAGTGCAAAATACCCAGAAGAAAATATCTAGCGCAAGCATTTCACTCTTCACAGGTCATTATTGAATGATTGTCGTGCTCTGAACTAAATTTCATATTTTTCCTCAGTCAGCAGGAAAAATCAATACCGCTGAATGATGTAACACCATATAGGGCATAATTTTTTGAAAAGTTTATCAGTGCACAGAAATTTGTAATGCTGAAATTTACGTAGCAAAATACAGTGAAACCTACATCAATGAGATGAAATGCATTTTCATTCTTGCATTTGATTAACACAATTAATTATTATTCAGAATTAGTTCAGCATGTCTATGTCATGGGAGGTCTTGCTTCCCTGCAAGATTTGAGAGCCTGCTTGGCCCATTACTGAAGGATGCCTGATAAGAGATCTTTGATGTTACTAAGACAATCATTTGTCCCTGGGAAAATAGCCCACACGTGATTATGAGTGCTTCAAAAAACATCCTAGAACTAACATTATAAAAACTATCTCACGAGTTTAATCCGAACAATGATAATACGAACCAACAGGTTGTACTAAACATATCGCGCGTGCGAAAGAAAACCATGAGTATAAATCTATTCGTGGATGATAGCATCATTAGCGGCGCATTTTATACTATTTTCGTCTACTATCGATTTTTACCATTCAAGAACAAATCAGCTGTTACTTGATGCAAATAAGAATTTCATGATAGAGCATAACTAACTCTATTTAGTAACGCTAAATAATTAGCACTGCACGCCCATCCTTGAGTAGTCGATGTGCAGCTAAAAATAATTTAATGCACAGTATTTCAAATCGAGTTAATCATTCAACATATAGTATTTGAAGTCGATAAGAAATACGTTGGCGATTATTACTTATCTTTTTTTCTAGCGTAATTCGTCTTAAGCGTTTCACATCTTCACAAATTTTTAGAGAAAATGCACCTAGAAAATTGAAACAAATTGGCGTGGAGAACCTAAATAAATACATTCGTTAGCCTTGATTTACGGACACTAGAATTGTAATTAGTCTTATGTTTTTCAGATTCTTATAGGAAGCATATTCAGCTCACGTCTTTGCCTCTCTCCCGTTTTACTCGATCTTTTTATATATTTCGCTTCACTATTTCAAAATATAACATTCATGAGCTGTGGGAGCAAACATAAAATTTCCTCTAAAATAGAATGCATTATTCAAAAGAAAAAAGTTGAAATGCCTTGGGAAGGTTTGATCCCTTTTTCAATCCTCTAATTCTTGCATTTAAGAGCTCCTAATGAGTAAGAATAATAAGGAATAGAATTGGCGAGCTGAGCTTTGCTGGGAGATAACGAATGACTGAAAGTTTGATTGATCAAAGTGTATGTCTAGAGTGTTCATAGAGTCAGTTTCGTGTAAATTCAGGCTCAAAACTTTTCATACAACATGTCATTGGTACTCGTGAGGTCAAAATTTGTCAGAACGTTCAGTTCGAACATGTCTGCGCGATAAAGGACTTCTAACAATGATGCTCCTAAAGTAACCATTACCAAGAATCTACGTATTTATTTACTACGTGTTGAAAAGCAGTTTTTCTGGAAAACTGCGGAATTGAGTAGTGAAGTCTATAGTGGTGAATTGCAGTACAATAAGTTTGGTTAGCACAAAGTGAAATTTGACAAGTGTCTTGGGAGGACTAGGGTTAAACTTGAATGAGAAAATTCCTTGGTGAAGCCTTGGGGAGTCGGTGTCTACTTGGAGTACTTTCAGAGCTGATGACTCAAGTCGTATTCGAAGCACAATAGTCCGTCGCCTGTAAGACAACACACTTGAGACAATAACACACCTCTATGAAAGAACATAGGGCAAGAAAACTATTCCAACAAAGCGAAGATCCAAATACACATCATGCCAACGGCAAATTATTGTTCTGACATCATCATGCTTACGTCTCGGACTGATAAGCTCATATTCCCGACTTGAACTTCAGTTAGCCAATGTGAGCAAAGCTTGGGAAGATAACTAAGAATGAGACTTGTTTAAAAAACAGGAAAAGAGTTTAAACAAGTGGACGAGATTTAGCAGCATACATCACAGTCGACTCTAATCAAGTTCATCAACTCGATGCCAAAAAGTTTGCGTACCATAATTGATCTTAAAGGTTGGAACATTCTATACCTAAGCTTGTTTTCACATTTTTGACATTAGATAGTGTAGCTGGGATTTCTTTTGCCGAATAAATATTTGTTACTAAGTGGTACGCTAAAAATATCGTAAGTAATACTAGAAAAAAAATTCATAAATAATATTAGTTATGTGTATGAACTACATGTATTTTTCTTCTCATTTCAATATTTATTATCAATTGGAAGTATTTTAGATTAGAAAAATTAGAAAAGTTACCAGCTGATTTGCTTGAACTTACTGCTTTACTTTCACACAAAGCTACTACGAAGAAACCGTCTTCATATAACACAGAATGTGATCGAATCATTAATCAATAGGCACAGTTACAGCGTTATATTAGTAAGCGCATGTGCATGTTCATAATAATGCGAGAGTCTTAAGAAAGTAAAGTCCTCCGGGGTATCAGCTACAGCTCTGCTGGTCTCCCTGACGAAGTGTGCGCTGCTTGAGGCAGTAGCGCTGTAATAGTGATAGTTTGCCTGCTGTACTGGTCACAAGTAAAAAAAGAAAGAAGAAATACAGCTTACTTACAGTTCCTTTGATACATTTACCAGCTTTGATTTTGAAGTTTCATAACATTAAAATCCTTAGTTGCCAGTTGCCACACTTATGTCGATGTCGTAACAGCCTAATATATATATCCTCGTAAACCTGTATTAGGAGAATATGTATTGGGTTTAATGAGTGAGAAATCGTTATTGATTAGGTGTTCAGCCAAGTCCATTTAGGGGACGGATTGCATGATCGTTTTTCGTGAATTAACCTTTGTATACACCTTGTGTGAAAAATTCTTGCATTTCTGTAACTCTTTTTGAAGATATTCAGCCGTATCTCCTCGCACTAGCCTGGTATAGTCATGACGTGATTACATTGAATAATGAATGGCTAATAATCTAAATTCTTCGTCGAGCACAATTTTTATACGCTGCAAAAACATGAAAATTTCGTCAATTATTGTGTACGTTTCCTTCATGTAAGATATGAAAGATGTATTTCGATCGAACCAAATGCCTAAATTCCTAATTTTTTCTAATGGCTTAATTTGGTCATTCCCTACCTACCTACCTTTAGAGTTAGACTTGGTAGTTTTATAGTTGCTTCTTTAGACCTCGAAGTGATGTATTGCATTTTGTATGCGTTTAGCTTGTGGATATTTTGGTCATTCTACGATTTCAGGCTATTTGAGAGGCTTCGAGCTTATATTTTCGTCTTTTGTGATTCTCCTTCGCAACTTGTCGTTGCAATTTGACCAACATCTGCACACGTAGAAATTCGTCTATTAGAAGGCATTGAAATGAAATCATTTACAGAAATAGAAAAAAATTAGCGGACCCAGAATTGAGCAGCATCAAAATTGCTTTAAATGAATGGGGACAATTTGCTATTTATGCCGACTGAGAGGGATCGATTTTCTAAATAACCTACAAACCACGTGATTCGACTCCTAAACTCGATATTTTCTGTAGAGTCGCCGGTCTCAAGTTTTCTTGCAAAACCATGACGCAGGAGGGGTGCACTATTTATTGACTTCCCCCTCCATTACCGTGATCTACAATTAAAAAGCTTAACATTTTAACGTCAAATTATACCTCCGCAGCGATCCGTATCGAAAGAAGGGAGTTCGATTAGATAAGATTTTCTCCCGAGACTTTGAAGCGTCAGTTCCAGTTACACTGAAATTGATCTGCATTGTTATTTTCATCAATAAGAATGCCTCTCTTTGTATATTAAATAATGCGTAAAACACAAGAAATAATACCGAAAAAATTAAGCCCTGATGCTCCGGTAGTGAGACAAACTGCTCAAAGCTATTCAGCTCTTGCAGTTCAATACCAAGCGAAATCTATGCAAACATTCATAACTTCCTCTCACAGTCTCATCTGGATATATAAAATGGGTCAGTCCTTTATCATACAAGGTTTGAATCATACCTGACGGATCGTAAGCAATATGTATCAATAGTCTGATCTATACATGATATTGTTCATGACGTTCCACTGCGTTGCTTCTGGAGCTTCTGCTATGTTGATATGCGCAAATGATATAGTTAAAGGACGACTGCTGACGACTGCACTCTGTCTTCAAACGTTTTTTATGAACATTAGAATACAATAGTAAATAAAATAACTGGAGAACCAGGAAAAATCTTTGTTAGGAGTAAAGCAAATAAAATCGGAGCCACTACCAAAAAAAAGAAATGCATTGTACTATCATAAAACCGAAAAGTATCTCTTCCTCTCATCAAAATTAGTAACGTGCAGATGAAGGCGTTATCATCGAATTTTTAGGTGTTATCATCCGTAAAAATTTGACTTTCACAGAGCAAATCTAGCATTCAGGTACAAAACTCTCTAAATCCGCTGATATTTTCGAAAATTTAAAAATCACTTGCTTGATGAAGGAGAAAATAGACTGGTAAGAAGGACGTTAGTGTACCCATTCTATAATGCAGAGTAGAAATATGGCATGGGGCTCACACAACTAACGAAGATATTAATCACATTACTTTTGTCAATAAAAGCTTCAAGTAGTATCTCTTGATACAAACGACTCGTTCAAAGAATAATAAATATTTGTACTTTCTAATTTTGATCGATTGTTTTCATCGTAATGTCATGTTTTTAACATCGGATGATGGTGTTGACAAATATCTTGAAGAAAAAGGATCTTCTCACTCTAGCAGTACTGATCATGTGACTAGAAACCGGAGTAAATCATTTCCCTTCCCTATCCCAGAACGCTAGCTCAATGTAGTTCCCACTTGATCGTAAATTAAAGTATGAATCTCAATGAACTTCAACACAAGCGAGGAAAAATCTTAAGGTGTTTGAAAAAGAACCTCGAATATTTTTGTACTGCAGTTGTTGCTAACTATTGAGAAATTACTTTTATCTTCCCTAAAGGACTTAAAATAAGTTGAATGATCTAAAATGAAACTAATTCTAAGTTCTCTTTTCCGGAATATGTTTGCCTGCTATCGCTGTTTAACCTTGAAAATTTGCTTTCATCGCTGAAACGCAACTTCAGCTAGTGTGTGGTGGCAAAATCTTAATAACTTCTGACAAATTTCACCGGCGCTTTCTGTTCTTCACCGATATCATCGGTTTACGTCTTGCATGGCTACTTTTCCTCATGAGTTCATTCAGTCTATTCTAAATTGTTGAAACTGAATAAATTTCAACGAGGCTACACCTTTCTTGAACCTGAGCAGCAGATTCAAATCTGTTTCTGATGCTGCTGGTCTTTCTCGCGCAATCTTTGATCAAGAAATAACTCTAGGGCGACGAGATTTTGGACAATCTCGAACACTGCCGGTGTTCTGATGCCTCATCACAGTCAACTGCCCATTTTTCATGATATTTCAGTCTATTGCCAATTTCTCGTTTGAACAATCCATCTTTATGGAGTTTAATGAGATCCTCACGATCATTTGGAGAAAGACGAGGTATTCTAAATAAATTTTACCAAGTATGGTGTTCAACACATTGGAACGACTTTTGACAAGATTTAAGAAGATGTATGGTTTGTAATCCGGAAAATTTTCGGGATTAACGTCTAATTCTAAGCTGTGAAGTTTTGTTATGGTTTAAAAATTTTTGTCAGCCACTTTTATAGAAATATGTTTACCCAAGTATCGATAAAATATAAAATACAAAATTATATTTAGATCAAGGAATAACACTGAATCTAGTAGTATTTTATATAACCCAATAGGAACATTTACCCAATTTTAAGTATAGTTCAATTTACAATTTTATGAAAATATTGGGATGGCGGAATTTCTTTCTCGGTCCACTAGGTCATCACATACGTTTTTTTTGAGAGAGTTGGTTATAATTCATATTTCTCTGCGGGACAAATGTACTTACACTTCTGATGTTCAGTACCCCGTCGATGAAGTTTGTAAAGATAAGTGAGACTTTAGTTTTTTATATTTATTTCACTCCTGTTGGACGGGTGAGTGTGTGTGGGGGAGGGATGAGATTTTTAGGCTTCGTAAGCACTCCTGCACTCGAGTTAAAAATTCCCCGCCAGCATTTCCGTAGAAACGCGCACAAATAGCCCAGCTCATAACAGCAATGTTCCCGTGAAGGCAGTTCGCTTCAACTTACTGCAGAGGCTGCCCTGTGGTTGCATAATACTGAGGCAATGAATGCGATGCATCTATGCTAAACGCAGATGCTGCGATACATGCTTAGTGCTGGCGCAGCTCTGGGATGGAAAGCTAACTTACAATAGCCAACCTATTCTTACCGGAGAAGTGATTTTTAGCTAAGTCTCTATGGAATAGTTTCATAACAATTTAAATTTCCGTTTAATTATGCACCCGATATATAATTTCAGTGAAGGCGTAGTTGTGTTAGTGAACACAGTTTCATTTTACAGTATTATACACATACTACGAAAAATTTCCAATAATGAATAAAAAATTAATGAATAAATTAATGGAGCTCACTAAGTGTACGTCTTGATTATTTTCTAAAATTTCTTCATTGGAAACGAAGTGACAGCGTCTTAAGGCACCGCCACACCTTGCATTATGTCAATGCTACTTGTCACTGTATTGGTGTCACAGAACAACCGCTGCGGCTTAACGAGCTTGTGGTTGAGCGCGTGACAACGCGCGGCAGTCAGTTGAATTGAAGCTTTGAGAGAAGGAGGACGTCAGACGACAATGTGCTCTGCAAAGCAGCTGCGCTCGGATTATCGCGGAACGCGCGCTAGCGAGACAACAGTGAGCGCTTGAGCGAGACAACCGTGGTCAATGCCTTCTTGGCTCGCACTGCAGGGTTGCCAGATGGTCTAACCTAAATTTCCCTGTTTTAGTCTCAAAATTTCCCTTTTTTGACTAAGAATTTCCCTGTTTTGTAGATTCTTTAAACATACATACGTACATGTATAGAATCATATTCCTTTTATAGAGTATACCTATTTCAGTGAATAGCTCTTTTATTTTTCCATGCAAACATGTTGTAGCACTAATGAGTGGAATGATAGTCGAAAATGGATCTTTAACATCTTTTTTAACAACCCTTGCCACCAATGCCAAATACTTTGTACTTCGTTTATATGTTTATTCAACCGTTATCAGAGAAAAATAATGATTCTTCAAGAGCTCATAAATATTATCACTCACTTCGCCTCTTAAAACATTCTTCTCAATTGCAATACACTTAGTCCTACCACATTTGAAGCCTTTCGCATTCTCCGAATCAGGACAAGCTGCTTTCACAACTGGGGCTAAATGTTCAACAATAGAATGCGGAAGATTATGCTCATATAAAAATGCAACAAGTCTAATTTCACCTTCTTCTACTTGTGTATTTTTTCTTCGTTTACTGCCGTTCAACGTATCCAAAGAACTTCTTGTTGTTTTTTCTAATTTCTACATTTTTTGTATTTGTCATTTCCGCATGGTTTTCAATCTCTGATCTGCCAGTTTTTCCATCTATTTACATCACCTAATTTACATTGAAAATATTCTGCTCCTTTTTAATTTCTACTGAGCCACCCTTTGAATTTCATTTCAGTTTCCCACAACTCTAGGTACTTTTGAGTATGAATTAAACGTTAACGTCTTACTTTTGATTGAAGGGTTTCATTCCACTGCTTTACATATTACGTTAATTCACTTCAAAAATTTCAGTAATGCTAAAACGCGTCTCTTCAATTTCCTCTCGCTACAATCAATGACTAATGCAACAACAATGACTAATGCAACTGTGATGATTAGGATCTGTGACTCCGTGAAGCGTGAACCGCGTGAAGTTGAACTGGCGCTGAGCGGTTGCGATGCATTGGCGCCTCTGATTGCTCCTAGTCAGTGTGTACGCGTACAATACGTGTATCAAAGTTCGAACATGTCCGACAAGTGTTAAAAACTATAAATATATACTAAGTAGCTTAGCACAAAATGCTAAGTAGCTAATCACTTACATATAATTTTAGATGTAAATGAAGCCGCATAGCAAAATTTCCCTGTTTTCATAGGTTTTTCGAAGTTTTTTCCCTTTTCCCCTTTGGGACCCATAATTTCCCTAAAGCAGGGAAATTTCCCTGCATCTGGCAACCCTGTCGCACTGGCTCTGCTGTGCGCCGTCGTCCTGCTACATGAATCAAGCTGCCTCGACTTTTGCTCCTGAAGCAGCCGAGCAGCTGAGAGAGCTCTGGGCAACTCGTCGGTGCGGCATGGAGCACTCGAAGTTGCAAGGTGTGGCACGGGCTTTAGGACAACTCAATCACGTGTAAAATTTAGCCAATCGGATTGATATTGGAGAAACGAGGAAGTCTAAATTACATTTAACAGAAGACTTTGTTTGCACTGATTTGTTTACGCTCTTCAAATGTTGAGTGTTATGATCAAAGGCATGAACATTTCTAGCATGATATTAAAGTCTTCTAAATTGAAAATGCATTACTCAAAAGCAAGATAAATTATAGCTTCGTCCTGTAGAGTATGGGGTACTGCTAAAGCACTTCCTTCATTTCTTCCATGCTGCAAAAGAATATGATTCCACTCAATGGGTTAAACCTTCAATCGAAAAATTGGAAAAATAAATTGTAAAATCTAGGGTAAAAATATTAGGATTAGAATAAGAATAGTCATAGTAAACGTTGTTTGCTAAATAAATAATTTTTCTCAAGGTTTTGTTCAAATGATATTGTCTATCCAAAATTAAAAACTTGGCTTGAGGAATAATTCCCTTAGTCTACAAGTGTTGTGTTAAATTAAGAACTTCAAATATCATTTTGCATCAGTATCTTCTGCTTTCAAAGATGAGGTCGTACGTTAATTATTCGTTTCAATCTTGAAAATCTACCTTACTTGGCTAAAAACTCGAAAATGGGGGTAGTAGTTTTAAATTTATACATTTTTGTGCAAAGTATTTTTTTAATTTTATCAGATTTGTACTGAGCGTACATCATGGAAAACTAGCGTTGTTATCTTTATATTCTTCTGCTTCTAGTGTGCTCGCGATAGCCATGTGCTAGAGGTTCTGCCGCCGTGAAGCAGAGACCCGGGTTCGAAACTCGGCGCTGGCGGTGGCGATTTTCTCTGTTGGGTATAGGAGAAAAATTCCAAGCACAATACCCCACTCTACCCAGGTGTCTGAAATGGGTACCGGTCTTGACCGGGGGAAAGCGTCATGGCGTCCTAGCGTTAGTTATAAGGCATTTGAAAATCCAATGTACAAGGTGATATGTATCAGGCTTGATTGGAAATAAAGCATCCGTAGATGCCTTCATTATTTATTTATATGTGAATCAGGCAGGTTAGGTAGTTTAAACACTTTCTGGTGTTCAACGATCTTCTTTGGCTCATCTACAGTAGATGTCCAATATAATGATTTTGCTGCACGTATTTTTACAGCAAATCTTCAACCGTTTCATCATCTATATCTTCAACCGTTACATTTAATTTGAAAATGGCTTCTACGGAAAGAGGCGAAGGACTGCAATTTGACTTGCCCAAAGTTGATTCACTATTGACTGAAAAATATTGTCTGATTTTAACTTCTCGGTCCGTAACAGATTGAAATAACACTACGTACAATAAATGATTGATTAGTATTGATCAGTAGTAATGGTATATTAGTATGTAGAATTAGTATTAGTATTAGTTTATCAACGGACGGTTATTTTAGCCCTCGCGGACCATGAGCTCACACCTCATCTTTCGAGGACAGTTCGTGCTCAGTTCTCAATAGTACAATATCATAACCATCCAACCCTCTTTTCCTATTCTGCTTTGGGGTGAGCGCTCTTGATCCCCAATTATAACGTCGTCGCCTGCATCTCCGCTGATTAGTGTACTCGCAGCCGAGTTCAGGGTAGCAATGTTTGTTTAATTTGGAGAATGAAATAATTCTAATAAAACTGGAAACGAATTCTACGAAACTGACTCGTGATCAAACTTGAGGAATGTGTGGCAAATAACTACAAACAAATTCGAAGTAAAAAGTAAAAATACGATGCAAATAACGTCACATCAGACGAAAAAAGAACGAATGATCTATAACTCGTTTCAACTCACGACCGAAGTTCGAGGCTGGACTCCGGTTGAGCAAGAATGCACCCACCCATCTTGCGTCAGCTGCAGAATTAGCTTCTACGAGTGTCGACTGCAGTGCTGCTTACCGCCAAAAAAGTAAAAAAACTGTCTTTTTTTTGGGAAAGACTGATATGGTCAAACAACAGTGGTTTGTACTGCTCAAGTTTTACATTTATAATGAATTCATTGTACTAGAGATTCGTGAATTATCATGGTCTGAGAACATCAAATCAGAGCGGCCAAAATAGCAGGACAATCCAAAAATTGCGTGATCCAAAAGCTACTGGACTAAAGCTCGAGCGAGGGTTGTGCAGGTATTTGTGAAATGATTTTGAAAGTTTGTTTCACACATAAGGTGTGCCATAGCTCCATGTATTGATAAATTAAATTAGATGAACTTTTGGGGTATAATTTAGTCGAAGAAATATGTAACTTTTTTCGACAGTCTAAACGAACAAATTAAAGGACTAGTTCTGTTTTTTTTTCTTTAAATTGAGATTCGAAGTTTTTCCAATGATGGTACTTTGTGCTAGTCCAAGCCACACGCGTTTTTTTCAATTTATCATAAAATACAGCTCAGACGTGACGGCTCACAAGTTTAGCTGTCTGTTGCATTAAAAAGATAGTCGGAAATGGAAATGAACAAGTACTTGCGAGGCAGATAAAATTTACTGCCAAGGAGTGACATAAAACAGAACAGGTAACAATTCTGAAATACATCCGGGTTCCAGAATTTACGAGTGAGTCATTGCCACTGGGAATGAAAACTTGATACATGAACAAATATAAAGGTATTTGGATATATACGAATATCTGAAACACATTTTATTAAGTTCATATGCACTTGGCAATTGCAGGCAGACAAACAGAAGAAAAGCAACTTTTCTCACATGGAAAGCTTTGATACTCCCTTTGTGCTATTCAAATTTAAAATAATTAATCAAAATATCGCGACAAAGAAAGCAATTGGTTACCAACGCCTGCAAAAAAAAATAATCATAGATGCAGGGCATACGATAGGCATGTGCGTAAAACCTCATGTTTTCCTATACATCAATGACCCAATTTGTTGCAACGTCTAAACCTGCATTTAATAGCCTCGCCTCATGCTTATAATACTCGAGCACAACGTTTTCCAAATCAGTTTAGAGCAAGGGCGTTGTAGGAGGTTAAGTCCGTTTTATGACTAGCCAGACAGGAAAATGATTTAGACTAGCTTCGTCCGCAAATCGAAACCTGAAAAGATCAAGTCCGATCTTTTATTTTATATATTACAAGGTTTAACGACTCGACATAAACAAAGTAAAGTATGTTACAAAAAGCGTGAAATTATACAAGAAGGTGATAACGGTCATTGAAATTGAGAGATCTTGATTAACTTAAAACTATAAACAATCAAACTCACCCTGAAACAGGGGTTCTCACGGTTTGTAACTATTCGGACGAAACTAGATATTAATTATAATTTTATGGTTAATTTACCTAGTCTGAAACAGAAAAAGAATGCAATGAAGTAAATCATGAAATCTTTTTCCTAATTATTCGTTTGAAACAAAGTTCAGAAGTTGAAACAAGACTATACAATAAACAATTAACTAATGGTATCTAGCTAGTATCTAATAGTATCACGATGCTCTACCACGCCCAACTGACGAGGTAAAAGTCTTTTTAGCTTACGCCTAAATGGCAAGTGTTGTCATACACTATAGTATGCGAGGTTTTCTTTTTATTAGGCCAAAAATAACAAAACTCGCGGAAGGAGCGCCACAGCGTAAATGAAAACATGAGAACTCGCCATGGTAACATTCACATCATTTAGAACAAATAAATATTATTGATAAAATATCATACACTGGAACTGCTTGGAATGCTTGCAATTAACTTTTCAGCGCTAGGCAATGGAAAGGCCTCGCTGATTGCGCCTATAATTATTTTAACCTTTAAATCAAACTGTTAGCTTGATATTTCCACAGACTTTGTTCAACACTATCCTTACGTTTTATTAAATACATCGGCTAAGTTGTAATGTTTGTTACCTCCGATCACTTTAAGTTCTCCAACGAAACACATTTTTTACAGACAATTAATCTGAAAGGTACCTTATTTCGATCGATTCAAATACCTGTCGTCAGTAAATCCCGTCAACTTATACTATAATTCCCCACTCAGGATATCTGCAAGTCTTCTATACTGAGAAAGTTAACAAATTTAACACACACCTCTGAAACTTTCTTTTTCATTTTAGTTTAAATTTCTGGGGAGTTCTCTGCTACTCTACTCAAACTGAACTGAGGGGCCTAGTTATTTCTTCATCTGAAAATGTACATTTGTTGACATTCGTAACAGAATTGTTTCACTTGCTTTAAGTTAAGGTATATTTTCACCTTTAAAAATTATTTCAATTCGGTTACCTCTAGCACAAAATAAAATCATTTTTTCGCGTTTTTGTCTGACAGCTCTGACAACCTCACGACTGGTGGTGCTGAATTTTTTTCTGAAATGTAGTTTAATGAAAATAATTTCTTTTTCTTCTACTATCCATAGAATGTAAAATTTAGTAATAATCTGAGTTTATTTTTACTTTTTCATTTTTTCATATTAACGTTATCTCTCAAGATGGATGTGTGATCATTCCCCTAATTCAGCAATACTTTTTGACAGCACGCCCTTTCTTCAAGCATCAGTTTTATTTCAAACTAAAACTTGGCAAAGCGGACTTTGTAACTTGTCTTAATTGAAATCAAACCCACAGTGCGAATGACTCCGTACGTGGCTTCACAAGGAAGCTTAAGCATTTTTGGGGGGGAAAATCTTTCCTCTTTCCTGTCCGAACAAGGGCTTTTTACTTCTAAACACCGGAAGCCCTCAAATTTTCATTGAGCATTTTTTCGTTTTGTGGCAGCTCGTATTGGATTTGTACAACAGAATCTTCAGCATTTCTAAGAGTTTCATCACAAATTCTCAAAGACGCTTTTCATATGAACTGTGAAGTTTTCAAGTCGGTTGAAATTTTGTTTCTTATACAGTTTATTTAAAAAATACAGACAACACGAAGAACACTGCTTTTCAAGAAAACATACATAATAACGTTAACAGTTAGAACTGACCGTTTCAAAACGAGTCATTTAGCAATAAAATCAATTTGGGGAAATAATGATTAATGTACCATGCAGAAAATAAGGGTGTTAAATAAAAAATGAAAAAATAGGCTGATGAAGAAATTTACGGTTTAAGTTATGGATGTTTAGAGTGAGAGCTATCTTTCTACTCTAAAATGTGATGTAATTCAACAATGTATAAATAAACAAAGTTAAAAAATGAACAAATGAACTAAGAATGCTGTAATCATTTCATTTCTAAGTATTACAGTTTTCTGCATGGGATCGGATGGCTGAGTGAGGAAGAGCATTGAAAGAAAATAAGTTCTGTAATTCCTACCAGTATGCGCTGTCAAACGGGAAGACTCAGCACTGGCAACATGGCCTACGTATTCAGGCCCATAATATACGCACTAATAAATGAATACGATACCTTTCGGAATTTTATCTTTGGATACGAGAACTGAGACATGTTTTTGTACTTCTCCTATAGTTAAGCTGATAGAGCCACTGCAAATAAATTTTTTATAAAGTGAATAATGAGCTGAAGAGCTGCTGAGAAATCGTGTATACATTGCGGCTCCACCTCGCCAGCGATATCACCAGCCCCCTCACATTTAGCGTCGAAGTATTAGAAATTACTCTCCGAATTTTTTTCTCCTATTAATTGAATTGATAGTTTTAAAATTTGATACTTTACATCGATGCAAATTTATATTCCATGTTTTTCGGAATTATTTTTTGCTATTAAAATCTGATTTAGCGTAAATAATGTGCTAGGTAAAATAGAGACGAAAATTTTCTTGCCTTTCGTTCAGCTACATTTGTAAACGCATGTACTCGAATAATTTCACGATATTTACTCAGTTCGAGCATTTCATGTAAACTTGATATTATAATAATGCCGGAAACATGATTTTAAATCACCACAAGGAGAAATTAAGCTCCATGCTCTTCAATAATTTGAATTTTACTGCTCTCACGGCGTACGAGTTTTAATGCATAAGCGGTCAAACAACGCTATCGGGAGACAGGCTCCCAATGGCTTCAAATGTTTTGAACTACTTTCTAAGTTTAAATTACATTTTATTTGTGTAGTGTATATATATCTTGGTCTCAAGTGGGCGAAATATTTTACATGGTCATCATAACAGTACGCAATATTCAGGGTAAAACGGCAAAACGAAATGAATCTAGATCGGAAAGAATTCTGAGCAACTATAATGTAGCCAAACGAAACGAGTTCTATCTGAGAATACGCGATTAATTTTACCCATATAATGTACGAGTTTCTAGGAAAACTGTTAGAGTTCCCAACTGATACGCTGCTTTGATAGTATCGCTCGGTTATGAACGGCCTGTGTTGGTGGTTGATGAGTCCAATTACATCAGCGAAATAATGATTTAAAATAGGAGGGTTTCGTTATATTCTTCTAGCTTCAATTGTTCGAGAGCTTAGTGATCAAATCCTGAAGTAATTACGGCGAGCGAACTGAGCGGAAGTTAATTATTTTTGGAAGTCTCCCGAAATCCCCATTGTTTTCGTAATTCGCGTCAGACGAAGCAACGATCCACAACTGTTGCATCGTTAACGTATACGCATAGCTCAAATTGCGTTCGAATTTCTCGACGGGTAAAAAGCTATCGTTTTACTTAGAAAAAAGTTGAGGGATATTACTGCAAGTTCCAAGTGATAAAAGGGTCAGGAATTTTATAGAAAGTTCCAGTAGGTGAGTGATGAATGTTATTTTCTCGATCACAGGGGGCAAATTTTTCAAAATGTAGAAAATTAAAAATTCATTTAGTCTTTGGAAATAATGATGCCGGATAATGGTTTAGAAAATGGAATTGGTAAGCATTTGATGTTTTTTTCAGAAATTTCAAATGTCACCTCATTTATGATAAAGCCTTATAAAGTCAGATTATGATGTAGATTGATTAAGTCCAGTTAACTTCATAGGTAGTATTTCTGAATGGTATACAGGGCTCACATATACTTTAGGGTTCGTCCAGAGTAAAGCGTATGCTGATTAAACTATCAATAAGAATATAATGAATAACTCAGCTAGTAGCGAAGTTCTCGTTCTTCATTACGTAATCCACTACAGTCCGAGAACCTAAAAATTGTTCAATTCAGCTTTAAAACGCACGTCAGCAAGCTTGGACTCACCTGTGTCACTTTCGGCCAAGTAACGAATGACGACGATTTTTTAAGTTGAAATTTTGGCAGCATCCAAACTATACTTGACTTCAGTTCGAGGGAGAATACAATTTAACCCATTTCAATTGACAAGGCTGCCTTTCGTTCCTCTCCGGATTTGGCTCCATCAAAGAGCTTCCTGAGGACCAAATAGGGCGTTAAATATATCGAGCGCGAGAAGCGCGCAACATGCGCGACTGGCTCCATCCAGGAAAGTCACTTAACTACATACTGCGAAGAAATTCCCAAAAATGATGAAAACTATCAATCTCCCATGGAAGAAAATTCACCAAAATAAAATTATCTCTAGAATTGCTGAATGAGTGAAGTTTAACCGTGTATGAATTTCATTGCTCTACATTTTAAATATTTTGGAGCATAGACAGGAATCTTATGAAACTTGATTTTAATAGAAGCCTGCCGTGGCGTTGGAATAAGAATAAATATTTTTATCTCAGAAATATTTCCTCTCTCTAGAGCTTGTAGTCTCACTTAGTAGAATTTCAGTAACTCTTATTCAAGAGCAGGCACACTGTGAACACCTTACCAACATTTCCTTTGCTAGAATGCTGCAACGTTTTAATTAATTTAGTTTTAATGTGCATCGTTGCTACCGAAGAAAGCTGTTTCGGGAGCAACCTGAGCAAGCATTTGCTCACAGAAATTCTGGCATTTTACATTATCTATTCAATTTAATTCTTGCGCCATCATTATTTTACAGGGATGAAAATTCAAATTCATGTGCAGACTTCTTCTCACGCTGCAGTCGGAGATTCCCAAAGCAACATCCTGCCGTCGGGCAAAACATGTTCATCGACTGCACTTACGCTGCTCTCACTCGTTCAATATTTTCTGGTGTTCTGATGGATCTGCGTTGGCCGTGTTTAATTATCTAATCCAGGATAGAATTGTGTTCGCCTGGGGAACGAGATCGTTACGCGGAATGTTGAACCATCGCCGTAATGCTCTTTGGGTCGCAATCACAGAATGGTTGATTTCAAAATAGCCCCCGCATGACAAAGTCGTGACGCACTCCTGTCCACGCCATGTTGGATATCGAGCTGGGAATGTCGATGGAACAGAAATAGACCGCTAACATCTGTCTTCCCTCTATCACCCTCGAACAGATAACCCTAAAAACTGCTCAATTGGGCCGCGCCCTCTATACATACGTTTCATACGTGGGATTTTTATTCAAAATTTCACAAAAAATACAAATGCACATTCTTGAACATCCAAAGAAGTAAAAGTTTTTTTTTTAAAGATCTAATACACGTGGTGAAAAACATACGCAAACCTGGGAGCATTTCAAATCGCATTTTGCGTAATTTTAGGGTAATTTGAATGGAACTTTAAAGTTGAGAACGTGACCGCGATTGAAATACTGCACATATTCGAGTCACTGATGCAGTAATTTAACGTGCTCACTCCCCCAAAGTTCCAAGACTTCTGCACATATGAAGGAGCCGTGAGAAGAAAAAATATCTATTGCTATTCAAGATCAATATGAGACCGTGATGTAGGGAATTTTTAAAGCAACCCAACACTCGAGAAGGGAAACTATCTCTCATCGGTGAAGATGCAACCTTCGCGATGCTGGTTGACTTGTGGAAGATTATTCCGCCGACGAGGCTCTTTCATGGTTCTGTACTGCAGTGGTTTTGTCATTGTGGAGCAAGTGTAATGAAGATTTTCTTACTTTCATTTTTTTTAAGTTACTGTGGCCTTTAATGTCATAATTAGTTCAGTTTTTACAGTTGATTCACAAAGATAGAATATGACAGAAAATCTCCCGAAATAGTAACACATGCAGCCAAGGTGCGGAGTCGGAGTCGCCGGAGTAGCATGTTTTAGGTTGGAGTCATATTTCTGAATGCCGTGGAGTCAGAGTCATCCGTTCGAAAGTGTTGGATTGGAGGTCAGAGTCGCTATTTTTACTGCCTTCCACTTTAATTTGAGCTAAAATCTATTAATAATTGCTTAAAACTGCAGGTAAACAAAACAGAGTTGAAATACTTTAGTAAAAAAAATAAAAAATGTGCAATGTTTTTGTTTATTAATTAATCTTACATAAGGAAGACTTGGAAATGTTTTAAGATAATCAATATCGATGCTGGGATATACAAACAAATTAAAATACAATGTAAATGAGCTGCAGTGACAATAATAACACACGCTAGCAAAAACCAGACTTAGTCACACTCGTGTTGTAACTGAGAGTAATGCACTGCCTCAGCTGCAATGATTACTTCATTTTTTTCGGTAATACAATATTTTTTTCTTAAAACGTTCCAAATTGCACCAAAAATACAAAATAAATGGAAAGTGAGCGTTAATTAAAACAAGAAAGTAACAAGTACACGGTAAAATGTACAAGAAAATAAAAAATGGTACCATATTACATCCAAAGAAGCTAAAGTGACATTTATTCGTATACAAAACGTACCAGAAACGTCAGGCCCGCTACGACGAAGACAGAACCACTTTTGCCTATTATAGATGTAATCAATACTGTACAGTGAAAGGCCAGGTGTCTCCTTAAATTTTTATAAATAAACTATTGTACACAGCCCGTCAAAAATTACGGGATTCAATACCTTTCTTGAACAAATTTTCGTTTGAGTGCGTTTCCATGCTTAAGCTTATTTCAAATGTAATTTAGTTTTTTGTGACAGTAATGAATACTTAGAATACAGTATTTTTAAGCCGCAATAGAAGTATTTATAGCCACGGTAGAGGAAACAAGGTAGGTTCAGACCAGCCTTTTTTTCGTTGACGGTGTGGTATTGCTGACGTCACGGCAACGAACCAATAGCAGCGCTCATATTGCATCTGGTAGCGCTGCTACCCCCAAATCTGGCTCCACTATTGGCCTATAGACACGGCGTTTTGGTCAAGTCATAAAGTTGGTTTGAAATAAAGCCTTTCTATTGGTTAGCCGAACATGAGAAGGTGTATTTTTCCCTTAGAAATGACCCTTTCTTGTTTCCTTTAACGTGGTTATAGCCATTCATCTCATATCCTAGATACAGAAATTCCGCATTACCGAAAGCTACTGGGAGCTTGTGTATGTGTATTGTCATATGCAATACCGTGCCGAACTCGGCATCCACGATACGGACTCGAGTATATAAGGCTCTGGATCTCTCTCATCTTTTTGGAAGTGACTTATTATAGTGCACTTGCCCAGCGAAATGAGTGCATTAATTTAACTGTGAAATGAAAATAAAACAGCCAGTGCAAATTTCTTCCTATCTATTATTAGGAGCGTGATACGAAACATAAATAAACACAAGACTGCCATTCTTGGTGGTAGATTAATATTTTTTGTGCGCAATTTCTCTTATATTATTAATATGGGGATTTCATTGAATAAATTTAATTGGTTCCCAGTTGAAAATCAGCGCAGTGTTTTTGACAGTTTCTTGACGTTTTTGGTAGGGGTTAGAGGCGCCGCAGCGCAGTGCAGCGGTCGCTACGTCCGCTTTAGGGCAGACTATCTCTGTTGAGGCTGATCGACGGCACTCGCGAGAACGTCTGCTTAGCCTCGAGTTGCTAGAGGCCGCTAGTGGCCACGACTCAAATGTTCAATAAAAAAATGCTCCACACAGTCGAATTATCTGCTAAGAACTGCCCTACACTTTTAGGCAGTTTTTTGGTAGTTCTTGGCAGATAGAAACGACTGTGTGGATCATTTTTAGGTCCTTAAGACTACACGGGGCGGCTTACATAATTCAATACACCTGAAATCATTTACAAATGATTTACAACAGCAGAGACCAAACCTAGAAAGTTATAAGATATTTATCTGCTTATTCCTTCCATACATGGTTGAATAAAATAACTTTCATGTAGTAAGAGTATTATTGAACTTTAATCCACGTATGATTCATCGAATGAATGCAATTAGTAATGAACTCTAACACTTAGCAGAGGTTAATAAGAAAATGAGGAGAACATAACAAGAATCGAATAACAAGATAGCTTCTAATGGAAAAAATATTTAATCCATTTCAACAAAACTTGTATGTTTAGTCCAGCTGCTTAAAAAATTTAAGTTTCCCGTACGGACTGAAGTTCCTTTAAAAAATTTTTGAAGTGAAACAACACATCTCAATGTTACGTATGCGTCGAACATACTCACAGTTTTCTGTAACTGAGGCCCCTAATGTCAACTATTTGAGTTCCATCATCGGAACACTGCGAACGATTGTCCGTTCTTCCTATAATTTTGACAGTTCCGACTTCTTTGTCGAGTCGATTCTCTTTTCCGTAGTCTTGCTCCCTCTTCCTCTTGCCGCGGCCACCGTCCAAGTCGGTGCTATTCTTTAGGCTTTCATGTAGCTGCATGTACTTCCTTCCTTGTAGCTGTCGCGTATTGAGGCATATCAGCCAGATCGAGCATCGGTGGAAAAACGAAAAATATTTTATAGTATACCTAACTAACTTCCTACGTGCATTACTTACTTATACAATGTACGAAGAAACGTTGACTCAAACACATATGCGCACATGCACATTCGCACGCATTTATTTATACGATGAAACATCTCTAATTTTTCCCGCTTATTAGTGATAGGATGATATTTTATTTCCATGCGAGAACCGATACTGCAGAAGACACAAAAGTAAACTCCCGGTTTTTGATTATACAAGCATTTAGTATACTTGTACATAGTATTTGAACACCTCTATCCCTCCCCCCCACTCACACACACATATATTTGTTCATAATAACATTTTTTTACCTAAATATGTCTGTGTTTACATTTCTATAGTGTCTTTCAAACATTTGATGTAATTAGTTGAATCAAACAAATGCTATCCATGTACTGTGTCAGAAAGGCAATCCATAAATTCCACTTACGTTCTATACAGTTCAAAGCGCGAGTTTCCCTGAAAGCCAATTTCGTTTGCTGGTGGTCCTTGTCTTTTCCGTCATGGAATATTTTAGAGCTAATTTCTTGCTCATCAGACGCTTCGCGAATGCGGTGGTTGTTTTCGTCAGGGACTCTTGCCGTAACTTCTGCAACTCCTTCATCTGTAAAATTGCGAAAAAAAAATTTGAAACGAGTAAATATAAAACATCGTGAATTACTGTAACACTCTGAAAATGAAAATAATTTTTTGATTACTAGCATGCATGTGCCATGTACGCATAGTGCTACGAATAGGAATGGACTTACTATGGCAGGATGAACAACTAGAGCATGCAAGTCTTCTTCGGTTTCAGCAGGTGGCGGCAAATATTCAGCTTGTACATTATCGGTGGTTTTGGTGGAAGGTCGTTTATCCTCAAACATTGTGATTAGTTGTTTCAACAGCTCATTGTTTTCATAAACCAGCCTTTCGATCTTCAAGCTTCGCTTTTTAGTTTCTTTGATTTCGTTTTCAAGATAATTCAGCCCGTAAGCCAGGTCAGCCGTCCTGTAAGAAGAACAATCACAACACAGTAATAGGGACGCGAAAAAATAAAACCTAAAGTTATAATTTCATCTTAATAATGCATTTTGTTTGAGATTAGTTCCCCAAATGATGTTCACTAAGGCTAAGCCTAAATATGTAATACGTATATACATATGCATATATACATATATATGTGATAGATAAATATATACTCAAATATATATACATAATCTATACATATATGTCGAGAGCGACTGCTTACTAAGTAGGCATATATATTAACATTCACATATATATTTAGACATACATATTTGTACGTATGTGTAAATATGTGTTTGAGTGTTGGTATATGAAGTAAAATATTGAATCGAACTCACGTTTCAGACGATTAATGCCGATAAACAGTCTTCTGGAGCGTCACAGGTCGGATTGGAAGTTGGTCATCATCTGAGCTTGATGATCCACTTGCTTTAAAAAAATTCCTCCATTATGTCATATATCTTTAATAAGTCAATGAAGTTATTGATCAGCAATTTTTCATATCAATATTTAAATCGTTTGTCGCTACTGAAAATTCCAAAAATGATTCATCTTAAAAACGCTAAGGCGACTAGATGATCCCTTACCCTCCTCGAGAGCACGCTTCTTATACAAGAAAGAGTTCACGCGGGACATCACACGATGGGAGGCCTGCAGCATAAGATTTTTTAGCACAATTGATTAGACTTGTGTAGACTAGCATTCAACTAAGGCTCATAATGATTTAAACTATTCAGCATAATTTTCAAACACGTAAAATCAGTTGGAAATTCATCGTTCGTTGTATGAATGATTTGTGTTGGTCGTTGTTAGATATATCGTATGGCATTCCCTGTTCGGGCGCCAAATTGTTATATAGTTAGGGCGGGGAATCCACGTTGGGCGCCAAATTGTTAGGTAGTTGTTTAGGCGGATCCACGTTGGGCGCCAGTTATAGATTATTTAGGTGGGCGAGTCCTGTTTCGGCCCAATTTGAGAATTATTCAGATTGGTCCTTCTTGGGAGCAACCTTTGATAGTTTCCCTATTTTATGGTTCTGAGGGCCGTAATTTCAGAGGCTTTTATTCCGGAGAATCTTCCTGATTTTTCAGGGATAAGAGAAAAGTCAGGTTCTGCTGACTGAATTTTATTGAGTTGGGGACTGCCCACAGTTTTCAAGTTGCGAATGATATTCGGTAATTTTCGGAGTCCGATCTGATTACAAGGTTTGAATATTTGAGCTGCTTTTAAAGCTTGCGAAATTGGAGCCGAAAGCGAAATCGAGCTAAGGAGTTTTTCGCGCTGGTAATACAGGCTTCGAAAGTTAAGAGCCGATATGAAATTCAAGCTATGAGCTAAAAGCTTCGAAGTTTTCAAGCCGATATAAAAATCAAGCTGTTTCCAAGTTTTGAAGATGCCGAGCCGTTTTCTAACCGTCGAATTTGAGTCGAGATGAAATCAAGTTAGGGAGCTATTCGCACTGATAAAACAGGCTTCGAAAGTTGAGCCGAATTGAAATTCAAGTTGTTGAAATTTTTAAATCTGAGACGGATATATGTTTCGCAAGTATCTGTGATACGCGAGTTCAATTATTTGCGAGAGAATTATTTTTGCTCCCATTAAATTACATGGCGCTAGTCGGCATATTTAACCATAGCCTGACAGTCGTACATTATCAGTCTAAATCTTACATAATTTTGGGAGAACGGCCATCAGAGTTTGTAGCGCCCTCTGCGTCCGTTGTAGGGACATTGCCGTTCAAAATTTTTTTCGTCGACCTGTCGTAGTTGCATGATAAACAAAAAAATGAATAATCAGTATAGGATGTTTTGTTTTGCTGCGCCAATATAAGAGTTTAGAAATTTAATCAAAATTTCGATTCACATTCACATTAAATTTGCGCATGAAAATGAATGCAAAAATTTTAACAAAATTAAAAATTTTAACTAGCCTGTGCTGTGTTGAACGTCTTACAGATAAAGCCTGATTTTATTTACGCCATTTTTGTTCACTGAATCTAAAAGTTATGCTCATTTTACTCTATACAAGATTATGTTAATGGTATAATGGGACAATGAAAATCTGCTAAATTCAGATATATTTGCAAGTACGTGAAACACAATAATTTTCATGTTAATCTAAATCAAATGCTTATCTTGGTCCTTTACTTTGAGTGCAAAGTAATCTTGAAATGTCGCCTTCGAAAAATATATAATTTTGGCTTGACGGTTAGGAAGAACCACATGTCCGCAAATGTGACATATCCTATTAGGATAGTTTTACACTTCCTTTTTATTTTTATGCAAGTCTAGACTATTAAATACAAATGATTATTAAGGTTACCCATGAAGCGGTTTTTCAGAAATGAGCCCATAACAGCTTGGATAATTGTGATATTTGGGAAAAATATGCCGTTATAAAAATATATTATATCTTTGAAATCCTACCCGCCCCAGGATAACTAATGAACTCTGTTTTTGTCAAAATAATTTTTAATCAGTCGAAACATAATTTGAAACGCAGGCCAATGGTTTCAACGTAATGTCGCACAAGTTATTTTAGCGATAAGAAGTGATCTGGCGTTTGCTGTACAGTTTTCAAATATTCAGGCCACTTCAGGAATTCAACAGCATAACAAAAAAATGTTTTACAAACCTGAGGATGTGTCGATAGATTTCACGGGCCACTGGCTCCATGACGGCTGTGGAGGCATTAGTGCACGAGCAAGGTCTTCCACGTCACCACGATCAGGCCACAAGCACTTTGTATTATGTGCTGTAAGCCATGAGCTAGGCACAACGGCCCAGGAGTCGGCAAAATGAACACCATCAAAATTTTTCATTTCTACACTTTAAATTGATCTGAAATAAAAATTTCTTTTCACTTAAAAAATGAAAAATTTTGGTAATGCTATTTCTTTCTGTTTACAAAAACCCCAACCATCAGCCGGATGAACATAGCATCTATCCATTCAGCTTTTTCAATTATTCTAGTTTCTTAATGTGATTGAAAAGTGACATATTTAAGAAGCAATTGAGTTTCCAATGTTAAATTTAATTAAATACCTTCTTCGGAAATATTAAATATGGACAGATATTTTGTATGGATGGGGACTGGCCATGTTTCTTTTATTCATAAAATAGAATATATAACAGAATATGTCAAACGACCGAAACTGGCTAGAACTTGTTCTCAAGTCAACCTCTTACTGCCCATTATCTATTTCAGAGAGAGCACAAAACATTTAAATGTGAAATACCGTCAGGCATACAGTAGAGCTACCAGAGTCTAAATTGTGAATTATATGAATCAACACTAAACAATGTGTTGATTTAACAATGAATCAACATTAAACCAACATATAATTGAGAACAGGGGAGTATCATCAACTTTCGGTAAATTTTGTTAATTGGAATAGAATTATTTCTAATTTTATTTCCCACTATTCCTACCAATTGAGAATCGACTGGATCAACAAAAAAAGCGTATTTTTCGTACGTAGCAACGCGCAATTCATGAGAGTCGGTTGACAAAATGATTCCGATTTCACCATTATTCAAAATAACGCCATTATCCTTTGATCCCAATGGGCCAGGTTTCTAGAGAATGTTTCCTATTCTAATTTTTGGCTTAGAACTGACACAGTCATCACAAATGCCGCTGTTTCAGCTGCTTTCGGAAACACATGGTTTCTCATTTTCAAAATATACATGTTTACTTAGGTGTTCTGAGACTTTATTTCTACCGTTAAGACGACCTTTCAACATCCCTAAATAGTTTTCAAAGATAAAACATGAAATTTCGTCAGGAGGCCCATATTTCAAATAATCATCCCCCAAGTGGATAACACTGTGAACATTATACGATAAGGAAGTGTCCCCATACACATTTCTAGATGAAATTACAAAGTTCTTTAACATGACGTCCACATTAGGCATATTTTGTTCCTGATCTGAAGTCAGGAGCAGCCTTAAGGATAGGCACAAATACAAAATATTCAAGTATTGTTTCCTAGGGAGAATATTTTTAAACACAACTATACCAACATACAGCAGCACTAATCGAAGTTCCGATGCTTTCCAGAACGCGATGCTTTGTATTCCTCCAGACAATGTTCTTACAAATTTAAATGGGATAAGACTTCTGATAGTTTCCAATCTTGAATTCAAAGTTTCAATATTTTCTGAAGAAAGGTGTCGTTTCACCTGATGTTTCTTGCTTGTTTTTAAACAGCTCATAATTCTCTTCATTACTCCCATACAAACAAGATGCATGTGGTCTAACGGAAATCCAGAAGCCATTCCAAAAGTAAAGGATTCAAGAATTGATGTTACTCCTTCGTTGTGATGCACTGGATCAGTTTTGTGAATAAAATCTTCATCTCGCCGTTTGACAGCCTCGACTTCCGTTAGTACTACGTGCCCTCCGCAGTAAGTACCGCGCTGTACGCAGCGCTTGCAACTATTTAAGCTGTTGTGATTCACAATGCATTTAAGGTCTTCTTGAGCTACGGCATCAGCAAAAAATGCGTGCACTTTTATGGCTTAAATACGGCTTTCAATCTGTAATCCATTTCTTACAAGGAATTTCAATTCTTCGGCAAACTTTCCGAGAAGAGTATTCACGCCCGGCATCTTGTTCGTCTCCTCACTTTCAGATAAATAAATTCAAAATATTTTCTTCTTTTTGAGAATTTTAATCAAAATGGGATACGCATGGTATTTTCTGGAGTGTTTGAACAGAGGTATTCCATCAATGTTTATGAGTAACTTAATGTCTTGAAATTCTTGTAATGACTGAATATATTTACAAAAACTACTTAATCAATCATTTATGTGAACATACCGTCCGTAATGCATGCTAACAAATGTAGCCTCCTGTAAATTTCTATATAGAAGTGTTCTAGCTGTCAATGTAATACTTGGGAAATGGTCAATGAAAATTATGTAGCAGCTTAGCCCCCGATGATCCGGGGACGTTAGGGCATTCAATAACCCAATTCAGAATAATACTCTCAATTTTATCTTCAGTTCGCAGAAAATTTTTATCACAATCTTCAAAATTATGAATTACTTCATCTTCAGAAGATGGTGTAGAGTCAGATACAAGTAATGGAAAACTTGGAGGCTGAGGAGCTACTGACTCAGTCGGAGGGTCAGCTTTATGACATTGTGAAACTGTAGTACTTACATTTTTCATAGGAGAGCTGGTTGAGGGCAAAGTTATCGCAAGAATGGAATTCAGAGGAGTGTCTCGCACAGAAGAGCCATGACTCCTGATTAGGCGCCTTTTCTGACCAGCTGACAACGTTGAGTACAGTTTTCGTTTCTGCATTATTCAAATTAAGATCAAGATCTGCCGATCTAACGTGTCATGAAAATATTTCTAAGCTGCCGAAAACAACAAAGAGTTCTGAAAACATGACGATAAATAATAAGACTATGAAGAACATGAAATCGTTAGTGATGCAGCAGACAATTGGAAAAATATAGAAAGTAGATAGGCAATACATTATAGATTCACCGTTGGACCCTGTTTTGGTGAATCGTTGCATCGCTACAATTAATTCAAACATTGAAAAAACTGTTGTTGCTACACACAGTAGAAAGCTTCAGTCATTTGGTCTTGTGAATCGTTTGGAACCGGTCGACCCTGAAGATGTAATTTTCAATTATAGTTCTGTGCATCTGTCTGACAGACTCTGCCGTCTGCTAGCTTTTGGGTTAGATTTTTGTTTATCTGTTCACAGATTGAACTTTTACAGCAATTACTTCAGTTTTGAAAAGCTTTTAATTCAATTGAAAACCGTTCAATGCAATGACTTCGTGCAATTCTCTAGTTAATTTCATAATGTTGTCCATAGGTATTATTACAATTTTAAACCATTCAAAAATTTTTTCAGCAATTTTTACCAAACCTGACATTATGCTTTTAAAAAATCTTGCCGCAAATAAGGATGTTGTAGTGACCAAACCAGATAATGGCCGGGGTGTTGTGCTAATAGACAAAGCAAAGTACATAGAAAGCATGAGCAATATCCTGTCCGGTGATAGCAAGTTTCAGGAAATTTTAGAGCCCATTCACAAATTCTCCATGCTTGTTGAGGATAAGATCAATAATTTTTTGTTACAGTTTAAGAATATGGGATCCATGTAGTGACGATTACAATAAATTTCTACGTGTAACCGGATCTGGTCCGGGTACTCTTTACGGCCTACCTAAAATCCACAAGTTTGATTTTTCTACAAAGTTTCAATTTCGCCTGATTTTTGCCTCTTTCAATTCACCCAGTTTTAATCTTGCCAAATTTTTTGTTCCAATTCTCAAACCTTTTACAACCAATAATATTATTTAATATAGTATCGTAACACAAAGACTTTAGTTTCTACAACATCGGCCGTTGCCATCGAATCTATCACAGTTTTTTCTTTATTACCTGCAAAACCACAAAATATATCCTGATGAAATACTTGGAACTATATTAGAAGATAGTGTGGACTACACTGTGTACTTATAAAAATTACAAAAATATTATAACACTCAGGTCCTATTTTGAGCTCTGTAAGTGAATAATCATATTAAACATCATGATTTTAAGTTATTCTCTGACTAATATCTTGAAATATGTATGTTAATTTGAACCCCGGGAAAAAATAAATTCCCGGACCTGGAAATTCCAGCCCCAAATCATCCGAGATCTCGGGATCTCGAGATGCAAACCCTAATGCCTGTATGGATAACTCAAAAATCAAGTTTTTTGAGTTTAAGACGTTTTTGTTGCAAACGAGCAATATGAACGGCTTAAATAATGTTAAAAACTTTAAATATCGCAGTTTGTTAATGCCTGTTTTCCACCGAGGCATTTACTGCTGCGAACGACGAAGGCCAAAGGAGAACTCTCTGCTTCAATTCGATTGTAGGCAATTACTGCTGAGGTCTGCCAAAAAACGCTATTTGAATTGACTTTCATGCATTTTGTCTGCGGTGAACTGCTGGAATTCGTCTTAAAACTACGATCACAGCGAAAAAATGCCAAAATTCTCCGGCGCAACTGCGCTATTTATTCAACTGGGTTGGTCCGTCTGTTTTTTACGCTTTTAAAGTATGCTTAATGATCGTATCTGTGATACAAGTTTCACCATTAGTGCAGTAGAAGAATATTTTAATTTCTGGGACCACAAGGATATAAATACCGGGAAACCCACAAAAATGTCTCCGACTTTCTACTCGCTTATATTTCCGCTTTAAATTAACATATTTTTAGTTTTGCTTTTTCACAATGCAGTCAATTTTTTTTTTAAATAATTTAGGTTTTTGAAAATCGATAGAATAATCACTTCACAATGATCGATTTACCGAATGGGGTAGAAAAAATAATTGTTCAGGGAAAAGTTTTTAAAACAATATTGATATCCTTCCTTATTTTGTACTTTCCAAAAAAAGGAAAAAATATTTTTTATAGAGTAACAAATCATTACCTTACATATCGTTTGTAATAAATAAAGTAATTTAGTATTCGACAAACCCTCCATTTCTCTCAAGGCAAGTATTACTTCTGGCCACCATTGATCGAAGAGTTTTAAGGATTATTTCACCGTTTTCTTTCAGTTCTTGAAACACTTCTTTAATTCGTTGTCGAAGATTTAATAATGATGGAGGTGATACATACTTGCTGGTATACAAGATACATCATTGTGAAATTATTTTTAATTGTAGGTATTGAAAAATGATGAACAGTGTTGTTTTTAAAACTATTCTTGTGAACTATTAGTTTTTCTACCTCTTTCAGTATATCGATTATTGTAAAGTGGTTATTCAACCGATTTTCAAAAGCTTAAATTATTCGAAAAAGAAACAAACCTTACAACATTGTGAAAAAATATATTAATTCAAATCGGAAATATACATACATATACCGGGCTTATACTCCTTATGGGAGGGTAGCCGACAGCAGGCCACAATCACCACACTTAGTCACTAGGTGGCGAGAGAGGCAGCATTGGCCGCACCTGAACTGCCAGGATCAGCAGCAGCCCAGCACAACCACCTTCCACAGTCAGGCCCGACAGCCTTAGCTGGTTTACCCCGACCACTTCATTGAGTGCAGCCCCTCCCCCCGCACAGGACAGGTCAACCCCATCACACGCGGGCAACTTCCAGTACCGCGTCAAAAATAAAACTACCTTCTTATGCACTGCCCCTACTCACTTCTGTTCGCAGCCATCCCTCTCGCCACATCCACAGTCAGACTCCTCTCATACAAAGCACGTTTCACCCCATCCATCCAACTCATCCGTGGTCTACCTCGCGCTCGAAGACCACTCACTTCCGACATATATATCTTTTTCACCAGCCGCTCAACATTCATTCATTCAACATGCCCAAACCATTCAAGCACTCTTTCATCCACTCGCCTGCTCAACTTTTTGATAACACCCGTCTGCCCCCTAACCAACTCATTCCTGATCCTATCTCTTCTTGTTACTCCATACATGCTCCTCAAACACTTCATCTCAAACACATCCACTTCCTCCTCTTAGCTGCTCTCAACCCCCAGGACTCTGCCCCATACAACAAACTGGCACAATCAAGCTTTCATACAGTCCCCTCTTAGCATTCATACTCAAACTCCTGCATTCAAAAACTTTCCTCATTTCACCCAATGTCTTATAGCCTTCACTCACTCGATGCCTCACTGCTACTTCAATACTATCCTTAACAGTCACATCCGACCCGAGGTACCTAAAATGCTCTAGCTCCTCTAAAACTTCACCATTCAACCTCACATCCAAAGTTCCAAACACTCCACCTCTTGAACATCTCATCACCTTACTTTTATTCACATTTACCCTCAATTTCCGCCTTTCGCACACTCTACCAAACTCTGCAACCAGTCTCCTCAGTTTTTCCACTGAATCAGCCACAAGCACTGTATCATCTGCAAACAACAGCTGACTCACTTCCCATACATACCATTTCGTCCCACCAACTGCGCACCTTTTCCCAACACTTTGGCATTCACTTCTCTCACCACACCATCCATAAACAAATTAAACAACCACGGCGACATCACACAACCCTGTCTCACACCTGTCACAACTGGAAACCATTCACTCACCTCATTCCCTACTCTCACACATGTTGTGCTATCAATGTATAAACTCTTGATCGCATTCAACAGTCTCCCACCCACTCCATACAAGCTTACAACTTGCCATAGAGCCTCACGGTCCACTCTGTCATACGCCTTCTCTAGGTCCATAAATGCCCAATATACATCTTTTCCCTATAATAAGTATTTTTTCATTCACCTGCCTCACAGCAAACACTTGATCCGCCCAACCTCTACCACACCTAAAACCACACTGTTCTTCAGCAAGCACACGATCCGTCAACACTCTCACTCTTCCAATTAAAACTCTTCCATACAGCTTCCGAACGACACTCGGTAGACTTATACCCCTAGAATTACTGCACTCATACCTGTCACCTTTCCCCTAGTACAACGGAACTACAGACGTGCTACTCCAATCCACCGGCACGTTACTAGCCTCGAAACACACATTTAATAAACGTACCAACCATTCTACAACCACATTTCCTCCTTTCTTTAGACATTCAACCGTGCAGCCATCCATACCTGGAGCTTTCCCATTTTTCATTTTCAACAGAGCGGAAATATAATCAAATAAAAAGTCGGGGACATTTTTGTGGGACACCCAGTATTTCTTTGTCATCCATTTTTGAGACTTATTCAAGGAAACTATTGAATTCTGTCATTTTTAACGAGTTGTTTACTAGTATACCATAGTTTCGAGCAATTATGTGGTACCTGTACTGCATGGTTACTCAGAGTAGTGTAGATACAGAGAATCAAAGGCAGTGCATGCCGTAGCTACGTCGCTAAAGGAGGCACGTGCCTACTTTAGCGACAGACATATCTGAATTTTCGGTATTTTTTGCATTGAAATTGGATTTACCAAAATAATTTCGTTGGATTTGATGCATGCTTAGAAACTTTGTCATAGAAATAAATTGTTGATGCTAATTAATATTTTTCAGGGTAGGCACTGCATATTTTGCCTAATCAGAGGGCGCGTGTCTGTAATATATAATTATGATATCTATACTATAATAAGAGCCGCGTCCGTCGGTCGGTCAGTCGGTCTGTCCGAAGGCAGCCGAAAGTGTGTGATGAGCGTATCTGTGATACAAGCTCCAGCCCCATACATGAATTTATTTTGACGGGCCGTGTTCACGCGGCCTTATCAACTCTCGAGAGATTGTATTTTTCAATTTCTTACTGCCTTTCTCCCATTTCGCCCTCTTTTTTATTTCAAATAATGGGGGTGGACTAGTATATATATATTTATTATACAAATTTTGAACCTTGATTTTTAACATAGTGTAATCAATTTATACGTCATTTGTAAATAAAGAATATGAAAAAAAACATGTAATTACAGGTTGCAATACCATCAACAATTGAAAATAAAATATTAATCTTAAAATTGTGAATAGGGGGAGTTGAAGTCGCAAAATTGTGAATAGGTGGAGTTGGTGTCGGAGTTGGAGTCACCAAATTTAGAAAAGGTTGAGTCGGTGTCGGAGTCGCAAATTTATTCCTCCTACTCCTCAACCATGCTGATGCAGCTACAATTCAAAGTGGAATATCATGAGATTATTTCTGAAAGTTCAGTTTAATACGGTGTATACTTCATTGTAACGTATCTCATAGGCGGATTTTTTGTTCTTTGTAGTTCTTTATGGTGATAGCTTTAAAAACTACAATTGAATGACTCGTGCGTGTTCATTTTTCAGACAATAACGCTCCGTTTGTGTTCCTTCATGGTACCAATTACTCGTGTTGTCTAAAATTTTGTAGTCTTTATCATGCACTCAGAATATAATTCTTTTCACTTGTTTTTTCAACGTAGCTCGCAGAGCTTTATTCAGTCATGGGCCACAACAACACGAAACCTATCAGCCGCGTTGCCAAGTTCTTGGCTCGCTCTTATTGTTTGCGATCAGCTGTGCGCAAATTATCAGTCAATATTCCCCTTGAAGATTTTGCCCAATGTTGCTCTTCAGTCTAAGATCTTCAATTCTCCATTCTAGCTTGAGTTTACAGAGCCGCATTTAACGAGTTGGAACGTGACTCTATTGTAAGAAAATTATTTTTCAGCTTCTCCAAAGTGAATTTCAATATAGCTGTTGTTTTCATTATTATTTTCCGTTAATGTTGTCTGTTTTCAAAGTGAGCGTGGGTTATCGTATAGATATCCTCTATACCTAGGAGTTGTACATCCTACGCTCTCAGTTGACCTGGCAAAGCTGGCACAGCTTTGCATCATCCTCTCCAGCCAACATCATAAATCTGCTGTTCGCTCTCATTCAGGTCAATTTGACTTGTCAGTCAGTTCAAGCAACTCAAAACTCCGAAAATACTTGCGGTTATAACTGGCAACACTTGATTTAGAAACTATTGTCATTTTTGTTTGAAATTTGATCGACCTAACACGATGGTGATGACCATCAGTTTTAATTCATGATACATACGTTTCATTGATAAAATGGTCATCATTAACGTATTTTTTTAATATTTAGACGAATTTTATTTATATTTCTCCTAATAAGTTCCTTAAAATAACTAAAGCTGTCAAATGTGTATTTGTTGCAGTTCTATTTCAATGTGATGAATAAACTTGTAAGTACAATAATCCCGATCTAAAGGAAACTGTTTTTTTTTCAGTTTGCTCTAAAGTAATGACATGGACGGTGAAGCAGCGATGATGGTTCCTGTCTTTATTGAATGTTGTTTTTGCTTTTACTCACTTCTGCTATGCTAGGCTGAGCTTTGAAGTGTTTGCTGGCAGGGCTAGCGTGACAATAGCCTTAGCACTTGTTTTTTGTACCCTTCTATATTCTTTCTTATAACGCTCTGTTTTCTACAAGTTATCGTAAAAACCTTGGTATGAAGACCTGTTTGCTCTTGCTTTGATACAGTGTTACGTGCATATTTCGTGTCACGAATCTGGCTTTTCCAAATTAATGTCGGTGGTGTTGCTGGGTTCTATCTCATATTTTCTGGATTATGTTGGAATCAAAACTCAGTTTTGTGCCGTCTGTTCGAGTATAACGACGTAGTGATTGTAAGCGTTCCAATCGTTGATCACTTTAATTTTTAGGAAGTGACAAGGAGCGTAAAACTTTCACGCGAACATTTGGCGTGATAATATTTATGTTTATACTCTCGTAAGTACACTTCTTTGGTCATGGGTACCAAATATCGAGATTTATTTTTCATGATCAGTAGAGTTGAATTTGCTCGAGTGCTTGAAAACAGTAAAGTATAATTATTATTGTTACAATTTCGCACTTTTTCTTCAACGAAAATGCTCAATAAAAGTTGAGCGAACTGAATTAGAGGCTACGATACCAGTATTGGAACAGAGAATGAATTTTAAAATCGCGCCAGTAAAATATCAAGAATAAAGTCTGCTTGACACGTTCAACACGCATGAAAAAATCATTCTCCGCCTTCGTGAGTTGCGATAGCAACATGAATTTTTGCCTGTTGGGAGTGAAAGAAATATATAAGAGACTGGCAGAGCCCTTCCCGGCAGATCCACTAGTGCTCTCGTTATCTATCATTTTTCTCTTTTTACTTAACTTCATTATTTTCAATAGTAGCGTTATATTAATTTTGAATGTTAATAGCTTTCGCAAAATTGGGATTCTGAATAGACTAGTTTTAGCAATACAAATTACTGCCAAGTCAGTCAGTGACCAGTTGGGTATGTCTTTGACGGCTCTGTTATATTTTGCTCACTTTATTAACTTCTTTGAGTGATTCATACCACATTAGTTTGCCTGCCTGAATAGGGATAACTTACTGTTTTAACTTGCTTATCTAGTAGGCATAAGCCTATTTTTCAAACTTGCGTGTCTGAAATAAGCGAAAACTTGTTACTCCAATTTCTGTGCACCTAAATCATAGTCATCGCAAAAATATAATAGATAAAAATAATAGTTACTCTAGTTAATTGGAGAGGCACTTCATATATACTGGTGTCCTTTGGCATAACACAAGGCTCTCATACGGCTTGGTATGAAATAAGTACTTAATACAATGTTCATTGAATCTTGCGGGATTAATGGATGATCTAAAGAGTGTATTTCATAATTCGAGACATCGTTTATAACGAGTATCTTTTCCTCTGATGAATCATTTAGTCCTTCCCCCAACCCCGTACCTAGCTGCTGCCTTGCTGGTTTGCAGGTGATTCGCCCATCTTTAAATACCAACGTCCTTATCGCGAAATAATGTAAAAAATTTCTTTTGATTTTTTATATGAAGTAAAAATTAGAATGAATACCGTGATAAATTTGTGCCTTAAATTGGAAGCCTAGTCTGGTTAGTTCTCGATTTCTGTTTATATTTTTCTTTTTCTCTTTCTCGGTTGCTTTGGTATTTTCGAACATGGAAAAAGAAATTGAAATTCAGTCGTCTATTTTCACTTTAGTTCCAAATCGTATGCCACTTCTCGTCGTTGCAATTTAGCATTTGGTTTAGAACACAGTACACAGTTCTCAGATGATTTTCTCCGCCGAAAAACTTGTCCAGGTCAAGAACTTTTCCTTCCTCTCGCAAATGTTTCGCAAATTTATAAACAACCTAGTTGTGGGTAAATGAAACTGAAATAGAAGGCTTAATATTTTTCCTTTGAACAGAGGAAGCACTTTCAAAATATCCTGTTTCAAATAGCAAATGAATGGTGACCTCAATAGATCACCAAGAGAAACATCAATTGCTCCAATCATGGCTTGGGAGGTATTTCGAAACCTCGAAAGATCTTTCAATGAGAGTGCTCGGGTCCCAATCTCGGCTAAACTTTGTTGGAAACTTCATCTGCTTTCCAGTCTACCATGACTGAATTGAACTGCTCTTCCTACTCAAAGGGCTTTTGTTTCGTACCAATCATTTCGTGCAAAAGTTTCTTCGAAAATTGCCGAGAAATTGAATAACTCCTGCGTATTATACTTTGCTCTCTAAAGCTAGATGCCGATGAAGACGGTTTATTGCAGAAGTACTAAAGGAAAGTCCACAAAATCAGAGTTTAAAAAATTTCCGCGGTGATCGGAAGCCAGCTATTTTTCAGTACTCGCCAACTTGTAAAATAACAAAATCTTACTCGTGTTATTTACCAACATTTGATTCAACCTAGCAAAAACTTGGTCCTTATTAATATCTTTTCACAGTCGTATTTTATCTCATCAGACAACACCGCCAAAGAAAAAAATATTTTCTACATCTGTAGAGAAAAAATACCAGTGATGTGATAGTGTATCATACCGTTTTGCTTTTTACAAGGAAAAAGCTATTGTTGGGTGAATTTAATGATAAATTGTTGTGATACCATCTTACAATTTCAAAACATTAAGATGTTTTACATAGCATTATCTACGTAACGTGTTAATGAGGGAAAATGAAATGAAAACAGGTGGAGCTCAGAGAGTAGAAGGCATGAAGGAAAATTTATCCCATTTATATACGTGCTCTTTCGAAAAAAAACTATTTGGAGACGCATTTGACATTCTCAGTACACTTGCAATGTTTTAATCATCATAGTTCACGTAGTTATTGTAACAATCATATAATTTCCAAAATTTTGACAGATGCAAATTTCAAGTTTACGGCCAGGACTTATTATCTTTCATCTCGGCTTTTCAAATGGTAGAAAATCAGTCAAGAATGCTTTCAGATCAGGAATTTTTCCAAGGAATTTTACAAAGCAACTGTGCAGTGTCATTTGAGTCGGAAGAATTACAAAAAAATATGTTCCACAGCAGATACATAAAGATGCAGAAAAATTGCAGATATACATTTTTTTTCATTACAATCAATAATTTTCATCTCTTTTGTTGTATGCTATAAGGTCGTTTTGATTTGCTTCTCTGAAAAAAGTTATTCTCTTCTTTCTCTTCAAAGAACTACCAAAGCTAACGCTGCTGAAGGAGCGTTCATCGTATCGTTACGCAAGACATGACCGTCTTATGCCAGCAACGGCTAGCACAAAGCACATCACTTCTTTTTGTTGAGGCTTGCCTTCTCAGCAGTACTGCTTTCTATTCAGCTTTCTTTTCCTGCCTTGCCTTTTTTCATCGTTGCTCTTGAAGTTACGACAATGTGTTCAAACGTATTTGTTTCTCAACGAAGGTCAAAAATCACGAAGTTTTGATGATATTCTCCCACCACCTGAATTCAGAGCTAAAACACTTGAGTTACAAGATTGCTTCTGCATCTTTGCATATAAAATTACATATGCAGTCATAAATTATGTGTATATATTTGTTGATTTATTGAAATTTCTTTGTGTACTTTCATCATTTTATATGATGAATTCTGCTAAGAAATTTCTTCAAAATTGCCGAACCTCTAACTTTTTATTTCATTGACGTAGAATCTTAAAGCTTCTTTGAAAAAGTTGTTTGAGTTTTTTTGCAAAAAAACTAACAGAGAAAACTTTGAACATCAACCGTACTGCAACCTAACTTGCAATCATAGATGTTTTGAGATAGATGATTTGTAAGATGATATACAATTTGATAGCAGTTGTAGTATTTTCAGCAACTTTTACTTCTCTTACGCGAAGTAAAATTGTTAGTCACTTACGATAATTATTCGAAACTCTATTATTATCGTTGTAAGATGTTGAGTGACGCGCTCCTGTCTTTGAAATCCCAAGTCGTATTTATGCACTAGGCAAATGTCACGCTGATAAATTGTTTCCGACTATTTTAGGAGGAAGGAATATTAATGTTTGTTTGACACTTTTTGAAAAGAGAAAAAGTAAATTTAATACTGATTATTACTTAGAATGGATTACACGCCTTGAATTATAATATTTCGGGCTGAATATGGCATGGACAGATTAAAGACAACGATGAAATTAAGATTATTAAGGCAGACTGATGTTACGGTTTCATTAAATGCCATGTTTGTTCATGACAATTTATTTCAGTTTTATTTGGGTTCGAAAACTTTTTCTCGGCAGTTAGAATTTTTATAAAAATGAACTTAATTAAAAGGGTATAAAATCGTGTCAGAATTAATTGTCATGTTTAACACGGGCCGCGACATGTGACTACGAGAAAAATATGCAAGCGCCATAATAACGCAAAACAGCAAAGAGAACTAAAAAAGAAATAAAAACGACCATGCTCACTCAAAGAATAACACTTAGGTGTTTTTAACTATATATTGAGACAGAGAGGAAGTTCAAATTAATATGAGAATAGCTGCTACACACCAGCAAACTTCTGCAGCAAGTATGGCTGATTTCCTTTTTTAAAGAGATCGTCCCACTTTTTTAACTTTTTTCGTCCGATTCGTTTGAAAATTGGCCAGTATATGTATTATGTGAAAGTAAACCTTTTTTACTCGTGTCACTTTTTCGATTTAGGGCTTAGTTTTTTTTCGAAAAATTAGCTTTATGGTATATTTTATGGATATTTCAAAATGGTACTCGTCTTCGAGTTTTGATGCTAGAACAAAACCAAAGACAGTTTTAGAATTCTTGGTACATTCCTAACAAACTCAAATGTTTTTTTCCAAATTCAAATTTTTTCTCTTTTTTTCAAATTTCTTAAAATTTCTAAAAACAACAGTAATGTTTTGGGTTTAGAGCTATATATTTTTTCGAAAAATTTGTATTTGAAAAAAGCCCATTTGAGTTTGCTAGGAATGTTCCAATGATTCTAAAACTGTCTTTGGTTTTGTTCTAGCATCAAAACTCACTGACTCTTAGGATTTGATATGTTGAAAGTTATAGCTTTTGAGTACAAGGCAAAAACGAAATTTTTTGTTGAAGTGTAATATAATGAACAATTTGTGTAATTGAATGCAGTTTTAATTTTATTTCGATAATTTTCATACATAACTTCATCTTCACACTGTGAATTGTGATTTTCAACCCCCCCCCCCCCCAAAAAAAATTATTTTTTTCAAAAATATGAAATTTTTTATCTTCAGTCTGATTCTTATGGAATTTGACTATGATATATAACTTCTAAAAAGAAACACAATTTATTCCATTGATTTTTTGTTTTAGGGCTTAGTTTTTGAAAAAAATTGATATTTGGTTTTTAGGTATTGACATTTTACTGATATTGATATTTCAAAATGTTACTCGTCATCGATTTTTGATGCTAGGACAAAAATAAAGACAGTTTTAGAATCCTTGAAACATTCCTAACAAACTCAAATGGGCTTTTTTCCATTTCCCATTTGTTCTCTTTTCCATATGGGGGTGAAATGGGCTCAAAGATAAAGATTTTGGTCCCTTTACCCCCCCCCCCCCCGGGTGGGGATCTATTGTCCGTAGCGCCATAAAATTTTAGGACCGAATAGTCCACCACCTAAGGGTTCTTTTCAAACAAAAACATGAAAAATGACTACCTGAGCGACAGGGGCCTGGGACGATCTCCTTAAGCTCTCGGAATCAGGCCTCTCATAAATACTGGACCATCACGCAGCCACGGTTCGTTGCACAGCAAATCCAAACAGCTCACACTCCAGGATAGCTTTACAGTTAGAAAATCAGGTAATTCTTTGTTGACTGCCTTCACATGTGCGATCATTCATTGGTGATGTTTACCTATCAATTAGTTTTTCGTGCCTTTTCAATTAGTTGAGTAAGTTGTTGCTCCCTTTTCAGGTAGCTTCTTCCTGCCTACTGATCAGCAGGTGCTGCGGCCGAAGAGGCCTCGTTTCACGGATTACGAGGGTCTTGCGTATCTGGGAGAGTTGCCCTTGGCCTGGGCCGCGTGTCTCGGCAACGAAACGGTGTACAACAAGCTCATCGACTGCGGAGCAGACCCAAATTTGCAAGATGCGTTCGGCAACATGATCTTGCACATGGTGGTCGTGTGCAATCAGCTGGTAAGCGTCGCTTTTGATTTCTTGAATGTTTTTAACTATCTTGAAGTACGCAAAACTGAAAGCACTAATTTGTAAAAAAATTCAACCCGCATGAGTAAAATATAATTCTTCACAATCCATGTTATTATTTTTCTAATTGATGTAAATTATGATAATTGTTGTATAGAGTATAAATGCATTCAGTATTGAAAGAGTAACATCAAAGCGCATCTGTGAGAGTGCAATTACTGATTGCGTGTAGTAGGTTGTACAATATTGTACTGTACAATGCATCATGAACTATAGCTCTAATTTTATGCACTTGCTTCTTAACCACGTACACAAATTGATACATTACATGAAACAGTAGTTACAGTTTATTTTTTGTTAAATTTCTTCTTCACTTACCGACTTCGCGGTGCGCTTAACTCTACCACCGAAGGAAGCATTGATGGGAGTGAACGTAATTGATGTGCGCGTAAACGGGATGTTCTAAAGGAGACTGACGGTTAATTTTCATCATACTAGGATGACATACAGTATTGTCTCTTTTTAATGTTATAGAAGAGATAGCTGAGCCTTTCTTCTATTTCTTTAGTTCATTGAGAATCTTGTAAGCCTTTCTTGTGATGAACAAGTGTTAAGGAAGGGTTCAAAACAATTTTACTGTAGACATCTCAAGCTTAGTCTCGACATGTTTGAGCTTTTCCAGAGTTTTCAAAACCATTATTGCCAATGCATTTCTTTCAACGCTCAACTTCGATTCTATATTAGGTTTTTGCTTCACTTTATTTGTAATTCGGCTGAATTCATTCTCAGTTTGATTGAAAAGAATTTTTATTACTCGGCTCCGGGGCATATATAAACTCTGTCGATCACCCATATTTTCTCAAGATTATTATATCTGCATATTAATTTAGCGTGGGCGCCTATCGAAGCATCGTGACATCCAATTACGAGCACAGTAATCCTCAAAGAGACACCTGATCCGAATGCCGCTCATCTCATCGAGAAGAGCTCTCACAGCGCTGGTGAGAGTTCTCTTCAGGCTAAAGAAACATTGAAAGCCCCGCACCAATTTGTGATAGTAATTAAAAAATAATTATTAGACACTTTTCCCAGTAAACCAATGCCGAGAATCTTTTTAGTGTTGCTGCCAAACAGCTGAGCCGTATTACCACAGTCTTCACAAGAGTATAGGAAACTACTTCTTTTCGGTTTACTTTCATTTGAGCCATGCAGGTGTATAGTGTGATCATAGCGCTGTCGTGCACTACAGGTGCTAGACTTAAGTAATCATCGCCATATTTACATTGCATCATTGATGTTGAGTTGCACAATGTTGAGCTATGTATTATTATGATAAATAGTGATTAATTTGTATCGATTAAAAAATTAACTAGAAAGTTTCGAATAAATCATGGAAAAAACGTTGGTAGAAATTTTCAAACGAGTAATGACTCATTTCACTGACATACATCGCTTCTACTCATGAACGGAAGAATAAGATCGGAAAAATAACTTCAGTTATCGCATGACGATTTTCATGTGTACGGAGCCAGAACTCATTTATTAATTTCATTTTTGAAATGTTAGGAAAAAGAAAAAAACGTGATCAGTTTCTCTTCAATACAGTTGATAAATGAAATATATTATTTCCGTTTTTGAATGAATATTTTTAACTTAGAGGTCCGTAGCTGGTCGGTTAATCAAAATAGTTGTCATAATTGCCATGCCAATGGCTGAACAAAGTATTTAACGAAATGCATAAAAAATTCATCCTCTTGGTTAATTTAACCAAGGTTTGAAAACGCTTATAATTACGTTCACAAAAAGGTGACTTCTGAAAGAAAAGCTGTGGAGGGCATCGTCTCCATGTACACTGGCACGTGAACTTAATCTTTTTGCGAGAGTAACCGATTTCGTTGGAAGCTTAGTGAGTGCAAATAGATGATAATACATGTAAAACAAAGGAAATTGACTGCTCGGAAATTTGAAACTCTTTTTTTCGTGCGTAGTGTTCACTGAAAACCTAGATACATGTGTACCAGTCAGAGAGAACGTGCCTCACTTCACGATAAATTCATAAAATTTTTACACAACAGCTGTGTTTCCGTCGCTGTTGCTAGGGTTAAATATATATCGTCTTTAGAGTTCGTTTAGTGACAATTCCTGTAAAGAATGGGTGACAAGGTGAGTTGTAGATAAGTTCTCAAATTTAAAATGCGACAACATTCATGATAACAATGATGCTAATTACAGCTGCAAAAGATACATTCACGCTAACTAATACATTTGAAAAACCAACAAAGTGGAAGGTGTCAGTCGTATCAATGAATAGCAAGTCGAGTAAATTTAAGGCGTCACATGTTTGAGCTCCTGACATACAGTACATATACGGTGATGACGCCACCCGTTCATAGCGTCACTTCGCAGAGTGTAATCATGCGAAATGAAATACTTTCTTGCTCTATAAATGCTCTCTAATAATGAGGCCCGCATACCTCCCATGCTCAATCATGAAATTCCTTCCACTTTAATAGCCTCGGATTCCATCTTTGCTCTTTCACCTACTAAACCATCTTTTCACCTACTAAACCGCTCTCATGCAATGTGCTTGAATAACAAAATGTCATCATTCATACCAAATAATTTTGGCGTTCCTCAAGATTCCTCCTATTTTCAATTTTCATCAATGATTCCCCACCATGCCGGCAAACACAAAAATCTCAATGTATGCTGATGACGTACAAATTGCCATGACAAGCTCAACAGCGGATTTAAAAAAACACAAGCCAACGCTGAAAACCTTCTAAGAAATCTGAAATTGTGGTATGACCATAATGGCCTCAAACTTAACACAAGTAAAACGCAATGCATTATTTTTGGATAACAGAATGCGACTAAAAATTTACCACCTTTCAAGCTAACATTTGGAGACGATACAATGGAACCAGTAGATAAGGTAAAAAATCTGGGTGTTTAGTTTGACAAAAATATGACTCTCAATTCACACGTCGAAACAATGTGCTACAAAATTAACGGAATATTAATGTTCTTTCATCGCATTGAGAACACACTTGACGAAAAATCTAGATTATCAGTGATTCAGTCTTTAGTTTTATCGCGTCTGGACTACTGCAGTCTTGTGTGGGGAGATTTACCTCAATATCGTCTGGAAGAGTTGCAAAAATGTGTAAACTTCGCCGCCAAAGTGGTATGCAAAGGAAATTTCAATAAATACGATCATGTCACCCCTCTTATAAGAAAACTCGACTGGATCCCAATACCGAACAGATTCATGATCCAAAAAGCTTGAAGAGTGTTCTCCTCTCTGTACCTCCCCCAAAGTAATGCAGAGGTGGTAAAATTTTTTCCATCTAATATCTCAAACAAAAAACCGAATCGGAGGAAAGATGTTTTTGTCAGTTACCGTTCATCTAACGTGGGACAAAAAGCTCTCTCAGTGTCTGAAGCTTTTTTGTGGAACAAGCTTCCCCAGCATATCAAAAACTCTAAAACTGTAAAATAATTTAAGTAAATGTGTCACGTCATTTTGCATCTCTGTCATAGGGCCTGCTGCATTTCGGTGTGAATTTCTCATCTACAAGAAATTTTAATTTTCCTGAAATTTCTGTAAGAAAATTAGAAACTATTCCATTTCGCTTTTGGTAACCTATTCGTACATTCATCTTACTTATTTCTGTCGACAATAATGAGCACCACAGCAGTCAGTTCAATGCAACAGAACGAACGTTTTTTCTATAATTCGGAGTATTTCCCCATCTTTATTTTGTTATTTTTTTCTTTGTGTATACACCAATATACAGGTTTATAGATGTGAGGGTTGTGCAAAGTTTATAATGAATTTAATTTTGGCTAACGTTGTCTCACTATTTCAAAATAATTCTCTAAGATGATTTCAATCGATTTCGGCTGAGCCTGGGGGAGGGGGTAATTTAAGCATTTCATTTAGTCTTTTTATATTTTTCCTTGCGTTCAGCGCACACTAGCACTGAACTTTCAAATCGGAAAAAACTCTAAATTTCTGTAATTAAAATCATCACTTTGGACCATTGCTTAATCTACCTAGGTATATCACGTTTGCGTAGCAACTTTAAAAGGAATGATACAGCAAAAAAGTATTTTAAAAACATTTAGTTCGAATTTTCACTGTTCCCTTTACCAATTTTAGTGATTTCGTTGAGAATGAGCCTAGTGCTCGAAACGTTCGAACTAAATGTTTTTAAAATACTTATCATTCCTTTTAATCTACCCATATGTGTCAAATTTTGTAAATATTCTCCACTCAGATGTGATATCCGGCCACAATGTTACTCCATTTTATCCCATATACACATGTCCGTAAATGCTGAAGAGTTGTGTTGTTTCTTGACTGTAATCTGTGTTTTCTTAAAAATTTCTATGAAAAAATTAAAAAACAGTTCATTTTTACGTTTGTCGAAGTCTTCTTTTCCTTTTAGTTATTTTTTTCCCGAATAATTTCTTAGGATTACAGTCAGCTCAACTGTCATTTTCGGTGTAGTAGATGGTAGGTTTTTTATCTTTTCATTTTATATATGTACTTTTTTCTTTTATTTCACTTTCAATAAGTATATATATTAATATGTGTGTGTACGTATGTAGGTATATATATATCTACATAAATAGATATACATGTTTCTATTTCATTTCTTTACGTAAAAACCATCCGGTTAATAAATTTTATTGCACTAGCGAAATGATTCAAAAATAGATCTATCACTTCCCCAGAGGGCGTTTCTGTGAATCGGATTAATGACAAATACTAATGAAGTAAAGAAAAATTTGAGCATATGAATCGTGATAAAATTATCTTTCTGTCCGTATGTTGTACAAGCAATGAATTTTGATGTTGAGTATATGTTTGTTTACGCATTTCTGCCAAAATATTGTAGATATTTGTCAATCATGAGTGGTAACCGGCTTACACTGTATCTCCATTTTATCCCATGTCCCCTTGTCCGCATGATGTTGCAGAGAATATCGAGAAGATATGAAATATGTTTTTTTGTTGTTGTTGTTCCTCGGCGGTAACTTGAGTTTTCTTAAAATTTCTTTTATGAAATTAAAAAACCATTCCATTCATACGTTTTTCAAAGTCCTTCTTCTATTCCATATTTTTCCTCAGGTTATTTCTCACGATTCATCAGAGCCTTGGTTGTCATTTTAAATATAGAAAGAGCAAGTTTTTTTTTATGTTGATTAGCATTTTTCCTATATTCATTTTCAATTCGTATATATATGAATACGTGTGTTATTATATGTATGAGTGTGATATGTGTGCGCACCCAAGCATAAATGTCTATGTATCAGTGTTCATATGCACACGTTCGCAAATATATATACGCACATGTACATATATATGTTTCTATTTCTACTTTTGGCGTAAAAAGAAAAACCTCATGACACATTACATTTTACCTAAAGCTCTGCGATCAGTTAACACTGAACCAAATTCCAGAAATAAATAAATTGTTTGCGCTTGCTTAATGATGTATAAATCGATCTATCACTACCCCGAAGGGCATTTCTGTGAATAGAAGAAATTAAAAGTATAAACAGACAATTGAAATAAAGCGCTCGTGCAAAAATTATCTCTATATTTGTATGCCGAACAAGCCATGCGTTTCATTTTTGAGTGTAAGTTTGTTTACGCATTTCTAGATGTGCGTGCTGTGTTGCGCGATGTTCTTCATAAATTACTTCGTGTCTAACTTTTTCTCAATACTTGATTGTCATTTACGATGTTGTTTCAATCTGGTACGGTATAGCGTTTTTTGTATTTTTCCTACTTCGATAATCTTATAAATAATTCGAATACTACTAAAGAATTCTTCGAAACTCCCAAGTTCTTAGTTGAAATTATCGAAGTAGGAAAAAGACAAGAAACGCTGTACCGGAATCTCTTGGAATATAAATATCCAAGAGATGATATTTTTCATTTCTCATTCAACTACCCTTGACAGAGTTAGACTATTAGCATGCCACGTATGGTTTGTTTATTAGTACGCCTCGTATATTTTGTCTACTAATATGCCTCGTATGGTCTATCTATTTGTACACCTCGGATGGTTTGTCAATTAGTACTCCTCGTATGGAACTTTTGTTAGACTATTAGCACACCACGTATGGTTTGTCTATTAGTATTTTGTCTATTAATATGCTTCGTATGGTCTATTTGTACACCCCTGATAGTTTGTCTATTAGTACACCTCGTATAGTTTGTCTATTATTATGCCTCGTATGGCTCATCTATTTGTACACCTCGGATGGTTTGTCAACTAGTACTCCTCGTATGGAACTTTTGTTTTAGGACGTCCTATATTAAGAAACTTTTAAGAGCCAATATGTTGGCATGTCTCTCATGTGGCAACTTGAAAAATAAACGTTTTTCTTTTTTTTCTTCCTTTTTCTAACCACCAGACCGTGAACTGCTCCTGTTCTGAAAGGGAAGCGGGGTATTTTTCGTCTGTATCTGTATTCTCACTTGTTGCGAAGTGAAACTTTACCCCTGGCGGCCATACAATAATATTGATAATATCGATGCCCTCACGCACTTATTGTCTGATAATGATACAAATTAACTTCGACGAATTTTAAATGAAGAGAGTTTTGTGACAATGTTCGTTGCAGGGAATGTTCAGCTACTCGCTGCGCCACCCCAGGATGCCGGCACAGGACGGCATCATCAACGCTGCCGGCCTCACGCCCCTCACCCTCGCTTGCAGGCTCGCGCGCTCTACCATCTTCAAGGAGATGCTCGAGCTCACCTGCATCGAGTTCTGGCGCTACTCCAACATCACCTGCAGCGCGTACCCGCTCAATGCGCTCGACACCATCAGGCCCAATGGCGAGACAAGTGAGAGCTCTTATATGATTTTCCGGGTACTGTTTCGCGTTCTAAAATAATAGCGAGGTCGAGCCCATCAAAAATGAAACCGAGGCTGATCGCTTCCACATTTATGAAATGGGTGAAATCTCCTATCTGATGTTACCTTTGATTGACATTTTTCGTATTTTCAGGAAGCACATCAAAGTTGTGCTTAGCTACGGTTTCCCCTCCACTTCCCTCCAGTATCGTGGTCATCTTTAAAGATGGCATTGCTCGTGAAAAAAAAATTTTAACTACTCAAACTGAAAGAGAGAGGATTTCATTCCATGAAAACACTCTCTTCTATTGCCGGACCCCGCAAGTAAACCATTCAGGAGGCATTATCGGAATCGTGCTCTGCCGTCATTACGGGTAGCTGTTGGGCCGGTTCATTGCATCTGTTCGTACAAAGACTTGAATTGGAACTTGATCGTACGAGCAGTGCGGAGGTATAGAAAGCATATTATTGCGATATGAGTGAATGAATGAATGGAAGGATTTCGAACGTACTTTATTGCTTAGGTTAGGAGCTAAAACTGATAATTTAGTGCTTTTGAACAAACGCTTCACACGCCTCATTTACTCACCACTGAGATGAAGTTGTGCAGCGTTTAATTCGGGTGTCCTTCACCTGAGTGGACTCGAACTCCGGCTGACCGTCTCGTAACAACACTCATTTGTTCACTTCCATTGAAATTTTCGAGAGGTCGACCATAAATTATCGATCGAGCTTATTTAAGCGATTAAATTTCGTGAAAATTTTTCCCTAGAAATTCAGTAAGGTGAATAAAACTATCTTGTTACATGAAGTCATCTTTTTTACTTATTGTGTTGACATTTCATAACAAGCTGATGTACGTTTCAAAAACTATTTTCAAATACTTAATAGAATCAGAAATATTATGAGCAAAACCGGATTTAAAAATATTATGAAAAAAAATAATGAAAACTGATAATAAGGACCCTTAATTGGAATAAATAATAAATCTTGTGCAAAGAATCAGTTGTGATTACGATTTCAGAGCTACATCGACCAGAACATCTCAACATGAAAATTCTTGTAGCATTTGGATGTTATTTTGTTCATTCCTCTTCAATCGTTTTTCATAACAAAGTTACAACATTTATTTTGTGAAGTTTTTCTTCAATCAAAGATATGCGAGAAATTTTCAAAAAGTTTTGTACCTGTTGTCAGCGCAGGTCATAGCAATTTAAAGACGTTTCTTGCTCAAGAAACATTCTAACTCTGACCGGTGTGGGTAGCGCGGGCGTGGCACGTCCTGCATGGAATTAGCAACACCTCAAGGTGATGTTATCTTCGATTCGTATTTTTTGTGTATCAGGAACAATTTCTAAGTCTCAAAAGCTTCAAAGTACTTACAGTTTCCCTTCCCCTTCTCTCCAGTATAGTGGTCATCTACATAAAGTGCATAACTCAATAAACATTACTCGCATACAAAAAGTAGCAATTTTCAATGCGGATAATACGTATTGATGCGGAAAGTTTTCCCGAGTACGTCAAAATTTCCACTTCATCTAACGATTTAGAGCGTGTGGAATGGTGTTCTTACATCTCCCGGCATAGCGAACAAATGCACTCCTGAAATATTTCCCTTCGGAATTATCATTCGAAGCTCATCAAAATATTTGAATATAAATTATTTCAACACTCCCACCTACATATTTCTTCAGTGACCAGCATCGTAGCAAGAATTTTACAGTAATTTATGAACTGTCCATGCAGGTTTTTTTGACAAGGCTGCATTCTGGAAAATAGAACAAATATAACAATCTAGGTCGCAAAACTTGCAAACAATATACCAAATATAAGCGAAAGAATTGTCGACCATATGAATAAATTAGATGATATAAGCTCATGAAAATCAACATTGCGCCACAACACAACGCACTAAGAGGAGCATGACCACCAAATTTGAAAATGTACACTTAACTTTAATTCGGTGGCAATGTGTAGCATTTGTGGGTGTGCATTTAAATTTTTTCTTCGTTTCGGTCTCATGATTTTTTCTTCGTTCCGGTCAGAACATTAATATTACATTGAAGTTATTGTGCATGATGAATAAAAAATTTCCGTATGCAATCGATGAACTAAAAATAATAGTTCAAAAATTATCTATACTGAAAACCCATTCACCAGAAATTATTGGCATCATAAACTCTTTCACTTCAGTTTGATAGGTTAGTACTCTCCATCTCATTCGCACCTGACCAGTCTTTAATAACCTGATAGCTTCATTCTTACTTTTCTGAGCAAGCATTTACACTTTTTAGCACCTTTAATGTTCGCAAGTTAAAGCGTTCAAGACTGTCTTCAGCAATGCGCCTTATTTTACTTTTTTCTACTAATAGGTTTTTATACAACCTTCTCTTTTTTGAGATTTTTTGCTGCAAAGAGTTCAATTGAACATGTTCGAGTCGTTCTAAAGTATTTTTAGCTAACACCAAGCTGTTTATGCCAGAAAGAACCCGTTTTCGGTAATGAAAAAAATCTGAAATAAAATTTCGATGAAAAGGAAAAAATCTATCATCTAAATCATCTTCATGGGCACAAAGTAACGAAGCTTCACTTAAGAAGTTCACAACATAGTATTTTTTATTCAATGGACACAATTTTAGAGATTTCGCTTAGAACTCTGGATGAAACATCATTAAATCATGGTAAATTTTCAAACACAAGCTGCTGACATGAAATCAATATGAAAATCGAAAAAAACGCTTATTGTGTCCCAAGACATCGTTCGTTTTGTCCCAGTTGTTCTTTAAAATTCACTCAAACATTTACCTGCTTTTTTAAGCAATTTGGATAGATTGAACACATCAAAACAACAAACGACAGGCTATCAATTATTTCAGATATAAGCACATACTTCTTTACAAAATCAAAAATTAATCATTTCCAGTAACGTAATTGTCACGTTTTCAGAAAAGTAAGCATGAGTGGTTATTTGAGATAAACGAGGGTACTTACAAAGCATTGCACACTCTCTTGATGGCGCTATCATTTACAGTAGCTAAGTATTTTCGATAGTGTACTCCAAATTTTTCTGAATAATATGTAAAAGATATAAAATGTCTTAATTTATGGGGATTTATATAAAAACCCTACTGAAATGGCTCACGATATAAATAAATACATAATAATATTGACCAAAACTCAATACAGTTTCTTTTAGTTTATAATTTTAGAATGTGTGTAAAAATATTCGGCCAAATTTATCAGAGGAATGCAGAAACACATCACATAACAACCCCAAAAATGCAAAGGTTTTACGTATCTATAAATTTACATAACTATATATGGATATCTTAATTTTTATCCGAGATACGTCACAATTTCACTTGAGAACCCTGTTAAAGTCAAATTATCAGAAGCATCTGTAAGCCATCTCTGGCATGCTTGTTTCGTTAGAGACAATTTAGTATAAGTAAAAAGGTAATTAACTTTCTGTAAATGAAAATAAAATTAGTTTGAATTTTGAAATTTAGAACAAACGTACAACACGAAAGTCGTAAATTTTATTTCATTTTTGTAATTGTGGCTGCATAATTTAATCGATTACTTATTCTCCCCTCCAAATTTTTCATTTTCTAAGCGACTGTTTGAAATTTTGATTGATTTTCTGCTTGGTTTATGTGTTTGAAACATTATCAAGTGATAATTTTAATGTAATGAGTTACATAATGAGGCTAAAGTGAAATTATCAGCAAAAATAATTTACCTTATTTCATATTGTAAGAGTGGCAAATTAAACTGGCAATAATACTATGTGATATTGACCCGACCACAGCACGGTTTAGATTTGGATTGTTTTTGAAGAGGATACAACTGTCCCGCTGGTTCATGCTTGAGTGACTGTCATTGCAGGTAATAGAATTATTCAAATTTTCTCACCAAATCATGTTTCTGATTCTCGCGTATTCATGGACAGGCTAACTATAAATAGCTCTTTTACCTATTTGAAAATTATTTTCCTCATTTACCTACACTGAAATTTTTACTAATAAACAACTTAGGACAGATGTAGGTTCATGTCTTCTTATGAAACCTATGCGAGCACTACAAAATATTGATCCAAAAAATAAAATAAAACATTTTAAAAGCAATTGCGAAAAATATCAACCATTTCACACACTGAAGCTTTAAAAAAGCACACTTCACTGTTTTACATTCATTATGGAGACAGAAAAGGGTGAAGTTACGTCTAGAGCATTTGAATTTTTAGAAGCTATTCTGGAATAGCCTAAAAAATATTAATTTGAACACTATTGGGTGGTGCCTCTCACCGGTAGCAGAGTGAGCAAGAATTGCACTTCACGTTTTTGTTTGGGTAAAATTTGAAGCAACATTTTGATATGAAATGTGCTGTATGTATCTGAAACTGTGTATTTTCACATCCTCCATTGTATAATCTATTAAGTGTCTAAAGCACCTGAGAAATTCTCGTAAAATGAGCAAAACTCAAATTTGCTTCGATGGAAGAACACACGTGTAATTATCAGATCGGTTTTCTCTTGAATCTTCATACCTGCAAAAAGGAAAAACGAACATCTTAAAATCCAAGCTAAACAATGTTTATTTACTTGAAAGCCTGGACAGCATCGTTTAATGTTTGTTGCAATAAAATTTGAATTAAAATAGCGGAAAGCGTAAATAATGAGTTTCATACATGAGACACCGAGTCCATTTTTCAAGATTCAAAACACAAAAATTAAGCGCTTTGCACTTAACTTCCGAATCATACGAGAATATCACCATCTGAGAACACAGAGTGATTCAAATCAGAAGCCCAGCGCGTTTATTGATCGGTTCATATAGAGTGAACACAGAGCTCGTGCTGCAAACAAGTTTATTAATATTGATTTGAAATGTTTTAAAATGAGGCTAAAGATATCAATCAATAGCACAACCAATCACTTACGTTAAGATTTTATAGCTATTCGTTAACGAAAGCAAAGCTGTATTTATTTTAAAGTAACCGAAGTTCTTAAGTAACAAGACACAGACAAAAGTTATAATATCTTACCAGCCTACTGCTTGGAATTAATTATTTTCACCATAGCTCTTTCCTAGCTGCAACTATAAAATTCTGACAACTGATTTTAGGTAGCGATTACTGATAGTTCACAGAGAGCATACCAAGAATGGCAACAAAATTATTTGGCAAAATCGAAAGCTAAGTTTTGTATTCACAGATATTAATTGTTTGCAATGACAGCATCGTAACGAATATTATACCTGGGAACTAATTTTTGACATTCCGTTTACAGTATTATGTTCCAGTATTTTTTGTGATTATCGTATCAGTAGTGTTCTTTGGGCTCCTTTTCTGCTCAGTAGTTTTGAATATTTGTCCGAGATTTTCAATGGGATGGAGGTCTGAAAATTGGGTAGGCTGCATAACGGTCTTATTTTCAAAATACCAAACAATTTTACGGTTAATTTAAATGTAGTTTGAGGTCATTGTCTTTCTGAAAGGCTCTTTTGCGCCCGCCATAGAATTTTCATGCATTCTGAAGTATTTTCTGCTCCAATATCAGCCACTGAATGAAACAATTTATTTTTCCTTCAACGATAAGGAATTCTCCCACCTCATGTGCATAAAACAGCCCTCACCATGCATGCTGCTACCTCCTCCATGCATGATGGTATCGATGGCGTGTGAGCGGTCATTACAGTCCCTGTTTTCAATTGAACATGACGAGCTTCTCTTGGGCTAAACAAATCAATTTAGTTCGCATCGGACTACACAATCTGTTCCAATAACTCAGTTCCTCAGTCGAGATGACTTTCAACGAACAATAGACTTTTCTTCACATGTTTTGCTATGAAAAGAGGACTTCTTCCTGGAGTGAGGGCATGCAGACTACTTAGGCGCAATTCTCTGATAACTATTTTTCAACTAAGGTGATTTTTATGTGAAAGCAATCAGTCCTGTAGGTACTGCATGTACGGGTTGTCTTGAGCTCATTCGCTACCTTGAGGCAGCACACAACGTCGAAAGCAGCCCGTGAATCTTGCGAGGAGCTCTGACTCCTGGCAGACTGGAGTTGGCCCCAGTCAGTCTCTCGATGCTTCCGTGCTATTGCACCAACAGTTGGATATGAAACCTAGACTCGTTCAACAATTTGCCGATAGCCAATCTCTCACTACCAAGTTCATGTATTGGCTCCCGAATAGCATCAAACGCTTCTTCGACTTGCAGTATTTTATGCACTGGAGAGGTGAACAATATTATTATCTACAAAATCTGAAGAGGTATGGTCGGGCCGTTCGTTATATATTTATGAACGTTTCCTGATGGTATGTAAGACGGTTATTTGATAAAAAATGACCTAAATTACGAAATTAGAAAATATTTGCTTAACATGAAATTAATTTTGGGTGAATACTTTCGTTCAATACTTTTCTTTGATCAGATGATTCCAAGGTTTTCAATACTTTTTATGTTCTGCGTAAATATTCAGGTCAAAATGCATCCTTTATTCTTCAGTCTAAACCAGAGCTTGAAATTTTTAAATTACTTCCAAAATATAATTGTGCCAATGCTTATGTCCAGACACTGCATCTGAGCAAAACTGTTAGTTTTCAACTTGTTTATTTTTTTGTATCCCATATACTACCACCAGCTATTCTTAAGGTACGTTAACAATAAATCACAGTGATAATGGTTAAACTAACATCAGATTTATCATGCTGCTTTCTGTATTATGTTTTTTAATTTGAAAATAACTTTCATTTTGCTACACAAATCGCTTTCAGAAAATTCTGGCAGCCTCAGTCACAAATATTAGGTTTTCATCAGACAAATTCATCACGTGCAACAACTAACTCCTTATTTAATCTAATTGGTACTTGTTAATGAGAATAATTTTGACGAATTTGAATGAACATAATCAATATCTATATACAATCTGGATGCTTATAAGAACAATAAAAATTATAGTCTCTCTTTTATCACTTTGTAGTTTGTTGATTAAGTGAGATTCTGTAAAATCCAACGATACATTCGATGTATGAGGACTATAACTGAGATAGGCTAAATTCTGTATGACTGGCAGCGGTCATCAACTGGACTATATGTTTTATAATATTTAGAAAAATTTAGACGTTCAGAAAAATTAGAATCGCTGAAGTATGTTAATCATTCACATTTTTTGGGCCAACGCACCAATAAAAAGAATGTACAGCATTATTCAGCTTTAGTGTTGAGAGGGACAACTGAGTTTTGGCTATTATTAACATGCAAGAATCAGAGCAAAATGAAAAATACAACGCAAGGAGTCAATACTTGCAAGCCAGCCCACAAATAGGGCTTGTGGTAAAGAAGAATAGATGATGGTGTCTGACAGCAATCTCGCCATAACGACTCGATTGCTAGAACTCGGTGTCAACTGTTAGACCGAAAGTCAACTATCCCAGATACCTCATAGTAACTCCTGCAATGATCAAAAGTAGATAAATAGCGTGCCTCACCACCTACACTTAATGCGTGACGAGGTCTGATCTATGACCGGTTGTCAGACGAAGCCCACGATGCAAGTTCTCAGCATTGTTGTGAATTAGGGCCGAGAGAACTTTTAGTTACTTTTGCAATGGCCATTTGAAAACATTCCTTTTTTGAAATAATTTATTACAACAGCAAACAAAAACGTTCAGCCACGATAAATATTTAATTATGTACGTATTATCGCAGCTTTATATCGATACAGTCATATACAATTAAGGGATGAGGGGCAGGAGACTCTGCTCTAATTGACGAACCAACGCTGATTCTAAGTGGAAAATCAGCTGTGTTGGTCCAGGAACTCAATAAGCCTTCCGGTGACAACTACATTATTATTAGTTTCTGATGAACGAGTTCTTGCTGTTTTTCCAACCCTAATGAGATTTTGGTTATTATCCGTACTGGTGGCTGGCTGTCCTAAAATGCGTTATGTAACCTCATGAGACTCCAAGATAACGGAATTTTTAGAGGAACAGGATTCGTTTAAAATACATTTTCGTTCCTAATTCTCAGATATTCACAATAACGCATCCTATTAATGGTTAGAGTATTCTTGTTCATTATTGGTTTTAAAAATTGTCTCTGAAGTAAATGAACAGTTTTACGTTATGTAGTCTCTTTAATTCAACTTGAAAAAAGTTAATCCATTAAAACTAAAAACCTCAATATTTGAGCACTGTTTATCAGCAATAGCAAATTCTGATCGACTTCTTCATAGGATATTGTTATGATGTTCAACGGGTAGTGGATATATGTATATTATTTTTGTATTCTTTAAGAGTTTGGTACACGGAAAAGCAGAATTGCTCAGATATCTGCTGCGTAGAAATAGATTCTCATGAAAAATGGTCTGGCTCAAGGAAATATATGAGCTGATAACCGTAAGTTGGTTAATGAATCCGGTTTTCTTCGTGTGTGACTTTTCCCCAATCTGCTTGCAAATATTAAGACCTGGAAGTATTGCGCTGCCCTTCTGCTCTGTGATTAGTATCTCGAGCACTGAACAGTTTTGTTTGAAAGCACAGCGCGGTTTTGCAACACTGATACATTGCGGAAGTTATTAATAATTTAGCAAACATATAAACTTTTGATTTCTATTAAACGTCATACTGCTTAGTTGATTTTTATTCTCAATTACGCCTTCCCTTAAATTGAACAATAATTTTCCTCAAAGACAAGTTATTTTGAAGCGTCCTTTGTGCAATAACGCATTATTTTACTTATGACAAAATTTATGCCCTGACACCTTGTTCCTTTTCATGGTTATGGACAATGAAAATAATTATTTGTCATTTTATTTCAGAAAATGGCACAATACGAGACTCATTATGTGTGAAATTCATAAAGTTTTGTACACATTACTAAACTTTAAGTTGAGTAAGGTGCAAAATTGTAAATTTTAGCGGCTGAATTTATTTTGCTGATAAATTGACGAAAAAATTTAAGGAAAAATTTTAATGCGTATACTTTGAGGCTAAATAATAATTTGATTGGTCAGAGAACTTCAATTGTTATAGAATTTCTATCAGTTAGCCTCATACTTGGCGTCACAGACGTTCCTCAGATTCTGTCCCAGCAGGAAATGCGATGCTAGCGCCTCACAAGCTCTCGAGTTCATGTAGGAATCGAGTGACTGCCAAATTAATTGGACAGAAACTTGTCCCTTTGGCACATGTGCCGGCCCACGGGTCACCACCTGAGAACATTGCGGGCCTAACGATCTTCTCAACTCTCGCCGGAGTAACTCGCTCTTCTACTTCTAGGACTCGGTTGCAGAAGTGTACTTCCAACTCACAAACCAAGTGTCGACGCTGAATATGTTCTGATCTAAAATAACAATTGAATTACTAAAAATATTACATGCTATACTGGTGAACAGGAAATGATCTGCGTAGCAAACGCTATAAATCTCAGCGTTTCGGAAATGAGAGAAATGCTTGTGTGGCCTATTTTTTTTAACGAACGTACACTAAGTTTCTGTATCCTGCCTAACAAAGAAATAAATTCAGGTAAATATTTATTCAGAACTCAAAAGAAAAGAAAAAATCCTATATTTACCGTTTATCCACATCATTACCATCCTCCATTGGTTGTTATTACCAGTATCATGTTTATCAATTAAGGATCGAGTTGTACATCTATACATAGCATATTTCAGCAAAGAATATTTCAAGCTTCCGACCCAGGAGCGACCCAGGAGCGTAATAAAACCACGTCAGCAGCAAACTTGATGCTAAATTTTTTAGGTAATAAATTAAGTTACGAGTTTTGCTGGTAATTAGGTTTTTTGTTTTCACTACTATTTTTGAATCTGGATTTCAATGTGTGAGAGTTTGAAGGTTCGGGATGGTTGGAGACGTCAATGAGTTCCTGACAGGCGCGATCTGGCTCAGACAGACTGCGCCCCCGTGCGACAGAGCGACTTCATATTGATTAAACATCAAAGTTCATCCAAGCTTGAAGTTAACTTTGTTAACGTTGAGGCCCTAAAATTAAGAAATTTACGAAGTAATTTAGTAATTACCGACGACTTTCATAAATTAATTCAATGGTTTAATCCAATTTAAAAAATATTCCGGTTACAATCTCTATTTTAACCGTGATAATTGAAAATAACCATAACTTGTAAAATTCTTGAACAAGGTAAAAATTATTTTTGTGTTTTATTTGAAACCTGCCACTATAATTTAAATTGAAAGCTATAGCAAGCCCCTGCACGAAATTATTTGTGCGGACATTTACTAGGAAAAATTAATTCCCCATGGATAATGTGAGAATGTTCTAAACTGTAGAACTCAAGAAAGTACTAAATTTTTTTGTAGGTACAAAAGAAAATATAAATATATAATCACAATTACAATAATTATTTATTGGGTAAAACAAACGACACCAAGAGACTGGCGTGCAGTTCCTGCACGATACCGATATCATTAGAGACCGAATGAGGGCGTGTTCAAAAAAAAGGGCAGAAAATTATAGATCACAACAAAAGAAACTTGCATATTAGATTTAAGATTGATTCTGAACATGGGTTAATCCAAATTTTCTTGAGAAATTATCTTATCGTTCCCTTTCCTTACTTATCCTTAAATTTTGTGGAGATTTTGTTCGATTGTTTTCCTAATTTCTAGATGTGTGAGGTGACAAGGAGTTAACGCATTTTGCGTATGAATCAAAATATTTTGATAATATTCTCCATTCATCAGTATTGCCGATGATCAACGTACATTTTCTCCTGATGAGTTTGTGCAAGCCTGACGAAATTATTGGTACTTATTAAACATATGAGGATGAATCTGATCTGTATGATGTCTTTCTTTCCAATGCTGAAAATAATGATACATAAAGAACAGGTATGATTAGGCATTTATTTGACTTTGGCTTTGTAATTCGCCGGGTTACAAGCCTACCGTTAGAAATGCAACACCTCAGTTGAACAAAAGAAGTATCCCAGATTTATTGTTTTCATTCTTATATGAATAAAAACCATATTTTCCTTCAGTTTATAGAGACTGAAAGACTACATTCCCGTGGCCTGTACGTAGAAAAAAATAAAGTTGGTCTTAAAAGAAAAAAGTTTTGATCTATGCCATCATTCCCTATCGCTAGCTGCTATATTGCTGGCGTAATGAGAGTGAAGCTAATCTCACCTGCAGCCTTGAGGAAAAACTCTTTTTCCCAAGGATGTCAAAATTTTTGCTCAGGTTCATAATATCTACAAAGAACAGAGACTCTTTGTTGGGTAAACACAAACACTAAAATGATAATTTTATTTAACTGCACCTAGAGCAGGTGAATTTGTTGAGTATTACGATCCAATTGTTAAATGTTTTTTTCAGACTGGAATTCGGCGCTGATGATCATCTTGAATGGCACGAAAGCAGAGCACCTGGACATGCTGGAGGGAGGCATTATCCAGCGACTGCTCGAGGAGAAGTGGAAGACCTTTGCTCGGGTGAGCTGCTAGTACAACACTCCCATTGAACTTATATTTTATTGGAATGGAATGTTGGGAGAGACAGGCTGCGCAAGAAAGAGGTAAAAAAGAAATGCTTTGAGAAGGCCAAGGCCACTCTAGGTATGCACATAGTGTTGTAAAAAGCTCGTAAAAAGTGAAGCCATAATGCACAAGTAGCAGTCTCCTGCAAATTTATTTCACTTTATTTGTTTCCATTATCCTTGAATGAAGGTTAACATTAGATGGTGATCTCGAATAGACAGAACTCCCTCTGTGTCTCTCCGCGATCCTCAGAAACTTACGTTGCTGTCCCTGCATGTTGCTGGGTTCTGTGCAGAGCACATGGTGTGTCTTTAAAACTTAATTGGGTTCGCGTTATTCCTTAATTCCATTAGTTCTATATCTTTCGTCAATTTGTGTCGTTACTCTGCCAAATTAGACTTAACGTTTTGCCGTATCTCAACCCCTAGCTAATGCATCTGAATAGAAAAATAAATTTTTTTAAATAAGGTACGACTCTTGGTTGAAATAATTTTACTCAAGGTCTTTTATCCAGGTGCTCGTCCGCAGCAACTCAAACGTTTACCATTGAATGCCAGTTCCCTCAGTATCTACAATTAATACGAACAGTTGCATATTCTCACGCCAGATACTCCTCCAATAGTCGAGCAAAGCGTTCTATATTTTTTTTTGGTGCTGAGCGCCAGAGAGAATTTCGGAACCTCAGCTATTAATTATGAACTATGAATTTGACACCATGAGACAGTGAACTTGAGAACACGGGGTGGGAGGGCAAACTTGAAGTGCATCTTTTTGAAGCAGTAAGGCTCAGTTTTCTATCTAGCACCAATGATGGGAAAAATTAATCTGATCCCGTTAAGCTAAGGATTTGACGAACTTTTCACTTTATAGCTATCGAATTCAGAACGTTTGGTTGAATACGGTTATTAACGTAAATTCCAAGATTTCACGTTTGAAATTTAAACGATTTCCTTTTAATTTCATCAAAATTTCCAGAAACTGTTTTGAATGGTTAAGTTTGTATTTCTTGAAAAATTTTCGCCACAAGTTCTTTCTAGTACGGTGGTATGAAATTTGAACTGTCATAAAACAAACGTTTCGTGAGAGTTTTCTTACAAGTCGAGCTCATAAAGAATGATATTCGTTAACTTAAAAATTGTTACCATGGAACGGGTAGCCCATACTTTCCAAAAGAGCTCTAATGTAGAAAAAGAATCATGAATCCTAAGTAACACTCTTAAGATAATGCAGTACTTCAGCTCATCACACTTTCACAAATTATGTTCATAGTTATCGGTAAGCCTGTTCCTGCACGAAAAAATAACCACATACCAAAAACAACGAAAAACGCAAACGATGGGCTAACAGAAGCAAGGAAGCCTCTCGAAAGTTAAAAAAAGAAAACTCATAGATAAGGATGAATATTTGAGTCTCTAAGTTGTGTTTTCGAAATACTACGTAGTTTTACAATTTGGAAGTTGAGGAAACCGCTAGAAAATGGCATTGGCCGTTTAGCGCTCCGACGGTAAGTCAGATGAACTATCGGGAAATGAAAAAAATCGACGGGAAATCAATTGACATGAGGGGAAGTCAGGTGACCTGACAAGATGTCAAGTGACCAGAAGAGCGTTAACGACTTGAACGGAAGTCAAATAATCTGAGGGGAAGTCAAATGACAAGAAGATGGATCAATTGGCATGAGGGCACGTCAAAGAACCGGGTGAAATTCAAAACACGAGACCAAAAAACTTGATGGGAGGTCATAAGTCTTGATAGGCTGTCAAAGAACTTGACGGGATATAAAGAAAAACCTGAAGGGAGGTCAGAATACCTGAATGGAGGTCAGAATACCTGAAGGGAGGTCAGAATACCTGAATGGAGGTCAGAATACCTGAAGGGAGGTCAGAATACCCGAAGGGAGGTCAGAATACCTGAAGGGAGGTCAGAATACCTGAATGGAGGTCAGAATACCTGAAGGGAGGTCAGAATACCCGAAGGGAGGTCAGAATACCTGAAGGGAGGTCAGAATACCTGAAGGGAGGTCAGAATACCTGAAGGGAGGTCAGAATACCTGAATGGAGATCAGAATACCAGAAGGGAGGTCAGAATACCTGAAGGGAGGTCAGAATACCTGAAGGGAGGTCAGAATACCTGAAGGGAGGTCAGAATACCTGAAGGGAGGTCAGAATACCTGAAGGGAGGTCAGAATACCTGAAGGGAGGTCAGAATACCTGAAGGGAGGTCAGAATACCTGAAGGGAGGCCAAAATGCCTGGAGAGAAGTCAATTGACCGGAAGGGAGGTCAAAAGCTTTTACATGGGATAACAAATCCTGACGGTATGATGAAAGATCAGATGGATTTAAAGTGGCCTCAAGGGAGGTCATAATACTTCTCGTAAAGTAACAAGTCCTGAAGAAAAATCAAAAGACCTGGAGGGAGGCCAAAAGAGTTGGAAGAAGGTCAAAAGACCTGGAGGTAGATCAAAAGAGCTGGAGGGAGGTCAAAGAAGCTGGAGTGAGGTCAAAATACATGGAGGAAGGTCAAAAGAGCTGAAGGGAGGTCAAAAGAGATGGAGAGAGGTCAAAAGAGCTGAAGAGAGGTCAAAGAAGCTGGAGGGAGATCAAAAGACTCGGAAGGAGGTCAAAAGAGGTGGAGGGCGGTTAAAAGACCTGAAGAGAGGTCAAAAGAGCTGGAGGGAGGTCAAAAAAGCTGAAGGGAGGTCAAGAGACCTGGAGTGAGGTCAGAAGACCTGGAATGAAGTCAAAAGGCCTGGAGTGAGGTCAAAAGATCTGGAATGAGGTCAAAAGGCCTGGAGGGAGGTCAGAATATCTGGTGGGATACTAAATGACAGAGTGGGATGTCAAGACACCTAGTGAGGGACTGAGATAGATTCTAAATCTGGATAGGAGGCAAAAAGATCAAGGCAATTGATTGTTGAACTCTTTCACATTTTTGGGCAGATTAGTTTTTGAAAATTATTTTCTCCGCAATCGGCTTGAAAAATGCACGTGAGCCCCAAATTAAGCCACTCCTTGGCCACTCGCTGAGGAAACATTTTATTTTCAAACGAAGTTTTTCTCTGTTTCCAGAGAGTATATTGAATACCGGATTCGTTGGTTTTGGGCTTTGAATAGTTTCGTGAAATTTTCCGCCTATTTTTTTGATGCATTTTTTTACGAACGAGTTTTTCCACCGAACTCTGAAAATACAAAATTAGGTGAAGACGTGTTAACTAGTTTTTGTCAGTCAAAAGCTCATTGCTCTGGACATGTAAGTAAGATAATGACCAAAAAACACGGAGAAACATCAGACAAGCTAAAATTAGAAACATTGATAGATGTAAGGAACAGCTAAATCTCGCAACTCTATAGCTCTAAGCGTTAGAGCCTCAATCATAGTGCCGACTTCTTGCACGTGTCTGCGAGGAAGGTCGTTCTGCAACTGTACCAAAGAATGGAACTCCTCCATAAAGAGAAAATTCATAACAATAAGTTGGGCCGACATTCATGAACAGCTGAACAGCCTGGAATAGAATATATATATATATATATATATATATATATATATATATATATATATATATATATATATATATATATATATATATATATCAATAGCTCAAAGTCATATCACCCCCAGAAACAATTACTGAGTCTGGTAAAGCGGGCTCTCCGTCCACGCATAGGTTTTTTTTTCAAACGAAATAAAATAAACAAAATAAATAAATTATTTATTTTTTTCAAAATAAATAAATAAATAAATAAATAAATATAAGTCACGAGTTCGATTCCCATGAACTCCCTGTACATTTATATATATATATATATATGTATTTTTAAAATGTATACCTAGCGAAAAAAAAAAATTTCGAAGCCAGAAAATAATTTATCGGCAAAAAAAGGCCTGAAATCAAAATATTACCGACAAATGTTTCAAAAACTAAATAGCAGCACGTGACTTACTTGAACATAAAAAATCACTATAATTAATTCATGGACCATGTTGCCTAAACTTAATGGAAATCCATGGCAAACGGCACTTGGAAGGCTTATTAAAATTTTTAAATATTTTCATGAACACCTCCAATTGCCCTAAATACTAATCATACAATAAAATTTACTTTACGATTTTTCTTAGTTACAATTTCTGTTAGTTGCCCAAAACTGGAAGCACCAAGCACCTTGCTGTTGAAGTTTCCGTCACTACACACAGGGTTAACATTACGACTGATCATGCGTTCTCGTATCGGCTGAACGATACCAAGGTCCAAGAACCAAGCTGGCAGAAGCCTGCGGTTTGCTGTGTGCCTGCTACCTCATGACTTCGCATTTGGGTTTGTTCCTGAGAAAAAACAATATTGCGGAAGTGTTTCTTTGCTATCAATCAAGTTATTTTCTAGATTTATTTTCGTCGGTTATATGGGAATTTCATATGAATACACTGATTCCAGTTATTATTAAAACAGAGGCACAAACTTTTGATGTAGGCGAGACGATATCGAATAGGAGGCACTCTTTCTTTGATTCGCATATAAGTTTGTGTTATGTGCGCTGTTCTGTCGTTAGTTTTTGCGTAAAGCAATTGGTTATGATTTTATAACTTTAGAGGGTGCTCGCATCACTTCAATCCCACTAGTTCTACTTTATGAAAAAATTGCGTCTATGGACTGCCTCGTCAGAGGTGACGTTTTGCCTTTCAGACCCTCGCTAACGCATCGGTGAATTGATAATAAAATATTTTTCAGAAGTCTTCACACCTTGTCAAAGCGTTTTTACCCTAGATCCGGACAAAGTCCACTCATATTAAAAAAAAACATTTAGTGACTCCCTGCAGTTACAGGATCGAGCTATCTTAAAGAGAATATTTGATTATTAAAGTTGGCGAACAAACTCCCGAAAAGAAGTTTGTTCGCCAACTTTAATAATCAAATATTCTCCTTAAGATAGCTCGATAAATTACGAATTAGACACATTTTGTGTAGTAATTAAAAGGATTTTCCACGCTTACGACTTCGGAATCCTTGAGTTCAAACTCGATATCATAATGACCATCGATTTTCACGTTTATTAAAGGCTTGTTCGAAATAAACTTTGCATGATTTTCTCATTCAACTCAAGATCCGTCTGAGTATCGAGCTCAAGCTAAAATATTATTTGATTCTGAAATGTCTGCGAAAATTTTAATCCGAATTTCTTGAAAATTTTAATCCGACGTTCATTCTACGTCACATGTTTTGAGGACGATTTAGAAAATTTTCTAACGTGGAGTAATTGTTATAAAGAAAATTGGACGCTCATAAAAAGTAAACTTAAGTAAAAATGAGGTGTTTCGTAAATAGAGGTACCTAGCAGAGCAGGCGGGCAGTGCGGTGCTGTGTGAAGGACTTTGTGAGTCTTGTGAGAAGTGCACGCCTTCTGTAGAACTTTAGAACCTACCAAAAGTCCTGAAGTAATAAATTGAGCAGCAGCATCAACAATACTTCAGGGCTGGCCAAAATGTGTGATCCTTTTAAATCTTTAATTAAATTTAGAATTATCAAGTTATGCGGTAGGTAAAATGCTGCTACCAGGATTTTTGGGAGTGTACATTTTGGCAATTACAAAACACTATACAACGACATGTCATAATTTTTTAAAAATAGGCTTCGCCTATTTCCAGGCTTCGCTCCTGTTCTCGTTGATTTTCAACAGCTCTTGCCATAAGAGTCCTTCCATATCTTAGGTGATCACAAACTGCACCCTGCTCGTTTTTGCTCGGGGCGTCTGGTATTGAAATGTCCGCAGTAAGAAAGCTGCGGCTGCGAAATTGACCTGTGGGACTCAAAGTACCACTGTACAGTTAATGAGGGTTTGTTCCTCGGTGCTGGATGAGGCGGTATTAGAAAATAAAATATCAAGCCAAAACTCCTAGAAAAATATAGTGGGTATGAACTCCTGCCAAAATCTTATCTCGCAGTTCGGAGGTCAATATATACTTCTTTTCTAGAGATTGATAAATTAAATAAGGAAAATTTAATTTGGGATGTGTTTAGGTAACAGAGCAATTAAGAGAGTTAGATTAACTTCATTGGAAAAACCAAGGCTCCCCCCAAAAAAATTACAGTTTATGCCAGTTTCTGTAAATAGGGGTGAAAGCCGCTCCAAAGTTTCGAAGATATATTTAACTCACAGCATATATACTTGACTGAAAAGCCTAGCCATGAACAGTTTCACGTTAAGAAAGGAACGCTCTTGAAGTATAATTAAGGTTTTTAGTTGCTGCCAACGTTTGTATCTTAACAAATTCGAATAAAATTTAATCAAACACGTGTGTTGAAAGCAATAACAGAGTAGCCTCAAAAGCGTTGTTTGGTGGGAATTGGTGCTCCCGCTGCCTCGTAAGCCGCAACTCTTTTGTGAGAACGTGAATTATTCAAACCTCGGGCTCTTAATAACCGAAACAACCATCTCACGTTAAATTGAAACGTCTCTCATTGAATAATACGAAAAAGTTCTAAACACTGCAAAAGATCAGCAGCAGAATGGAACAGAGGTGCAACACAACCGCTCTGCACGAAGCTCCAATTGTAAATGAAATATGCAAAGAATATGAAAAAAATTAAAAAGTATTGAACTTTCGTATTTTACAAAGTATACATGATCTGACAAGCCCTTGCCGGTCATTACCTAGGTAGCATAGTGTACGCAGGAAATATCGCGAGACATTTTCTGGTTAAGATCCAATAATTAATACAGTTTCATAAGAAGCACTTTTTCATAGTTCAATTCTATTAATGAACTATTTCATTTCTGGTACTAATTTCAGAGAGCACATCTAGTCTATCTTGTGTCTCTTTTTATACGCGCGCTTCAATTCCCTTTTCTTTCTGCGTGTCTTATCTGCATATGAAATTATTTTACCGTTTTTTATGTGGTGCACAAACCAAAAACAAAATTACTTCCCAATAGTTACTTCTTGCATCTGTTGACGGCTTCATTCTTTTCATTGTCCTGATGGAAGCAAATTTAGGTAAATGTTAATTTAGAAGTAATGCTGATTACGAATGCTGATGAATGGTGATCGTGAATTTAACGTAAGTATGTATGATTATTTAATCTGCATATTAAACTTACTTTTTAACATTTCTAGTACAGAAATTTTTGCACGATATGAACTTCCAACAAGTTATTCAAAACTGAAAATCATTTTGGTGGGCAGATATTAGTAGGAAATTTCTAGTCAGAATCAGCCAGATAACATACTAACTCTAATTTACTCATCAAACTTTTAAGAGTAGAATTGGGCATAAGAAGTAAATAATTTTTAGTAATTTCAATTTTCATCAGAATCTAGAGAATCAACTTAATCTCCCTAAACATCGTAAGTAATCTTGATTTGAAGATGAATGCATTTTCAGTACAAAATATTTCCGAAGATATCGTATTCCTTTCACCACAATATCCTAGAAAATATTAAAACTGAAATGCAATTAGTTTTCGATCACGACATTCAGTGAATATCGCCATAGAACAAGTACGATTTCGTTGTTGTCCAGTTATAGTTTCTTCACGGATTGGTGGAGTTCTGCTGGTGCAACAGCGATAACTACCGACCATCGCCGCTGTTCAGCACTGGTACCCGGTTTACTGCCGTCCGTCGGTGCTGATCTGAAGTGAATGGAATAAGAAATCACTGCTGATTCAGATGCTATGTAAGACATTCGTTGTGCCGATGACGCTGCGATACTTGCAAAATCCTCCGCGTTGTTCGTGAAAAATCCCTCTGTAGTCCTCTGGAAAAAGCTGTTTTCCGCCTGGTTTACCGGAAAATTGCAGCATCGCTGCCAAAACAATGTGGAATACTTGCTTCGCTCACAATTAATTTCGCGTAAAGTCTACATGCACTCTCGCACCGGTAAATCATTTTTGACCCGCTTCATTAAGCTTTTGTAATGCTCAACGCATCATTTACCTGCAAATCCAGCATCGTATCACTACGAGTTTCCCTTAATTTTCATTTTTGAACGCCGGCTTAAGGATAATTTTTGTCAAGTACATTTGCAGCGATGTCAAGTACAAACCCCAGGATGAACGTAATCGAATTATTGAGAGACGAAGACCGAAATCTGGCATTAAATGAACTTTTTTCATAGGAACACAATTGGATTCTGTGAAAATCCAACTGCTGGTATTTTTAGTGAGCGTTGACTCCGTATTCAGATGAATTATAATGCTTACTTTAAAAAGGGCTATTTCAGAATCAAATTTGAAGAGTAATCAAGCAATAGATTTTGCGATGCATCTCATCTTTTCAATTCAGTCTGCTCGTCAGGTAAAAGTTGATAAAAGTTTGATCGAACTCTATTTATAATCCAAGGTTGTACAATGACATTTTTTTATTGATGAAGTATTTTAATTATTGAGGCCACAAAATTTGTATTATTAATATAAATACTTTGACAAAATATCATTCAACTCCAAAAACAACTCCTTTTGTTAAACTGGTTGGTTTTCATTTTTCTTTTTATTAAATGAAGGTGAAGATCATCAATTAAATTGATGTTTGCCATGTGATTGATTTTTCCGCCATGTGATTTTTGAAGGCATTTTGAAACAAATTTACTTACTCTGATGCCGTTGTAACAACCAACGATATAATTTTGCTTCTCGAAATGTTACGCTGAAATGAATGTAGAGATATGAGGCAAAAAAAAGCGTAATATCTGCCGGCATATTTCAAAGCGCCATTTCTGCTGTTTTTTTGTGATACTCTTAATGAATGGTTGAAGTACTTCAACACGGCGATGGGGCCCGACTTGAATAGAGTTCGAAAGAGCTACAATGATCTAAAGCTTGATGTTTCCGGCTCAAAAGGGATTATTTTTCGTGCAATGAGCGACTTCAGTGAGTTCAAATTAAAGTAAATTTCCCCTCTATATATGATACGGATTAAAAACATGCGATGATTGAGAAGGCAATTTGGCAATATTACGATCTTATGTGAAATTTGAGCGGAAAGAAATTATATTTTTCTAAGAAACATTCGACCATAACCGCGCCAGATGTATAGTATAGGAGCAGAGACAGGATTGAGTTTCGGGCAGGCAACACTGTAAGATATTTTGTCCAGTATTGAACAATTCATTTTTTTCCGTGAAGATTTCTCAACCCGTTTTTTAGGCTCTGCAGTTATACGAGGCTTTGCAGTTCGTATTACGAGGTTGGTGGCTGTTCAGCTGTCTCGAGCAAGTACGTGCTAGTGAAGTCTGTTCACCCTCATCTAATGCAGTGAAAATTGACACGGCACATTAGATCGCAGTGAAGTCATACGAGGAACTGTGAATATTTTCAAACGTCTTAAAATATTTATATGAAGAACGTAAAACTTGTTTGAATTTTTATTGCCGCAGAAATGCCCTATTCTAATTTAGAATGAATTCACTGTGAACGAAGTTGATATTAAAACGAAATACAATATTGGTTTGCCAACTTTGTGAAGTCAATATCTAATATTGTGCTGCATCATCTTCAAAACGTAGCCTGCAGCCAGTATTGGCGGAAACTGAAGGCAATCCAAAATATTGATGAAAGAAGCAGGTTTTCCCGATGCGTCTTGTAAATGGGGAGCGTTCCTTGAATAAATAGTGCGCCGTTCTTAGTAAACAATAACTCGAGGACAATAGCAGTATTGCTTCTCCGAGCCCGATCGAGAAGTACATTCTACAGCGTTCTGATCGATATTTTTTTTGTCTGAATTCATTGGGTTCAAACCAGTGCGGGACTTTTCTTTGTTTACGCTACAGCAGTTTCCATATGCCTCGGTAGAACATTGAAATCAGTTCGAATCAAACCGAAGCGAAAGACGAAAATATTCAGTTATGAAAAAATTTCTGAATATTCGGCAGGTGAATTTTGGGCAAATACTCTGCGGGGCTAAATATTACTCAGAAGTTACTGATTCGATAAGTAAATTTAAACATTTCCGTGATTTTTCTGTGACTGAATTAATTTCTCTTACCAACATTGTTGTCATGCTTTTTTAATTAATGAAAGGAATGAAACATTGAAACTGTTTAATTTCTTAACAATTTTTACTAAGCTGGGCAGATGAATTCGATCAAATTGAATTGTTGGTTTCCAAGTGGCTCATACATCCCAAGGTAAGAAAAAATCTTATAAATTTATAATTTAATGTATTTGTTGATAAAATTTGCGTATTTCGCTTACAATGAAGAAATTAATGGAGTCCAACGAAACTTTTAGCCGATTTATAAACATTTTTGTACCCGACCTTCACAAGTGGTAAGTATAAGTTGATATCAAAACATGACACATGCTTTGTAATTAATATTTTAATACGCGCCACTCAGACCACAATAACCAATATTTTTTTCTGGTAACCTAGCTTGGTTCTCATTTTCCGTGTGCTGTTTTTTCCACGTCGATATTCGCTCGAGTGTTTTTGGTTTCCTCGCATTAATTTCCTCATGTGTTTCATGTTCCAGCAATTGCTACTTTCGCAACCTCATTTAAGTCGTTGATCTCATTCTGCGTTTTTCATCACTTTTTCTGACATTTGCGCTATATAGTGTCAGTCGTTCAACACTTCGGCGGAGGGATGATCTGTGCCATAGTAATTTTTGTGTTGTTTTGCTATTTTTTTCACTTTATTTCGGGAGGAGATCTCTTGAATGTATGAAGTTCCAAGTACTCTCGCAACATGTAGTGAGTTCAGCCATTTGGTCACGATGACTTGAAATTTACAGCAGAGTTTATCGTTAATGTGCGCCACTTTCTGGGAGACGTTCTTACCAGTGCTGGTGAAACTATTTCATTTCGAGTAAATTTCCATAAGCAGATAACAGAGTCATGACTCGTAAAGCTCACGTCCACCTGAAACTCACAAGTTTCAAAGGGTTGTGCTAACCAACTGCTTGTGCTCTATTTTACGATAAGGATTGAAAACATGGAATACGTGTATGAATCCGCATTGACTTTGTGAAAATCGATGATCAAGAGGGCAGAAAGAATTTGTCTGAAAGGCATTCGTATGAGGCTCTAATAGCAATAGAAAAGTGTTAGTTTGTCGTATTTTGACCACCAATTTTAGGGACGTAAAAGAAAAACGAATTATGGTACGGAAAGCGCATTGGGCATAAAATAAATGAATAAAAAAGCTATGAATTAGACCACTTGTACCTTCTTTCTTTTGACCGCGATTCTTGCTTTCAGTATTTGCATAAACATTCATAACGCTTTTCAGATTTCTTCTCACGCAATTTATGAAGACTACGGCGAGCAACTGTTCCTTGCAAGTGAATCTGTGCACATTGTGTATGCGAATTAGGGTCATAAGATTCTTCGTTCAATCGAAATTAAGCTTGAATCGATGCTTGAAAAATTAAGCATCGATCAGCTTGTCATGAGACGGTCTAGTGGATGCACGTCCATCTATCGAATCCAAGTTTGATATTGCGAAAGCAATTTGGAGTTACGCGTGCAAAAATCGTTTAATAAGATTCCACACTTCACTGCTGAGAGTTGAGATCTGCAAATGTAATCTAGACTACTGAGTGAACTTGCATTACTCCCGTAATTGGGTAAGGATGAGGCCAAATTCAGGCATGAATCGTTTTACCTGAGTGCTGTACATGTAGCCGTTTAACTCGTGTTTCGGGAATAACATTAAATTAATCATGGAATGGTTTCACCTACCTATGGAATGGTTCTACCTATTGTACTCGTGTTTCTGCATATGACGATGCTAAATTTTTGTGCTAACCTACTGCTTGTGCTCTGTTTTACGATAAGGGTTGGAAACATGGAATACGTGTATGAATAGGATAATCATTTGCTTTAAATGGAACTTGTATGACACGATTGTGTAAGCCATTGCAGTTGGGAACATCGCAGGATGCGATATAAATAGAAATCTGATCCCAGAAAATTTCTTTAGAGTTACCATTGAATTATCCTCAGTTAGTAAATATCTTGGTTATTCCCGCCTCTAGGTTCGAGAATCAGCCAAGGGAAATATAATACTAACTATGGCATTGAAAGCCTTTACTCAAGTTTGTTCTCATGAAAAACATGCACAACATCACTATTTTAATGCTTGAAAGTTCTTCATCTGATAACTGGGCAGATAGTGAAATTATTAACATATCTAATGCTTCAGGAATTGTCATCTAGACAGTTTGGCAGATGAATTATTGACCCCAAATATGAGGTTTCAATGACTTCAGTAAAATTATGTTTAAAGTTAGTGAGCTCACTTGCCACCGGACTTGCGTTGATACCATAATTTATTGGACACTAGCAAAGATGAAATTGATGTTTCTTATGAAAGGCATCTTGAAGATACTTCGGAATATTTAACTACTGAGAAAAGAACTTCTAAGTTCTTTTCTATTAGTCATTACGAATTACTTCCATAATTTTTGTGAAAGGTTAACTTTTCACAGCAGAAAGGCATGAGTTACTAAGCCGAAGTTTAAAACTTACTCAATTGAAACGTTTAAAACGAGGTAAAAATTATGCACCACGCAGGAAAAATAAAGTATAACTATAAGAAATATTCTCTTCCCTCGATAATGGACATCGTATACTTTCATACACTAATATTAACGAGTTTAAAGTGAGTACCCAAAAATATCTTTAGCGCGAACATTTTTAGCAATGAAAGGCTAAAGAGTACGGAATATTTTGGTCGTCAGTCGGTAAACTGGTGGCGGCTTGTCACGCAAAATTTACTCCAAGCCTACTTACACAGGGAGTTAGCTAAATTTTCCAGTTACATCCCTTATCCCATGAACAAACGAAAAGTTGAAAATCGCTCTTTCTTCCAGCAGCGTCTATTTGTAATCAGGAGAATTAGAAAGATGAGTTAAATAAAGTCAATCAATCACTGGAGTGGCACAATTTCCTGGTCAAATTTTGAAAATCATATGATGCGAGCACTTCTCGATCGTCGCTAAAAATGCAATGAAGGTCACCAAAATTCTTGTTTGCATCAATATATAACCATGCCATACGCCAAACATTCGTAAGAAAACGTCCAAGTTTTTAAGCAACTGGATACTAAATTAGCTTATAAATCAATCAATATGATCAGGAGTAAACTAAACTAAGTCGAAAATAAAAGAGCTGTTTCAGAAGAAGCGATTTCATCACTAAATTAAATAGTAACGATTGCTTAGTCTGTTATTTTGTCGAAACGGATAGAACGGTGGTGTATGAACTGTGGACGAGCACTCATAAATTGTGCTAAAGAAACATAGGCTATCTTTTATTTAGTAGCACTCATAAGTAGAAAAAATTCACCCCTAGCAATATTGGGTTATTTCTCAGAAAATCTTCTACCCTAATAATACCAGTTGTGTGTTTGTATATATATTTGTTTGGTGTCCGCTTCTTAAGAAACGTAAGATGTCTGAGTTGGCGGTATCATGGATACCGAATTCCTCAGTGTATTGAAAGATGGCCTTACGTGCATTGATATGTTTGACATTTTATCGGGATAGATTCGGGTAGGGCATGATAGGTTAGGACTGGTGAGTAATGTTGACGGAATTTTTTCACGCGTCCACTTAGCTTAACGATGACATAGTCAGTGGAATTTCCACGGGTCCTGCAACAACCTAATAATACCCATCGCTTATTTGTTTGGAGTCCGCTCCTTCCATTTCTCTGTCACGCTCATAAGGATAGTTATAATGACCGTATCTGTGATTTGATTTCACCAGTACACAAGTACGAACGAGAATATTTTTACCACGGGTACTGTTAGGATGGATATATTTGTTTGTCATCCACATCTGGAAAATTTCTTCAAGAAAGGTATGGAATCCCGTCATTTTTGGCGGGCCGTGCGCACTAGTCAATAAATATCCTTCAAGGAAAATTCGAACCTTTTTCGACGGACAAGAACCCAACAAAATTTTTTGCATAGTAACATGCCAGTGAATTCTTCTTTTGATCGAAGAACGGTCATGATGTAACGTGTGCAGTGTTGTAGACTAACGCGGACAAAATTATTTTTCTTTTATCTGTACTATTTTATCTGTATTTTTGTCTGTACGCGCTAGTAAAAAATAATGGGATTCTACATTTTCGTAATAATTTCCTTCCAGGTCTGAATGACAAAGACATCCATCGTAATAACACCCGCGAAAAAATATTTTTATACATGTGCACTGGTGTAACTCTTATCACAGTTACGGTAATTAAGCATCCTCATGAGCGTCACAGAGAGACGGAAGAAGTGGACCCCAAACAAATAAACTCACCAAGGGTATTATAAGGTAAGATTGTAGATATAGTATAGTGTAATATGCAATACCCCGCCGAACTCAGAATCCACGATACGGACTCGAGTATAAAAGGCCCTGGATCTCTCTTGTTTTTTTAAAGTGACTTATTATATTGCAGTTTTACGGCGAAAATGGGTGCGTTAATTTTCAGGTGAACTGAAACCAAGACCGCCAGTGCTAATTTCTTCCCATCTATTCTTAAGGGTGTGACACGAAACATCTATATATCGATACGCTTAAAACTAAGTTCGTGTGTAACACTCCTCATAATTATGGAGGCGCCGCGACTCGCGGTAACGTGTATACGAAGATACTATATTTAAGGGGTCCCCTTAAATATAGTATCTTCGTAGACACGTTACGTAGGATCTTCGTAGACACGTAGTATCTTTGAAGACACGTAGTATCTTCGTAGACACGTTTTATTAAGCTAATCACGCTGCTTTCGCCCGTCACAATAGAGTGGAGGCGAGAATTAGCCAAAGAGAAACAAAGTAGATTTCACGATAGACTAAGAACGGAAGAAAGGCAATTTATTCGAGATATGAACAGGAACTTTATGTTAGGATATGTTAGGTTAGAATAGGTTAGGTCATGTTGCTGAAAAATTTTCACGGGTCCACGGTTTTTTTATGTTTGACATATTATCAGGATAGCTTCGTTTAGGTTAGCATAGGTTTGTATAGGTTAGGATGGGTTAGGCTATAATAAGTTATGTTGAAATTTCTTAGGTAATCTTGACCGAATTCTTTTCACGGGTCCACCTAGCCTACTGCCGAGGCCGCATTACGTTTTTTCGGTCGTCAAATGAATCACGGACACCCGTAATGTCAAACGGCGGTTAAGCAAGTCAGGCCACATTGTGACTGTGTGTGGCTTTGACTCAGTTCTGTGATGAGCGTCCGACGTTTATCGAATGTAAACAAACTGGAGTAAGTATACCATATAATCATTCATGTAAAACATGTTGACATTGTTGGAAATAAATGTTAAGTTAGATTGAAAACAGGCGACTTTCTTTTTTACTAAACTGCAAGACCTAGCACTGATTTTCATTGCTTTACATTTTGATACCACCACGAAAACAGCAGAAAACCATATCTCATACATATTTCAAGCCAAAAATGGCCACAATCATCAGTTAAAGTCAACATAACAGCTGCGAAACTTGTCAACACTGTCCGCCATCTTTGTTCTTCGTAGTTCATTTGGTGACTGAAAACCTCTGACGACCTTTCACGAAATGACGAGCATTCATTCATCAAATGATGAGCGAACGGGCCTTCCAGAGTTTATTTGACGTACGGAGTTCATTTGACGAACGAACGTTAGGCTAGTGTGGCCCCGGCATAACGATGGCATTGTCCGTGGAATTCGTGGCATTAGTTAAGTTAGGTTAGGATAGAATAGGTTAGGTTAGAATTGGTTAGGATAGGTTAGGATAGGTTAGGATAGGTGCTAGCATAGGTTAGGTAATATTGACAGAATTTTTACACGGGTCCACGATTTTTTATGTATGACGTGCAATCAGGATATGTTCGGTTAGTATAGGTTAGTACAAGATAGGTTAGAATATATTAGGTTAGGATAAATTAGGTTAGAATATGTTACAGTATACAATGACCTAATTTTTTCACAAGCCCACCTAGCTTTAACGATGGCCTTGTCCGTGGAATTTTCACGTGCCCTGCTAGTATAAATAAATATATAAACACATGACGGTCATTCTTAGTAGTAGAAGAAACGTGCATGAACTATAAGAGGATTTGAAAATAAACATTTGCGTCAGACAACGGGGGAAGCCAATTCAGTCAAAAGCTATGGCTGAATCAGTTTTGCTTTGTTCGTCCTACGAAAAGAAATTCCCAAAATGCAGGAGACACTTGATGAGCGTATCTGGGATACTGGAATCACTACTTAACAGACATATGTAGGCAATATAAAAAATCAGTGGCATTTTAAAGCCAAATGCACACAAGCGACCTAAGTGGCATAGTAACAACACAAGTTGCTGCGCCGACAAAACGGGGTAGCGGCGATTGTAAGAAATACTGTACATAGGTCACTGCTGATTTCCATCGGCCGAATCGCCCTATTAAACCTCATGTTAAGTCATCCATAGAGGTAAGAAAACCTTTAAATGAATGTGATACGCTGTTCATTTACTACTAATAATGACCGAGGTGTATTGAAAAAACAGTGGGGGTAAAAATGACGCAATGCTGGTAATTATTTTAGTGTTGAAAATGCCTAATAATAATAGTAATAAATGAACGGCAAAAGACGTCTTCATATAAAGGTCCATCGGAGACTTCTTGGGTAAGTAGGAAGTCGGAAGTTGGTGCACCCGACGGCCACCCACATCAATTTTGACAATAACCGTGACCTGTTGAGATAAATTAGATGGCACGTAAGTAACTTGACGGTGGTAGGATTGAGAGCTGCCGAGAAGAGATTAGAGATTCTGAGTTAACAGATAAGGCAATGCATCCTACACCTGGAATGTGTTCTAGATATTTGAATTTACGTTCTAAGTCACGGCTTTAATTTTAGAGTACGGCTCGACAACGGGAAACTACAGCCATAAGAAGGCCAGTGAGGAACGTTCGAGACCAATGCACCTACTTATCTCCAAACCTACCCTTGCTAAAGGATCCCTTTAAGTCGACGTGACGATGGTGTAGAAAAGAAGGTCGACGACAGGCCGCCCGGCCGCTGGAGCGCTGGACTGCGGCAGGTGGCACTGGCTCCCCATCAGGGTTGATTCCGTAGTACAGGAGATGAGAAGTAGCCGGGTGCGGAGCAGTCGCCGAGCTGAACGAGACCGCAGTGGCGTCCGTCATCATAGTAGTAGAGACCCAAATGCATGATAGAGTCAGTTTAACATGTAAGGAGAGTATGAACCATATGATTGGAAAAGGGCGTGTAAGTTGGCAAAAAGAGGTGGTAGAGTTGGTCTCATTATAAAGAATGCTCTAAATTTGAAAATAGAAGAAATTCCTGTTGGAAATGAACCTGAGGGTGAAGATTTGTTAGTAATAAAGTGTGAAAGAATACTTGCCTGAGAATGTGTTATTATGATTGTATGCTATATGACAACTGATGGGATTTTAGCTCATCAAGAGAATGTAAAAAGTATGAAATATTAACAAGAATTATGCGAGAACATTGCAGATGCCCTCTGATTGTGATGGGGGACATGAATGGCCATGTTGGTATACTTGGTAAGCCTGTGAATGCAAATGGACAAAAATTGATTGATTTCTGGGATGAAAAGGAACTTGAAAACCTGAACGTCAAAATGGGAAATGGCTTGCATACATGGCAAAGCAGGGAATGTGAAACTGCAATTGACTATATGATAGTGAATAGTAGAGCAGGAATATGTGTCAAAGAAATGTTTGTAGATGAAGATGATTTTGATATTGACAGTGACCATAAAATGCTCGTGCTTGAATATAATTGGGGTTGAGAGGAGTCAATGCAGAAGGTCAGCAGTGTAAAAGAAAATTTGTGCACAAAAATGGCAAACTGGGAATAATTTAGGAATGAATGGAGTAGACGTAACTGGAACAGATGTGGAAATGTAAATGACCTAAATGGTGAGATTGCAAGAACCTTGTATGATGCGGTAGTGCAAAAGATTGGTAGAATGAAATACAGGAAAAGTACAGGGAATGCTAGGTGGTTTACAAGTGAGATAAAGGAAGAACGAATGAGAAGTAAGACTTTAAATAAGAAACAACGCAATATGAGGAAAATGTGTGAAAGATGCAGAACTACTGAGGATGAATGGCAGAGTGCATGGAATGAGTAAAAGGACCAGCAGAAGAAAGTAAAGAGAATGATTAATGAGGCTAGAGTTAAAGAGGAGAGACATCAAGTTTAAAATCTAAGAAACAAATGTCCGGATGGAAAAAATATTGGTATAAGTTTATACAAGGTAAAGATAGAAGTAGTGAGGTTCAAGTCGACGAATTAGTAGTCAATGGTTGCAGTGTGCGAGGTAGGGTGCAAATGGTGAAATCAGTTGAAGAATTCTGGGAGGACATTGGTGGCATGAATGAGCAGGTAACAGATAATGAACCCGTAAATTTTCTGATTGATGAACATGAGCTGCAAATGGAAGACGAAATCACTTGTGAAGAGATTGTAAGTTTTTTGAAGAAAGTGAAAAATGGAAAGGCATGTGGCCCTGATAGGATCCCATATGAGTTCTATAAATGTGGAGGAGAGAATGTATTCAATATGTTGAAGTGTTTATTTGATGAGATATGGAAGAGTGAGAGAGTACCGGATGACTGGAACAAGTGTAATGTAGTTCTGTTGCATAAGGGTGGGCATAAGAGTATGAAAGAACTTGAAAATTACAGACCAATTGCCCTGGCTGACACTGTATGTAAGATATTTTGTGGTGTTTTGAATAATAAAATGAAACATTTAGTAGAAGAACTAGGAGTCCTAGGTGAAGAACAGAATTGGTTTAAGCAATATAGACGTGGCGAGGATAGTCTGTTTGTAGTGAGTGAAATAATTGAGCGAATGAGGAAGGATGATAAGAAGCTATATTTAGCGTTCCTGGATATTGAGAAAGCGTATTACAGAGTGGATCGGGTTAGGCTGTTTGAAATTTTGAGAAAAGTTGGATTTAGCAGAAAATAGTGAACATTGTACAAATACTTTATGATAACACAAGTGCTATCTACAAGTTAGGAAATTTGGAAACAGGGCAAGTGAGGAGTGTTAGAGGAGTGAGACAGGGCTGTACTCTGTTTCCCCTGTTGTTTGGATTGTACTCAGAAGAATAAGCATTTGACTGAGAATGAGTGGCTTAGGACTAAAAGTTGGTAATGAGAGACTGAGTTGTTTGTTGTATGCTGATGGTGTGGTTGTGGTTAGTGAATGTGGACATGAACTACAAAGGATGCTTGATATTGTGAATGGATTTAGTACAGATTTCAAGATGAACTATGGTGCCGATATAAGTAAGGTTATTGTTATAAATAGTAATGAGACTGATAGAGACAGACTGTGGATTATTTGAGAAATCAGAATAGGTAGAACAAAAGATTACAAATATCTAGGTTGTATGATAAGTGAAGATGGATGCACTAGAACTAATGGTGAGAAAGTGGCAAAAGCAATGCAGTGGAGTGGACGGTTAAGTAGTGTGGCCAGATACAGAGCAAACAAGTATGAATGTGTGAGTGGAATGTAGAAGTATGTTGCTGTACCTAATGTCATGTATGAAGTGAGTGCTCTTGCTTGAAATAGAAGTGACCTTGAAAAGCTGGATGTGATACAAAATAAGGTAGGACTTTTAGCATTGGGTTCTCCAAAATGGATAGCACCACAGGAGCCATTAGAGGTGACCTAGGGTGGAGCCTATTTTCAGAAAGAATGTGAAAGCTGTGCTGAATTACAAGGTAAGGATTGAGAGAATGCAGAATAGCAGGTGGGTAAAGCAAATTGTTGAATAGAATCTGAGTGTAAGCTATAGTGAGAAAATATGTTGGGGCATGCAAGGAAACTAAGTATGCAAAAGATTATTCATGATAAAATTGGGAGACCTGTGGATGACTGGAGTTTAATAAATGTTGGAGATGAGGGGCCTGAGTGGGACTGCGAGAGGTGGAAAAAAGAGATTGAGAGGCAAACAAAGGAGTATGGATTGAATAAGTGGAAGCTTAGCATGACTCGAAAGACTACACTTAAATGGTATATGCAAAAGAAAGTACCTAAGTGTGAGATGTTCTGTGATGGTAGTTTTGGAAGTCAACTCTTGTTTGCTGTGAGGTGTAAGTCACTGAGCGTGAATAGGCGTACTTGGAGGTGGAATGAGAATAATTATAGACTATGTTAGCAGTGTGATAGGAGAGTGGAGGAAACAATTGAGCATTTTGTGCTGGAGTGTAGTAAGTATGATCAAGAGAGAGAGAGAGTTTCATGAATGTGGTTTTTGAGCAGTATGGAGAGAATGAGTGGTATGCCAGATATGCTGAAGATGATTGTGGTATGCGCTGTATTGTTGGACTAGATCAGGAGTGTAATTTGAGTATCATTGAAGACATGAAAGTTTTTCTTGTATGTGCCTTGAGTAAAAGATGGTGACTGGAATGAGCCAGTCATGTAGAGTGGGCTGTAATGGCCCACCATGCACAGAGACGGTGTCTTGACGTACTGGTTATCCCAGTGATGCCGTCTTATGGCAGTCTGTGACAAGGATTGGTGGATCCTGAGTAGTTTAGTGAACAAGTTTGGTACACAGGCGCTGAATTTTTTTGTGTAAGTATTGAGGAAGGAATTGCAGGCAGTTACAAAGGCTCCGACACTGTCGGCCCTCAATTTCAAGTTCAAGTTCAAGATCACACCTCAGCCGTCAGGCACTTGCCCTCTCCACGACGTCAAGCATAGGGAATCGCAGTATACAGGTCACGAGCGTTATTAGCGACAAACGCACATCCTGAAGGTTGTTTTCGTAGAATAAATAAATAACTAAAGCCGAATAAGAAGGTGGTGCTCCGTAGGAGAGCGTCTGCAAGTTTTTAATGCGGTGGATGTTGGAGCGTGTCTAAGGTTTCCAGACAGAACATTGTGGGAATGGTTTCGAGGCGTTCGTTCTTATAAAGAGTCTTAATCGGTTGGTAAATAAGGGCACACTGTTCTGAACGTTCTCGAATGAAAAACTTTAAATGTTACGAACTAGTTTCTTAAACTTAAGATGCCCTAATACTAAATCCCCGATTATGAAAATGGATTTCTTTAACAACGTGTGTTTTTTTCCATGTTTTGTGTCACGCTCTTGAGAATAGATAGGAAGAAATTAGCACTGGTGGTCTTGGTTTCAGTTCACCTATAAATTAATATCACTCATTTTCGCTGTACAAGTGCTATACAGTATAAGAAATCATTTTCGAACAAATTAGAGAGACACAGAGCCTTTTACACTCTAGTCCGTATCGTGGATACAGAGTTCGGCTGGGAATCGCATATTACATTATAAATGGTGTTTTTTAAGACGGGACCCGAAAAAATCTTTGATAACTTTTGATACAATGAACGGATTTTTGAAAGACAAATAATAGTAGAATCCTTAGATTTATACCGTTTTATTTAGTGTCTACGTATCTACGATACAACAGTCGAAATAAGAACCAGAAGAAAATGTAAAATTCATCCTGTTTTGAAACTGCCGCCAAGATGACGATATGGACATAGGAACAATTACATAGCTTCTACAAGCACTGCATACTTTTCTAATGGAAGAAGCCTTGTCCTAGCCCAGCGAAGTTCAGATCTGACTCAACTCATCCTCTCAGAAATTGATCGGTCCCGCCCTCACCAGTATAGTGCAATGAGAAGCATGCGAACACGCGCCCAATATTGCTTGCAGTCGAGTGGACGCCACATGAAGAATGGTATCTTAAAAAAATTAATGCTAATAAAAGACATAAATATCAAGATTCTACAACCGTTATGTTTTCAAAAATCCGTTCATTTTATCACGATTTATTGAAATTTTTTTGGATTCCGTATTAAAAAAAAAACCTTAACAGACAAGCTCGTAGTTGCAGTCAAGGAAAGCATATTTTGTTTTATTTATCTTTTATTTTGTTATTCTGAATTTCTGAATGTAGGACAATGGCTTTTAACCTATGTGCAATCGAACCCCAGGGGTTTGATGAGTCAGTTTCAGGGGTTCGGCATGGTACAGTTTGTGCACTAATACAGTATATTGTTATAGACATATGTTTTGAATTGGAATAAAAAACAGGCAAATTTTATTTTTACAACTACGAAGGGTTCAATGAATGCATGTATGAAACTGTTGTGGTGCAATACCTCCAACAAGGTTAAAAACCACTGATTCTAGGATATGACACGAAAGGCTATAACTACTTCTATTACGGCTCAAAAAAATACTGTATTCTGAGTGTTTATTACTGTTTCCAGAAAAATAGGTTACTTTTGAAATAAACTTCAGCATGGAAACTCCACACGAACGAAAATTTGTTCAAGAAGGTATTGAATGCCGCAATTTTTGACGGGCCGTTTACACTAGTTGTGTATATTTATGAATACGCATATATATACATATATATATAATATATATATATATATATATATATATATACAAATATATATATATGTATGTATGTATGTGTGCAAGGTGTTGCAGAACAAGCGGTACAGAATTACACACTAAGAAGAAAATGACCAAATAAACACTTATCTTTTAAGAAAATTCCGGAAAAAAATGTGGGTTGTGAGATATTTGCTGTTTATTGTTTTAAAGGATGAAATTCAATTACACCATTACTCGCAATATATATTTTGAATTTAAGTTACAAACGCTTCTATTCTATGAGAGTTTACAATTATAGAATTAATTTTTAGTGATTTTAGTAAGAAAGTTTTTGCAAGAACACATGAAGAGCCCTGTTTATGCCACACCCAATGAATGTGAGGAAGATCTCGTGACCAGAATTGCAGTGGCTGCTGACAAAATTTCTGAAATGCCAGACGTGTTTCCTAATATCCGGCAATCGTTAACGTTCAGGTTTAAAAAGTGCAGTGATGTAAGTGGAAAACATTTGAAAAATTTTTATAAAATCAATTAAAAATTAATGTTGTGAGTAATTGTGTCATTGAATTTCATCCCTTAAAACAATAAACAGTTAATATCTCATAAACTTAATTTTTTTCGGAAAATTTCATAGAAGAAAAAGTGTTTGTGTCCATTTTCTACTTGGTGTGAAATTTTTTACCACTTGATCTGAAACACCCTGTATATGTGTCAGTAAGAATAACTTTTGCGGGCGGAAAATTAGTCGAGACCTCATACGCTGTTCATACCCAAGCTTAATACGCTCTACACAGCTCAGAAGAGTAGTTTCGTTTACATAAATCAGTCGTTCAGGAAAAAGTTGCAATCACAGGTAAACTGCACCGCACACGTGAGATAGGTGTGCATTATCTTAACAGTGTGTTTGACCGTTCATACAATGTTGTTAATTCCAACTTACAACGAGCGCGGCTTGGGTTCATCGGCCTTATGATCCATGCCTTTCTCTGGTATGCGTCATCGAAATATTCATGCATAGAAAATTCATAAGGCTGTGATGCATGTGTCATAGATCTGTTCATTGCACACCTTCGGTAGTCGGAGAAATCTTCATAAAGTAACGGTTTTTATATAATTCCCTACGTAATTAAATAATTTACGTGTTGTACCACACATTTTTCGGTTTCGTCATTTATGAAGGAACATCTACGCTTGATACCAAATCTTTGTAAAACGCCCAGTGTCTCCTAGAATATGTAAGTAAATTAATTTATCCATTTTTTCAAAATTTTGGGATCAGCAAAGACAAATTTAATTTTTTGACCCAAGCTTTCGGCTAGATTAGCTCTAGCCGTCATCAGGGGAACGATGTATTTTTAAACAAAACCTCTTATGGTATCTGCGGGTATCTAGTATACAAAACATTTTTTTAAATTTTCACATGCAAGCCGAAAATCATTGATCAAGGGCGACTGATGAGCAAAGGAAGAAACTGCGGGGGGACATCAAGATGACGATTAATTTTGTTAGGTTCCTAAACACTGTACATTGCTTCGACAATTTTTCGAGCGTATTAATTTTTAACATTTTATAATATACATACATTTTCGAAGCAATGATCGAAGCAGTGTACAGTGATTAGGAACCTAACAAAATTAATCGTCATCTTGATGTCCCCCCGCAGTTTCTTCCTATGCTCATCAGTCGCCCTTGATCAATGATTTTCGGCTTGCATGTAAAAATTAAAAAAAATGTTTTGTATACTAGATACCCGCAGGTAGCATAAGAGGTTTTGTTTAAAAATACATCGTTCCCCTGTTGACGGCTAGAGCTAATCTAGCCGAAAGCTTGGGTCAAAAAATTAAATTTGTCTTTGCTGATCCCAAAATTTTGAAAAAATGGAAACTTCACTACCAAGACGTCTTTTATTTTAACAATTGAGAAAATTAATTCATATACTTTATGAGCGTGATTTTTCTTATCTTATTTCAGTGAGCATTTCACTGAACACCTTAAGTTAGTAGAGAATTTATGCACTCAGTATGTGGCTCAACCATTGATATTGGGTACGCAGGTTTCATTCAAATGTTTCATTACTGCAGTGATGAGGAGTTCATCTGACAGTACTGTGTAACCTGGATCGAAAACCAAGGGAAGTATAACAGCAAGATAAAATTTTGAGTTGATGTTACTTTGTAATTTGGATACCATCATTCATCGTAAGTAAGTTCATTTGCATTGGATTGATACACAGTCTTTGCTTGCTTGGTTGGTCTGCCTCTCTTTCATATTCTTAAAGGATACTTAATGACCATGTCTGTGATACGAGTTTCACCAGTCCACAGGAACAAAAATATTTTAATCGCGGGTGGTATAAGGATGGATATATTTGTTTGTCATCCGCATATGAACGATTTGTCTCCAGAAAATATCGAATCCCGACATTTTTGGCGGGTCGTGTACACTAGAAAATTAAAAATATTTTTATACTATCCTCTGTTTTGAATTCTGCCTTCATAAAATTCATGGACTATTTAGAGTTGAGACTAACAAAAAGTAGATCTATATAATGAGGAATACGATGGCTTCCGCAGCCGACCCCATGAAATCAATGCATCTGAGTTCATTTTAATGCATAGTAGTCCTTTGGCCTGTCAGATGGAAAATTAAAAGCGGATTTCTCACTCATGAATGCAGTTTGCGGCAGGTGTTCTCAGAAAAAGACATTTTGGAGCTATCGATTCGGGGATCGCAACTGTTTTTAAGGGCTTTATTTCCCTTGAATATGGATATTTTTGAAAAAAAAGATTATATCATTCTCCTAAAAATTTTCGGGTGCAACATTTTGTTTTATTAAATAGCACAGAGTTGATTAAGACTTCAAGAATTGAGGTGAGATTTTGTAATAAGTGTTTCTGGTACGATTAGGTTCGTACCTTGTACATTAGTGACTACCATTCAAAAAGTCTAGAGTGTGAATGTGAGCGTATAAGTCTGCTTCACGAATTCAAACAGGCCATGACCTAGAGTGAGAAATTCTAGTCGATGCCTACCAATAGCGTTGCACTGACGTCATCACTCAACTTTCAGAAATAGCCCATCAAAGATAGTAAAGCCTGGAATAAGTTCTTGGATTAAACTGAACACTCACGAAAAATTCCTGCTCAAAATCGCTCGGGGGTCCAAAAGCGTCCCCTTCGTGGCCTAGAAGTGCATGTCTCCGGCAGGCAGCGAGCTGGGCGCAAGAAACTCTCGATGTCATGGCGGACTGAGCCTTCGCTAATATCGGTTCATGAATATAATTTTTTTAATGAAGATCTTTGAACTTAGACCTTTTTAGGTTTACAATTATTTTTATTTTTTTATTTTTAGAAGGAATTTCAAACTTCAAATATATTATACAGTTCTACTAATTGATTATTGCGTAAAAAAAAGTAAAATTTTGAGTGAAAATGATTCTAGTGAAGTTTTATTTGTCTTCGTGCGTGTGTGTTCGAGGGTAAATCACGCGTAAAAAGTTCACCTGAATTAGAAAAAAAATATTAATTTTTCGGGGATTCATAATTAAAAACTGAAAGCACTTTTGTTCGATTTTGTATCTTCTGTAAAATTTTTCGAACAAAGCGAATAAATATCAACAGGCCAAGTTTCACACTTGTTTACCTTGTTCAAATGACCGATTTTCAAATGAAAGATTACTTCAGGTCTACCTAGAGTTACTGAGCTGCTGGTAGGAATGTATTACCACGAGTTGAATGTTTTCCGGGTTTCCCTTGACCACCTAATGTATAGTGTTGTCTAGGTTTGAGTTTACTGTGCTTTACCATTTGGTAAGTGCGGAAAACTTGAAATGTTACCATCACGTCAGTGGGGTATAAACCTACCGGACATTTTTGTCCCTCAATGCGATAGACGATTTACGGGGCTTAATAATTTTCTTCATGCTTTTAAACATTGGTGATGAATGCAGCGGGAACAGAGTAAAGCGTTAATTTTCATTTGAGTATTGCATATTTCGAATCCTAGGTTGAAATATTAATAGTTCAAGTATAGATGGTGTTGGCGATGATGCAACGGTTACGATGGTCTTCATGGCTTTAGTCAGGATACGAGGAAGGCTTTGCAGTTTCAAAGAATTGATATGGAGTTTAGGAATAAATCGATATTTTTGCTACACTAGAGTGTATGTTCGAAGACAGGCTGCTGTCACACTGTGCTGTTGACGTCAAATGTCGACGTTTTGACGTCCATGCGCTCCTCCACCCATATGGACTAACATCAGCCGACGCATGAGTCTACTTTCTGCAGTTGAGCTGTGAGTTGTTTACTTACTTTGTGCTGTGATTTCATGTCGCATGTGTGTTATTGTGTGACGCCTGAGTGACATAATACAAGACATGCGTGTAAATATCGTGCCACGCTTGCGTCCTGTTATCGAAGTGGTTCTAGTACTTTATAATAAAAGCATGTACTGCTCTCTTTATTATACTTCCGGGGCATTTGATGAAGCAGAGGGGATTGAATCAGTTCTCGGGCTGGATAAGCTCGTGTGCCGCTTTCCCGTCAGGAGGCAGATGATAGGCAATCAGCAATGCAACTACTAAATGTCAAAGTTAATCAGATTTATCTCATGCTACGGAAATGGGCGGCTCCATGGGCAAGGGAGATAATGCTACAGGATATTTCAGCTAGAGATAGCATTTCAGGTCTTCTGTCTTTCGCTTCTACTTCAATTCTTTCAGTTTTCATACTTTATTCACCATCTTTTCTTTTCATTTCATTCTTCTTCTTTTGTAACTTGCTTTCTCCCCGTTTTCCGCTGTCCGTTTTAAATCGTCCCTTCTTTTCGATCTCTTGAGGTCGCCTTAGTTGTGGAGAGGGAATCTTAAACTGACTAACATAAGAATAATAGAAATATAATGTGTAGTAATGATAGTTTGTGCTCTTCTCTACCAACACAAGAAAATTATATCTCTGATGATAATTCCGCGAAACATTTCAAAATTAATCAGTCAACGCTTACATTTGAAGGACCTCTATTCACCGCTTATAGAATCATGCTCGCATTTTTTGCAGTCAATGATTTAATCTCGACTTTTGAGCTAAGGGTCCATATAGCACCACCACGTTATTTTCCTAAATCATTGACGGTATTCTGCCAGCTTGCTAAATTCACATAGGGATTCTATTCAGTTAAAATGATTTTTTATTCATCTTAATTAATTCGATGCTGAAATTATAAATCGTTGGACAGCCTCGAGCGGCCGAAACAGAACTATTCTTCAGCCGGAATTTCAGTGAACTTTCGATTGTTTAGGGACTAAAGTAATCGCTGAACTTCCAAAATTTTGTGTTCTGGGATTTATGAAAGGAATAGGCAAACTTTCTGTATAAAAGTGCCTTCATTTTTGTGAATTTTTAAGCGATCGTTGTTGGAAGAATTAAATTTCAACAAAAAACTGAGGATGTTGGTATGCCTTATTATCTTACTGATGCTTGTTGAGTATGAGAGTGAATGTGTCGATAAATATTTGTGTTTCAAAGAGTTATGACATCACTTTTGTGTAGTTTACAGTAACAATTTTCTTCTTTAAAAGATTAAATATTGATTCAACATGAAATGTAGCAGTATGACTTTATGTTTAGAATTAAGTTTACTTTTGGGAATCAAAAAACTCATCTAGTCAGTAGAAATAACTAACATCGAACTAATGTTGAACTTCACAACTCCGAATAATCATCCATCTATCAATAATTTTACATAATTTTTCATTAAGTTGTTAAGAAGTATTGTTTTCGCATTGGAGGATCTGACACAACCGGACGGCCGTAACTTCCGAACTTGATGGAATTTAAATTGAATTGCGAGAACTTTTCAGTGCATGTGCTAGATGTCGGGCTGGAAGGAAAATATAAAACACGATGGATGAATAAATGTACGCGCATTTGAAAAAAATAGTTTGAGAGTGTATTATGGGATTTAAAATTTATTCTTGAAATGTTGATGCTTCAAGGCATCAACATTCAACTCAGGCTTCTCTGTAAAATAGCGTTGCACTCTCGGGCAACAATATCAGCCAATTACTTCAGTGAAGATAGAAAACTTCTCCTCCGTCTTCGTCAGCAAGCTCTTAATGGTTCAGCTCTAAAGCGAGGTCAATTAATCGAGAGCCACAAATATCTCGATGGCCTAAACGATGTTAGTCCAGAACGGCTTCTGGCATTGAGGGCGACGTCAGAACTAGAAACTACTGCAGAAAACGAGCAAGAGAATTTTCAGGACGGCTCAGAACCAAAGATGAGAACCAAAGTTGAGAACCAAAGCTAAGAACCAAAGTTGAGAACCAAAGCTGGGAATCAAAGCTGGGAATCAAAGCTGAGAACCAAAGTAGAGAAGCAAAGCTTCAGAACCAAAGCTGAGTAACTGTTGTATCATGTCTCCATTGTTCTCGAATTTATTTCTTATCGAGATTCATATCTTATCGCATGGAGCTCGCTTATTTTAGTAAACATTTTTGGAGCAAAATTCATCAGTTGCGGATAATTTCCTAATGCATTATTGTAAGTTTCACTGAAGTGAAACTTTTCATACCTTAAATGCTCCATTTTCGAGTAGGTTTCGACAGCTTAATTAATATTTTCCTAGTTATTCCCGCTCCATAAATACTTTGAGATATTAAAACTTAGCATACCGGAATATTTAATCCTTGATGATTGAGACTGTCTTGAGTTCACTGAAAAGAAAATTAAATTTTTTCCTGAAATTTATTCTATATCAATTAGATATCATTTAAATTATGAGACGCTAATAAAATCGTAAGAAAATATGACATCTGATTTACCTTGAGTACCTTGAGTTCCACAGTGATTTGCTATGAACACTGTTTGCGTAAAAAGGCATCTGTTTCGTTTGTGGAAGGAACAAAAAGACCCACTACGTAAGCTGCTGCACCATCGAAATAAAGGAAAATCATGACTCTTGCGAACGCGTTGTACACCCAGAAGCACATATATACTTCACGAAAGAGAAGTAGTGAAGAAAAGATTTGTAACATTCCTAATTATGCGGTAGTAGTAAAATCACCTAAGCTTAAAGTAACAGGCGTAACTACTGGCGGCTAGCAGTTTGGGTTGGCACCAGAAGTGTAAATGCAAGAAGGTGCGCGAGTACTAAAAGCATCGATGTTATCCCATCTTCCCTCGTCCTATGTCGCCAAATTAGCCCCCTCTCCCCTCCCTCCACACGCACACGCTTCAAGAGAAACACAGACGTCATCCATATCGCATGAGAAGCGCTTCAATTCCCAAATATTATTCACAAGAAACGATGTCGACAATCCCTTTTGCACACCGACAGGGCTGAACATGACACCGTAATTGTTACCTCAGAAGTGCCTCCAGGCGTCGCCGACAGAATTTCCAAATCTTAGACTGGATCGTCGTAGTGGACAGCTGGCAACGTAAATTACGTGTGCAAAACGCAACGTAACGAACAACGGTTTTTCGGCTTAATTCTTGTGCATACTGCGGAAAACTTACCCTGCTATTTGGAAGAACTCATGCTGTTATTTGGAAGAACTCATGCTGTTATTTATATGAACTTATTCTGTTATTTGGAAGAACGTATGCGTTCATCCGGAAGAACTTACGCTGCTATTTGGAATAACTTATGCTGTTATTTGGAAGAAATTACGCTACTCACTGTTTTCCATGACGACTTACAGCGACTTACTTACTTGTTTATCATCCATCCTACTCATTAATAAACTCGGCAGGCCTTGTACGTTCACAAAGCCTTGTACGTATTCTCTGCTTCATACTTTCCTAAGAACAATGCTGACATTGTACAGTTCCTTATCCCCACAGTAACGAGCGAAAAGCCAAATCCAGGAAATATTATTTTAGAGAAACTTTGTTTATCTCACATCGACCCAAAACGTTCGTCAATTTCAGGTGCCTCACCGCGGAATAAACTCCCACATGTCTGCTCATGCATCAAGCAATCAAAGAATTCCAGACTAAATAGTGTCTTTTTACGTTTGAACAATAACTGTATGCTGGAGAATATACTGAAGAAGCAAGTGCAAAATACTTCAACTCACTGATTATTTTACTGCTCAATTTTTTATTCAGAGTTATGTCAGCATGCGTGCGTGATTTAATCCCTCATATGCTACTTATTGTTATGCACGTACGCACAACAGTTAATTCGGAAGTGCCACAGCAGTGACTTCTAATTTCATTTTAGGCGCCCAATTTTTTATTTTATAATTATTACTTGCTAAGTTATTTCATACATAATTTTGCAACATTATTTTCATCCAGCTCAAAGTTCAGTCCCTTCAAATAATTCATAAATTAAAAGTACACTATTAACATCATATAAAAAATGCCATGGAACTTCCATTTGAACTACAAATTTTCTCGGTCTAGGTCGTTTTCGTAACTCACTCAATGTCAAGATTCCTCGGTCTCAATCATTGTCTCCCAGAAAACAGCGATCATCGAATCATCAAGTCACTTATGATGTGAACTCAAGAATTATTTATTATGTGAATACTTAAATAGTTTGTTTTCGAAACCTCCTAGAGGTCGTACCATTAGTTTTATGAGCATGTAGAATCAGGTTCATCATCTCATTACACTTTCAACAACATCAACGGCTACCGCAATGCCTCAAATCATGACTGTCTGTCAAGGTGTTCTTTAGCAATGCGTCACTGTTACCTGTTACACAGTAATGTATTTATAGATGTACGAGTGAGCACCATCTCAAACGTAAAATAAATAAACCTAAGGAATTTTCTTATATGTTTTTTTCTCAATCATTTGTGCAATCATAGAGATGGCAATCACGGTATTTTCTCCTACCAAGGATGCTCAGTTTGAGATATACGATAAAAATTATTTCGTACATTTTATTTATCAATTTATAATCGGACTTAACTCTTTTTCTTTATTCTTTCTTTCCCTTCAATTTCAATTTTCATTGCTTAACAATTTTTGTCTCTGTAATGCATTTGCAACCAAATGTTTTCAAAATGAAAGGAAATTTTCGTTTAGATGCAAACAAATTTAAATTTTTTGACATCCACCCTGACCTAACGAAGCACAATTTACAAATATTAAATTGTTAATTAATACAATAAATGTATGAAAACTTATACAGTGAAATTCGCTCACCAGAGCTAATATTTATTTCAATTTTTTGCTCTCGTATTTCACCACAATTTTATTTTAGATTTTTTGACGATATTTTTTTTATCTCAGTCTCGATATGTTTTCTGTCATATTGCATACCAAGAACACTCATAAAAACTATAACGTGGTGAAGCATGTCCTCTCTCATACAGACACAATCTTGTTCCCCAATGCTTGTTGACATGTAGATGCGAGAAGTTCGCATCATATTTGTTCCTGCCATTATTTTGTGTTAAATAATAATCATTGTTTAAACGTCGGTTTGGACGCGTATGTGATTATCAAGGAATGCTGTTTAGCTAATACGTGTTATGATTGTGTGGATAGGTACAAGGGTTGCTGCATAATAGCTAGGCCTGTGACACCCACTTCCATTTTACTTCAGACGCACTATCTTCACGCGTACTCCCGAGCAGCTGTTTTTAAAATTCATCCTAATATGCCGTTGTAGTTAAGCGATTAAGTCTGTAAGAAGATCTGACCTTGTTTTAAATTCGCCATCTACGCATCAGCCTCCCAGGGCTGATGCAACTCTCAAACGAAAGATTAAAACATTTTTTCTTTCTGTACCATAGACGATACAGAAACTGTTTTCTGTAAACTATATAAATTTCTGGATATACCTATCCGACTCGCGCGCGGTTAAAAAACATAAGTTAACCCACTTGTAACTTCGAAAAAATGCACCTATCGACTTGAAATTACTCTCAAACGAATAATTAAAACATTCTTTAGTTTGAGAGTAATTTGAAGTCGGTTGGTGCATGATTTCGAAAGTTACAATTGGGTTAACTTATGTGTTGCATTAGTAGCGGGGCTTATCTGGATAAGATCCCAATGTCAAAACTCTTTAGTTATATTAGATTAGATTATTAGTTAGTTTAAGCCTCCCTATCCGCAACAAAGGCGATCCAACGAGAGGAAGGAAGAAGGCACCATTCAGTATGGAGTTAAGGGAATGCAGAATCTATGCAGAAAGGGCATAGAAACACTAAGATGAGAAAGAACTTCATGAAACACGATCAAAGTTGAAGAAAAAAGTAGTAGGTGCTGAAAAAACAGGACAGCAGTGAACCGAAAAAAGATGGTCCGTAACAAAACAAAAACGTATTCTATTTTAACAAAACGAAAGCCTACCTAACCTTTACCTCGGGCACTCACATAGCCCCCTGGGAGCGCTAATTCCCATAGATGCAATAGTTGTATCCCCCTGAGGGGAAACTCCTTAGTGTTGAAGTTATACGGACTTGAAGAAATTTTAAAACCAAAAGTAGGATACTGCGTGTGCGCCAATGTTAGCGCTAGTCTTGATAGTTCCGACTTCACTAAAGCAGATTTTTGTTTTTTTACAATTGAAACTACGAGCATTTTAAGGATATAAAAATACCTTCAGTTTCAAGCTATTAAGCATTTAATAATGTTTGTAATAATGGCGATCGCTCCATGGTAGATGTTCTAAGTGCGTCGAGGTTAATGGAGGCCATTTTCAACACCTGTAAGAAGACTAATTTGTTTAATAATACTTGTGCATTCATTCATGGTTTTCTATCAATAATTAACCTATAATATATCTGACGAAAAATTACTTACAAATTGTAAACATTAGGCCTTTATTAATTTAATGAAATAACTACTAAATGAAATAACTATTAACTATTATAACTAAATAAATAACTATTTAATGAAATAACTATTTAATAAATAACTACTACTACATTGATGGCTTGGCGTTAATTTCATAACGAACGTTCAGATTGTAGATATTGTTTCGTTACTGTAAAATACTTGGAGGTTTTATAATAAAAATGATTAAAACCCACTTTAGTGGGGTAGGAACTACCCAGACTAGTGCTAACATTGGCGCGCAAGTGGTATCCTACTTCAAGTTTTAGTTTCTTTAAGTCCTTATAACTCGAAAACTATTGAGTTTTTAGCATTTTATCATTCGTAAAAGTCGATTTATTTCGAGTTTTCTTACCTATGGTTGAAATTTGTCTACACAAAAAATAAACACCTTGAATATTTTTGATGACTTGCAACAAATATTGTTTCTGCTGTTTATCACTACTAATTATTTAGCTGTACTCTTCCATCAATTTCAAAGCTTTTTTAGCAACGTCGATGGTAACTCATGTGATGAAATAGACTTTTTTTAAATCTGAAAAGTCTCTCCTCAAGGCCTATTTTCCACAGGTTTGCTCAAAAATGCCAAAGACAATAATTTACTTTCGACAAAATATATTGTATTAGCAGCAACGAAACATAGGAACTGCTTTTGATCTGAGTTTTCAATATCTGATTGTGTCTTCTCTAGTGGTTCTGGATCTGCTGGTATTGTAAGGACCTTTTTCATTTTCCATTTAGTATCATTACTGATTTTATGATCAAAGATTGCCAGAGCAATCAATTCTCCTGAGAGACCATTAGTTTAAATTATATAAAACAGTTGTTGCTAGTTGTTCATTCTGCATTTTGTAATTATGAAGTTTATTCCGCAGACACAAGTTCATGACGATCGAGGAGCACGGCGAGCACTGGGAGTTGATATCCAATATTTCATGTAAATTGAAGTACAATATCAGCAAATGTCTATCAAACCCTTCTCATATTGATTTTTACTATTTTAAACTGTTTACGAACATGAAGATTCTAATTGACTATAAAAGTTTCACCATTCAGCGTACTCTTTGATGTATACTAGGTTTCTTGAATTTTAACTTGTTACGGAGGTGAGTACAACATATTTCTTATAGTTTGAGGTATAAATTGTAGGAAGGAAAGTAGGCTAAATTTAAAGTTAAATTGAGTGGATAACTTGGGGAGCATAGGCAGGTGATCTATGACTGTTAACCGGAAAGCTGTGCTGTGGAACATGAAGAATGAAAAATTGAGAGGCAAGAGGGCAATTTTCAGATGGTGAGGAAAGGGGCTCACTCGCTATCATGCTTCTCAAATTACAACAAGAAACCACACACGTAGCAATAACTTGGTACAAAAAGTAAACAAAGAAATTGAAAATTTGAAAAATTTAATAGAAAATAGTTTAACGACTTGATCGAAAAAAATCAAAGAAACAGAGGATTGAACTCAAGTATCATGGAAAGTAAATTCAAAATAAATTACAAAATCTGTTGATGCATAATGATATGCTCGAATCAATCCAACAGAACATAATGAACCGAATAAATGGACAAAAGATGCTACCAAAATGTAGTAGATCACGTACCAAGCGACTAACCGCGTGAAAAGTTTTACCTTGAAACTAACGATTTATTTACAGTGATGAAAGCATATCTTTTGAAGCTACAAATTTGAAAATGGGAGCTGATACATAGGTGATCAATGCATGTTCAATAACTCAAACAGATTTATGAATCAACATTAAAGAATCAACTAGATGCATAAATGATGAATGTAGCTGACGACGCCTTGCAGTCTGTGCACGAGCTCATTCTCCACCGAGGACGTGTTCCTCAAAATTGTAAGATCTTCTGTACTTTCTTTTCTTTTAGCATAGTCTACAAAAGTCTTCTTAAGATAGTCTACAGCGTCCGATGCTACTCAACATTTTTTGTTATTATATTGTATTTTGACCTTTCCATGAGAAAAGATGGGCTCTCTTTGAGCTTAAGTAAATAAAAATACCGCTCAGTATGAAGGAAAACTTTAAATTGTTCTATATTAATGGAATGCTTTGATGCACTCATTATTCAATTCATTTCCAAATTGTTCTACATCAAAATGTACCCAAATTTAAGGTCTAAATTAACACTTTTACTCCTAGAGTTTGCACACGACCTCACTACGATCACTGGAAATTTGTAATTCAAACTTTCTTTTAAAATCGAACAATACTTTACTTAACTCGAAAAAGATCATTACTTTGTAATGATTAAAGCAGATACAATGAAATTCACATAACTATTCTTCAATGTCATTCCTTAAGAGCTTCGATTACATGTCATTTCTACAGCACTAACTGAAGTACAATGCTGCTAAGTTGTCAAATGATTCAAAACCCACAGTTTAAACTGATGATACGTTGACTGCTGTGTATTGTAAAGACATCTAAAAATTGATAAACTTCTTCCCATAGTAACATATTACTTAATCTACCATGTCATGCACTCGAAAGTTATAGGTGTCAAAAAGTGCGGATGCAGAGACATTTTGAGGATGTTTAAAATAATCTTCCGAGTTTGTTTCTGGCAATAATAGAGTTATGATAAGTTTGATTGGTTGTCAGAGCAATCAATAGGAGGCTAAGGAGAGTGAGGGCGAATTCGAGGAGATCAAAATACTTAATTAGGAACAAATAAGGTAAAGAAGCGATAAATGCATACTATGCATTTATCGCTTCTTTACCGCAATTACCTCAATTATCTAAATAATTGAGTACTCATAGTACCTGATACAAACTCAGAATAAAAATATTTGAATGCCTGTGCCACTGGAAATGTACAGAAAGCTGAATTCGGCGATATATGGCGAGTTATTCTTTCACGTGTAGGAAGAGGGGGCTATTTGATCAAGTGTGAGCACTTATCAAATAGTGCTGTCAGTAGACCATATAGATATGTCAGCAGTGGTAGCTTTCAATGTACTGAATTGAATAATACCAATAGAGAAAGAAAGCGCTTGATGATATCGGATGATTCGAGAATAAGGGTGAATATCACAGATGAACCCCACGAGAAGGAAACATAAAGAAAATATAACGACCGCGGATTGTAAATAAAGGGTATGCAGATTAACCCAATGAGTTCAATATAATTATCCATTTGTTGATTTTTGGTCGCATGTGTGAGTAAAAATTTAAACGGTAGATATCTTCAAGTGTTCTGATTGTCTGTGCATTTACGACATGTATACAACTCCTTACGTGGCTGGCGTGAGAGCGCGTTAAGTTCCGAGGCACCAATTAGCAAATTAATTAGATGTTCATTTACAATAAAAATTACTGTTACCTCTCCAGTATATCAGTAAGTCATTTGAAACTATTCTACATACACAAAATGTATGATTATATATGATTAACAACTAATTTTCACCTGCAAAAATTCCCGTAAACATAATTGGCCAGCAATAACATCTAGTTTTAGCATAATGATTGGTCAAGACCCATCAATATTATTATTGGAAAACGGGCTAAGTTTCACACGTTGTGAGCTTGCAATTTTTGTTCCTAGGTCTAAACGTTTTATACCCTACCACTTAATCCAGCACAAAGGGGCTTAAGATGAGTACCTTTTTTATTTGCTCAGATTACAATTTTTCGGAATTCATCTTCACTTTACGTCTTAGGATAACTCTTAATTTCTGGGTGAAATTGAAATTATATGTTAGAGTAAACACCAATTCGTTCTTCCTTGTTCTGTTTCTCTAGAAGGTGAAATGATTAAGGAAACCAATTCGGTTATACAAACGCTTATATTGTTGAAGCATCTATTGCAATCGGTTCAGCCGGTGCGTGTGCAGTATACCAGGCATGTACAAATGAGCAGTTACATGTGTACAAACATAGGCATTCACACACTGATAAATGTCCATATAAAATTTGTAGCGAAAAAATGAAGTTCCAGTGGCTTACTGCAGGCGCTATTAAGTGGTTGGCAACCCTATTAAACACAAGCAGCTAGCGATCTCAATGTAAAGCCAGCTTAAACACACTGATATTGGTGAAATGCGTTTAAGACGCCTTAGCACTAAGCGGAACACTATGTTCGTTATCTACTATATAGTTAAACACGCGATGTAACTTTGGATGTACGCTTGGTGTCTGTCGAACAGAACCAGTTCCTGAAGCGGCTTGTGATCATGTTGCTGCAGCTGCTGACCCTCAGCGTCTCTATCTACCTCCGGCCGTGCTACTGCCCGCCGACTGGCATGGCTTTGGTGAGCAACCTCTAAGTGAGGCCAGGATGAGGGAACTGGTGCAACATTGTCATTGTCTCATGTATTAGTAGGAGTTAATTCCCGAGATATCATCTTTCACGATACATTTTTGTCGTATAGGGTATCGCTCCAAATGTGACAAATGAAACAGTAATTATACTGGGGAGTTTTTGACAATTAATCTGAAGTATGAATTTTACACAGCGTTTCGATTCGGCTTAAAATGATTCTTGAATAAAATAACTCTACTGTCTCAAGGAAAACAATGTACCTTAAACCGTCGTTTCTGTTATCACCTACAGCCATTATCAGGAGAATTGAAAATACATAGTTAGAATCTAGAACACACAAAAATAATTCTGCTTGTCATCTCTCGAAGAGTAATGTTGTTTATCTTTTTACTCGTCCCGAAGATAGCTGTAATGCTTCATATGTTGGATACATTTCCAAAGCCCCCGAGACAAAATGTAAACACCACCGCTATATTTCAAGCAGCATTTGCCGACGCAACAACAGAGCCAACTAAATGATCGATTCACTAATTTACATTCTTAAAGCTATTCTTTAATTCAGTTTACCTACACTTATGACCTCAAATATCAGAAGCAGTTGAAATTAAAAATCGCAACTCAATTATTATCGTGAAACACAATAAGGCTTTCACTTAGCTGAAACTTTTCCGTCCGGCTTCATTGCACCTGAACTTTAGCCTTGTTTTTGGTTTGATGCTTTAAAAATGGGTGTAAAGCTATTGGGTAAGTTTAATCGAAATTGATTTTCTTGTGGATACCAGATTGCGAACTCTTTTCTCTATTCTCGGGATGATGGCTGCAGTAAATTGCCGAAACGACGATTTAAAATATACATATTTCAAGATAGATTTGTCATTTTATTGAAGAGTCAGCGTAAGCTGGTTAGATCATAATGATTAATTCAATCATCACAGGATAGAAAAGCGATGCAAACTGTACGTACATGATACTTGGTGATAATTTATCGTTTATTTTTTCAAACAAATTAAAACAAATGCTTAATACCATGGAATTCAAACATGAATGATTATAAAGTAACTTTTCTTAGATTTTTTAAAAGAGGTTTTTGAAATACTGTAACGTTAATTGAAGATATTTAAACTTAACTTAACCCTTTAATGCCCACATTTTTATAACTCATATTACCGTTATGACAACCACTATCACTAAACCGACACTGGCATTAGGTAGTCACTGTTATAAAGATGGGGAAGAAACTGCCACTCAGCAGTGAAGTTCAAAGGACACATCAGTGAACAAATTGAATAAGAAATACAATATATTATAGTTATTTTTGAAAGAGGACCAAATAGTCCAGTTGGGCACTAAAGGGTTAAGTTCAACGTTGAAGAACAATAAAAAATTTTCATGTTTTTATGATATGCCAAAATCATTTGCAAATTATGAAAAATTTGGATTATATGAAGTGTCTCATCAGCAGGCTAAAATTGTTAGAATTTTCAACCGTGAATATACCAGCATCTGAGTACAAATTTTGATCATAAAGACAAATAAATCATATGGCATCAGTATTAAAAAGGAAAGCGAACCATGTTATTGCACTGGATGTTCGTAAAAGAGGGATCATTGAACCACGCAGCATTTAGTTTGTGCGGCGAGTGTGAGGCATTAGACTAACTACCTAAGCCTTTCAGACCTCCCAGAACATCCTCGCGCCATAATGGAATGATGGTTAGAATGTTTAAAGCAGTGCAAGATTAATTCAATTTCTTCTCATTGGAGAACCAAGAGCAACTATTTTTAGATGATCATTGTTGTTGCTATAATGGAAAATTGGATTATAAACTCATTTCCTCTCTGTAAAATTCCTGTTTGTAGATATAACTGAAAAAATCTTCTTAATTTTTTCGCAGGAAAGTGGAATAGTAATCTTAATTTCATTTCAGCGATGAATATAACTTCAAATTTCTTCCATCACTACAACACTGACTGAATTTTCAATAATTGTCTTCTTATAAGTGAATATATTAGCACCAGTATCGTTTACTAACCACTGTAGATATTCAACAAGCTAGATAGAAAGCGCTTGTGAGACGCTTATAACGAAACCGCTTAGTATAATAACATTTAAAATGTTGTCATATGGTCTTTTTTCCGTTGAATTTCAATAACGACGAGGGAGGGGTTATTCTTTCAAATTCGATAAGGTGAGGTATAGTTAGGTCAAGTTCAGTTAGATTAGGTTAGGTTAGGTTAGCTTAGGTTTGGTTTGGTTGGATTAGGATAGGCTAACTTGCAAAATTCAACCGAACACCTGACAACCTACTTATCTCTATACAGGCATCCACTTAGCACTGTGCGATGATCATTCAAGGCTGATTATGATTAGAATATATGTATACATATATGCATACGTAGTTTTATTGCACGTTAGTAGCTAATTCTTATTCCATTAGCAACTTGTTTGACTTGTTTTCGACATTTTAAGTTTGGGCTACATCACACACGTATTTACTACCCCTGCGTTTTTCACATTTATTATTATGTGAAAAACGCAGGAATGCGTTATATTTTATTCATGTCAAGTAAAAGATGATGCTTAATATACAATGGAGATTTTGAGATTTTGATCCCTGTATATGTCAAGACGATGGATGAATAAAATTTAGATTTTGAGCGAAATGTAATTGTGTTTTGTGAAATTTCTTGAGAGTTGTATAATACTATTTCAAATGAATCCGGTATGATACTTCTCGCCACCTGCTACAATATGTATAATAAAAGAGTTTTACCATTAACTTCTTTCTAGGTACTGCAGTAACGTACGTTGATTATAAAAATACATTGAAGCAATCAAGTGCGTTCGTGTTGAACGTTAGGTGAACAGAAGTTGAGATATTTTTGTTGGAAATGAATTGTTCGGGTATTAAATACTTCATTTATTTTATTCTTCCTACGGCAGAACTCGCAGGCGATGCGAGAGCACCTCTACCACGAATTCTTTGGGGTGGACACCGCGAATATCGTGCGCTACAACTTCGAGGCCCTCACGCTGCTCGGCATGATTTGGTACACCTTCATCCAGCAGGGGGAGGAGATCAAAAATCAGGGGTTGAAGTCTTTCATGAAGGGGCTGGTGAGTATTCTTCTTATTTTTTGAATGGGATGTTATTGTATTGCAATTTACAACGTTTCACTACTCTGTTTATTGGAGAAAAGTGTTTACTTAAGCATCCATGTGAGCCTGCAGCAGTGTCCGGAGGGGGAAATTTTTGCTTTTGCTATACGTGTCAAAACATTCCGACATATTTTCAAGCTTCTTTCCATTATGAGGCAAACCTATTCAGCGAATGAATTGCAAACCTATTCCATTTAAATTTTTTTTAGAATTCGGTGATAGACAGGCCATGGAATCTCAAACGTCAGTGAGAACAATGACAGAACCAGTGTAATAGCCCGTTTCAATATCAGAGGTGGCTTTAACGCTCCCCGAGAAAACTTTGACCTCGGTAGAAAATTCGAGAGAAGTTGCGCTGCGACCGTCGTACGCGCTGCTTATTAATTGCGCTTGCGTTATATCGCTACAAATTCAGATACCACATTCTGCTTGCTGCTCACTTTCTGAATCAGATTGCGCACAAGTATTTCGTCCTTCTACTTGATCTGAAAGATCCTACAGGCTTCTATTAGATATTTTCACTTCTGTTATAAGGAATCTCAAGACAAATGTACAGTAACTCAGTCTAGCACCCCTGGGCTCTGGGTGTATTTGAGTTACGCTCCCTCAGGAGCTCATGAAGCTCAGCGCTACTATGTTTATTTATTTATGTCCTCTGCTGCGCTTTCCCAAGGGAGTCGTACCGCCCTGACTAATGAAACATCCCTGCATGAACCCTCCTGTGAACTGGACTGAGCTCGAGTACCCTCGTCTGTACTCTGGACCCCTCCTTGGACCTCCTACAGTTTCACTTTTCCGCATGCTTGTCTCTCAAGTATCCATTTCTAGACTTCAAGCAAGCCTGGAATAACAGTGACAGAAATTTACCTTGATGTTTCTCTATCGTAGGACATCTTGAATGTTTTTATGTTACGGATTTCTTCCAACTAACCTAAGTTATGTTTTACTTTGATTTTGCTTAGAATTCTTTTTGCTTTATTTAAAGTATCAAAGTTATAATTATGTCTTTGTTTAAATTTGAACAATGAGTCATGACTTTCGATTCGACTATTTTCACGAGGCTCTTGCTGTTTTAGTGGATATCCATTAAATGCTAGGCTAAGGTGCAGAAGGTCGCGGAAACCAGATGAAAGAGATTAGGCCGTTTTCAAAATGAAATGGATCAGGTGTGCAGCACAAAAAAATGCCTACTCGGATAGAAAAGTGCTTGTCGCGAATTTTTTTTTTGGTGGAACCGAGCCATCTTTGTTATACTAATGTGACTATGTTATAATTAATTGCTCTATGACATTCACTGATTTTATTGAGGAGATCTGGCATGTGCCATATGCATCACTCAGTCACAAGGTTAATGACAAGTTACCACACCTGCTCTGATTGAATAATTTTCCTATCAGAATACGAGGATCGATTAAAATGAAATAGAAGATGTGTTTGTGCTCACTGTAATAACGTCTCAAAATCAATGTGACCAGTAATAAAATCTAAACGAATTGGAAAATTAGTCAAAATATACTGCTTTATTTAGAAGCTAAGGAATACACGAAGAACGTTCCAACTTGGTTGGAAATAAAAATATATTTTCAGTTTTACATAAGTTGGGTCAGAAGCATTTTAACACCTATACGTGGTCAAACGCCTAAACATGAGGCCAATTCCCTCGCAGTGGGGGGACTAAATAGGCCTACCTACTATGAACTGTGACAGATTAAAGTGCTTAATAGCTGAACTAAGGATTTGGAATAAATTATGGAATTTTTCTTTTATTTGGATTCATTTAAAAATGAATACATGGATGGGTCATAATAAAAGTATTCATCGATTTCTTGGACATGATTTCAAAATAAAAATAATCTTTTTAAAGAATATCGAACAAAAGTGAATTCCCTGACATTGTAGACATTTCTGAATCCAAAGTGTACATGGCTTAGTGAAAATACACGTATTTTAGTTAAATAAGCATCCGTTGCAGAAGGTGTCCTAAAAAAACATGCTTGAAGTAATATAAGCTCCAATTTTTTTCCGGAACCAAATCATTGCATTTCATTTGGATAAATAACGTGCTAAGGAATCTCTACTTCATTCAATGATTAATATTTTACCGAAGGTTCAATAAATCTCAAATTGAAGGGATATGGCACAACAACGTACAGTAAATGTTAAGCAGTAAATGTTATACAGTAAATGTTCAATACAGTCAGGCATTTCGCACAAGATAGGTGTTCGCGTACGGCGAATATGCTGAGAAAGGTTGTAAGCCAGATGGTCATTATGCAAAAAAAAAGTTTATTGATATCCTAGCCTCCTGAACAAATATGAAATAATTATCTGTACAGAACTCCACTGAAACAACGTCAAAAAATTATAGATTTGATGAAACTCCACTGTGAACGGCAAGCGTGTTACTAGTCGTTTAAAATTCACAAAAGATGGTTTACACATTATGGAAATGACTTCTGAAAGACTGTTCTTTGGTAATATGAAAGAAAAATCAAATGGTTTGATGTGGTCACGCTTGGAGGGAGAATTAGACAGCTTAGAGACTTAAACATTTATACCACACCAACCGTAAAACAGAGAGGTAATAGGATTGGAATGAGGTTGATAACCTCATGAGGTGCTGGTGCACTGTACGTCATTGAATGATTATGGATGGATGGTGGCATGCATGGTCGCATTTGGGACGGAATCTCATCTCTATTGCAAAGTGCTGTTTGAAAATATGCTAGTGGATATTTAAGCAGGGAATCGACTATCGAAACGACCCTGATTGAGTTCTCAAACTATTAAATTATCACAAAATTAATATTTTCCAGTGGCCAGGTCGATCACCGGACTTCAATCCAGTTTGAAATCTTCTGGAACAATAATTAATTTTGTCGAACTAAGAAGGTCAAATAATTTTACCCACTCGAATAATGTGCATCAAATAAATATAATGCGCATCTATGCAAATAAATATTAAATGAAGATTTTTTTTGGTTGAGTACATGTGTCATGGAGCACACCTGTTTTTTAATAAAAGATCTGTGTATTTGAAGAATGTAACGTTTTATTTTAAATCTTTGGGTTGCCCTTTAATAACATTGATTCAAGCGAGTTTCGTATTTATTGACCTACTCGCAGTTTAGTAAGATCAAAATCTCATGAGTGGAAATGCACCTGCCCATCACTGCAGGTAGCATTGACTCGCAGCACAGAATTAAGTACACATTTTAGGTGTTCTAAGGTTTTCCACTCAAGCAGTATTTGCCTTATAAATAATATGAAACGCATTATATATGTTCGATTGCAAAAACGTATGGATCTTCCATATTTTCATACAGGCAAGCAATACGCATGCTATCTGGCTGCACTGCCAGATTCTATTGTAAGAGTGCGCATTTATCTCATTTAATTACGATGAAAAATAATAATTTTTCCCCGTCCATGAAAAAGAAGCGCGGTTTATTACTGTACTAGTTTATACTGCTCTCAAAAATAACAGAATTCAATATTTTCCTTGAATAAATTTTCCAGATGTGGTTGAAGAAGAATAACATTCATCCTAATAGAATCTGTGATAAAAATATTCTTGTATTTGTGCACTGGTGCAACTCGCATCACAGATACGGACGGCCATGAAGCATCCTTACGAACGTGAAAAACAGACGGAAGAAGTGGACACCAAACATATACATAAGTAAATGAACACAATGGGTATAATTAGGTATGGTAGTTACCCTGTGCGTGTGTTCAACCTAATGCATTCTTAGTGACATCTAAAGTTAATTGTTTTTTACGAATGATGCCAGAGGTATTTTTGAAAAGTTTATTTGTAATAAATTTGATAACTTATTCAACAGTGATTTTCAAAATGTGGTAGCATAATGATTCTAAGTTTGCAAACGTACTTGGGTACCAAAGCAGCCCATGTCAATGTTTGCGCAGAAGGTTAACAGAAAAACATAAAAAAGTATTCCCATAGATGTAATTTCAATTCTTATAATAATTTCAAATTCATTTATTAATAAAAATACAGAGGAATTGACATATTGATGTATTAGAAAGACATAGGCAGTTTCCAATTAAATTGACACATGAACTTTAGCTTCCGCACTTTCACGGATTAATGTTGAAAGGCTAATGAGGGAAAATAAATACTTTTGTGTTCACGACTAAAAGGTCGACATGGAAGACATTCACAACTATATTTTCACTCATACAGTATATACCAATATAACCTACAGTAATCGGCTCAAAATACCACGGTTTGCCACGCAGGATGTTTATGATACATAAAAATACCGTCAAAAAAAGCAGAAGTAAAAAAATTCATAATTTATTTCTGACAAGCTGAAGCAACGAATTCGTTACAAGATTTGTTATTGAAAATTTTTCAACACAGGAGTGTTTCATTGGTACTTGAAACCATTAGAGGTGGTATAATGACCCTGATAATTCAATTGTAGTGAACATTTAGGAAAAGACAAAAAAGGTATTTCCTTAGTTAGTTTACCCATGCAAAAAATTCTAAATATTGCTGAAATAGGTAGCCGGGGGAATAGGAACATCAATATAAACTATAAATAGTTCATCGGAGTTTGCAAGAGACTTGACCTCATCGATAAAATATTTTGAAATTTTTTTGGAAATATGTTTCTAATCCAGGCACAATTCACAAAAAGTCTCCTCGAATTAAGCTGTTCTTGGGCTAAAAATTGTATAAATTAAAATTCTACCTTATCATAAAATTGGTCATCGGAATTTTTTCAGGTTACAGCCGTGAACGAATGAATGAAAGCCGTGAATTGTGTTTCAGCTCTGGATAAATCAACATCCTTGATTCGTGTGAATGACTGTGACCAGTAGTGCGCTACACGTAGCGGTAGCAGAAGTGCACACTACAGATTTAAGTAGCAATACGATATTTTTCCGTTACAACGCTGACGCTACATTTACCATACAGGCATAAAGATTGAAGAATAAAACGGTACGAAGGATTTCGGTGTAGTGCCGTTAATTTCTTACCAGTGTACATAGAATCGTATTAGCTGTTGCTTGCCTTCTCAGTCTATATGAACCTGTCGGATCTTCTTGCCGAGCAGCCACAGACCATTTACTCGAGAAAATATCCAGCTTATCACTATATGGCTTTCAGCTGTGAGGATACTGACATCAGCTAGAACTTTTTACACTCTACAACACGCCAATCCCATCTAGAGCTTCTGTGGAGAGGATGATTTCCTTAGGAAAGAAAGTTGTGAACAAAAGCATGCAAACTGTTCAAATAACCATTTTGTAATGATGACATTTCCAAAAGGAAAAGATATTAACTATATGGAAATATAATCCGTACGAATTGCTTGCGAGCATTGTGATATCTCTAAATTTAAGTTGGAGTGAAACTGGTTGAGTCTCTGACATTTTATTTGAATATGCTGATAGTTTTCCGATTGGTTGATTGAAGCAGACACACATGCAGGGATGGTGAAATATAAAACTTATACAAATGGATGTAATACTTACTTATCTAACACGTACTAATTAAGGAGGCAGTAACGGCTAAAAAAGTCTGACACTTAAGGATGGATTTCTTTGAAATTTCCATTATAGGTCTGAAATGATGCAACGATGATTGTATGATTGATGTGTTTTTTCCGTATCTGCATCAGAAATTTCATATTTTTGTTTTAATCGACAAAATTGGGATTTAGGAAAAATTTTTCAGGGCTCACAGTTTTGAAGCTACAGAACAGGTAATACGTTTTCGGGTAGTTTATGTTGTTCTCTAACGATGAGGTCTAGTAGATTTTCGATAATTTATTTATTTTCAATTTCAGGAACTTTATAAAAAAACGACTTGGTTTCCTTTTTTTCACCTTTTCGTGTTGTATAAATTTTTAAAACAAAAATTATTTCAAAAATTGAGATACCCTTATGGATAGAGCTTGCTAAACATTAACAAATGATATATTTTCCATTCCTTTACTCCAAAATTTGTGGGAAAAGAATCATTTTAAAAGAGAAAATGGCAAGTGCTCAAACAGCCATTTTTCTAAAAAAATCGTACCTTTCCCATATTGAAAACTAAGTCTTTTCTACGTATAAGTTCTACGGTTTTACAGTGTTTTACCAAGCCCTATCGATTGATATATTTGCCATTTCTGTATTCCAAAACTGTGGGAAAGGTTCCGTATCAAAAAACAATAAATGCAAAGTTCAGACCAGCTGCTTTTGTAAATTCGTTTTTTGATATATTTTCAAACCAAGTTTTTATATCAACATTATTCTTTCAAGCTCTTTTCAAGCCCTTTCGATTTATATATTTGCCATTCTTGTATCTATAAAACTGCGTGAGGCGTTTAGATGTTTACACAACAAGCTAATTAGCTGATGACTCAGAGCAGCCGGACTCAAAACAAACACTCAGTTATACCATCATAATTTATCACTGAATGTTAGAATGTTAGAAGCATTTCAAACCCGACCATGAATGAACTCGTTTGCTATTCCCGGAGAAAAACACCCAAAACGGACTCGTAATAAGGGGAGAAGGAGGATACCACCCATCCATTGGCGCGCGTCAAGGTCAAGCTAGTGCGCGTCCTCTACCCCGTCTAGGAGACAAACCAATGCACGTACTTGGGAGCCAAGTTGATCGTTGGATGCGCAAGAAAACTCTGTAGGAGATGAATTTAAAGACCGAAAATCTCTAATCCTTCATATACCTACCGTTACCGTCTCCTTAAGTTAAAGGTAACTCGCAATAAAGTTGCATTGATATCATTTGAAAATATCTTATTATTATGAAAGGTTTATGAGTTAGTGGCATTAATAAACTCCAAAATATTTATTTTTGCTATAATTTTTCCCTCTGTAGCGCCTAACGTAGTCACATTTTACTGCAGCGGTTGGGCCGATACAATAATTGGAGCGTGTAACGGTGACGGTAGCGCCCGCTGCATGCATTTCACAGTAGCGCCGCCCACCTCTTATTATGCTGTTTATCCTTGGTTCTTGTCACTTATTAATGTGATCTCAACAGGATATTTTATAGATTCCCTATATTCTCATAACATAAACTCGCGTATTTTCTTGCAAGCTGTTTTGTAAACTGCTCCATTTTTCACTAAAATTGAATCCTTTTGCAGCATTTGAACTAACTATAATTCAAGTTTTACACTCAGTGAACTTTAGGATGTGTAAACAGTAATTGGGCCATAAATGTGCTATTGATTCAATTAAAAGGAAAAATTGAAAACCTCACTGAGTAAACTGTTGAAATATTTCAGGTTTGTTGATTATTTTGTTTAAAAATGTATCCCTGGAGTAACACATTGATTATTTTTGTGCTTAACTTTGGTAGTTATGAATAAATAATGATACGTTTGGTAGATATAAATAAATAATGTACTGATCATTTCTCATTCATGGTGAACATAATACCTTTGAGTCGTACTTCCTCAAAGTATTTAAAGTTACCTAGTTTCGTTGCTGAGGTCTGTTCGTGAGTTTTATTTCCTCAGTATGAATCAACTTATGACCTTTTCATGCATTTTATAGTTTTTATTATGTTTGCTTTGAATTTTTTTATTACCAGACAAATGTTTGTGCCTACTGCTCTCATTTCATTTTTATTACATTTGTCCTTACATCTCATGATGTTATTATCTGATAGTCGTCTGCTCTGGGAATCAATAAGTAAACTTCTTACCCTGAAACTTCATTTCTAATCTGTTCCCAGTTTTACTCTCACCACTGTTCTGATGGAAGCAAATAGTGTGAATGTCAATTAACGCGGAAAATCTTCAATAAATGAAATTGATTCAAGAAAAGCTGTGCCATTTTTCGTGTGCGTTTCAAAATGTTCACATTTTTTGTGAAAATTCACTCCCAGTACTCGCTTTTGTGAGCTCATGTGAAAACCAATGTTATTTAAGCGGTCAAATACAAGAAATAATGTCAATACTAGAGTTTTAAGAACAAAGCCTGTCACACTATCACGTATGTAAATGTAAGTAGATTTGTGCATTTTTTACGCATTAAAATCTTTTAGTTGATTCGATTCTTGCTTAAACTTAAGAATAATGTTGAATTTTTCCATCTTTTCATGAATTAGATGTATAGATGCTAACCGAAAACGTCTTTAAGTGAATAAAATAGTTTTACTTATTATCAATGAGAATGAAGCATTAAAGACTTGTGACATTCAAGGCACCAGAGTCAAGAAGTAGCGTCTCAATATATAGATCACGAGAAGATATCTGAAGTTCCAAGAATTCAAAAGTGCCTTCAGGTAAATTACGATTGCTGTAATTAACCTCCATGTGCGATTACCGGCGTAAAATTAGTTTAGGAGAAATTGAACTTCCATTGATAATATCTCCTAATAGTGATGATTCTGCACTTAGTGAGGCTAAAAGAAAGTTACGGAAAAGAGTGTTGGAGTTGCATAAAAAATGCAGAAAAATATCGTGAAAATAAGTGAAAAGCAATAATTCCTTATTTATGAATTAGCACTTGCAGGAGAACAATGTTAGCAACGATTTACTTCCCGGATTACTCTCTTATTGAAGGAGATATTCCCGTTCATAACAGAGTCCTAGAATGTTGAATTAGATGCTCATCTCTTTGTGTTCGAGAAATGTCTGATGCTCATCATGCTCATTTGCTTAACGGGATAAATGTTCAAAAAAAAAAATAATACAATTAACAGACTTAAGTTCTGATTGGGTGACAATCAAATGAACATTTACACTAATGTCGATAGTTCTCTATTGTACAGCAATACTCTCCACTCAAATATTCTGTACACTCTACGTTAATCTTGCCTATCTGCTGTCCTTGTTTTTTGCCTGCAGAGCTTATTGCTCAAAATTCATACAAGAAATCTTCACGACATGACAAAGTATCTTTGGGAAAATTAATTTTCACAGAAACTGTTGTGGTAACTGATATCAAACTAGAACATTTTACGTGAGACCTGGTGTGCTGGAGCCAACTGATGCAAATCGTTAGCCATTCACAGATCACAAGTGCCAAGGTATTTTACTAGGCTACACTATTCTTTGAATTTTCGTTTTTTCTGGGCGCTCCTTGCTTTTGTTCAGGAGCTCTTACGGTAAAGACTATTATTATTATTATTATTATTATTATTATTATTATTAAATCAAGCAAAGCAACCCCAACGGGATGGATCGTGGATCCATAGATTTCACATAGGAAACCCCGTCAGCATCAACTCCACGAACAGTGAAGCAAAAACAAAGAAAAAAAACTAAAAGAAGAAAAGCAGGAGAAGGAGAAGGAGATATCAACCATGCAACAACCAGGAGGTGACAGCACATTTGAAACCCCCCAACGAACTCGAATCAAACACGGCAGAGGGAAGGGAGTTCCAGCGGGCAACGGAACAAGGGACAAAGCAACGCCTATACTGCGAAGTCCTACATCTAACTTCCCTCAGCTCAAAACTATATGAGCAGCAGCAGCAGCAGCACGGGTAGCCCGAATCCGCTCGGCCCGTGGGGGAAGCATGTGGAACAACCAGTGCCTCCTATTGTTGAATAGCTTATAAAAAACGCAAAGTTGGGCAACTAGCCTTCTGTGCGCCAAAGACGGCAGCACCAAACCCGGACGTAGCGCAGATGCAGATCTTACAATGCGATCCAAGAGACGCAGGTGGCAATCAGCCGCAGAGCCCCAAACAGGCGAACAATACTCGAGCATAGGAAGAAGAAAGGCACAGAAGCCTCTCCGCACCAACTGAGGGTCCTGATAAATTCCACCAATTACCCTCAGGATCCCCAGCCTTTTGGAGACCTGTGAGACTACTCTCCGCACATGAGCCTCAAATGTGAGCCTCCCATCAAACCGCACACCCAGGAAATCAAGTTCGGGGTAAACCTCAATAACTCCCCGACCTATGACTAGCTCACCGAACGGGGGCTCACTGGTCCTGGATCTTCTCACTATAAGCGCCTTTGACTTACTAGGATTAAGTATCATATTCTACCTCAAGCACTATTCGTTGATGCGTAACAAATCAGCATTCATGTCTTCCACCACCGCTGGACGCAACATGGGACCGGGCACAACGGCGACTAATGACGAGTCATCAGCATAAGCAATAAAATTACTTCGCACAAGATCAAACATCTCACTGGTGTACAAAACAAACAAGTGAGGACCAAGTACACTCCCCTGGGGCACACCTGAAACAACCTCACACCAGTCACCCGCCACTCCGTCAACCACCACTCTCTGCCTTCGTCCAGCCAAAAACTCTTCACATATCGATAACAACTTGCCACCAACCCCTGCGAGTGCCAACCTGTGAAAAACACCTACGTGGCTAACTCGATCGAAGGCCGCGCTGAAATCCAACTGTACAACCACAACCTCACGACCCGCATCCAAGGCAGTCTGAAGCAGGTGGGCAAGGATAATAGCGCGTCTGTACAGCCTAAGCCACGTCTGTAAGCAAATCGAGCTGCAGGGAGGAACCACATACTCTCACAATATCGCGACAGTCGACCCACAATTAGCCGCTCGAACACTTATGCTAGGACTGGGGTGACAGAAATGGGACGATAATTCTCCACCAGCGGAGAAGGAGGACCCTTAGGGACAGCCGTCACATTGGCTGATCTCCAGCAACTCAGAAATTGACCAGACCTAATCAGTGACCTAAAAATGACACTAAGTTTGGGAGCTAGCACCTCAGCCGTCTCCCTGAAAAACAGCGGAAACACACCCAACGGGTCTACCCCACCATCCACATCAAGTTCAGAGAGTAAACGTCTAACCCAACCAGACCTAAACGCCAGCGAACAACACCAGGGTCTTGGGTAGCATGTGGGAGGCAATACAAAATTTTCCCTACACTGCTTACCATCAAATTGAGTGGTGAGCAGCTGCGCTTTCTCTACAGGAGCAACCACCAGTGCCCCTCCAGGGCCTAGGAGGGCAGGAAGAGCAGGTCTAGCACCAAATACAGCTCCCTTCAACGTAACCCACCATTTGTGCGAAGACGAGGAGGAATTGAGGGCATAGTGCAGTCGCCGATCATGCTGCTCACGATTACACTGAAACTCAAGAAGACTCTCAATCGCTGTACCGCATTGTACTCGTCATATCAAACTTTATCTTAGAGCATCCATTCTCAACCTTACCTCCATCATTGACCCCCTCGGCTTTTTGTATTTCTCCATTTACTCACTACTCCCTTACAAAACACACACTTACTGTGCATTCTGTCTCTTTAATTTTACAAAATTTAATTGAAATTAATTATTTTTTAAATTATCACCTACTTCAATTATTTCCCCCCTGACTATACTTACACGTATAATTCTTTACCCATTAGAGGTAAAGTTATTCCTAGCTTAGAACCTCGGCCTTAGAGGATCACTCGATATTAGTGCGAAAACATTTCCCATCATTCAAATCTTTAAGTTTGTCTTTCGAAAACAGTTTGCGGAATGAAAAATAAATCTCGATTTAATTTTACCCTTATTTTTAATTGCTAATTTTTTATGCTTAAATTTAGAGAACTGTCAAGTGAAAGGTGTGGGTGATGCAATTATTTGGCGGGGTTGAGAGGAGGCAAGAGAAGACGGTCCTTGAGTTGAATAACAGTTTTATTCAATCCTGTACGTATCCGACTGAATTCTAGTCTTATTTATTCATCACTGCTGTCATGCGTCTTGAAAATTCACTAACCTAGAATAATTTTATCGAACAGAATTACAGGTTCGAATAAGATAATGAGCAACTCGAGAAGCGACAGTACCATGTTTATGAAACTCTGATTTAATGTTCATGATTACTAAGTTTCGCCATAAGATTTGGGTTTACCTCAGTATTGCTGGTTTATCTCAGTGCTGTTTCTTCTGGGGAATTTGCGAATATTTTACGTGACAGTAAAGGCATTAATTTTCTGGTTATAGTGTGAAGTTCACTTATCGTCGGCCTACGATGCTTTTACTTTCTATAAGGCCAAGTCTTCAAGTTTTAAGTTTTTTCAAACTTTATTTCGGTATACAGCATTTGACAGATATGCGATGCTGTTTGTTTAAGGGGGTCACTTCAAGATTCCAATTTTTTTTCATCCGATTCGTTTAAAACTTGGCCAGTATATGTGTGTTGAAAAAAAACATAGGTTACTTTGATAAATTTTTCGATTCAGGCCTTATTTTTGTAAAAAAACGAAAAATTAGTTTTTTGGTACATTGTTATGGATATGTCAAACGAATAGAAGTCATTGAGTTTTCATGCTAGAACAAAACCAAAGACAGTTTTAGAATCCTAGGAGCATTTCTAACAAAATTAAGGTAGAAAATTTTCCATATCTTTGAAATCGAAAATTCATGATTTTTGATCCCTTACATTTTTATGTCTGTAAATTTTCATTTTTTATATGCGATATTTGATCACTATCTCATATATACACTAATTTTGGGTTTTTACTCCAATAAAAAAAATCATTTGTAGAATGGGGAAATATTCTATCGTGCTTTTGTTAGAAATGTTCCTAGCATTCTAAAACTGTTTTTGTTCTAGCATAAAAACTCACTGACTTCTATTATTTTTTTAATGTTGACAAGTAGAACTCATTGAATTTGTATGCTAGAACAAAAACAAAGACAGTATTAGAATCCTTAGAACATTTCTAACAAAAGTACGTTAGAAAATTTTCATTTCCATGAAATCGAAAATTCATGATTTTTGTTTCCCTTACACCCACCTGGGCGCCGCGCCCGTAGCGCCGTAAAATTTCAGGGCACAATAACCCATCACCTAAGGATCTTTTAAAAAAAAATGGACCCAGGTGGCCCGCGCGGACCAAATTTGACACGAAGTGACCCCCTAATAAACATCATTAGAAAACAGCTAAAATTTGAGTAGTTTTGTCAAAAAAAGAACAAGTAAAATAAGTTGGTCGACAGGGTCACTTCTCCGGCAGCCTGTACTGCTGCAACGTAAACGTTCATCAGTCGATCGAAATAATCTACGAGCTGATTTTCTGACCAGAACCCTGAGTTTGAGAACATTAGATACCGAAAGTTCTGTTTCTCATAGGTTTACCACGTAGCGTTTTCCTGCCGTAATTTTTTCTTACTCAATTCGAGTAATGAGTTTTTGATGCTGTGTAGGTCGTCAAGTACTCTTTCTTTAAATTTGAATTAGTGTGCGCTTAGCCACCGCATTACCTACTGCCTGAAGTCATTAGAGGTAAATAGCGCCAACTAACCATCCTGAGTTGTTCAGTGCGGCTCACTGGAGGTCACTAACTGAATTACAATAGTTCATGGTATGGCTCCGCAGCAAGAAATTACTTTTATGTCAGACACGACATCTGTGTTGTCGATAGGCCAGTGCGTTTCGCTATTGAACCTGCGCTGACACTGCAGATGTACTGCGTTGTTCTTCAATTGAGATAATAGATTCAAGTTCGTTATGAAAAAACACAGATTAAATAGGAAACGTTTGAAAGGAGAAAACTCGCCTCGTTTAAGTCTCGAATACAAAATCATTTTAAGCAGCAGTGTGGAAAAAAATTGGTCTAATTGTTAACCCTCTATGACCCACCGTCCTTCCTGAAAGACATTAGAAAAATCCCATTTATTTTTGTTCCGGTGAACATTTTCAAGCAGTACTTCATGTTAGTTAAGAGAAAAGACGTAGTGCTTTGATAAATGAGCGTAGTGTGTCATAATATTTCGCTCACTCAACTGTCACGGGCTTTTTAGTTTGGTGGAGCGTGAAATGCCTGTGGGTGCTCGTACACTCCATATATTTGTGTTAATTTCTTTGTTAATAGTTAACATAGAGTCCTACAATAATTCATACACGTGTAGATTCAACTTTCCTTTGAAAATACTTTTCAACCAAATAACTTTGTTTTGTAGAATTATTGAGTAAATTTTCTAATGTCCTTTATGTAGGACAGTGGGTCGTTACGCAAAATCTATTATGTAACAATGGATCCACTCAGATTCTACACTACCTCTCCTATATGCTGCATTGCAGAAGTTATTGCTAAAGAAACAGGTGCTGATGGGATGTTGATGATGCTTTTATGACAATTGATCTAGCTGAGTCTATTATAAAGTTTATTTATGAATTTATCATAACATAAATAATTATGAGTGATACGTCAGCAGAAGGAACACCATGAAGAATTGTACCTGCAAAAAATTCACTTAGAAATGACAATTGAGACAGGCTCTAGACATGGCCCACTAGATTTCATCTGATTTAGATATTGTTTTATTTCATTTTGATGGTTTTTTGTCAATAAGTATTTCTGACACTTATCTACAATTTTCCTTCTCATACAATATTATACCAATCTATGAATATATATTCATTATTTTTAATTTTTTGAGAGTAAAATGTGCAGTCTAAACCAAAAATTACGTAGTTCAACTGTATTTCCCGTGGTTTTAGCTGGAAGAAGCGTTTTTGTACCACTCTGATGAAGTCCATTCAGCATGTCCTAACGACCCAATGTCCTGCATGTAGGACGTTAGAATAAAAATAAAACCATGCTGAAAGTTTGTTTTCCAGGCATTGAAATTACTTCAAGTGACTATAAATTACACATCAGAAGTAAAAAATAAAAAAATTTAATGACGAAAATTAATTTGGGTCATAGAGGGTTAAAATATTGTTTGAAATTCTTGGAAATAAGATGAGAAGCTTGGGAATAGTGCAGAAAAAATTATAAAAACATGGTGATAGAAATAGTGCAATTAGTTGCTAGTTTGTTAATAATGGTCGTAGAAGTAGACATGATCTGTAGAGCATACAGCTTTTTACCACCCACTACAAAAGACGGAATGCAGCTTTCTTTCAAGCCCGACTGACGACACTTATGTAGAGCCATCAGAACGATCGCTGCTCTTAGGAGAAGCCACAAGCCTTGAAGGCTAATATTCTAAATGATAATCGATTATTATGTGCGTCATTTAACCTGGGAATCAATACATTTGATTAGCTATAAAAACGTCTGTGAAGTTCAGTTCATCATTTTCTAATATTCCATGGTTTTCCTTATCTGTTTAGTAAACGGGGCAGACAATGGGCTCATTATAGTAACCTTAGAACTTGTTAACCGTTAGCTCACGATCTTCTCTCATTTAGAGAACTGGATTTGAGCGAACACATGGGGCTCATCGCAGCACTTGGTCCCAACTTCTAACCCTTCGATCAAAAGCTACCGAACATTCCGGTCGTTGTTAACGGACAGCCCCTTCCCCGAATTCTTTACCCCGTTATAAAAGTATGGCTGCACTAATGATCATTTCGAATAAAACATTCTTCAAAAATCAATACTCTACATTTCCGAGTCACATGTTTAAATCGAACAATTTTGAAATCTTGTAGAAAGAAGGTTAATACCATGCATGATTTTATGGCTATGAAAATGCACACTTTTTGAATTAGTGAGCCATTACCAAGAGTATTTTTTTCACAAACCATGGTTTTTAAACGGTATATACCGCCATTGAATGCTTCAATTGTTACACTTATGTTAATATCGAATCTCCTTGCTTGAAACATATCGTAAATTAAATTTCACGGATACGAGTGCTTCTACTCTATAACTTCTGCGAAGTTAGCGCCCGTACGTCTTCCTCCCCCCACTCCCCCTCTGTCTACCCTCTCCTTCACACTTCTTTGTTCCCAAACCTGTCGTCAAATGAATGTAGCAGAGCTTCGTTTGCACATGGTGTTCTTTCATCTTCATCGACCATCAAAAAGTGATGTTTTTGGCCGTTTCTGAATTTAAATAATCAGATCACTGATCACTCGTATTCAAATGACCCTCCACCTCCCCATGACGAAGATCACCCACTCCATAACTTCTACTCAGTGACCAAAACCTAAATTATCTTACCCTCTATCCATACATCCGATACAATTTTACGATGTATTCATATGAAACTCGCTCAGCTACTCGTAAAGCGACTTTATCTGGAGAAAAAACTTCCCTCACAACATCGCTTGAAAACTGAAAGCCAAATAAACAGAATATATCTGAACCGTTCATAAAACGGAAACGAAAATCACTAAAAACGTCACGCGTAAAATCGCTCGTTCAAAAGCCTCTACCACCCAAAAATGCCAGAAGAAACCCCGACGGTAAAGCAGTGCGACGTCAACGAGAACACTCCAACCTATCCAGCATCACCAGAGCTGACCGACAGAGCGTCGACAAAAAGTCACCCGACAGAGAGTCGAGTTCCGGGGTCACCTGTCGCTCACAAAAATCTCCCAAGCGCTGCTGGTAACAATCAAGTCTTTAACCCCAGCATCGCACGCAGTCGAAACAAGCCCTAGCAAGAGCTAGGAAGAAGCCCCTGAGCCTGAACTCCACTATATAAGCAATCCTCGAGCAGATACATCAGTGAAAGAGTCACCAAGAATTTCACGAGTTACGATGGGTAAAAATGTAAATTTGTCACTAGCTACCGAGAATGATGCGATGAATGAGCCTAATATTAGCGGTCTTAATATTTATAATGGTAGCGATCATGATTACCTGAATATTTCATCAAGCTACTTGCACCCGCTTAAAATTTCAGTGTCTCATATTATTCATCAGGTAAACAATAACCTGTCTCTCATTGCAGCCCACTTAACGAAAATGTCAAAACAGCGGATGCCTCTAACTCCACTTTCGATATCTTCTACCGCTTCAAATATTACGCTCATTACAGATCAACTTTTCAAATTGAACTCGCATGCAAGCAAGCTCTTTTGATTTTACGCCAAAGATACCGTTTTCTGCTATCCAATTTTTTGACTAACATTGCAAAAAACCTCTGGATAGATTTACTGTCGGAGATAAATTCTCACGATGGTCCAAAGGAGCGACATTGACACCACTTGTAAAATACGAACTGTAATTTCCGGTCGTATTGATGACCTCTTTGACGCAATTAGCCAAATGCCTCAATTTACTAACTACATCATTTGCTTCAGAGATTTAAGCCTCTTGCAATCTAACATTGCTAAAATTAAAGAACTTATCTTGTCTAAGCATGCCTTGGCTCGTATTTATGTAGTAAGAGCGCGGTAAGCAATTGTTTCAGGCGTTGAATTTGTGCAAAAAACGGTATTAAATTGATTCCGCTCCAAACAAATGGTGCAGCTGATCTCACAACTTGCAATGATGTTCGTACTTGGCCAGGTACAAGAGAAGAAACACACCATTTTCTTCGACAGATTGCTCTTAGATCAAATCTAAAACTCACTTTACAATCTAGCTCATGTATCATGAACTCCAATGGTTTGAATGACAGAACTGAATGCTTCAACATCAGTGAAAACACCGAAATGAATTGAAGAATTCAACTCGATCGCTTGCTTTTTCAAGTGAAGTCTCTAGAAACCTGAATCACTGCTTGCCTATTGTTGATAAACATTCTCCTCCCTCGATCTCCGACTACCGCACAGTACCCACAAAGAATAAGTTTTCGTTATTAGCTGACGCGAACACAGAGAGCGATATACCCTTCTCACAAACGAGTACAAATCATCAACTACCAGCCAACGTACTCGGAAGCAGTAAAATCAATACGAAGAGAAAAATTGCAGCAGAATCTCAGTCGAAATTTGAAAGAAAATTTACTGCATACAGAACCACCACCACGAAAATGGAAACCACAAGAGTGTCCCTCATTTCTCAGTCGCTCGCTCAACTAAAATTGGCCACAGCCGGCCAATTCAAAGCCAGGAAAACAAGATATTCAAAAAACTCTTGTCCGAAAATGCTGAAAGTCAGCCTAAATATGACCCAAGCTCCATATACTCACTCGTCAGTACCACCATGGATGAATTAAAACGATCATTGAAAGTAAAGTTGTTTCCTACCATAGCCGATGGGCACTGCCTCCTTCATACAGTAACTCACCAGCTTAAAACACAATCGTCTTCAAAATGGAATTACAATTCCTTAAAAGCAGCAATCAAAACAAAGAGCAAAACTAATGAAAACAAGTATATAAATTTCCTTGATAATAAAAGCGGTGATATACCTAGGCTCATAAGTAAATATATTGGAGAAAAATATTTTGATCATGATGCTGGAGACCTAATACCACATATCATATCAAATGTCACTGGTAAAAGAATTCTCATCTTCGATGAACAAGGCAATGGTATTTGGGGAACAGTAGTCGACCCCTCACCAGAATTATCAACTTATGTTTCATCGGAAAAATGATCACTACAGTACTCTTGATGCACAAGGCAAAAACAAGACTGATATCCCATCATCTTCATGACAAAATGCTGTTGTCCAGTTGAATGGCAATTTCTCAAATGTACTTGACCCTAGATTTGTCACTTAGGGCAACAATGATAAGTTTAACGAATCCACGAAACAGTCCCTTCCAAAAAATCACTTTGATGCCGCAAATAATCGCTATAAAATAGAAAACATCAAAATTATACATATCAATGCTCGTAGCCTCAATGGTAAGCTGGATGAAATTAGAGTAATGTTGGTCACAGAAGACATTGACATTTTGTGCTTCCGAGACATGGTTTGATTCAAGAACTCAGAGCTCATTTTTCATTATTCCCGATTACGGGCTGTACCGCCATGACGGCGTTAAAAGTAGCAAAGGTAGTGGATCTTGTACTTGTGTGAAAGAAATTTATTTGTCCTCTTTACATTTAACAAATGAAGTGTGCGAGGGCGTAGAAATAGTTAGGTTGAAAGTGCAAATAAATAAACATAAATCCATCATTACCGGCGGCCTTTACCGGCACCCATCAGTTTCTCGACCTACAACACTAGAGTTCATTGAGAAAATCTTTAAAGAAATTCTCGCTACATAGAAATCATTCTTTACTTTCGGCGATTTTATTATTGACTTAACGAATGAAAAAATCAGCTTAGCAGACTGTTGTACAAACTAAGCCTTTCACAAATGGTTAAAGAACCGACTCGCGTTCAAGAGTATTTAAAACTCTCCTCGATCTGGCAATCACAAACAAACCACCTACGGTAGTACTTAAAACAGTTATATCACCCTCTGTCGCCGATCACCACTCTGTAGAATGTAAAATTAATTTTGCAAAGGAAAGACAAAACTATCGTTCCATGACTTACCGCTTAAAAAGACAATATTCACAGGAACTATATAATGAAAAACTCCTAAATAGGTTCACCGAATTTCAGAGTATGATGTAATCTGACGATGTGGACATTCAAGTTTCTATCTTCACGAAAATTTTACAGCAGCTCTCAAAAAATGCGCACCTTATATCACAAAAAACAAAGCCAAAACACACTCTGTGGATTACTAACGAAATTGAAGACCTTAGCAGAGTGAAGAAAATTTACTTGCGAGAGTATAAAGAAAATAGATCAAACAGGACTTTATACAAGAGATATAAAGGATTTGGAAAGATTCTTCGGAAGAAAATCACGCAAGCAAAACAAACTTTCTTTCACCAAGAACTATTCGAGGCAAAAAATAACCCAAAACGTACATGGGAAATCATTAGTGAGGTGGCTCAACATAAAAATTCAAACCGCAAAAGTAATTTTGAAAATCCTTTGGAAAAAGCTACTGAGTTCAACACATTCTTTTGAAAAGTAGGTGCTGAAGTTTTCAGTAAAACCAGTCCAAGGCAACTGTCTGTTGAAAGTTCGTGCCCTACAGTACTTTCAAAGGCTGGCGCTCTGTGGAGGCCACGCTCTGTCGATTCACCAGAGTTACGGACTATTTTGCACTCATTGAAAAACACAAAAGCAGTCGGACATGATGGAATCAACCTCCAATACACCAAAGACAGTTTCCAGTCACAGCACCATTGATTCGTTTGATTATCAACACATCAATAGCAACTAATGAGTTTCCAAGCCAATGGAAACGCTCCGTAATTAGACCGTTGCATAAAACTGGTGACACAAATACAGCATCAAATTACAGGCCCATAAGCCTTTTACCTGTCCTGTCCAAAATATTGGAAAAAGTAGTAACGGATCAACTGTCATCTCACTTAGACGAGTCAAATTTACTTCATCGAAATAAATATGCCTATAGGAGGAACACTAGCACTCAAGAGGTCCTGCTAAATATCACTGAACATATATAGCGATATTGATAAAAAAATGTAACATTTTTGCTGCTACTCGATCTCTCTAAAGCATTCGACAGCGTCGAACATGATCAACTCATACGAAAAATACTGAACTTAGGAGTTGATACGCATTGGTTTAATAGCTACCTATCAAATCGGTGTCATGCAGTCCTCTTAGATAACAAGTTGTCCCCATTCCTTCAAAATAACTTTGGTGTCCCTCAAGGATCCATTCTGGGCCCGCTATTGTTTTCAATTTTCATTGACGATTTCCCTCCAATGCCTTCTAGCACTCGAATCTCCATGTAGGCAGATGATGTCCAAAGTGCAATGACAAGCTCTGTAGCAGAAATACCACAGACGAAAATGGAGCTGAAGCCCTATTGAACAGCCTCCAGTCATGGTATGACCAAAATGGTCTCAAGCTAAACGCGAGTACAACACAATTCATTATTTTTGGTTCAAAAGATTCAATAAACAACATTCGCAATCTAGATCTAACTCTTACAGTTGGGAATGATAAAATTCACCCATCATAAAAAGTAAAAAATTTAGGTATTTTGTTCGATAGAAACATGTCCTTCAAATCCCTCGTTGATAAAGCCTGTAACAAAATTCACGGGACTTTCTTGTTTTTTATTCGTATAAAAAATATGCTTGACGAAGAATCTAGATTGTTGGCCGTTCAATCTTTGGCATTATCACGTATTGACTGCTGTAGCTTGGTTTGGGGAGATAAACCGAAATATTTTCAAAAAGATCTACAAAAATGAAATAATTTTGCAGCTAAGGTATGAAACGGTAAATTCAAAAAGAATGATCACGTATCACCTCTCCAGAATGAGCTCGGCTGGGCTTCGATTTGGGAAAGGTTTCTGGCTCACAAAGCCCAATACGTATTCTCCTCTTTATATCTTCCTCACACCAGTGCTGAAATAGTGAAATTCCATCCATCTTACCGTCACCAACCAAAAGCCGAATAGGAGACGTGATTTCCTAATCAAATACCGTTCATCTAACATTGGGCGGAAAGCTCTGTCAGTATCAGGTGCCTTACAGTGGAACAAAGTCTCCCAGAACATCAAAACCCATCAAACACTAAGAGACTTCAAACTAAAATAGCTCTCTATCTTGCATCTACACAATAAGTGTGAACTGCAGTACGTACTGGAAAAGAAGTCACGAATTTTTATTGCTAATTATCTTATCTTTCGTTACATTATACAACAATCAAGACATATTTACAATAAGCACGTGCAATATGATTGTTTGTATACGAATATTAAGTACATGTATGTACGCACATGTGACGCACGTATGTATATATGTGTATGGATATATATATTTACTCGTATGTGTGTGCGTGTTTATATATGTAGAACATAGTCCCCTCCTTAAATGCTCATTTTAATTTTGTGTAACAAAGTGTCGTCCCTTACACTTTTTGAGCATTCTTTGGCCACACTATTTCAGATTGTTTTGACTTTCTCGTTTTGTCCCAGCAATGTTGAAAATATTACAGTTGGCATTGTACAACGATCCTTTTCATCTATTTGAATCCGGTGAACTTTTTAGTGCCAAAACTAGTAGTATTTGAAATTTAATTTTTGTGCTATTGTAAAATCTTTCATTTTATCCGAGCCAATTATTTAGCCTACTAGTTGATACGAAACAATGTAAAATTGCCTCTAATATCAACCTCGCAGTCTAAGACGCAAATTAATTTGGATCTACCCGTTTACTTTCAACCACAGTCCCTCATTTCACGAGTTTCAACGTTCGGGGGCTTAAATTTCAATATGGGAGTGCACTTACTAGAGTGTTTTTAACAACCCATCACATGTACAATGTTTTCTTAACCACTTGTAATAAATCCATTGATAAAATCAGACCAACGCAATGAAGGGAATTCCTTTTCTACGCGCTTTTCTCCCAACTATTTGTTTCAAAAATTAACCGGTATAAGTATTACGATCCCCATGTGTAGATATCAAGTCATGGTCCTAAATTTAAGATATTTTAAAGTATTTTCAATCATATCAAATCTTTTGAACCTGCGACGTAGTTCATTGGCAATTCTTACTTTCCTACGCTCGTGTCTACATTAAGGAAATCATCCCAGGCCCCTGCCAGGCCCCTGTCGGTCCAGTGAGCTTATTTTTGTTTTGTTGTTGGGAAAGGACCCGTAGGTGGTGGACTATTCGGTAATAAAATTTTATGGCACTACGGACAATAGATTACCCAGGGTCATTGGGTAAGGGGACAAAAATAATGAATTTTTGACCCCATTTTAACCTCATATAAAAAAAAAACAGAACGGGAAACGGATAATTTGAATATGTACTTTTGTTATAAATGTTTCAAGGATTCTAAAACTGTCTGTGGTTTTGTTTTAGCACAAAAACTCAATGAGGGGATACGGGTTGAAATATCCATAAAAATGAACAAAAAAAACAATGTGGCAAATTTTTTTCAAAAACTTAGGCCTGGATAAAAAAATGAATAATAGAAATTGTGTTTATTTTCAAAAGTTACATATTATAGTCAAATTTCATAAGAATCAGACTGAAAATGAAAAAATGCGTAATTTTTCGAAAATTCAATTTGTTTTTGTTAGTTTGGAAATCACAATTCACAGTGTGAATTTGAAGTTATGCATGGAAATTATCGAAATAAAAATTAAAACTGCATTCAATTACATAAATTGTCCATTATATTGCACTTCAACAAAAAATTTTGTTTATGGCTTATACCCATAACAAATAACTTTCAACATTCAAATCATATCGCCTCATTGAGTTTTGATGCTAGAACAAAACCAAAGACAGTTTTAGAATCCTTGAAACATTTCTAACTAAGTAAATTTGTTTTTTCAAAATTTGAGAAAAAAATTATATAGCTCACAACCCAAAAATAATTATTTGTTATCCAAATCCTGTTTCGCCAATTATCATGGGTATTACGAAAACCATGTATGAATAGCAATTAAGGGTCTAAATTATTTGTCTTAACACTTTACATGGGTATTACGATAACCATGTATGAATAGCAATTGAGGGTCTCTATGCTCATGTATTTGAATGCTTTTTTCGCTTTTATTTCAATACATGTGCGCACTAACAAGAGTGTTTTCCAAATGAGCGTCGCGAGGCAGGTGTTCTCCTAGTTACTTATATTTAAATGCACTGTCAAAATCAGATTAGGCAAGGAAGGAACTTATTGTTGTTGTGCTTTTCTGTAAATCATTTTTTTTTTCAATATTTTACACGGGTACTACGATACCAATGTGTTATTATCAGTTAAGGATGTTAATGTTGAGGTCTTTTAAAACCAATTTATAACATTTTATAGTATAACATTTCATGTTATACTTTATTGGAAATGAAATGTTTTTCTTTTCTTTTGTCTCTTCTTACTTCGATTTCAATAAATAATTTACGAATTCCGAAGAATTCTCTATTAGTACTTTAAATTATTTATAACTTGTTGGCCATCTCTACCCAGTCAGAAATTTATCGTCTGACCGACGATAATTCATGTCTGGATTTTCCGGTAGTTATCATCTTCTTCTTCCTATAAACAGGTGATATATCGTCGGAATAAGTGTCGCCAATGTCTCATGTTTTCGTCCGATTAACGTTGAATTACCGATTTTTATCGTAAATTTTGGACAAAGACCGACGATATTAACCGGTCAATTACCGGCAGTTAAACGGTTATTATAATCTGTCTTCGTTCAAAAATTACGATAATTTCCGGTAATTTAATTTTAAAAATGGCTACTCTAACCACTATATTCCGGTAGATTCATAAGCAGTGCAATGATTTTTCCCAAAAATTGCGAATTGCTCCTTAAAATAATGAGCCACACCTCGTGAAACGCATCTGTCCAATTACCGTGATTTTAAAAACTGCTCAAAAATTACCGAAATTACATAATTAAATTCAACAAATTTGTTTAAAACTGTGTATGTCTTTCGTCAATTTTTTTTACAAATTGCGATAATAGAACAAATTAGTGTTACAGGGTGAGGCCTGTTGTAAGAAGTAACAATGCATTATTAGAAAAAAATAGTTGCGATGCTGATGAATGCTACAGCAAGTATGCTCAATTGTCATCTTCATCGAAGAACACGAGACTATTACGATAAGTCTCACAGTACAATATAAGGTTATTCCGAATCGCCACTCATTTATAAATAAGTTAAAACACAGATGTTTAAAATATATTTTTATTTCATTTTCAACAGCCGACATTTGACTATTGAAATAAATTCTTACAAAAACATCTTCGGCACGCAAGGAATTCCATCACAGGTTGTTTGTAAGATTCATCACTGCAAACACCACGAATATAACTTTCGTTTAAAATTAACTACACCACAAAAGGACTCATCAAGCAACCGATTATTGTATTTTTTTTACCAATTTTAAATTGAATTTGCACACTTCGATTCTCAAAAATGAAAAAAGAATCCCACCAAAATTTAGAGAAAACATTATCGTATATGTTAACAAGAAGCTCACTTTACCTACTGTACATTTAGCCCATATGTAATTTTTTCCCTTTCATTGACAGCTTGTAAGCTATTTTACTGTAAGAGGAAGTTTTTTTACCCATCGATAAGAAATGATCAACACGCCAGAATGGAATATCGAGTTCAGTGAAGTATATTGCAAGAGTAAGTTCGCTTATGGCAATTTCATCGGATTCCTTGGACGGCTCTTCTACCATAAAGTGAACGATATCAGCGCTGGTACTTACAACATTTATATTTCTCTTATGTTTCACTGAATGTTCCATAAAGCATAGATTTATAATTAATTATCAAATAAATATTACAGCGCTTACAATAACTGCAGTTGGGATAATTATTCCATTTCAAGTAAATTTTTATTTCGGGTACACTGCATGAGCCAGTCATCTCTATCTGACTGTGTGTGTATAGAGCTTCCGTTTTCTAGATGATTCCGTTTGGTCAGTCATTAGGGGAACAGTATCGGAATTCCTAAGCAAAAAATAATTACTCTAAAATAAAAAAAATATTTATATGTAAGTCTCATTCACCAATAGAGAAACTTAGTTGTCATCACAGTAAGTCTTTAGCTCCTAAAACGTAAAGTAAATATTCAAATTAGAAAAATACAGATTTCATAACAGCATGTTACAAAGTTAGCTTCTGTAACGCAAATAAATTATGACAATACAAATAAATAAAAATAATATAGTTGCTTTGGAACAATGCAATCATGAGTGTTGCATGCATAAACGATAGCATCTCTAGCCAAGAGAGAAACAAGTTAACTCTCAAGAATAACTGAGCCAAGACGCTCCAAATTCGCATAAGCGACTCTAAAAGTATAAAACCACAGGTTAATAAGTCACCACGGTATAAGAAACAATGACTAGGCCTGCCGCATATTTTTAGCATCTCTTAAATTTATAAGTAACTAATCTTCAAAAACACATATGCGTTCTGCTTATTTTGCCTAAAAAAACACATTGAACAATATCAGATTTCACAATTTAATATAAAAGACAAATTACCATACTTTTAATGCAAAATTAAAGTTAATGAAGGCAGTGTTGACTGAGGAGTATTCGCTCAGTGAAAGGAAGCTATAGCAACAGTCACACGGTCACTGGCAGCGTTTTTATTCCTCTAATTGAGCGAATTCTTCGATTCTCGAGCCTGAGCTGTGAAGAAGAAGAATAATTTTATGGAAAACTTTCCACCAGGGTCACCAGCAAACTGCAGTTGCGAACCCCCCAATAAGCATTGAGAAAGTAGGGGAGATGGTCTTCGATAACAGAGCACACGGTTGGCTTAAAACAAAAAAACAGCAAAAGTTACAACGCAGCGGGAGTGACGTGTACTGGTGGAAAATTGTTTGAGTATCAGCAGTAGTGGTAGCAGCGCAGGCTTACAGATTTTCACATCACTACAAAGACAGCATTACATAATCTTTGTTTCGGTGATAAGCAAAAATTATCAGTAGCTTAATATATATAATTAAAATTGCTTACAAAACACATAATAACTGCATACTTAATATGTGGGATCTATTAGGTGGTCACGCCTAAAATTTACACCGATTTGCGCCGTGAGTTGAAAATACCTGAGCTGTGAGTCGAGACTGTTCACTGATTCAATGTGAATCGTGTTGTAAGCTTAACAAGTTCGATCCACGTTCTGACTTCTTGAAATTACCTCTCATTTGTTGTTAAGGCGATATCTTTTGTTCTGCGTCATGATATCTTCACTCGAATAACCATACCAGGTTTCACAATATTTTAATGAAAAATAATATCTCGCTAAATTCTCCTAAATTTCGCCGATTTCACGAGAGTTTCCCCCATTCCCCCCAGACGACCACCGTTTCCCCCAGATTTAGGGAAAATCCCCATCAGTGGCAGCCCTGGACTCGCCCCTGAGTTTTTCCGGCATGAATGTTAGCAGCGACGACACGCATGGTGAAGGGTGGGAGGCATTAGATCGAGGGTTTAGGGGTTTCTTGCAGAGGCGGGGAGGAGAAAGGGCGTTGCTCCGGGGCGAGCTAAACCCTCCGTCAAAACCCAGCTCACTGGATGAGTGATGTCGGCGGAGCTAGCAAATAAGGCAACTGAGAGGCGGTCAAAGAAACCGATGACGAAGCAAGTAGACTTTGAGGAAGTGTATTGGTTTCCTGTCGTCGTCTCTGAACCAGCCCAATCGTTGCAACGACGCAGGACCTCTTGGATGGTTGACACCTTCAGTTTCTTATCTTCATCATACCGGACTGCAGCTAAAGCATCTGATGAATTGGAATACATTAGTAATTATTAATTGTGCAAATGAAAACGAAATAAAATAAACTACCATTTGCCGAATGACTGCGTTCCAACTACCAATGGGTTTAGAGCAAGCAATGCTAGCTGTCCTTGTGATTGCAACATTTGGTCCATCTGGGTTGGGCTGCAATCGGAAAATAAGTCGATTAACCTAACTCTGAATACAATACTTGATATCAGTAACCTATTGAACAGCTGGGCGTTAAGTTATTGATAATTTTTTTATATGAGACTTAGAACCCATTTGGCTTGCTAAATTTGAATCGAATGATGTTGTGTGGATAAATTAAACTGATATTAAAACGTAACATTGAGAACTGACGTCCATCTATGCTCAAATATATTGAAGAATATAATCACTTCTTAAACGAAAAAAGGATTATTCATACTAGCATTAACTTATCGATTCTACCCATTGCAATTCTAATACGTTTTCAAACGTTGCAACTGATCTTCTAGTATTTGTTACAAAAATTTTGTATCAATAAATCCGTTCATTTGCATTACTATAACGAAAGATAATTATTAGTTACTTTAAGCCTTCCTATCCGCTGTAAAATAAATGCGATCCAAAAAGAGGCAGGCACCCTTTAGTAGGGAGTTAAGGGAACCCGGAATCTATGCTGCAGGGGCTTAGAAACGAAAAGTTAAGTAAGAAGTTCATGATGAAAGATCGAAGTTCAAGAAGAAAGTAGTAGGTGCAGAAAAACAGGACAGCAGTGAACCGAGAACAGAAGGTCCTTAATATAACCAAAGAATTATAGTTCAAAAAACAGAAGGCCTATCTAGCTCGGAGCTCGGGCCCTCACATTTCCCCTTGGGAGAGCTAATTCCCAAAGATTCAATAGTCGTATCCCCAGGAGGGGTATTACTATAACGGAATGCTATCTAAGATATTAGTTAGATAACATGTTAGTTTAAGCCTCCCCAACCGCTAAAAAGAGCGTTCCAATGTGAGGAAGGAGGGAGGCACCATTTGGTATAGAAATACGGGAATTCGGAATCTATGCAGAAGAGACATGGAAACAGTAAGTTGCGAAAGAAGTTGAGAATTATGAAACAAGGTATATGTTGAAGAAGACAGTAGTAGGTGCAGAAAAACAGGACAGCAGTGACCCAAAAACTGGTGGTCCTGAACATAACAAAAACATTCTATTTCAACAAAAAAAAGGCCTTCGTAACTCTCAGCTCGGGCCCTCACACATAATCCCAATAGCAGTGTTAATTCTCATAGAAACAATAGTTGTATCCCCCAGAGGGGAAAGGTATTAGTTAATGAGCGAAAAGAACTGTATGAGCTCACACGAACCTTAAATTAACTGACAGGTGGAATGCTCCTTGAAGGAGATTTTCGTCGGTTGACGAGCTTGTCCTAACCCAGAGTAGGACATTTCCAAGGCCACACTACCGCCATGACGTCATGATGAGCTGGTTACGCGCAGACTGACGCCCTCACATCGCTGAAACTCCGTCTTCTAGAAATTAAATAGACAATGTAATTGTGTGTGATAAATCTAAATCAAATGCACACCCCATTCTGGAAACTGCCTAATTGCACAGAGCATGAAGCTTTGTTTCATAAACATTTACCACACCGTATCATACTGAATAATGAATGATCAGGAAATTTAGACAACTAAGGATCGAGATTCATGCCGCTTTTGCCTCTACAGAAAAGTTTTCATGGAGTGTTAAATTCTTAATACACGGTGAATACGCCAGCAGTCCAGCCTTTGTGCAATAATTCCTAGTCTCTGATGGTAGGTACTGCAAAGAGAGCCATCACAGCGTAATATGTGTTATTCATTCTGGCAAAGAAAAGTTTTCCGTGTGTAATCACTGACAAACTTCACATTTTCACAGTATTTTTCAATCACTTCATCCTTGTTGCCTACTGAATGCAGTTGGAAACTGGTATCTTTGATGTAATTTCTGTGATGAATTTTTATGTCTATCCTTATTCATATACAAAATTAGAATTTCCAAATTTATTCCTCACACAATATTCTTGGAAAGTAATTTCTGGTAATAAATGTACAGTGTTATATGTTCCTCATTAGAAGGAAATTCATTATGAAATTTTATATTTACACAGAAGCATCAAAACAATTGAAACAAACATTATGCAGGATGTCTCCTGATTTTTCATTTACAAATTTTACTACTTTTTACGACATTTAACAGCAAAAATGACTTTCTAATTTTTACATAATGAATGTGTCCAAATGTGCAGGATGTAAGAAATCATCCTATAATGCGTAGTTTGAGTCAATTATACACGTCATAGGATGGGTTACAAAAATTTCAAGGTGATTACTACGTAAATACTAAATTAAAAACTTATAATAAATGAAGCATCCAACACATAATTGCAAAAAATACTAATTTTTTATTTACCCCTTCCCAAATGGACCCTAATAAATGTTTGGCAAAGACCCTGTCTTACCATCTTTCAACAATGAGAGCAACAGCTCATCATATGCGAAAATATAAACTGACTGGATACTAATAAACACAGCTGAATTGTCCAATTCCTTAACAGAAATATTTCCCATAAACTGCAGCAAATATCTGATTCTGATGGAGTAATGAATTTTTGAAAATCTTCAAACTCTATATACATTTGTATTTCACTTTCAATGTTCAGTGAATTATCCCACTTCATTATTTTTTACAACCCTGACAGGTGAAGTTGACCCCTGAGGCAAATTTCACTACACCTTACCTCCTTTTTTGCTAATTTTCAATTTATTTTACTTTTTACTACTTCACTACCTAGTAGACACCCTATTATGGGAATGAAATAAATGTCCAATAAGCAACATAATGCATTAGTACTGAATCATAAGAGACACTTCACATTTCATCATGAAAGGTCTTAGTTTACTTGAGGTATCAGCAAAGGCTTCACCGAAGGAATTGCATGAAAAGAACTTTTGTCTCTAGCTTCAGGCTCAAGAAAATCTAGATGGATTTAACTCACTGAGTTTCAAAAGTTTTATTGGCTCTGGGCTGTTATCAATAGGAGTATCACATATTAAATTTTGACTGTTAAATGAAACAAATTCACTGAACAAGTCTAGGCGTTTATAAGGAAGTGACTAAGAATTAAAGGCAACTAAGAGCTGATCCTTTCATTTGCATAATTGGATGATTCTGAAATTGAATAATCATCAACACAAGGTTTGGAGACAGTACCTAGTACATCAGGGCAAGTGTGAAAAACTAAATTATTTCTTTTCAAAACAAATTCTGATTGATTCACTGTCCAATAGTTGAAAAATTGACTAACTCTGTAGTCTATGAAACGAAATATTGTGATGTACGAGCATCATCTTCAGGCTGAAATATATGTAAATAAATTTTCAGTCACAATAAAAAATGCAAATCTAATACTAAAAGCTACATTGGACAGAGACATAATTTTGAAAATGACTGCACTAGAAAATGAATGGAAGCAAAATTTGTACCACAGTAATAAATACTGGTAGGACTACATCTTTCTACCTCTATATAAAAAAAACTCAATTTTTATCTGAAAAAGCTCAGATTTCATACAAACATTGTCAATTTAATTTAAAAAACCACAAGTTCAATTTAGAAATAACCTCGAGTTCAATTTAGAAAAAACCTCAAGTTCAATTTAAAAAAACCTCAAGTTCAATTTAAAAAAACCTCAAGTTCAATTTAAAAAACCTCAAGTTCAATTTAAAAAACCTCAAGTTCAATTTGAAAAAACTCAAGTTCAATTTAAAAAAACTGAAGTTCAATTAAAGAAAAGTCAGGTTCAATTAAAAAAAACCTAAGGTTCAATTAAAAAAACCTCAGGTTCAATTAAAAAAACTCAGGTTTAATTAAAAAAACCTCAAGTTCAATATCAAAAACCTCAAGTTCAATATCAAAAACCTCAAGTTCAATATCAAAAACCTCAAGTTCAATATCAAAAACCTCAAGTTCAATATCAAAAACCTCCAGTTCAATATAAAAAAACTCAAGTTCATTATCAAAGACCTCCAGTTCAGTATCAAAAACCTCAAGTTCAGTATCAAAAACCTCAAGTTCAATATGAAAACCCTCAAGTTCAATATGAAAAACCTCAAGTTCAATATGAAAAACCTCAAGTTCAATATCAAAAACCTCAAGTTCAATACCAAAAACCTCAAGTTCAATACCAAAAACCTCAGGTTCTATATCAAAAACCTCAAGTTCAATATCAAAAACCTCAAGCTCAATATCAAAAACCTCAAGTTCAATACCAAAAACCTCAAGTTCAATATCAAAAACCTCAAGTTTGTCACGAGAAGAGGTCCCGCCTCCTTGTTAACATTTCATTAACAAGAAGACCAGGTTCTCGGAATTGAGGGAATGGCGCACCTCCACAACATTATATAAACAACACAAAATTAAAGCGATAATTAGCATTACAGTACATATACTAAAAAAAAAATGGTACTCACCGACGAAAGCTGATACCACTTACTCAGCGCAATTTTTCTGAGCGCTCTTATTCTTCGGTGAGCTGTAATGCTAGTGCTAACGGGGTTTTTAAACACATTAAAATGTTAAGGAATTTCTTATGATGAGACCCTGGTACAAAGCATTAATTGACATCTACTGGAATTGCAAGTAACACATGTTTACGAACATCACCCTGCCTAATTGACCGGTCAATATCCTTTAAGTTAATTACACTCGGGACATATACAATGAAACAATGCCTAACTGATGTGTTGGCACATTCCAACTTCACGAAGGCTTGCCATCCAGCCTCGGACCACAAGTTCAGTTAACCAAAGGCAGCTTCAGTTCAATCCCTGTTTCTCACACGGTGCATATACTGTCTTTGGACGTTTTTATGAAGAAGTCGTACTTGCAATCAATAGGAGCAAAAAGGAAAGCCGCCCTCCTGTGGAGCAACAAAAATTTTTAACAATTACTTTAATTCTGCAATTCTCTCATACATATATATATGCACATATTCCACATTTAATTCAACTGCTCCAATTTTTTTTTTTACGTTATATGAACCTATCGTTTCTAGCGGTATCTATTGTAACAAAAGCACGAGCCTTACCCTCCCTTACGAAGTAATTAACATTTTTCTTTGAACAACCTCCACGTTACGGAATCTTCTTCTTTCTGCAAAAGTGAAGAAAAAAAATGTAAATTTTTAATTCGTTGATTCCCCAGAAAAGTATACATATCTCAACAGGTTTCGTTTCTCACTTATTTTCCAGAGTATCACATTTAATTCAACACCTATTCACGACGCAGAGTAACACAAATTTTTTTAGGTATAATAATGCCTAGCCGCGAAGCACCTTATTGAGAGGCCCGCAACACCTTACTGACCCTTGTTATCGTGTTAGCCAAAGTGTCCCTTTTGGGACTGCCCTCTTTCGAATAACGACCAATAGTCCCCCTCTTACTTCCTCTAAACAATCGTCTGCTCCGTACCATTGGCTGCTCTCGGGGTTATACGCTTCCTATTCGCTGTGAGTAGAGCACGCCTTTTTCGCCCTTATTTTGTGTGTTAATTCTTGAAGTCTACGTCCGTTGGCGGGAAAGCTTTCTCACGCCTCAACCCTCTGGCCTAGGCCTCGCGGTCAACAAATCTTGCCTTTCGCTGTAACCCAACACTGCCTTCGTTGTTCGCACTCTTGAGTTTTGATTACGAAGCACAACCCTAGCCTCAGCTCGAGTGTCAACATAAATTTATGTTGACTGTAAACATTCAGGCCTACACAAATGTTAGAGTAATCTACTCGTTCCGTTGGAATGTGCCAAACACAGTTTTATAAACTCACAATTTTAGTTCAAGCAACGAAAATAAAATGCGCACAAAATTCGTCACACATAATTACAAGAATTTTCATTGATTAATTCGCAAAATTGATTATTCTGAACCGATTCTCGACAGGACGGCCCTCCTAGAGTTAAAAAAATTGGCCTGACAATTTTTTTTGAATTAGCTTCAGCTATTTATTGAATAATAAGTACTACAGTATGCAGCCAATATAAGACACACATGGTAAATTCTACTTAAGCACTTTATCATCTAAAATTTGTTCCGCAGAAACAGGGTACATTACACTTAATAATCTTATTCATTACAATACAATCAGCCACAGCGTAATATATTGTGTTGTCTTCACCTAACCGATGCATCTGTTGTTCCCCGCCGAAGTAAAGTGCGTACTTAGTACTAAGCACTTGAGTACTAAACCCTAATAACATCCACACAATTTCACGGGCATCTTTCCCACGCCTCAACATCCTAAAGTATCGATGATTGTCCATTTCGCAGATTTAATTCACACTCGCATGTTCTGTTGTACAATTCCTTGCCGCTGCAGTTCATAGTTCGACGTTGGTTCCTTTGGTATCGTTGACAGAATCTGTTTTCCTTCCATGCCTCTCTTCTGGCATTTCAATAGCTTCACACACGCGTTGAAGATGGGTACTTAGTTTCAGGAGGAAGTATTGCGAGCCCGATATCCAGACTCGTATAAAATTTCTATACACAACACTAACTGCACGACTGCGTTCTGTAAGATGGATCATTATTACGATTCAAATTACCACCCAATCATGTTAAGTGCAATGTTTCGCATATATTTTATGACGTTTATCCAACTCAGTTTTTAATCGCCAGATTACTCATGAACGTCGCTTCGTTGATCAGACAAATCGATACGTCAGTAAGTTATATTGATCTGGAGTAAAATACGAGTCGAATCGTCGATAAATCTCATTCAATATGGTCTCCCTTCGCGATAGGGTTCCAATCCCACGAAGTTATGCTGAAGTATTCCGAGGCATAATCCTGTGTAGTTCACGCTGGTATTCTGTAGAATTCCTCAGTATTCCTTGATGTAGACGTAGAATCTGGTAGACACGAGATACTATTTTATTTTTTTCGAGTGAACACTCTTATTTATGCGAGAATTCCGTGGGTTAATATGCTCTGAAGACCGTCCGCTTCATTCAAAGCCTATCCGCCGAAATCTCTTTTACATTTTCATTTCACGTATAAATAGAGATGCCTCAATGCGGCTTCAATATTCCAAGTGATTATTTGCCTAGTAAAAATTCACAGGAATATTGCATGCGAGTTTCAGGAATGCCTTTCCAAGCGTTCATGTCACAATGCAAATTCCAAATAAATCAAATTAAATTCAATACTCAATAATATAAAAGCATTATTATTGGTTCATATGGGTACCCATTTATAAAAGCATTTTTGAACACTATTACATTACGGCGCCCTAGAACATTATCTGCTTTGTTTTCGTATTCTCTTCCTTCCTTCCTCCTCCTGGTACTGCGGCGTTCTGTTGTCCTTTCCACTTCGAAGTGTCGAGTGCTGCTAATTAGTCGAGAAATTCTTCCTGGCTCGGCCGTTCACTAACAATCTCCTCTTCACAGCCTGACCACTGGCGAGTTAAGCTATTACTGATGTCCTCCGCATTCTTCGAACATGGTGCGAAATTTCCAGCCGTACACACATCTTTCGTCGTTTCCCACGGCAACGCTTGAATTTGGGCAATCCTTTTAAACCTCTCCAATACAGGTGCAATGTCTCCCCTATGTTGTGTTGTTGTTCTATCTTCTTCGTTCTTGTAAATAATTGCTAGTGTTCCACTTGAATTTCCTTGGTTTTGCTGCTTATATGAGCCGCATTCGTGTTATGCAATGTTCTGGCCTGGTTTCGGGCTGAAGTACATACTACGCTAATCTACCAAGAAATTAATTCCTTAAGTCTGAAAAGAAATGTACTACACTCTACAGAGTAAGATCAGAATAATTCCTTCCGGAATACCGTGTTTACGATATTCCTTCAGGGCAAGAGAAAGACACAAAGTCAGAAAATTCAACACTACAGCACGAAAGAATACGCGACCTATAATCTGACGCTAAACATATTTTCCCCGTTACGAAAATGAACGGTCTAAAGGTATTGATAAAATTAGCAAGCCTGAGATACATAAGCCTAAGAACTTCATATTAACTAATTACTTCGCCAGAGTTATTTCGTATCAAGCGCGTACGCTACACGAGAAGCTGGCGAGAAATATAAGCATCCTACAACTGAAACAAAGTACTCCTCTTGAGAAACACACGAAGTTAACCTAATAAACGCTCAATTTTCTTTACTTAGCAAGAGAGAAAAATGAGAATTACGCATAGCATAAGATTAGATCGCTCAACAAGATTTTCATCCAGACGAAATTTCTTGTAAGCAAAGAAAGTTGGAGTTACATAACCTATAGCATATTCCTATTGAACGAAGCATCACACTCTCGTGAGTGAGATTAGATTTAATTCAAAGCTAGAATAACACAATCCTACTAAAGAACACACTTAGGTTAAAGCAGTACAGCGCAAAAAAAAAACTCACTCCTACGCAAGAGTTTTCTACAATTAAACACACAAGATCACATCCCGCAAAGCCAAGTCGATGCATGATTTCAGTCCTCTGCAGCTCGTTTCTAGTTGGCGGTTCACCTACACCGAGAACGCAAATTGTAACTCCGCCGCTCCTTGAACGCAGCTCTCGCGCTTGCGTGGTTTTCTGTCCTCAGGTTTTCATCTTCGCTCTCAATTGTTTCATATCCGTTTCCATTCCCTGGCTCAGCTGCGACCTCCGACGTACCGGGAAAAGCCTCGCCCCGTAGGAAAGCAACTTTCAATCTATCCAAATGAACCCTTTCTTGTCGGTCACTATATAGTGCTTTAATGGTCGCATTTGTGGCATTCCTTTCAAGGACACGATAGGGGCCTAACCAGTCGGTTGGCCAAGCGTTTGCAGATTCGGCTTTTCCTGTAGGATTGTGTAATAAAACAATATCTCCACTCTCCACCTGGTTGTTTTTCACACCTCTTTCCTTCATTTGCACCGACTTGTCGTGTGAAGCCTTGGACTTGGCCTTCACTACCTTGAACGCATTGTGAAGTCGGGCGCTCACCTCGGCACTGTAATTGTTCCCAAGAGAATAATCCATGCGAGGTGTTTTCAGCCAGTCAACAACAGGAATTTCAGCGTCCCTACCAAAAAATAAATAATACGGTATTTCTTCAATAACACTCTGAAAACTTGTGTTCAGTGCCAAGCAAGTCCACGGCAAAGCATCATGCCACGATGGTTGATCGCTGGCTGCGAGGTGAGACAGAACCGTTTTGATGTTCTTGTTCTGACGTTCCGTCATTCCGTTTGATTGGGGATGATATGCTGATGTGTTGTAGTATTTTATTTTTAATCTTTCGCACACGTTACGGAACAATGTTGATGTGAACTCTGTACCTCTGTCTGAGACGAGCGTTTTCGCAGGGCCATACGTGGTTACGAATTTAGTTAACGCTCGAGTCACTTCCTCAGTTGTCTTGCTTCTGAGTGGGAAAGCAGCGACATATCTACTGAAGTGATCAACCACGGTTAAGATGTATTTGTGGCCCTCATTCGAGACTGGCATTTCAATCAAATCAACACCTATTCTGTCCAGAGGCTTGTCAATTTCAGGGAATGAACCCATGCTAACACAAATGCGATTGTTGATCTTACGTTTCTGGCACTGCATGCACGAATCGATGTATTTGTTAACGTCGCGCGACATGTTAATCCAGTACCCAAATTCCATGAGCTTTTTCCACGTTTTAGCACGACCTTGGTGTGCAGCGATTGTGCTATCATGCGCTAACGTTATCGCTGCTTCTCTCAGAGCGTCTGGCACAACGATTAAGTGCCTTGTTCTATTAGGCTTTCGTTGTGTCTTTCTGAAATACAATATGCCTCCGTCGGTGAAGATTTCGGGTTTTAGAGCGAGACTTGGAGCGTCCCCTAATTTGTCACCTTCAAGATATCTCAGTACAGGTCCCCAAACAGGATCCTTCAATTGCTCTGCTCTCACGTTTTCTTTCTGCAAACTACTTTCCGCCTCTTGCACGCTGGGAGTTTCATCTAACATCGTCGTGACGAACACTGTATTAGGTGCTTCGTCATCTGGATTCTCTTCTCCATTGTCGTTCGCAATATTTCTCGACAAGGCGTCGGGTACAACGTTCTGAGCTCCAGGCCGATAAATTACCTCAAAATCATACTGTGAGAGAGTTAGTGCCCACCTCATAATTCTATTGTTCTTGGTGTTCTTACCTTTGAACAAATATTTGAGGGCAGTGTGATCTGTGATCACAACAAATTTATTGCCGTACAGATAAGGTGAGAAGTGATTTACAGCGGCAACCACTGCCAACCCTTCACGCTCCGTAATTGAATAACGTTTTTCAGCATCATTGAATCTTTTGCTGAAGTATCCAATCGGTTGTTCCTTACCCTCACATTTCTGAGCAAGCACTGCGCCCGAGCCCTCATTTGAGGCATCACAGCTCAAGTAATACGTCTCATTTAGAGAAGGTTTCTTCAGAACTGGAGCTTCTATCATGAGCTGCTTAAGTTTACAGAAGGCTTGTTCGTGTTGTTCATTCCACTTGAATTTTTGGCCCTTCTTAGTCAGTGCATTAAGAGGTGCAGCGGTTGTGGCAAAGTGCGGGATGAACCGCCGATAGAAGTTGAGCGCTGCTACAAACGAGCGGACTTTGCGTGCGGTTGTGGGCCTAGGGTAATTTTGCATGGCCTCAACATTTTTGGGGTCTGGAACAAGTCCCTCACGACTGATGTAACATCCTAGGTACTTCACTTGTTTTTGCGCAAATTTGCACTTGTCCAAGCCTATTTTGACTCCGGCACATTGAAATTCGTGCAACACTTCCCTCAAATTTTCTAGGTGCTTCTCAAAAGTCATAGAGCTAACGCACACATCGTCCAAATAAATAGCGGCGAATTTTCCAAGCTGCCTTTTCAGAACATGACAAATTACTCTCTGGTACACTGATGTTGAGCACTTGAGTCCCATGGGCAGCCGAGCGTACTCGAAGTTGCCTTGTCGAGTCTGAAATGCCGTGTACTGCTTACTTTCTTCATCTAGCTCAATTTGATGGAAGGCTGATTTTGCATCGACAATGGAATAGTACTCTTTCCCAGCAACTTCTTCCAGGGTTCCTATGATGTTGGGAATCGGGTAATGTTCGTTCACCACCCGCATGTTCACAGCTCGCAGATCAAGGCAAATTCTGTGGCCTCCTCCAGGTTTCTTCACGAGTACGAGGGGATTTTTCCAAGCACTTGTGCTCTCTTGCACGACTCCACTTTCAATCATCTCCGAGACCTTCTTATCAATAATTTCTTGGCTGGTGTATGGAATACGCCATCCTTTCGTTTGAATTGGCCTGTAATCACTCAGCAAAATTTTGTATTTCACTCCCTTGACGTGGCCAATATCCATCTCGTCTGCACTAATTGTCTTGTGATATTCCTTCAGCAGGTTCCTAACTTGTTCTTGTTTTTCAGCATCCAAGTGACTGAGGTCAAGCTCATTAATTTGCTGAAAGCGCTTCTCTCTGCGGAGATTTTCTGCTTCACTGGTTTCATCTTTATTCTCTTCTGTAGTCGCACTTTCATTCGAGATTTCGTGGCATGTTGCAACTATTGCTCCTTCAGTTAGAGCAATTTCCTCGGCAAAAGGGTTAAGCACAGGCATCAAAACATACCCATTTTGTACCCTCGCAGCGGTGGCTCCGACGTACGGCGCCCACTTAATTCTAGGCTCTAAAATTACTTCCTTCCCATCAAACTTGCCATCTGCTCGGCACTTTACCATGGCTTGCGTGCGAGGCTTCACTGTAATGTCCTCAGCCAGAGTTACAGATGTTTCTTCCCTCGTCACACACAAAATTTTCGGAGAAGCGTGTCCTGGTGCTGAAAACATGTTCACGTAAGTGCCAAAGAATGATGCCCTACATTTTCCGAAGTCTAGCTTTGCGTTGACTTTGTTCATTACTTCCACTCCTATTAGCAGGTCTCCTGGGAATGCATTTTCCCGCACAACAAAGCATCTCTGTACAATTTTCTGACCGTTAACTTTGATTGGCACATTAATCTTTCCCAGCACTGGTACGGGTTCCTCTCCAATTGTCTTTAATGCAGCGGATGTTCCTTTTACACTAGCATTTTTGATTCCCGCAACCACACGCTCCTTTACCAAGCATATATTTGCTCCAGTATCAAGAAGTGCGGTTACAGGTGTGCCATTCACTTGGAGTATAACGCTGGGATTTATTATCGGAGCTAACGGTCTCCTATCCCGTTTTTTGGCTGTCCTGCAAAATGTTGCACTCTGCAATCAGCTCTTAGGTGCCCAAATTTACCACAGTTGACGCACGGCGGTGGCACTGCTCTATACTGTGCTAAATCCACTGCAGGTGCAGGTGGTGCTTCCGGATGCGGCTGTGGCTTTCTTGCGTAGTATATTTGGTGCTGCTGACTCCTAAGTCTGCCCTTTTCGCTCCAGTGGGGTGCTTCATAATTTCCTCTTCGATGATAAGGAGAGTGTCGTGTCTGTCTGTTCCTTTCTCTCCAGGGTGGCACTTCCTGGCGGTACCCTCTAGGCCGTTGTGGTGAATGCCGCATCGTATGGCCGACACGTGCAGTCTCATGCTGTGGCCTCCTCTCGCTTCGCTGCGCTCTTTCTCTCTCCGATTCCCTCTTCTCTGTCGTTTCCCTTGGCACTGGTACTATCCGTCGATTTTCCACCTCGATTGCCATGTCTCTCAGTTCTTGTACTGTCGTAGGTCGCGCATCACTTCGAAATGGTCTTGTGATGTTCTCCCTTAATCCGAGCCACATCAAATCTACAAGGATTCGTTCCGGATGTTCCAGATAATTCTCGTTGTACAGCCTTTCCAGGCGCGTCAGGTACTCTGACACTCCTTCCCGGCTTGTTTGCTTCTTGGTCACTATTTCAAACAGCGCTTGAGTTGGATGTTCAACCTGGTCGTCGTAAGAGCGCAACCAGTTTTCTGCATCTCGTAGGTTCGTTAGTGTATCAATTATTAGATTGCACTCCTTTGCCTCTTGTTGACCTAGGCACAGGAAGAAGGCTTTCACCTGCTCACTGTTATTCAGATTACCCGTCAAAAACTTCAATCTTGCCATATGTTCCCCCACATTGTCGCCTCTCCTAAACTTGGCCCCAATGGCACCCACGCAACTCGTTACCACAGGCATGTTAACTACTTCTTCCTCTTCAGGTTGTGGTGGCGCCACTCTTCCGTTCCCCCTTGCGTTGTTCCTTCTCCCCCGTGCAGGCATGGTGGCGATTTTCTCCAATTCACCTTTTCCAAAAACTCAAAATTTTGCGATCACTCAAATAATTTTAAACTTACTCACTGTGAAATTTCACTGACACTTTGAATTAATCGCGTAAACACACTAGAATTTTCTTACTGCATCTCATCACTTTTATAAACACTTTCACTTCTTTAGCTGTATGGTAGTGCGCTTGCTGGCTTCTCACCCCGGACTACAGAAAATTTTATACTACGAGTTATGTGCCTCTACTGAAATTTGTACGTTTTTCACATGAAAACAATCCAAACAAAAATACAATGCAACTGTTATACTACACTCACAAATTCACAGAAATTACAAAGCGATCGCGTTGACCTTTGCCAAATTGTGTTGTCACGAGAAGAGGTCCCGCCTCCTTGTTAACATTTCATTAACAAGAAGACCAGGTTCTCGGAATTGAGGGAATGGCGCACCTCCACAACATTATATAAACAACACAAAATTAAAGCGATAATTAGCATTACAGTACATATACTAAAAAAAAAATGGTACTCACCGACGAAAGCTGATACCACTTACTCAGCGCAATTTTTCTGAGCGCTCTTATTCTTCGGTGAGCTGTAATGCTAGTGCTAACGGGGTTTTTAAACACATTAAAATGTTAAGGAATTTCTTATGATGAGACCCTGGTACAAAGCATTAATTGACATCTACTGGAATTGCAAGTAACACATGTTTACGAACATCACCCTGCCTAATTGACCGGTCAATATCCTTTAAGTTAATTACACTCGGGACATATACAATGAAACAATGCCTAACTGATGTGTTGGCACATTCCAACTTCACGAAGGCTTGCCATCCAGCCTCGGACCACAAGTTCAGTTAACCAAAGGCAGCTTCAGTTCAATCCCTGTTTCTCACACGGTGCATATACTGTCTTTGGACGTTTTTATGAAGAAGTCGTACTTGCAATCAATAGGAGCAAAAAGGAAAGCCGCCCTCCTGTGGAGCAACAAAAATTTTTAACAATTACTTTAATTCTGCAATTCTCTCATACATATATATATGCACATATTCCACATTTAATTCAACTGCTCCAATTTTTTTTTTTACGTTATATGAACCTATCGTTTCTAGCGGTATCTATTGTAACAAAAGCACGAGCCTTACCCTCCCTTACGAAGTAATTAACATTTTTCTTTGAACAACCTCCACGTTACGGAATCTTCTTCTTTCTGCAAAAGTGAAGAAAAAAAATGTAAATTTTTAATTCGTTGATTCCCCAGAAAAGTATACATATCTCAACAGGTTTCGTTTCTCACTTATTTTCCAGAGTATCACATTTAATTCAACACCTATTCACGACGCAGAGTAACACAAATTTTTTTAGGTATAATAATGCCTAGCCGCGAAGCACCTTATTGAGAGGCCCGCAACACCTTACTGACCCTTGTTATCGTGTTAGCCAAAGTGTCCCTTTTGGGACTGCCCTCTTTCGAATAACGACCAATAGTCCCCCTCTTACTTCCTCTAAACAATCGTCTGCTCCGTACCATTGGCTGCTCTCGGGGTTATACGCTTCCTATTCGCTGTGAGTAGAGCACGCCTTTTTCGCCCTTATTTTGTGTGTTAATTCTTGAAGTCTACGTCCGTTGGCGGGAAAGCTTTCTCACGCCTCAACCCTCTGGCCTAGGCCTCGCGGTCAACAAATCTTGCCTTTCGCTGTAACCCAACACTGCCTTCGTTGTTCGCACTCTTGAGTTTTGATTACGAAGCACAACCCTAGCCTCAGCTCGAGTGTCAACATAAATTTATGTTGACTGTAAACATTCAGGCCTACACAAATGTTAGAGTAATCTACTCGTTCCGTTGGAATGTGCCAAACACAGTTTTATAAACTCACAATTTTAGTTCAAGCAACGAAAATAAAATGCGCACAAAATTCGTCACACATAATTACAAGAATTTTCATTGATTAATTCGCAAAATTGATTATTCTGAACCGATTCTCGACAAGTTCAATACCAAAAACCTCAGGTTCTATATCAAAAACCTCAAGTTCAATACCAAAAACCTCAAGTTCAATACCAAAAACCTCAAGTTCAGTATCAAAAACCTCAAGTTCAATACCAAAAACCTCAAGTTCAATATCAAAAACCTCAAGTTCAATATCAAAAACCTCAAGTTCAATATCAAAAACCTCAAGTTCAATACCAAAAACCTCAAGTTCAATACCAAAAACCTCAAGTTCAATTTCAAAAACCTCAAGTTCAATATCAAAAACCTCAAGTTCAATATCAAAAACCTCAAGTTCAATATGAAAAACCTCAAGTTCAATATGAAAAACCTCAAGTTCAATATCAAAAACCTCAAGTTCAATACCAAAAACCTCAAGTTCAATACCAAAAACCTCAAGTTAAATATCAAAAACCTCAAGTTCAATATCAAAAACCTCAAGTTCAATATCAAAAACCTCAAGTTCAATATCAAAAACCCCAAGTTCAATATCAAAAACCTCAAGTTCAATATCAAAAACCTCAATTTCAATATCAAAAACCTCAAGTTCAATATCAAAAACCTCAAGTTCAATATCAAAAACTCAAGTTCATTATCAAAAACCTCAAGTTCAATATCAAAAACCTCAGGTTCAATATCAAAAACCTCAAGTTCAGTATGAAAAACATCAAGTTCAATTTAAAAATTCTCAAGTTTGATTTAAAAATGCTCAAGTTTGATTTAAAAATGCTCAAGCTTGATTTAAAAATGCTCAAGCTTGATTTAAAAATGCTCAAGTTTGATTTAAAAATGCTCAAGTTTGATTTAAAAATGCTCAAGTTTGATTTAAAAATGCTCAAGTTTGATTTAAAAATGCTCAAGTTTGATTCAAAAATGCTCAAGTTTGATTTAAAAATGCTCAAGTTTGATTTGAAAATGTGCAAGTTTGATTGAAAAATGTGCAAGTTTGATTGAAAAATATGCAAGTTTGATTGAAAAATGCTCAAGTTTGATTGAAAAATGCTCAAGTTTGATTTAAAAATGCTCAAATTTGATTCTAAACTGCTCAAGTTTGATTTAAAAATGCTCAAGTTTGATTTAAAAATGCTCAAATTTGATTCTAAACTGCTCAAGTTTGATTTAAAAATGCTCAAATTTGATTCTAAACTGCTCAAGTTTGATTTAAAAATGCTCACGTTTGATATATAAATGGTCATGTTTGATTTAAAGATGCTCAGGTTATTTAAAAAACATCAAGTGCAATTTTAAAATTTTAAAAAAACTCACGTTCAACTTGAAGAACTCAATTTTGATATAAAAAGGTCAAATACATAGGTATAGGTTAACAATTTTAGAAACATAAGGTTTTCAAAATTTAACTTGATATGTTTTAAAATATACCTGACATTTTTAAAATAAAACTTGATCTGTTTTGAATAAAACGATCTTATTTAAAATGAACTTGAGCTTTTTAGAAGTAAAATAAAAAGGTTTACGTAACAGTATTGCTCTAGGTGTAATACTAAAAATATGTTAATACACTCTTACTACAGTAGTATATATTGCTGAGGTACAAATTTAGTTTCTATTCATTTTCTTGTGCTATCATTTCCAACATTATTACTTTGTCTGATTTAGCCTTGAGTATTAGATTTGCATTTTATCAATATGACAAAAAAATTTTTGTATAATTTTAGCCTGAACATATTCGTACATTGGAATGCTTTCCATTGACCACAGAGTTAGAGAATTTTTAACAATGGACATTGTTGCAATAAAAATATGCTGAGTTTATTACTACTTTAACACATGATGAACTGAAATAATTTGGTAAAGTTGAAAATTATGACAAACTAATTCAAATTCATCATTAGAATGAAAACAATTAGGTTGGAGCACTCTTGACAGTTTTAAAACAAAAAAGATAGCAAAGATAGCTGATTTAAAAATCATTTTAATGCGTGAACGTTTCGGCTTAAAGCTCAAGCCATTATCAACACCTGTAAAAGCGAATTGAAATACAGAAAACAAGACACAGCTAAAATACAAAATGAATTCAACTTTAAAGAGTACAAGAAACAACAAAAAAAAGAAAGAATATAGTGATTAGATTGCAATTAATTCTGAAAATCAGGCTATTTCAAACTGAAATGATGACAACATTGAATTTAGAGCTGGCTTTAATTCTTTAATGTAAAGAGATTCTAGTATATGTAGGTCGTTTTTATTTGCACAGAAATTTAAAATTGAAAAATCAGATTTGCTTACTATTACACTACACTGCTCTGCGTGATCCCTAATGGCTGAAAATGATGGCTTTGCTAAAACTCTACCCGTTCTGGAGCTCCTACCAACGTGCTCAAAAAATCTTGTTCTAAAACTACGCTGGGTGCAACCCACGTAGCTAGACCCGTACAGCGGGCAACAATGCTTGTAGATTAAGCGAGAGCACAGTTCAGCAGGTAGACGGTCTTTAAATCTAAAAAATGATCCTATACTACGCTTGTTTGTCAATATTAGAATAAAATCTAAGCAATTGTAAAATTTCTCCACCAGCTTTGAAACTTCACTGGCGAGCTTCTCGGACTGTGCACTAGGGTGGAGCGTTTTTTCACGATTTTCAATGTTCTAATATGGGTAGTGTAGAAAAGTTGTGAATGCATGTCAAAATAACTCATGCAAAATCTTAGACCTGTATGATAAAATTTTCCCGTTGCACAAGCGCATTGAAAATTTGAAAAAGTGAGAAAAATTGTTAATATTTTCCAAGTGTGGAGTTAATTAGAAAATTGTCGCATTAACTTTGGGTAAGTTTTAAATGAAAGTACTAAATTTGCTCTAAAATGCCATTTCAGTATGTTTTCCTGTGAAACTTCGTCTTCTGCTTGCACATTTGATCAGAAAAATGGAAAAAATACTTTAAAATGTACTGTTTTTAGAATGTCACTATTTTTACATGTGGAGATTCACCTTCTTGTGTAATGATTTATACGCAGCTCTTAGTTTATTTTATCGTTTATTAGGGTAATAATGACAATAAAATAATCCAGAACTCACTACGTGGAAGTGGCTGCATGTCGAGTTCCACCCTACCCAACCCAACCTCCCATCCATGTTAGGTAGTCAAATTTAGTTCAATCTGTGTTGATTTTTTGTTTCAGATTTTGACAACTTCTTTCTACCTTCAATTCTGTTTCTTATGTACCCGTCACGGGCCTCATTGCCAACTACAGAGGTAGAGGCATCTGTCACTAGTTTAATAAATCTTTCGACTGCCTGTGGTGGCAACGGAAATCGGGAATGAGCTTTGACAATTCTTTTGATTTAATTAGAGTTGTGATATCTTCTGTAGATATCTTTTTTGTTGCTGGAGGTTCTGTAAGCTGGATGGTTTGCCAGTTAATCATAGAATAATATGAAGTAGCAGAGAAAATAAGCTTAGGTAACTTAAATTTTCTTGGTACTGTTTCGTCTGCACATTCTCTTGCTTTCACGATGCGTCTAAATCCAAGTTTACGAACTGTTTCTGATTCATCATGAATCATAGCAAGCAACAGGTTTTCCGGATGAGCAAAGTAAGCATTGTTTGTATGACTTTTTCAACAATATTGCGATGTTCCTCTGTCATTGAACGAGATTTGGTTATCAACGCAAATAAGTGCTGGGCGCCATGAATTACAGAAGGTTGCCTTTTGATAGAGAACCAAACTGGTGCATAAACTGCCATGATGTAATTTACTATTGCCAGCAAAGAAGAGGTTGGATTAACTTCGGATACATACAGTCGTAGTATCCGATTTGCGGTGGTAAGCCACCTAGCATGGTGCATTTTCCCTTGATTTTTAAGTGACAATTCCAGAGAACATTCTCCTGTTGACACGGCTTGATGTATTTGCAGCAAATAAGCCTGGTCTTTACTGAGATCGGAATTTTCAAAGCAAATATTTTCACAAGGAATGGCAGTGAACTGTACTATTGGTAATTTTTCACAGTCAGGTAGACATTTGCCAATGGGTCCTGTGAAGCCTCTTGGTCCGGCCGTTTGTCCATCGATGTTTTTAATTAGGTGACGCAAAGGCAGCTCATTTGCATGTAGCAAACAAACAAACCAGTGTAGTGGTTTCTTCAGTTTGTCTTCTAATAATTTTATAATGCCACCTTTTTCACCTAAACTGAGCATATTTCTTAGTTATGAATAGGAATGCTTTCAACAATCTTCACTCCGTATCAAAGAAAAACGTTTCTTATCGATTCCATGTGAAACATCTTGGATAAAAATGAAGATAAGATGCTCAGCAGTACGAACTGCGTAGGAGTGTCAGATGAAAACAGTTTCTTCGTCAAGAATTTCAACTAAACTCACGTAGATTGGCGAGATCTCTGGGTATGTCAGAATAAATGGAGCTATATTTACTTCTTGTTAGGAGGGGAAACTGTCGAAAATACAAAAAGCTAGTATTAAAAAATGTATCGAACATGAATAGTGCCGTCCCAAACGTGACAGGAGATAAAGTCTACGTCTGCAAGTTCTGGATGTTGGACGGGTGCTACATCCTTATTGATTAGACGGTGGATAATTATAAATATTTTCAGCCGTACCTAGTTTTTCACTTTATTATTCTGCATTCAAAAGTCTTATTTCCATCAAAAAGGCGAAATAAAAATTGTTGATCTTATTTGCATTCATTTCTAACAGTTCGACAGTAATGATTTAAACATCTTTGTGGTATCCCTTATCGAAACAAATTGAGGCACATAAAAGGTGTCGGTTCTTAGTTGAAAATTAGTGCAGTGTTTTTGACATTTTTTTGATATTTTTGACAAAAGTTAGGGGCGCAGTGGCAGCGCAGTGCAGCGGTTGCTACGTCCGCTTTAGGGACGACTATCTCTGCCGAGGCTGTCGGCGGCACTCGCTAGAACGTCTGCTTAGATCTGCTCCACATTTTTATGCAGTCTTTCGGTAGTTCTTGGCAGATAAAAAGCGTCTGCGTGGAGCATTTTTCGGCCTTCGAGACATTATGAAGCGGCTTACATGATTTTAAAACAATTATATCATTTCAAAATGATTTTGCGGCAACAGATAAATCTCGGGATAATCCTTGATGTTCCGGTATACGACAGCTGTCTTTCTTCACGAGAAGCCTTTGTAAAACGAGATTATCCTCCTATGCTGCTCCCAGTAACACCAATCTAGTCGCCGAGTCGCGTTGAAGAAATGCTATTAGTACTCCTAGTAAGGAAATTTACCTTTTTATTTATTATCGTTACCCACCATTATCTTTACAATGCTTCTTGAATACACAAATGTATTTCAACAAAAAGAGCAATTAATTTTTTTGCAAAAATAACGCGTACAGGCATGAGCTACTCCAAAGCAGTACAAATACACGTAAAATTGAATGTAAAATATTTGTGCAATTTAGCTAGGTAATCAGACTAACATTAGGATGTTGAAATACAATAATACAAATAAAACTTGAGGGCTAACTAAAGTAAATGTACGACCGCACATCAGTAGAAGCACACCTGTTACTGCCTGTTTTCAACCAAGGCATTTACTGCTGCGACCGATGAAGGCCAACAGAGAACTGTCTGCTCCAATTTGACTGTAGACAATTACTGCAAAGGTCGGCCAAAAAACGCTATTCGAATTGACTCTGATGCATTTTGTCTGCGGTGAATTGCTGGAACTCGTCTTATAACTGCAATCACTGCGAAAAACTGCCAAAATTCTTCGGCGCAAGCGACACGGCAAGGAGAAAGGCTAGGACCACTTGAAGCAAAAAAAAAAATACTTGTGCAATAGCTACCAATCAATGCATCAGAGGACCGTTGTAGTCTCATTTTTTTAATAATTTAAGCATTAGCAAAAATTTCCCTGTATAGCATCGTAGTAGCGTATCTTCAATCCTCATACATTGGAGGCAGGAGAGCAGAAATAATATTTTGCACAAACGTCTTTTAGATAATTCCTCAAAATGGTCAATGTGCTAAATTTTTGTGTTGTATTTAAATACTTAATATTTGAAGCTTAAAATTGTTGTGTAATATCGTGTACGGCCTCGTTTGCTTCGGTTTGAATTCCGCGAGTAAATTGATTTTGTTACTATGACGTTGAACCTATAAAAAATTGCTTTTGATAAATGGAATCAGTTACAGTGTGCTGGACTAGCATTCATTTGATTTTGTTTGAAGTCGAAATTTTGCTGTTTTAAATGCTTTTCGAGATACAAGTCTGGGAGACTTTTCGAGGTTTTTATAAATTCTAAGAAGAAGAAAACTTCTCTTCTTGTCCAACTAAAACCAAAATGCAGTATGAAGACACTATTATCTGTGGTTAAAATTTCCGTAAACCATGAAAAATAATTAACATCATTTTCGTCATCACAAATCGTTTCTTTCTCGCAGCTGGGACAAGAACATTTCATAGGCACATCCAATCCTCACTTTGCGATATCTTACAGCATTACACCTCAGTGCGGGCAGGACTTAGCAAAAAATCGCATTACAGAGAACAACGAAATGGTGATGTAAAAAGGAAAAATTAAAGTTAATGTGCAATCAAATTTACAATTTAGAAGGCTTCGCTGCTTATTGCTTGGCGTCACACATGCTTTATATTTTCTGAAATGATGCACTTTTAAGTACGACACTCAAGACACTTAATAGGTTGCACAAATATTGACGAATAACCAACTTTCTAAATTCGTTTGTAGAGTTAATTTCACAAGTTCGTGATTTCATTGAATTTTCAACGGCAAATCCGAACTTAACATTTAGAGAAATTTGAGACAACATGGCTATGATAAGTTTGTTGTTCTCAGAAATAGTTAACGCGTGAGTTTAGATCAGTGAATCCGAAATTACGGATTTCAATTAAAACTTTATGTTTTGATGTTCAGCTTGTTTAAAATATGTAAAAACTATTTGATATGAGAATTAAATCTGATCTCCTATTTGCCATGGCTAGAATTGTGGTATTTAGTGCAAAATAATTCCCCCTCGTAAAGACATTTAGATCCCTTGACTAGCGTCATCCATACAAAAACAAAACCTGCCTGGTTAGCTGTCCTCTTGACTTATCGTCTCATCTACCTAGAGACCTTCACAAGTCGAGTGTTCGTCCATGTGAAGTCTTACCTCACTTGAGGCTCGTGATGGAACTGAAGCAACCAGAATGTATGTTCGAATGGCTCGATAGTTTTACCGACGGGTGAGATTTCAGAAACAGACTGCTCATTTATGAAGACCATCTACAAAATTACGTCTTCATTGCTTTATTCTATGTAATGGTTATGTCGCTCGATTTGTATTTTTAGTACTTAAGCACATGAAGTGTTGAATACACGAATAAATTGAGTGATAGCTGCGCAGCCAATAGAACCAACCGTCAATATTATTTTCAACTTAAAGTTTATTCGAATCTAGTCTTAAGTTTTGAACATCATGAGATTTGCAAGCCTTGAGCTCAGCTAAATTTAGAATACATGATGATTGAAATTGATAAAGTTTCTGCACACAGTCCAACTTTGAATCCGTTCCCACACTGATTTGCTTGGCAGTGCGTTAAGTTTAGCGCTCACACGACTGGCCCAGCAGCTCCTGCCTTCATATATCTGGCTCAGGTTCAGTCTGAGCAGGCTTGCTGCCTTCATCTGTCAAACCGGCAAGGTATTATTGCGCTTGTCTCCGAAAGAGGTTAGGATGATTCGACAGGAAAGTGTCTGAAAAATATTTAAAATGAATTTTTACCGTTACCTTAAGGATAGAATACCGGTTATTCTTCTTGCAGTGTAGCAGTGGTTCTTTTACCTATTTTCTTTTTAATGTTGGATATGTAAAATCGGAGTCAAATACCCATCTTCAGTTTTTATATGTAGCGAATGATGCTTCATTATAAGACGGATGGAGTTCTTTCGTCAGTAGGAGCAATTAACGTCTACGTCTCTCAAATAATTATTCGAGAGCCGTTGACGTTAATTGCTTATAATTTGTTATTATATTATACTGCTTATTATTTATTATTATACTCATCCACAGAGATTATAATAGTTTTTGGATGAGGATGTTTGCCACCGTAGCTGTTTTTTTTGAGATAAAACATACTTTTTTGAACAAAAGTAAAATTTCAAGTGAAATGAACTTCCCACTTGCGTACGAGTTGTAACGAAACATTAATCATAATTTTCAAAAATATGAAAAAATATGGAATAATGAGAAATAGAGGGCTATGAAATGCGGAAAATGTAAATAATATATGTGATAAATGCTCAGAAACTTCAGAATGAGTTACTGTATAGGTGATTTTGGATTAAGAGTACGAGAGTTGGTTAAGATCATAACGCGGGTAATGGATTCGCGGCGAAGTTACGAAGTAGCGCAGAATAATTTTATTTGGCTTTGTTGGCTGTGCATCTCAACGATCGTGTGCTCTCATTATGGATTCATAGGGCAACTTGGCTTGCTGACTCAAGCCTTGAATTCAAACGAGAATCGTCTAATATGATTGTGATGGCTTCGTAGTTGACAAAGAACGATCGATGCAAATTTCACGTCAAGACCTTCTCCACTCGCAGATGGAGATAGAGGGAAGTACGTTAGTTGATCTTGTGTGTTTACGAGATATTTAATTTCGTAGAATTTCTTGCAAGAGCCGAGAAAAAAGACTTGACAAAAAAATCCATTCCGACAAGCTTTAACAATGCTTGCCGTCTATATACAGAGGAGGAAAATTTGTTTTTAAGAGTACTTATACTCTTATCTCAGCCAAATTTATGCAAAATGCATATTTAATAAGTTTAATAGTATTAACGTTTAATAGAAATCTAAAATTTACCTGTATAAAAAGAAGCACAAAGTGTCATGTTTTATGGCACACTGCGTATTAGCAGCGCTCTGCGTTCATCACTGATTGACCCCGAAGTAAATTTTCATTGTGCATCTACAAAAAAATGCTCAGTACAACCTCGGATGCCATTTGAACCCTTTCCTGCACCACAGTGCAGAAATGACGTAAGCCAAATCAAAATTAGCTCGCCGATGAACAATGCGCAATAATTAAATCGACTATAAAATTTTATCGTTTGATATATTTTTCTCAATTATTTGAAAGGATTTTGGATACTCCATACTTGTTAGTGCACTTTCAGATGAAATTTCTTCATTCCTAATTTTAAATGGCATTGGAATGGCTATAGATCCTGACATTCTGAAATTGAATCTATATCTATTCGTTGAGGTTGTCCGAGGACAATCATAGTTTGCGTATTATTTCAAGCTTCTGTTGTGAAGAAAGTTTAACTCTTTTTCAAGTTTCAAAACCTAAAAAAGTATGAAAGGTCTTACTTGGTGCGATTGACTCATTTTGACCGACAGTAGAAATATTGACGAGACGGTGAAGAGGTGAAGCAGAACTGAAATACATATGGCGCCGCTCCCACGATTCAATTCATACGTTTTCTACAAAATTTCTCTCGTTATGGAGAGCAATATAGGTTGTAGTTTCAATTCAGGCATCGTACTTTACATTGGGGCCTAATGGGGAGACAAATACTATACTAACGAGGTTCAACTATCAGCATTGATATTTTTAGAGATGAAAAGAAGAACCAGTTTTAATCAGTAAATAATTTTTTGCAAATGCTTCAGAATATCTAAGATTCCATCATCAATGCTGAAACATGAAAAACGTCACACCTATAACAGGTAGAAAAAATAAATAAATATGCAATTGAAAAATCTTACATCCTAACGCTTATTCAACCACAAGTTGAACTTGCACATACCGTCACTCACACACGCAAGCACTCACAACCACACACTTACCCATGGAAGCATTATCACAGGCACTCAGGCGCACGCGTGAGCATAAAAATAGAAATATTTTAGAGGGTTGGAGCCATTTACAGTTTAGATGCTCATAAATCTTCATTTAGGTTAGGCTTATGAGGGATCTGAATAAGCAATAACAAAGCCAAAGATCATGTTCATTATTTGCAGTTCAGACCGTGTTGAAATTAATGTTTTTGAAAGGAGGACCCATGATACTGACTGTGAAATCGAATTGCTAAATGAGAAGGTGTGAGGAGAGTATGCTACCGGTTCTAAGGGAAATTTCTTAATGTTGGTTGTGTTTCATATATAAGTTTTATACAACCAACATAAGTCTGCGTGCAGCTGTCACGCTCATAGAAAAAGATTCATTAACTCCACAGGCACTCCTTCAGTCGTTCCTTTCTCATAAAAACTGGAAGTATTTTAAAACAGTGTCTATAATTCATTCCGACGTCAACTGAAGTAAAAATACTACGCACTAAAGATAAGACTGCCCGTTTCAGTTCTGTGTTCAAATTACATATGAATGGTATAGCTCTATGTACAAAGTATGCTTTACGACGTCCAAGGAGACAGGAAAGAGAAAGTATTTTTAGCTAAAAAATTTCTAGTAGAGTTATTATTGGGGAATTTAGGGCACTTATTTTTAATTAATAATTTCCTGATATATTAAGAAATTTTTGACGAAATGTTTGAAAAAATTAGACATACGATACACACGGTGAAATAAACTATTTATTCAAGATTCGACGCATCACTTAGGAACACAACAGAAATAGTTTATTCCAGGACTAGAAATGGCGACGTCTTGTAGACAAACGTAATAAACTCTGAGTTCGACTTTTTTCGAGAAAATTTAGGATCGGAATTTGGCCATTTTCCACTCCCGAAGTCACTATAACATTAGGATGAGATGCAGTAATATTTCGGTAAAATATATTAGCTTCGTATTCCAAGAGAAATAAAACAAATTTATCACCGAAATATCTTGATTGGGATAAGGGCTGAAGTGCTACAGGTCATTGGCACAGAAAATTATTTTTTAATTGTGCCAGAAACAATTTGCCAGGAGAGGAGAAAGTTTGAGCCCTTGTTCAATTCAAAAATAATTTCTCGTTACTTGTAATTAATTTGCAAATCAAATTACAAGCAGATCAATAATTTGTTCGTTGAAAACCAAAAATGAATCTGCCAGCGTTTGAATTGAGCCCTGTCGTACTCTATAATGGTGAGGTTATTCTGAGAAATACGTTCAATTAAAACATAAATTGAATCCTCTAGAGGGGCGTTAGATCATAGATTCTACGTCATACCTACACACAAACTAATTTACTATATTGAAAACAGTCGATAAATCGCTTTCGAATTCGTCCGAGTTTTCCGTGAAAAAATTATTATTATAGAAAGGTGTAAGTAAAGGCACTAAATTTGCTAAAATTTGGAGCTTTGGGTAATGCAGGAAGATAAAAAGGGTCTTTTTAGTACATCTACAGTTTATGAATGTTAGAAAGTCTGTCTGTTAAAAAGTATTCTATTAAAAGCGTCCGGTAAAATTCTCTACTATCTGTCTTTTTTAAGTTTGTAGTTGATCTTATTTTTTAGGTATAGCATAAATGTTTTTCTCAGAGATTTCTTCATGAAATTTTGCGGGGTCGACTAGAATGGATTCTATTTTCAAAGTATAGCCTAGTTTATTAGGGATACAACACTATTCCTTTTATCTGGCTTGGAAACACGTACCCTATCCATGATCCGAAGATTTTTACTTCAATTTACGTTAGAGTGTTTCATAGTTATAGTTTTGAAATAACTTCATTTTTAGGAGCCAGGTACGACTGGAGGAGTGCCTGTGAAGTTGATGTGTCTATTTTTATAAGTGTGACTGCTGCACGCAGCTTATGTTGGTAACGTCAAGCTTTAACAATTTTCTAGACACAGCCAACATTCGGGTATTTCCCATAGAACCGGTCGCACCCCTACCTCTTCTTCTCCTTCAGCGAGAACACAGTCAGCATTTCAATCATCCTTTCATACACACTAATTTCACCACTTTCTGTATACTAGAAATAATTAACATGATCTTTGAATTTTTTAGTCTTTGTTCAGATCCACCCTTCCGCCTAACCTAACTGAAGATTCATGTGCAGCCCAATTGTACATTGCATAACACGTTTTCTGCGATGGCTTAAACTGAAGAATAATATTCAATTCAAATTTCAAGTCGATTGTTGTAAGCAATTCGGAAAATAGCTAACATTAAGTGGATCGTTCCTTGATTTAGCTTTAATTAGGTATTTAAAAAATTGAGTTTGTGACTGCAGGTCGGTCAGTAGCATTATATAAATCCCCTCAGTGACCATAAGTGGGTCCCTTTGTAAAAAACGTTAAACCACTGACAGATTTCTGTTTGTGCGTGTGCCTGTGCATCTGTGTACATGTGATCATGAGTAATGTGTGGTTGCATGTGTTTGCGTGTTTGAGTGATGGTATATGTCAGTTAGACTTGGGTTTGAATCAGGGTTAGGAACCAAGATTCTACAGCTGCATGTTTATTAATTATATTTTTTCTACGATTTCTAAGATTGAGTTTTTCACTGACGATGGAATCTCAAATATTTCGAAGCATTTACATAAAATAATTTACCTTTTATAACTGGTTCTCCTTTGTATCTAACGAAAAGTTTCCACCATGATTATTCACTAAATAATTGTTTAAAAAGAAATCAGAGTGACTCCAAGTGACTAGAACGTGTTCTACGTACTGAATAAAGACCTTAATAGACTTTCAATAACAAAAAGATGAGTAATGTATAGGAATCAGTTTGTATGACCTTGTTACATTTATCTCGCCTCGACGTGCTGTGTTGAGGACCTTCAGCCTCTTACAAAAAAAAACAATATACGAATATAATCGCGGCTCGCAACATTTTACTTAGAACTGACAGAGCGGTCGACGACTTAGTGACTGACGGCTCACAGCTTATTAAGAGCTTAGGAAGGTGAAAACTTTGGGAGGTAAATTACAAAACTTTCCACATTGAATTTTTTCAATGAACAATTTTTCACACCATGATCCGTGAGAGATTTATTTGAATAGCTTCGAGTCGATATAGATGATGATGACAGACGCCTCCATTGACATTGCTGATGAATGCATATTAATGAAATAAAAGTGTGCATTCATGAAACCTTTTCAGCTGAACAGTTTAAATTTTTAGTGGTGGATATTCGGCTGATTTCAGAAACTTATTTAATTATTGACTAAAATAATCTGAAATGTTACTGTCTTCGTTCTTTCCACAAATTTCTTTTCAAGTATTGTTAGTAAATAGGTTCACCATTGGGTCACTTTTTCATTTTAAAGAAAAACTTCCTGAATGTCTCCGCTCCTGCCTTGTTTATAAATACAGTTGTGCACAATGTGCATCTGCATATGTGGGCTCAACGAGCCGCACATTGCGTGTAAGGCGGTCGGAACATGCAGGAATAAGTCATAGAACAAGTGCAGGCCTTTGCCATCCTTCCCATTCCTCAATTAGGTCTCACACAGAGTTTCAGTGCAATTCATCAATTTCTGTATCAGACTTTTCCATATTAGGTTATTCCAGTAATTCAGTTAAACTTAGAATTTTAGAGTCCCTCTACATCCACAAATTAAAGCCTCAGCTTAATGACATGCAGAGCGCTCACCCTCTTCACATAGTTAGTTAGAACCTTTCCCCATCCTCCTGTCACTTTCTTTCATTCTTATTTAATTAATCGCGAGAGTTCATAATGCTGATAAAAATAATTGCTCGTATCCGTTAGCAAAACAAATTCTGACAGAAGCAGCTCATTCGGAACGAAACACCATTAAAGTTAATTGAGAAAATTATTTTAGGGACGGAAAACATCCATACATGACACAAATTTAACACGTTGACTCCGATTGTACGGTTGCTTACGGGAAGCATTTTGGGGGCATCTGAGTCCAAAGGTTGATTCTCCCGATTTTTGTTTTTATTGCTTTAAATGAGTTAGAGACATGTCCCCGAATGTCTGTAAAAATATCAGGAACCTACCCCAGAGCTAACGTCCCTCCCTGGGGGGGGGGGGGAGGGCATCCCTCTTACGGACCTTTTTTTTCATTTTTGAACCTAAAGCAATGAAATTTGGTATACTGATAGGAAATGCAATTTTGAATCATTTATCATCAATGACAAAATGCGATTTTCTTGAAAAGAAAACATGAAATCATAGAAAACGACATTTTTGGGGGGGTTTTCTAAATGCTTCTCCTCCTACAGTTTTTGAGCTACAGTAATGATTTTGGTATCATTGAATGCAGAATAACGTGGACAAAAAAAAAATCTGAAATTTTCAATTTTTTCCATTTAATTTTTTTATATATTTCATCATTCATATTCCTCATCCCCATCCGAATATTTTTTTTATTATTGAATTTAGAGCAATGAAATTTGCTATCCTGATAGGGAATACAATTTAGAATCATTTATCATTTATGACAAAATGCGATTTTCTTGAAAAGAAAATGGGAAATCATAGAAAACGACATTTAGGGGGGGGTTTCTAAATGCTTTTTCTCTGATAGTTTTTGAGCTACAGTAATGATTTTGGTATCATTGGATGCAGAATAACGTGGACATTCCAAAAACTTGAATGCTTTTCCTCAAATTTCCAATATAAAAATTAAAAAAATTAAAAAGAAAAAAAATCAAAATATTCTCAAGAAAATTCAAATTTATGACGTCATAACTTTGAAACAAGAATGAATTTTGAAAAACTTCTCAATACATTGTAAAGCCCTTGTTTTTCTGCATCCAATGATACCAAAATCATCACTGTAGCTCAAAAACTGTAGGAGGAGAAGCATTTTTTTTCTTAAAAATAGGTTTTATAAGAAAAGTAACTTATCAAGACGATTGTCGTTATAACTCCGAAGTTTACAAAGCTAGAGCAATGCGGTTTGTTGCATTTGAAAGTGACATGTTTGCTCTATCGAACTTATGGGGGCATTTCCAAATTTTTTTCTGTAAAGCTTTCCGTGGACTTTTTACCGTAAAAGTATAACTTTTGCTCTGACCCTTACAAAAAAATTCATATAAATTCTGAAAAAAATAAATCAAAAATCCCCCCATAATTTTGATAGAGCATAAGTTTGACTTTCAAATGCAACAAACCGCATTGCTCTAGCTTTGTAAATTTCGAAGATATAATGAATAATATATGTATATATAAAATTTATTTTTTTAAATAAATAATTTTCTATGCCCTGGGGAAAAATTTTTCATAAACAAAAGTTGTTACAAATGTGGAGATCTAGTAGTCTGCAAATTTTCATAGACATAAGTCCAATAGAAAAAAAGTTTCAGTTTTTTGGAAATGGTTCCCTAAGGTCAGTTTGGTTAGGCTAGAAGAAGTCGTTTTGAAAAACAGGCTTTTCTGCTCATATACACTTTTAATCTTTTTGAAAAGTGTAAAGAATACACTTGAACCATAATGTGTTACCTTTTACTCTACAATTTATTTCGAAAAACGTAGCAAACTTAAATGTTATTTGCATATTCCGGTATGTAAATGAGCAATTTACCTAGTGCTACACAGATGTACCACTTCGGAGTCGGCGTGTTTAAAGTAATTTGTTACTGGTTGCATAAGCAGATTTTCTAGCTTGCATTATCTAACATAACTCCTATGGAGTTGAAATATTACTCATCGAAATTTCAAGGGATTTTAGAGGAATTTTAATGGTAGAAGATGAATTTTCATTTATTTATACCGATCAGCAATTAGTGATCTGCCATGAACTGGCCCAAGAGCGCCGAATTCTATGGTACTAAAGTATTTTCAAGAGAGAGAAATCAAAGAGGCGAAAGAAATGACTCCCGTCTATTTTACCTTACGTGATTTCTATCAAAAAAATAACTCATTTAAGAATCTCACATTTTACATCGCAATAACCGAAGGTATGCTAAGATATGAATTATGTATAACTTCTGAGTTCACTTGTTTTACAAGAAGGAAGTGACGCTATGGTTGGTGCATTTTCGAAAGCCATTATGGATGCTACAGCTCAATTTACAATGCTATAATTTACAGAATGCGTTCTGCAAAATTTTTCAAACGGTTCCAATAACAATAGACTTTATTAAATTACGTAGCCATCGACCATCATTGAAGTCAATAGCTCATCACTCAGCGCCCAGTGATGAATATGGCAGCAAACACTATGCTGACAAAAGAAGTTACCGAATTCCAGGAATTTAAAAACATGTTTCACGGACTCATGATATTTGTCTGATATCATACGAAAGTGTTTTTTTCAACTCGCATGACTGCCTCCGTCAGACGCTAGCGTAAGGGACTGAAGCCATGTACTACCTTGAGTGTAGGTATCTACCTTCGTCATCATGCGCAGAAGCTTTTTAAAGACAGTGAGACATTTTGAGTCCTGTACGTCATGCGGTGGTCTTGTTAAGAGCTTTAGTCACTCAATGTAAAAGGTAAATGGTCTCGTAAATGAACTTCTCCTTTCTTTAACTGATTGTTTGCAACGGTGAGGCTGCTCTAACCCCGAGCAGTTTGTTTTATTTTACCTTCGGGAGGTGTAACTGGGATCTCGTTCAGTGACGGCCTCATGGTGGCTTTTCTAATTCCTATAAGGTCAGTGATCAGATTACCTCACCCTTGTATTTCATAATTGAATGCAATTTTTTCATTAATTTCTAGCATGCAATTACAGTCTGAACGCCTGCTGATGTGGATCAGTTTATCCAGACTTAAGTAGATGCTGCATAGCTGTTTGCAGTAAGTTAGGAACTATGTTTATTTAACAAGATAAAGGTTGAGGAAGAAAGTAGCCAGTGTTGAAAAACAGGACTTCAATGAACGGGTAAATAAGACAGTTCGTAACAAAACAAAAACCTTTTCTTTCACAATAAAAGAAAGGCCCACCTAACCACGAGCGCAGGGCCTCACGTTCCTCCTCTGGGAGAGCAAATTCCCTTGAATACAAGTATTGTATCCCCCTGAGGAGTAATACAAATATTGTAGTGCGCGCCCTTACGTACAATTCCTGTACGTTCACTCACTCCCACAGACGAAGTAATAATCATTAAAGTCCACACACTAAAGCTCACAGTCCATATAGTAGCATCTGATACATGGTCTCTGAAATATTGAGCCCTACGGGAGCAAAGAATTCCGCATGAACACGATATCGTTGACCGAAAAGTGAACGACAAATTCAATTTTGACTAATACCGATGATGTGGGTGCTATTGCGATTACATCGCCTACTACTGGTAATCATCCGCAGCGTACCACATCGTGTTCTGCTGCAGTAATAGTAACACGTACACACTAGCACATAGTGACAACACACTACCACTTTCACATCGAAAATAGTTGGTCGTCTCTCATTTTTCTGGATGAACCTAACCCTCTGCTTCCTCCATAAGCCAAGTCGAAGATCCAAATAGTTGTAAGTTTCAAACAAATTACACAAACTTTGCACATGCACGAACAAAACTAATTATTTCCAATTGAGATCTTTTTACAACAAATAAACTTGAATCGTTAAGCAGAATCAGAGCACCAAGATTAGCGCAGGAGATAGTGAAAACTGAACAGATAGCAATAATACAATATTGAAATTAGCTCTGGCCCACTGATGAAAAGTGGGCTAGAGCTAATGAGTGGGCCAGAGCTAATAAAGTGCGAAATTCTATGTTCACTCTTAATAACTCAATCCTCTCTACAATGCCTTTAGGTTACGTATACATTTAATTCCAAAATATGCAACTGTCCTTGCTTTAGGAACCGAAGATGTATGGAAAAGGGACCCCAATACCATTTTCACTTCACCGCTTCTGCGCCTTACCATATCCTAAAATATGAGATATTTACCAACAGATTCAATACCACTTTAAATATGCAATATAGTCTCAGTTAAACAGCCAATAAAATTAGTTGAATTAATATCGCAGTACATGCGGAACATCAGTAGCGTGACGCAGCAGAGGCCTGTAGCGACAGACAACACATGCTCTTGAACAATCGGTATCTCGCGTTTAGTGAGGTCGTGCGCGCCGCTACGTAAGTGACTCTATTAATTTAACAAAGCGGCATCGAGCTACTGTAAGCGAGTAGAGTAACTGTATGCAAATATTGTCTTCAGAAAGTATTTACTGCAGTAGCGCGAGTGCAGTTTTTATAGCACTGATTGTCTGTTGACCCCGTTATGTTCCCCGCAGTGAGAACTATATATATGTATAGCGACGCACTGTGCTGCTTTGTAGCAAATCTAAACATCACTCATTGCGCTAAAATGCCGCAAACAGTAAAGATATTGCACCGGTTGTGAGCAGTGTTTAGACGCACAGTTTTTTCAGCGTAATGAAAAGGCGGGAAGCTCTGCAGGAGACTTAATTATGTCCTTTTCACGGAGTTTCCTCTGGTGCTATCATTCATGTAAAAGGTAAAGTAAACGAATTAGATTATAAAAAAATTGCAGTACCATTCGGGTTGAAAGGACGGCTTTCGTGACACCTACTACTAACACAGCTTCATTTTTTTTAATGAAAATTGAAGTTCATTTGAACAATATCTTGTGTGTGGAGATCATGAAGCAATGTGAACTAGCATTCACGTGCTATAAAAAATTATCTCTGAAATCAGCACTTGAAGGATCAAACCTCCAAGCGTAGTACAGTTGAACAGAATAAAAGAGATGATGAGGAAAAAACTTATAACATATGAAAGGTAAAAGAGAAAGAAAGAGTATTTAAACTGCACTCGATAACCATGAGGCTCAGTATACGACCCTCGGAACGAAGAACGTTATTTATAAAGGACACACGTAACAAATTAGATGACATCCCGTTCTCAGCTCAGCACAAATAAAGGGTTAAAATATTAGTACAAGAATTACAGGAAAAGTGAAAACACGCCTGTGTTATCAAGATAAAAATTATTAAAATTATACTATATACATATACAGGGGTTGGACAAAATGATGGAAACAGCTTGAAAATCAAAAAAATATATCTTAAATGTGTAAATCAACCTTTTGAAGCAATTACAACCTCAATTTTCTTAGATATTGATTCATACAAGTTGTGAATTGTTTCAAAAGGAATTTTAGCCCATTCTTCGGTTAAAACACCCTCCAGTTCTTTAGAGATGATGGCGGCGGAAATCGACTTCTTACTTGAATCTCAAAGCAACCATAAAGACTTATGTAATTATGTTGAGGTCTGGAGATTGTGGTGCCAGATGAGATGCTCAACTTCATTAGAATTTTCTTTGGGCCATTCCTCAACAATTCTAGCTATAAAGATAAGGGCATGATCATCTTGAAAAATGGCGTTCCCCACCGGAAACAGTACTTGAACCAAAGGATATACTTGGTCGCCCAAAATTCATGAAACAGTCTCGGCTGTTGAATTTACCATGAAGAAAAATCATTGGCCCGGCGGATTTCCAAGAAATAGAACTCGAGACCATCACCGAAAGTTTGCCATGTTTTACGTTTGGGAGATGGCAGTCTGGATTTAAAGTCTTCTTCCGGCTGTCTCCAAACGTAAACTCGGCCGTAGATAGGAAATAGGGCAAACGATGATTCGTCTGAGCAATTCACATATTTTCACTATTCAACGGATCAATTCTGGTGGTTTCTACACCACTCTAAACACTTCAAAACTTTTGTTTTTGAGTGCAGAGGTTTTCTAATTGCAGCTCTTCCGTAGAAACTAGATTTGTGCAGGTCCCGACGAACAATTTTTTTTGTGGAAAGTTGGATCTGTAGGTGTTCATTGAGGTATGCAGTGATTTTAAGAGCCGTGGTCTTGACCCTTTAGTCTGACTGTCTCTCTCAGAAAACTTACATTTTCGGCCAGATCTGTGCTTTGCTGAGGACTTTTCCCTTATTTTACAAAAACAGTCATTACTTTTGAGACAGTACGTTTTGAAATGTCATGTATTCGGGCAGTTTTTGTTACACTACCACCTGGCATAAGAGTACCAAGCATTTGGGCTCTTTGAAAGTCAGAGACGTCTGCCATTCTTATACGGTTAAAACAATATTTTTATTTTACATATCTGTGGAAAACAGTTTATTCAAATAGAATATCAAAAGCCGGGGATCCTGCGGTAAAAAGCGCTTCCAGCCGCCAATGGCTTTAGAGTTGGGGCTAATGCAGGGAGAGAGGATAACTTCATCTCATCGTGTTTCGTAATTTTATTCATTGATTTCTGTAACAGTGATATGGTACATTATACATAAATTTGGGGTTCACTAGATGAGCAGTAAGACCCCGTTCTTGTGCCAATTCACAGGTCCACTTTTGCTATGTAGGCGCTGACATCATTTGTCGGTCCAGAAAACGGCCATTCACTGCAGCAGTGAAAAAGAACACACATGTATGCACTATACTTTGGGTGTCGTGTAGGAGACCAAGAGAAGAATTAGGCTTCCCACGTTCGTTGTATGAAGTGTTCATCAACTCTGAATGCTTGGGTGCATGAGAATAACTTACAGGCGTTTTGACAGACCCGCCGTTTGACGTGAACCTAAAAATCCTATCACCGACTACTATTTTTGCATGACACCATGCTTGAAGAAAGGAATTAATACGTAAAAGAAGAGGAATATTGAATACCATGTGTTACGATTTATCATTTTCCTAGTGGCTCATGGAGAAGGATTGCCAGTGTCCAATCACCCCGCAAATATTCTGAGTGTGAATTGGAGGATAATAGAACCGAACTTGCTGTGATCGAAGGAGTTCCAATCACCAGTGATACTGATTCATCATCTGAACAGACAAGTACCTCCTATAACATACACATTACCACACAAGGTGAACTACATAACCTGATTAGGGATTTAGAACTCCCAAAGAATAAAGCTGAACTCTTAGCTCTTAGCATCCAGATTACAGCAGTAGAATCTCCTCGGGGTGAAAGTTAAAATTTTTACTCTTTTCGATCGTCAACAAGAACTTTTATATGTTTCAGCTGCGACGATTACTTAGTATTTTGCTATGAAGTTAAGGATTGATGCTAAAACCGAAAGTTCCGCACATCGCGGACGATTGGAGATTGTTTTTAAGGGAAAAAAGCCTGAAAGTTGTGCTATTCCATGGTAATACTGAAATATAATCATCATTAACCCTAGTTGCGTACGCAGCCCTAGGTAAAGAAAGTTATCGTAAGTGTCAACGCATTCTGAATCGTATAAACTACAATCAACATGAGTAGTTAGTGTTTGGTGATTTCAAACTCATGGCTATTGTGCTAGGTCTGCAAGTTGATGCACACTGAGTACTATTGTTTTATACTGCACGTGAGTGGGATTGCCGCGCCGAAGATGCCCATTACAAACAGAAGGAATTCCCAGTATGAACAACGTTGATGCCTGACTCTAAGAACGTTTCGTACGAACCTCTAGTAAACACTAAAAGAATTGTCCTACCACCGTTGCACAGAAAACTTGGACAATTTGCGAAGACGCTTAACAAAAATGTCCGTGCATTTGATTACTTAGCCAAAAGTTTCCACGCCTAAGTAGTATGAATAGGTCTCCTATGCGCAAACAGTTTGAATCAAGTAATGATTGAGCTACATGCCTGGCAATGTTTCCGGTATGCTAGTGCACAATTTTTCGGCAAATTTCTCTCTGAAAATTAAAAAGATCAACTGGGAGGACTTACATTTGCCTATGAGGAAATTCTATGGAACATGTCACTAAAACTGCTCTTCATACATTCACGCACTGATGTCCAGTGAATTTCGGGACTTTCAGCGACGAACGAGAAAAGCGACTCTATCAGGACATTTCACCAGTGGAACAGCGTTACAAAGGAAAATGGTCAGTTTCCAAGTTAGCAGATTTTTGCTGGATGATCCCCAGAGATGCTCCGGACGTTCACCACGAGCGACGGGCCAAATGTCGACACGTGAAAAAGGCACAGTTTTTTAAATGTTATTCGTATAACTGTATTGTCGTTAAATGTAAAAAATGAAGTAACTCGAAAATCTGTGTCAGCTGGTAATTTTAAGTTATTTTCGTCTTCAGTAACCCGAAATCTATGAAAAATGGGTATTCTCATCTCTGTGTTTGATTTATTGTTTAACAGAGTTATCAGGTTACTTCTAGCTCAGGAAGGGAACGCCGATCTTCCCAGTGAAGTGAATACGTCCCACCCAGTTGTGCACAGGCATTTTATTTATCCTTATCATAGCTTACCTCACCCCTCTTTCTCTTTTTTGGCCTTTACCTTACAGTTTTACCAAAGATGCACCATTCGTGTTATTTTCTCCTTCAAATTTAACTTTTAGTATCTGAATTTTGTGTAGCTGAATTCCAACGCACCAAAGCTTCTCCTACTGACACAGCTCTACTACATCGGCAACTTTTCCAGTTCCCAACTTATCGTTTCGTGTTCACGCAACTCCGACAGCTGCCTGTAACACAGGACCACCATTTGTCAAGGGAGATCAAAGCTGTATAGTAATTTTTCTTTTAAATTTTCTGCTGGTTTGGACCTTAGACTAGCAATGAATGAAAGCACTAGGGTGACAATACTGATCATTTTAAACAATCGGAAATCTCGGTCTGGTTCTAAAACAAGCGTTTCAGGACTTCACTCATCGTCAGTAGATCTGAAAATATAATACACTCATATCAACTGACAAAGGCTTTTCAAGTTAAAACCATTTACTATGAAACAAAATCTAAAATTTGTATTTTTCCGGCACGCTCAGCAATTCTGGTGTGAATTGATTTATAGGTAGATGTTATATATATAGAATCATGCACCAGATGAAAACTGTACTCAAACTCCGGAGAACTTTGCAAGCTAAAAGGAAATCAATCTTTGATGTGAAAGAAGTAACATATTTTTTAATTAAATGATAGCAATATGTTTAATTCCAAGCCAGGTATGGAAACGCATAAGAAAGTCAGTCCTCAATTTAAATTTCATTTTTTTGGATTGAAGACCAGAATAGGAAAAGGTAGAAAAATTCACAGAGAAGAGTTTTTGCATATTGAGTTACAAAAATGAAAAAGGGACTCTTTTTCGTGTTTCAAACATTTTTATGATAAATTTAAACTTCCTCATGAAGACTTCTTTTATCGCACAGATCGAACAGATGTTTATTTTAACATACGAGGGTCATCTGTGAATAAGCATAGTTGTGCACATTGGGCATCGCCATATGTTGGTTCTAGGCTTAAATTGCTTCATTTTAAAGCTGCTAAGCATGCCGGAAGAAGTATATATGGCCACGCAGGTAACTTTTTAATTTATATTTTCATCCTCTGATTTATTTCTAGTGAAACGTAATCTACATAAAAGCTTCAGTGTTGGTAGTTTCTTCCGGTTTACTGATAGGATGCCTAAGTCTCTACAAAGTTGCGTCGTTTATAAATATACATGTAGCCAGTGTAATGCTACATATTGTGGAGAGACCACTCGCCACTTAGTAACGCGCATAGCAGAGCATAAGGGCATGTCCGTACGTACTGCAGTAGAGCTACCAACCAAACATTACATAGTAGTATCAGAGATCATGCACATTTAGCTGGTCACCCAATCAATCAGAATAACTTTGAAATTATAGGGCACAGTAGTAGACAAGATATAAGATTATTAGAAAGCATCCTTATTCATCAGATTAAACCAACATTAAATGCAACTGATTCATCTGTTCCTCTTCAAGTTCTTAATTAAGTTTTGTTCACTAACATGTGTTGCGCTTATAATTCCTGATGTAAAATTCATTTTTCTTTTCCGTTTCAGATACTGATGATGAGTGTAGTAGTACTCGAAAGCTTTATTTTTTAAACAAAGATGACTTCTTAAAAGATGTTTTTACCCTCCTTGATAATTCTGTTTTTCATCCTCTTCAGCGCGCTCACGCTGAGCAGTGCAATGTTTCCGTAATGCTTCAGAGATTCAAAATTTTCGATACTATCATTGATAATCCAGATCTTGAAATTTAAGAATCCATACATATCTACAAATGAAAGTCTGTGTTGAGCAATTAATTAATTCAATGTGCATTCAAAACATTTTTTGCATAATTGCCTCCTTTCTTTGGGAAAGGCCAGGAGGGGGTGACATTTGTGTTTTCTATTTATTGCACTGTCTTTTTGTTGCATATTTTAGAATTGCGTCACAGTAGGTAGTTACTACTTCCGTAAACTCTGTCATTTTATATCTGCGCATTATCTTTTCAGATATACTGTTGATGAATGACGTCTAGAAAAGTTTACTTTTAAATTTAAACTTTGGTTTTGCCTATTGCTTAATAATAGTGTCGTCACCAGGTACTTCATATCTGTTTAGTATATTAGTGTATTCCTCTATCGTTCAATAATGAACACATGTACTACAACGCAAATAATATTTTAGAGTACATCATACGAGACTTGCCATAAATATTTTTTTTAGGAGCTGCTGGTCAGTTTTTCCTCAAGTTTATCAAATGCAAATAACTGATCAAAATATCTTGAAAAAACAATGACTTAAGAGAAATTAATATTTTCTCATTTGACGGTATCCGAATGCCAAGTCATCTTTTCATAGTCCATGTATGTAGAAGAGATTAATATTAGAGTTTATATGTATAATGTTCTAACAATAAACTACGCTGCTGTGTACGTGCATGGGCTATTCCCAACACTCCTATATAACCCTCAATTCTTTGTCATAAGCAGTGACGAATTGCAACGTGGTATTCTCTCTCCTATGAGTTGAAATTTTCATATCAGTGCTTTCTTTTCCCGTAGGGTCTCACTCGAGTATTTCATTCCTAGTCCAGCAGAGAAAACGTCTCATTCCTACGTTTAATCGAAATATCTAAAAACGTTCCTGATGTTTAGTTCGTGTCCTCATCATTACTACTAAGTTTTTAATCGAAGCTTTGAAAATTCATTTTGGTACTTCAGCCTAGGATTGATTTAAACTGCGTTCAGAGGTTCGTGTTCCTCTTGTGTGTTGTTAAGCACCTCTTCATAATGTCTAAACTCTATAGAACATCTTGTGTGATTTGCTCTCCTCCGCTGAATTTCATAAATATGTCTAGTACTCGAGGGTAAACAAGTTGGATTGTTTTGCATCTTTTCTAATTTTAAAACTATGCTATTGCCTTGGTTGCGTGCTCGTTTTCTCGTTGGATTCGTCAAGAGAGTGTATTCATATGTATTACATTTCTATTGGCTTTGATTTTTTTGTTTTGATATACCTATCTCTATTTCAGCCTGGGTGCACTAGGCTGTGCCAATTTTATTTTCACTCAAAATTTTGTACGCGCGTGTCATGTCAGTTGAATTAGGCCATTATATACATCAATTATCGCTCCTTTTCCTCGAATATAAACAGAGATTGAACCTTATATTTGACAAAAAACAGACGCTTTTCTACAGTGTTTGTAACATACTTTTTTACTCAGCCACTTAAACTGTAGATAGATAATTCTTTCCTATCGTTGATAATTATAAGTTGCAAGTTATAGTTAGGGAAAAATAATGGATTTTGCTTGTGGGAACATGCAATAACTGGAAGTAACATCGACGTAGATTCTTCGATGAAAAGGAGAGAAAACGTTAATATAATCTCAATTAACAGTGCGTAACAGTTCATTTGTTGACCCTCTCAAATTAAGCTCACGTATGAACTCACGAGTGTAGCTCATATGAGCTACACTCACAAAAGAACTGTTCACGGTTTTGTCACCGTAAGCTGCAATTTTTATTTGGTGTATATTCTTCTTTACATAACAGAAGACGGGACAAATTCTACAAGTGAATGAAGTTAGAAATAATTTAACTAAAATGCAAATAGGCCTGATTAATCGATGAAATTTGAAATGATAGGCTTAATGAACTTATAATTCCCTACAATGCAGAAGGTCAAAGATTCTCCGATATATTCTTGTGCTGCATTTCGCAATACTTATTTCTATAGCTCCGCGGAGATGGAGATTACTAATGGTACGTAATTACGTAAATTTCTAGAGTTCGTCGGCTCTTAGTTAGACTTACGGTAAATTTCAGTAATGGGGCTGAAATAAAGTTCTAACCATTACTCTCTTCTACACTTCCTTTGTATTTTTTTCTCGGAATCAGAGTTGTTGCGATGCGTGCGCGAGATTTTCAAATCCTAAGAGCAGCCTTGGCAACTTCAAGTGACTGTAGCATACTGAGAAGTGCGTGTAATCAAAACGTGAGAATCTATGAGTCAAATTGAAAGTACGCAATGAACTACTTAGACGATTTAATTGAATAATTGCTGCAATTTCTTTCCTTGCGAATTTCTGAGGTAAGGTACTTTTCAGTAAAGAAATGAAGTACGCGTTTAAGTGAAATGGTGACAATAAGTACGATTTAATTTATCTGCAGCCAACACAAGGCCCCACGACCCGCCAATACTTCGAAGTTTGCTGTCAAAGTGGGTCATTAATTTGTTGGAACTTCTTTCAGGCGAATGTTCTCCTTCTCTCTAGTCGAGATTGGTTAACAAACGTTGAGTATATTTTAATAATTTTTTCTATTGTTCGTTCGTCAGTCCCATTTGCTTTTTCAAACCACGTGCCGTGCATGAATTACAGTTTCAGTTCAGCCAGTAGCAAGCAAAAACTCACGGTAAAAAAATTGAGCGAAGTTCATCGTTAAAATTCGGACGCTTACACAAGTTTAAGCACCTCTTTAAGCACCTCGGCTGCAAAGAATGCTGTCCTCAATAGGAAACAGAATATAGCAGTGGAGAAATCAAAAATAAAGTGGAATAAATGAGATGAAATTGCGAAACTGATCTAACCACGAACACTGCTGACCGACGGGGACTAGCTAGAGTCGAAATTGGGAACTTAATTTCCATTGGGAAGCTAACTAAGACACCACAGAGGGAAATAAGTATTGTATCTATGAGAACTGGCACTCCCAGAGGGAAAATTTGAATTATGATATGAGGTTTAGGTAGGCTTTCCCTCTGTACAATTTTCTCACAAATCGAACTTGTGAAACGATCCTATTGTAAACCATGTTCGTACTTAAGTAGTTCGCACCTTTAATATCAGTGAATGTCCGCCTTCGAAGTTGACATGAGAGAAAAATCTCTTTAAGCGACAGGTCTTATTCGTCGTACGCTTGTCGTGTCGTGTCCGTAGGTGCTTCCCGACCTCATCCTGCCGTCACTGCAGTGAACTTATCACGCAATCACGGATCCTTATTTATTTTATCATCATTTAACTGAATAATTATTGTCGGCATGATGCATCCGCCGACCTGTCAAGATTTGTTACGGGCGACCATCGTTGTCATGCGTTGCTGCTAAATCTCTGGCCAGCATGGGCCAGCGTGGAGCTTCGGCGCGGGAATGACGTGGGCAGAAGAAGGATCTCAATACTGTTTTTTCTTTTCTCTTCCGAGAGGTTTTTTGAAGTTGGAGGCAGAAAGCGAGTTTAGGTATTTGTAACTTTTTATAATAAATGTATACCTTAACTTAACTAATTCTCCTTTCGCTCCAACACGATTTCCCTACGCTATGCTGGGGAAACTATTGAGCTTAACGCACACAAAGCCTCTTGTGGAAAATTTTGTATAACCTCATGTTGAAATAGAATATTTTTACGTTTATTCCACACAATCATTTTTTAGTTCACTACTGCCTTTTTTCAGCACCAGGGACTCTCTTCCAGAACTTTTTTACCATTTCATAATTTTACTTCAACCATGCTGCTTCTGTAGCAGGGTGTAAGAACCTCATGTGTGTGGATTCCTCGTTCCTTTAATTCCACATTGAATGGTGTTTTCCTCCTTGCTATCCTGGGAGCTCGATTGTTGAAATCTGTGTAGTCTAAAATAACTCGTATTCAAATTTAATCCGACACTGACTAAAACAGGCACAAGCATTGAACTCTCCAAGTGTTGTTTAAAATATTGAGATTTATAGCGCTCTGTGGTCACCGTGGCCGAGTGGTTAACAAAACGCCATTCCGAGAAGGTGTAGGCAGTTCGATTCCCGGCGCCGCGCGGTGATTTCTCTCCGTTTAGAAAAGAGGGAATCAAGCACAACTCCCCACTCTACCCAGGTGTTGGAAATAAGTACCGACTTGATCGGGAGTAACCGTCAATGCGTCCTGATTTTAGTTATAAGGCATTTGAAAAACCAATGTACAAGAAGATATGTATCATGCTTGATTGATTGGAATAAATCCTCCGAAGAAGAAAGCACTGTCTCCAACATAAGGTGTCTACGGTATTGCAGACGCCGAGGCATTCTTTGAATATTTTGAGTTCTCGTGTAACTCACAGCTGTGTGTTCACTTCTCCTGATTGTTATCGCATTCATATAATTTTAAATTCCGATGCATGCCCCGTTTCACTTTCTTCGACTTTTTAAGAGATTCACTGACGAAAATGTTCATACCCCAAAACCTGTTCCAGCTGGTGAAATTCGTCCATTCCATTTAACCTAAATAGTTGATATAATAAGTATTTGAAATGTTTCTCCTTAATGAACTATTTATGTTTTGTAATTATGTTTTTACACTTGTAAAATATAAGGTAATGAGCTTATAACTTATTCAAATATTTTGCATTACATAATTATTTACCAATGCACTCAATGTCATGAACAATCAGTACTTGAGAGCAATTTATTTTAGCGATAAATGAATATGATATTAGCATGAATGAAATTTAACAGGAGTTGTCTATGATATTGCACAGAGAAATACTACTTGTACTCATACGTTTCATTTCATAAACTCATTAATTCGTATACCTAATTGCATTTTGTGAGTATACGAGTTGAGAGAAACGGAAGTAATTTTCTACAAAAATGCAAACATCGGAGACTACAAGGTATAGAGTGTCAGTCGAGAGTGGGAAACTATTTTAAAAATTAATGTGTTATTCATAACATTCAGAAAGTACAATATCCATGATATTTTTTGAAAAACCGATAGCATGATAACGTTGAGTATTTTTAACTCAAAATAGTTTATGCTCATCCATGGTAGAAGTTCTCATCGCACTGATAACCGAAGTTTCCTAATAGACGGAAAAAGGAAGACTCTCTTCAAAACGTAGACTCGCTGAACGTCTAGCCTGAATAAATATTTTGTGCTACGGGAAGTTTCATTCATTAACTCTAATATAATTCATTCTGATGTGTTAATTGCAGCAGAAGTCGTTATCTTTTTGTCCTGAGACCTTTATAAAGATTTTCGAGAAAACCTTGGGCTGAATTATCCTCAAATCCTCAAATCCTCATAATTATCCTCAATTATCCGTGGGGCTAGAGCAGCCCCACGACGCCTCTCAATGAAATTTAGGGCTTGCTGCTGAGAAGAGCTCGTTCACTTATTAACTGCAAGTAATGAGCTACGCAGGCATTTTTGGACCAGCGTGCGTCCAGGCAGGCAGTTCTGATGCGAGAGGCATGTATAGCTTTTGTTTAGTGAAACGTAAATTACGTATAAAAGATACTATCGAGGGAGATAACACATCTTTTGCGAAGAAATTTATATTAGTAGTAAATATTTCGATGTAACTTGCCTCACGTTCAGTATCTGGAATCAATAATATGTTTATGCATATCATGTAATAATTTCTGAATAAATGGGTAATTTATAATATCAGGGAAAGTCTCGACTCAAAATATTGAGAGGAAAAGACGATTCCATTCCATTCAACTAGGGATCAATTTGACGAATGAATACTCTTTCTAGCGGTTTGATATCGTACATATCGATGTGACGTATGCTTAAAAAATTATCTCACACATCGTCGATTAGTTGCGAAGAATTGATCTCTGATATTAGTTTGTTGACTATAGGCAGACATCTGTTAGTACAGACAGAAGCCACTCTGTGTATGTCCTGCGCATCATCAAGTAGCTAGTAGTCCCCCACATTATGGAGCACTAAACTAACTACATGTGTAGCTATAGCCCATGCAGTTTCGCAGAAGTACAGACATTCTCTGAGGAATTTGGGATAAACTACCGGCATTGCACTATAGCGATAAATTATTCTGGAAAGAAACATGCAGGTAGTATTTTGGCTCGAGATTATCAAGTTCTCATAGGCGTATTCCACACCTCAGAGACGCACAAGCGGTTGTGGGGATATTTTTCACACAAAAACAAAACTGAAAGAAGGATTCTTTTTACCTTTTCGGTACGGTGTCAGGCAATAACAGCAGAGCAGTATTAGAAGCCACTCTGTTGCAACTGCACCACTCTGTTCTGTTCGTGCGAGAAGTCCACGCATGATCGTGTTTGATGCATGATCTTGAATGGTCGTACAAAGGCTGCTTTCAAAGAAATACCGACAAAATACCTGCATTATTATCTCCGTTCTTATTTTCCCTGTATTGCTATTATTCTGAGGACAAGAAATGCTATTACAAACACGTGACGAGCCTTGATAACGCGCTTCATTCTAATCATATGAGGCATTGAAACTAATGTGAAAGAATATAGTTTGAAATATACTGAAGAAAAAAATTGCTAAACAGCGGTTAACAAGACAGAAGTAGCGCTAGCAGTAGAAGCTACAAAAACTCGCGAAATGAAGCAAAGCGACAAATAATTGAATAGAGAAATAATCAATTGCAAACGTCAAGAACGTTGCGATGTGAGATTGATAATTTTTTTATCTAGGCTCATCAAAAACACATTCGGACTACATTTTGCCGTTCTCGCCTCAATGCGCATTGTACCCTCATTTAATCATTCTGAACCACAATTAATCGTGAGAAATGGATTTATTTCTGAAATTAATGAAGCCTAAATTTATCAATCTACGGAGTCATACGAAAAGAACGTTAATTCGTTTTCATGGTTAATAGTCCAGGGGAAGAAATGGATTTTTCGTCTGGATTAACATTCGAAGCATAATGTAAAAACACTGTAGAGAGGGAAAAACAATGAAAATATTTTTACCTCGTCTTGGAATTTTCGATTCTTAGACTTGAATTTCGTAAACTATTCTGCTTGGTGAGCATTTAAAAGAATGAGAAAGGGTAAACTTGAGAAGGAAAGTGTAAATAAGAGGAATTTCGCTGGTGTTGTAGTGATAACTGAGGCAAAGAGTTACTGTACTACGATAAAAACTCCAACAGACCGTTCACTGACGCGTGAAAAAGCCTGATAGGAATATTTTATTCGCCACCCACCACGAATCATGCTACGCGTCAAAGTTATTTGTATTTGTATTCTTTTGCCCACTCAAATTAATATTACTTCAATGCTAGAGCAGCGTGTTAGGCTTGAAAATTCGTAAAAAATTGGTCTCGAATGTATAAAAGCATTGTTTCCCTCAGACTGCTAGTAGACAATATTATGGCTTGTGCTGCTTAATGTAGAGTATAGGGTGGGCCAAAAACCAAAATTTTTGAAATCTGCGTGTGAGGAGCCACAAAAAGTTGTGAATAAGTAAAATAATAGCTTACATAGAATTTCAAATCATTCGCGTTGAATTAACAGGTGCCACAGAGACATCGGATGGTTAGGATTCAAGAACACCCAAAAGGCTGACAAATTTTGAAATCGCGTGTGACCGTGTTGGAGTCTCCGATCGTGGAGCTGTTCTGTTGTCTTCATTATTGGGGGTTATTTGCGTCCCACGGTCCTCCACTGAAACTCCAAATACTGTGCTTGATCAGAATACAATTCGTCGTGCAATATATGTGTCGTGATGTTAAAAGTAAAGAGAAATCCGTTGCTAGCATATATTTTGACGGCAAGAGAGATATCAAACTTATTGACAAGAAGATTGGAGGTACTGCAAAGTATATAGAAAGAAGGTTACAGAGGAGGATTACTGTCATTTCTGAACCAAACTCCCTGTATGTCAGACACTTCACACCAATATCTGGAAGTGCTCAAAGTCTCTATCGCGGCATACTGAATTCATGTGTGACGGAGTTGGTTCCTCCTGAGACACTAGTTGCAATCGGGTACGATGGAACCAATGTGAATACAAGTTCTAAAGGTGGGATAATTTAATTGATTTAAAAATCTCTTGAGAAACCCGTTTTTTCCATGCTCTATGAGAATGAATTTCTTCCCGGACACTTATTTTCTACAATAGATGGAAAAACTAATGAACAAGTGGTCCTCGGTGCTTTACTCCTGTTATAGGCAACGTGCTTCAAACTTGTGAAGCAAAACCAATTGTTCCAATCGATCCAATAGCAGTTGTGCTTCAGAAAGTTGACGTAGCAACGTTAATTAAGTGCAGACCAAAGGTATCTCTTTGAAATGCATGTCAGTTTCTGTTGGAGAAGTAACGCATGATCTATCTTCGCTCTTTCCCGGAGGACTAAACCTTCCATGCAAGGTGCATCATAGATGAGAACATGATCCTTAAATTTTATGTTTTAACGAAAGACCCCTATCATAACTTAGTCACAGTATTTCATTTTGTGGTGGAAGTGTATACTGCAATGTGGAAATCCCTACTACAAGACAACCCCAAGCATGTCTTTCAGAATATTGATTTAATAAAGACCCGGAGCAGAACTGTTCAAAATATAGTGGCGCAAGTGATTAGCAGAAATGCGTACTTTGCTCATTCGGAGAAAATTCTCCTTGCAATGATAGGCGATGATAGACCTCACATTAGAGAAATTGCATGGAGGAAAACAAAAAATTGCTGCTCTGCTTTCAAAATTCTGAGTCAGTTAGAGTTTTCAAATTTCCCAAATTAAAATTTGAATGCAATGATTACACTGACCCCATATAATGGAGAACGGATGTAGCAAAACCTCCTCTAATTATGAATTTCACAGATGAAGAAGTAGACAATCATATTAAGAATAAGCCGCTCTTCCAAAGCCCCAAGTTCCCACTTCACACTCTAGCTGTCGAGCGTGCGGTAAAGCTGGTCTACGACGAGTATGAAGCGTCCTTGCAAGTTTGCACTTAAGAAGCAAGAGGTGGCTTGTTGTGCAATAAACTAGCTTCAAGGCAACGCATTCCGAAATTTGAAACTGAAAATGACTATAAGGAGTTTCTTTTACATTAAATGAAATATTTTCTCTAATAAAGTTGTATCGTTAGTGAATGGAATTTTATTTTTGCATTTCAAGTAGTTAACCTTAATAAAAGGAAGTTCCCTTTATAAATGCAATTTTTTTCGCTCTGTTATGAATTATTTTTTCCAATATATTTGCAGTAATTATTTGACTTTAATTTTACCTCTCTATCTGAAACTATACGAAATATAGTATATTAATAAGTTACTAGTGACTGGCATAGCTTATGTTTGGATAAATAATAAATATATTTAATCGGAATTAGCCAAATAAATTTGTAGCTATTGTTTTTAGTGCAAATAGAGTTGGAGGATCATAATTAAGCTATTATAAATCATGAATGATTGCCAGTACAATTGCAGTAGCTCCAATTAGCTTAATTTTTATAAAGTGCAATGCAGAGTTTTCGATAAGATCGAATAATGGCCCCTCAAGTTTAACTGCAAATGATCTGAAATTTCCTCCGTACACTGAAAATAAACGTTTGATGATTAATAAATATCCACATAAGTGGAACTGCACTTTTTGATAGAATATTCAATTTTGCACTGTTGGTGTGTACTATGCAGTACATAACCATATACCCCAATTTTCAGCATCTCTGTGGCACCTCTTTTGCGAGTTTAAAAGAAGTAATATTTTGCAAGTATTATTTTTATAGCACCACGCAACTTTTTTTAACGCTCCATAGTCAAATTTCAGAGAATTTGGTACAAGCCCTTAAATCGCCTACCCTAATGTACCCTAATTTTTACTGAAGATTATATTAAAACGAAAATTTAAAATTTTCTTAAGTCAACGCTCTTTTGTAGCAAACTGCTGTAAACTCAATGAACTTGAGAGTGAAAGTTCTACATCTACCTACCACAGTTAGAGTATGTGAATGCTTTTGTGTACTAATCGTTTACTTTCTTCCTAATACTCCTTAACATATTCATTGCATTATTTTTCTATATGTAGTCTTTACTCTCCAGAAATGAGCTTCCTTTATGCGACTACACACATAATGAAATTAGAAAACTTGAGAATTCTTCTAGCATAGTAAAGTTTTATTACAAGTATGCTACGGTATGATTACTTTACTTAGCTTAAATAACCTATTTTGTAAGCGTAAGTTATATTACGTTGACCTCGACGTGTACCTTACGTGATGCACAAGTACAAATTACGCTACTAAATATATTGAATTGTGCATTCAGGTTCTAGGTGTTGAGTCCGTAGAATCGTCTTCAATGTCGATTTGTTTGGTTAATTCGCACCGTTAAAGTCTTCAGTTTACATAAGTTTCATATTAGGGATAAGTTTCTTTTCATTTTTAAGAAACTTTAATTTCTTCTGGGATAAGAAAAATAGTGAAAACCATTTCGTCGAATTACATGTCCGATCATACTGGAAAATAACAACAACCCAACGAACACTAGTTAGTATCTGCGCAGAAAACCCCCGCAACGCATTCGGATATTCGGGTTCGCCAAGTTCCTTCAGCATTCGAGGCTGGCAAGTGGCAGTGCAAAACTGCTATGTTTCATTCAAATCCTTCGCGGTGCTAGCAGCTATCGCAGTTAAGTGGAAACTTATGCGCAGCCGTTGCGCAGAGCCAGCTCTGCAGGATACATGAATAAAAAACTGATTGTTGGAAGCCTTCCTTGATATCGGCAGCTATTATTAATTGAGTAAATTTGAAAACAGTAATTCATCACAGCTATTAATTACGCTCACAACTATTCATATTGCGGTCACAAGGCAGAACGTGTTTTTGTCTGATCGTGGCATGAAAGAATCAACTCAAGTTTTCCTTCTAAAAAGCTCAGTCAGAAGTAAAGTTGATTGATGCAATATAACACTCCAGTGACATTGACGTTTGGTACTTTGAGTGTGAAAAGTGGAAGTAATAGTAAGGAGTTTGAACACCCAAACGAAACCATCTGTGAATGTATGAATGAAAGCATCACATGGATTAAAATGAGTGTTTGGAAACATGCGGAAAGGCTGGCCAGGAATGGGGTATTGGCCCACAAAACAGGGCATGTTACTGAACATCGTCTGTTGATTTACGCTTGAATCAACAGTAGCGGGAATCAATCTGTGATAAACCAGGCCTCCACGTTCCGTCATAGTATTTTTGCCAATCGCCCAGTATTCCAATTTTATCACTTCCTACACAACAGATTCGTGATAACCATGTATTTCGTTTAACTTTCAATTAAGATTTCTACCAGTGAATGATTGATGATATTCTTAGAACAATGGAAAACCATGGGAACTATAAGTTTATTTCATGAAAAAACTAAGGGAGATAATTGATTCTATTCTTTTCTTACGCAAACTTTCCATTATAAATATAATTTTACTTTAACAAGTGTAGTATCAATGGCCAATTTGTCGAGAATCTGTTCAGAATGAGTAAATTTTTGCGAATTAAAAATGAAAATTCTTGTAATTGTGTGTAATGTAACAAATTTTGTGCTTACGTAAAAAGTTGTGTGTTGAAATGTCTCAGTAAATCCCAGCAGCACAGAGGGGTCGCTTCAACATGAATGTTTTTATGTCGCTTAAACATGTATGTTTTCTTTTATGCCTGTGTGTTTAAGGGGGAGCGATAAGAGTTAATGGCTCGAACGACGGCTGTTTACATTGTGTGTTGTTTCGGGAGGGGACTTTGGCAAATCTTTCATTAGGGCGAGCCCTTGGGAAACTTGAGACGATCGAAAAATGCCTACCCATTCGCAAACAAAGTCGCTTTCTCAACGCACATAAATCGCGACCCTTGAGCTGCGAGGGTGAACGGAGTAACGGCTTCGAAGGAGCCTGGGCGTGGGAAAGAGTGAAACCAACATATAACCAGGGAAGCAGTAGGCGGGCACTGTCCACGAGTAGAAGGACCAGATTGGTCGGACAGGAGGAAGGGCACAACCCTCAAAATAAACGATAGACATCGTGATGAACAGGAGGGCAGTTCGACAGTCGACGCCGCGACGCGAAGTATAAAGATAAAACCCGGGTGTGTTCGCGGTAACAAACGTGCTCAAAGATATAATGAAAAGTGATTATTGGATATATTGAAAATTACACTAAAGTTGACGCTACAATGTAATCCAGAAATTAATGCATTCTCGTTTCACTTGCAGAGAGGAAATTTTACGTGTTCCCGGTACCACGTTCACTAAGGGGAAATTTATCAAACATAACAAACCGTGGGAGTCATTTGATGGATCATGGAGATGCCACACTAGAAGGGAGGGTAAGACATGCATTTCTTAAAAAAAAAAAAGAGTAAAGATAGTGTTCAGATAAATATTGCGATAATTCATTGTCATTCAGTCATTGATGCGCTTAAAAAGTAACAAGTTAAATTTTTAGTAATAAGTTAAATTTTTATCTTTGACAGGCGGGACGGTTATTCAGTCATACATCTGAGGATTGATCAGCTCGAATGAAGGGAATCGACGTGTGAGCATGCTGAAACGTAATGAGCAAGATAACGTCCTCACTAGACATTTTCTGAACAGTGCATAAGATAGGCCTTTGAACTGAAGCGAGTCGCGGACGAATTTTGTGGTTTAAGTGACCTTCGCCTACTGGGCTGCTGGGGGCGCTGAGATATTGTAGGCATTATTTGTGTTATGTTTGGGGGCATAAGCAATCTGCGGTTAAAGGCTGGCCAGCCAATATTTCTGTGTAATTATGTGATGTAAGTCATTTGACGTATGCTATTTGATTTCATTACTTAATTAGCATTGTTCCTAACACCATTCATTGTGTGTACGCTCATTAATGTTTGTATGACGTATAGCTGGAAATTATAAATGTTAAGCATAGTTCATCCTGTGTATCATGCCCCACCATATTAGAAGCGAGCAATCGTAATACCACGGAGGGCGCCCAGAAAATGCGCTGCGTAAGTGGGTCAGCGATCCCCGGTGAGTACCTTTATTTTTAGTATATGTACTGTAATTGCCGATTATTATTCATTGATTTGTGTTGTATATGCATTCTTTGGAGGTGTGCCATTCCTCAACTCCGAGAGCCGGATCTTCCTGTTAATGAAATGTTAACAAGGAGGTGAAGGGGCCATTTCTCGTGACAATTAATTGAGGTTATATTATAATTTTCTCTCTAAGAATTGTTCTACCCTCTAGTTGCCAATCATTTATATTTTCACGTATTAACCCTACATACAAGGTCACGTGGAAGCCACATGGTTACGACATGGATTGTCCATGTTTGCCATTTGGGTTCTATCTGCCCATGCTATGTGGAAACCACATGGACTTTTGGAAAGTGGCCCCACCTGGTACCCACATGGTTAGGACACTTGTCGAGGATGTGGGTTCTACATGGAAACCACATGGTTACGACATGGATTGTAGATGTTTTACATATGGGTTCTATCTGCCCATGCTATGTGGAAACCACATGGACTTTTGGAAAGTGGCCTCACCTGGTGCCCACATGGTTAGGACACGTGTCGAGGATGTGGGTTCTACATGGACACCATATGCCTCATGGTTATCCCTCGCTTCTGCCAGCTAAGATCCATTTGGTAATTACGCGTGGGTTCCATCTATGAATCAAGCAGACTTACCATGGATTCTACTGACGTGTATTATACACCGTTTCCATGTGGTTATCAAAGTTAGTTGATCGCTTCGGTGTGACGGTGCCGCTGCATTGTCATGTCTTGTAGGAGATTACCTGTTTGCAATCAAACGTGTAGAACACGTCCCCCCAAAATGCCATTCTCCTCCCTCACTAATCCTTGATTCCATATATGGTTATTTTATGAACACTCATGCAAATGTTTCGCGACTTGCTTTGCAGTAATTTATCAGCCGGGACAGTAATTAGTAGCGAAAGGAATGGCATTTCAGTATTCATAGGGTTTCATGGCAGCCTCCACCACTCTTTGTAGCGTGTTTTAGTGACATATATACAAGTATTATACTAATATTTATGTCACAAGGCTGTTAATTCACAAAGGCGCACATACATTGTGAATGAAATATCAACCGACGATCTCGGAGCAACTTGCAAATTGCGATATTTTTCCCCGAGCGAAGAAAGTAGGGTTAACAGCCAGGCTAAGATGCAGTGAATAATTCCATTATTCAAACATTTCAAATTTTCTTTGTACTCATTGACTTGTAATAAGATAAATTCAAAAATTGAATGCTTCTATAAATAAGGCTTTCAAAGAAGAACAAAGACTATGCTTACGCCACGCTATACCTGGTGTCCCATGAAAATGTCCCCGACTTTTCATTTGATTATATCTCCGCAATGAATAAACATATTTGAAATGTCTTTTTTTCACAGTGTTGCAAATTTCGTTTCTTTTTCGAATAATTCAAGTTTTTGAAAATCGTTTAAAACCACTTAACAGTGATCGATTTACTAAAAGAGGTAGAAAAACTAATTGTTCAAATGAAAGTTTTAAAAACAACACTGGTGATCTTCTTCATTTCTGAATACCTACTGTTAAGAATAATTTCACAATGATGTATCCTACACACCGTCAAGTCTTTAAACCCTCTGAGAGGTTATTTACTTTCTTATTTCATCATTTGAAGTCTGAAGACACTCAAAATGCAGCTCACTAACGATCAAAGAATTTTCATCGTATTGGAATGAATATGAAGCAACGAAAAGCGGTGAAAAAGTAAGAGCATTAAATTTTCTTCCATATTTTCTAACAGTGAGAAACACAGTCTTCTTATATGACGAGTTCCTTTCCAGGAATGTTTCATTAAACGCTTTTCAAACTTTTTTATAGATTTCCATTGCTTCGTATTCCAATACGATGGAAATTCATTGATAGTTAGTTAGCTGCATTTTAAGTGTCTTCAAATGATGAAATAAGAAAGTAAATAACCTCTCAGAGGGTTTAAAGACTTGGCGGTATGTAGGATACATCATTGTGAAATTATTCTTAACAGTAGGTATTGGGAAATGAAGAAGATCACCAGTGTTGTTTTTAAAACTTTCCTTTGAACAATTAGTTTTTCTACCTCTTTTAGTAAATCGATCACTGTTAGTGTAGTGACATACTAAGCGTTAAAACGCGCTTCCGCGCAAAGCTGCGGTAGCCGCAAATCCGTCAGCACGCGTTGTCTTACCAGGCCTGACATACTAGAGAAACCGCGGCGCGGAAAACGCGCGCGGTATTTTTTCTACCGCGCGTGTCGGCGGAAGGAGATTTACCGCGGCGCGGTTTAGAGCAGTCAACACAGAAAGTAATGACTAGTGACACATTAGCCGCTCACAGCGCTGCAGTAAACGCAATTCATTTCTAGTTTCCCATAGAATATCAGGAAGATATCCATATATTTTCATCAAATATTATTTATTATTATTATTTTATCTATTATCTATTATTATTTCTGATTTGTAATAGCAATTATTATTTCATTTATCACTGTGCTCTCTAATATTTTCATAAAAACGAGGAAACTTGTCTCAGCCACGTTGTATGGGTGCACGAAATATCTCCGTACACGAGGCATATCCAATAATCCTTCGCTCTCAGCAGCGCACACAGTGGCAACATTTATGAAATGTGAGACCTCCATTCTGTTCAGAGTTCCAAACAGCACTGTACGAAAAAACGCGCGACAACCTTCACGGTTAGCGCGCCAATGTGTCATCTACCTACAAATGCGTTTTTACCGCGTGCGGTCGCGGTAACAGTTTCCCGCTGCCGCAACCGCATAGTATGTCATAACACTTAAGTGGTTATTAAACAATTTTCAAAAACGCAAATTATTCGAAAAAGAAACTAAATTTGCTACACTGTGAAAAAAAGACATCTCAAATATGTTAATTTATTGCGGAGATAAATCAACCGACAAGTCGGGGACATTTTGGGGGGACACCCAGTTTGGGTGTTCGTAGTAAAAGCACGTTCATAAATTTTTTCCAGGGCAGATATCCACCACATTAATTTGGAATGGAAAAACCTGACCGTCAGCAAGGAATTTTTTGTTAAATTTTGCAATGATTTCTAGAAAAAATTAAAGTCCACTAATACTATGGCAGGGAATATAAATATTCAAACTCGAAAAATCAAGATGACAGATGAATTGTTCAGTAATGAATTGTAACATTTTTATTAAAGCAAATCAAATTCCTATAATATAATGGCACCGCAAACTTCATCAATCAAAATCGAGAAATTGTACTAGCTTAATTGTTCATTCTTGGATTTTGTTAACTTTTCTTAGAAACAAATTCAATTCCTTAAATATGATAAAATGGCAGCGCTAACTTTAATGTTCACATATGAAACATCATGGTTCTATAAAAATGAACTATGAAGAATGAATTTACCCCTCAAATGCATGAAAATTTTTTTAACAATTCACTTCCACTTCGTTCAAATTCATATATAATGGTTGTGAATACATGTTTATGCATTTTAGGGTGTAAATTTGTCCTTCATTGTATATTTCTATTGTGTCATGACAAATTCAGGCAAAACATTGACAAAATGAATTATACCCACAAACCTCATCCATAATGTGAAGACTGATAAACCCTCAAAATGAAGGTCAACACAATAAATAATGAAATAAGAAACAAAATCTTACCAGTCAATAATTGTAATGATGGATTTCTTAGGCGGTATTTCAAATTTAAATGCTTACGTAAATATATTTTATAGCATAAGTACCACAAAGCAACAAAATGAATTACAAGAAAAAGAATAAGAAGATATTTTATTCATTCAGCGCAAACGAGAAATGGCGCAATTAAAGTTATCATTACTGTCGAAAGGTTTACATTTATATAAGAACTAGAACTCTGTATATTAATCTTACACGGTTTCCAGCGACTCATCACTCCTCATCACAACGGCGTGCTTATGAGAGAATTATTGTAATAAAATCAGATTATTGTTCATGGCTTCAGTACTAAAATGAGCTACGGTTCAACAGAAAGTAATGAAGACAAATTAACCAGCAGTATCGCTTTAACCAGCAGCACATAAGAACTATGCTCAGTTTTAATGTCTCTAATATGGACAGTGATAAGCTCGTCTTGTTAATTATCCCTATCTTCCACTTAGATTCACTAATACTGCGAATTGAATGATGTTCCTAGAAATATACAGGAGCACAATTAACACCGATCACGTCTTGAGCAGAACTAAGTAACGGTCACGGAAGACGGAGCACGGAAGTTTGAATAGGAGGTGCCACAACGTCTGAGAGGAGGGGTAGTTGCCAGATGCCCATTCTTTCGAAATCGAAACGTCAAAACTTATCCAAATAGTTTCATGTGTGTATATCAATTTATTCATTGGTGTGTTCTGTCTTTCAGTATTATTTTACGAAAGCTTTTGAAATCGCACAAGACGCATATATAGAATTTAGTTATCCAAATTTTTGGTTCAAAGAGATTATCAGCATATATTTCATAGGAAATGATTAACTTATTAGTTATTACTAATGTTTAAAATGAGCATTACAACTGAATAAGACACAACTAAGACTTGAAAAGGCGAATGTTAGATTTTTTAGCACAAAGAGTTTCTTTTATCTCAGCTTGACCCTGAATACTACAAATAATAACGTATATATTTTTGACCATCAAGAAAATATTAGTAAATTTGGGAATAATCTGATGTGTAAACGGGTAATTGGTCATAAATGTAGAATTTAAAATGTGCTCTGAATGGAATCTTTGACATTTCATCGAAAACATATAACAATTATTTTAATATTTATATATAGGCAATATTTTCTTAAAAGCCGTTCATAAGCAAGTACGTTGCATACACACGTGCCTCCCATGTGGAAAAATTTATTTGAAGGCAATGTGGTAGCTAATAGGAAATCACACGTGGATCCCACGTATCAAATCCAGCATGCAATGTACTAATATGGCTATGATGAGTATATTCAGTGGTAAATCCATTTTGCCAACTAAAATCCACGTAACCAGCACCTAACCACGTGGCTTCCATGTGACATTGTATGTAGGGAACATTGGATAGAATTCAACGAGATAGTATGGACTAGAACCTAAGATGCGATAAATGTTCAGTGTAAATAAAATAGCTTTGAGATGGTTTAACTGAAAGGAAACCTTTGAGCGAGGAGAATGAGTCAGCCAGCGAGTTAACAGTACGAAAACTGCTTACGTGAAAACGCTTTTTTAGCTTCTCATGTAACACTTTCAATGTCAACGAAATCAAAACGCTGTTAAGAAGGCCATGAAATATCTCATCTTTTACTGAATAATTATTTACGTATTTCTTAGACAACAATGGTTTTCCTATGGGAATCATACACCGCAAAATCAAAAAGGTTTTGTCACGAAAATATCAAGAGTCTAACACTCCTGTTATAAATGAAAATTACTTGCATTACACTTTACCCTATTTCGATTCTCCACTGGAAAAAGTAGCCCATGAATAAATTCTCCATTCCGTATGCATTTTCCTTGTGCGTCGCACTAATTAACAAAGTGATCAGTGTTTTTGTCGTCACAAAGACGCTATTCTCGGTCTCATGCGCTAATCCGTTGTGTGTAAGTACAGTTGTGTGCAGTGCGCAACGGCTTATGTTTGAATGACGTCACGCCATGTTTACACAAAAGTAGCAGCGCACAGCGAAAGTCTTCGTTCCGGTCACTTGCTGGCTCATCATTCAGTAACACGGAGCCAGGACGAGATGTGCGCTACAATTATTTGCGATGACAATTATTTTATAGTTATTGACAGTTTATTTAGCGATTTTACCTTAGAACAATTTTTAAATAACATGCTTAGCTCGTATCCATTTCAGATAGTTTAATGCATAGTTGTCTCTGTTTTTTCTCCTTTATATTGACTCCTTTATAGCCTGTAATTTTGTAATCGATCGTGATATTATGCTTGTATGCATGATATTGATCATACTTTGCATTCTAGTACACTGATAATGGTGCTGATCCGAAATGTGTTCGATTTTTTATTAAAATGTCAACTATTGTTAGTGTTTTCTTAGCTATAAATTTTTGGTGAATCTGCCATACAAGGAAAGTGAAAATCTGTTCCGACATGTTCGTAATTTAGGACCCTCGACTTCGAAAAATAATGGCAAATCTGTCCAAAAACGGCAGGTCTCCAAAAAAAGTAGCGCTTGGGGCTGTTGAGTGGTATTCTTCTAACGACTCGTGGTATTTACGAAACTAATATCAGCTTCAATTTCAGATAATGCAATAGTTTTGTGATTCTTGAGATACACATTCTTGTTCAATACTGCTTGCAAAATGCCAGTTTGCGATCAACGTGATCATTACAAACACCATCTTCTTTTCATCATAACTTTTGTTTGAGCCAAGAATGCGCGTTGTGATCTCACATTTAACCATGGTATCAAATTATGATAAATATTGTAAAACGCATTCGCGTGCACTTTTAATAATTTGCTCAACTCATGGATCTGCCACTTTTTGCCGTATTTTTTCGCTGTCGAGGGTTGTTATAATAACAGGCATTTGTGAAAAGTGGTACTGCTTAGCTGGAGTACCAAACTACATCTAACCACAAATAAAATAGCAAGGATAGTCACTTTTAAAATAGACATTATTTCTTATAGAGTTTAATAGGTCAGCACTAAAAATGTAGACGAGAAAATGAACGTTTCGACCACAATTAAGGGTCATCTTCAGCATCTGGGAAAATACAAAAGATTTTTTACAGCCCAAAAAAATATACACACATATGAATAACATTTGTAATTGCTAACAGGATATTTGCAAGGGGAAGCAATTACAAATGGTATTCATATGTGTGTATATTTTTTTATCTATAAAAAATCTCTTGTATTTTCCTAGATGCTGAAGATGACCTTTGTGGTCGAAACGTTCATTTTCTCGTCTACATTTTTAGTGCTGACCTATTAAACTCTCTAAGAAATAATGTCTATTTTAAAAGTGACTATCCTTGCTATTTTATTTGTAGTTAGACTTTGCAAACGGCAAAACATTGAAGTAAATCATGGCATCTAACCCATGTGTTATGCGTGGGAGTGAAGGCTAAAAATTACTCGTTTATTTCACCTATAATGTAGGAAAACATCAGTCATTTTTTCTTAGAGCTTCAATTATACTTCAAACTTCTTTAAATATTTTTCTTCTACTAAGGATTCACTCACACCATCTCTTCTGAAGAGAAGCATTTCAACCCTATTGCCTAATTTGTCGTAGCGTTTAACTCGGTTTCTGAAATGCATACACAATTTAAAACCGCATTAGCTCGTAAATATTTATGCGCCGGGGTGTAATTTATGTGCATGTTTCTTGTCAGTTATTCTGTGATTTTTTACTGATATAATATTAAAGTAAAATTCATTGTAAGCGTCTTTAAAATTTTGCAGAATTTGGTTATTTTGACTCATCAACAGCAAGTTTTAAATCTTTTTCCCTACTCTCCAGTAGGTAAATATTTTTGTACATTTAACAAGAAACTTGGTACTCGGCATGTTAACCGTAAAAATTCAACTATTGATTTATAGTTGCATCGCAAATCAGTACAAAGCTGATAACTAAACTCACACACCAAATTTGCTATGCACTGAGAAAAAATATAGGGTCATTTTGACACGCTTAGGTGTGTCATACGTTTGTCACAAAACCGGCACACAATTGTGTGTCATTGAGGCGCCATGACACACTTTAGTGTGTTATATGACACACTTAGGGCAGTCATGACACACTTAGGGGAAATCTACGGAACCTAAAACATAGATTTAACTTACTCCTCCCATACCCCTCTAACCTGCCTGTGAATCAAAAAATATAGATGTACAGAATCAATGAATTACTCGAGGCATATGTTGTACCACCCCTTGAGTAATAAATTTTAAATTAACACAATATTTCCACACAACCAAATTCAATTCTTATAAAGTCAGTGTATTCTGCAATCTTAGAGAGAGCATTAAATATTCCATGCCGTTGTGAAGAGAAACTTCATGATTTATTCAGAGTTGAACAGATTTGTTGAAATCTGTAAATAAATTGATATCGACTTTAATATCTTCCTCACAACTGTGTTAAATGAATTTCAACATGATTTATGAGTTCGAATAACAGTGACCATTTCAATGCCTATACGTTTATCGAATGAAGAATGCCCCAATTTCATTTTAAATTGCATTCTAGATAACCAAAAAATATTTTGCGCGTTAATAATAGGCTTCAGCATGACCACATCCTACATTCATCCGTTCAAATAAAATCAGCATCAGTTCAGTTCACTCATTTATTCAGCACTGAAATAACACATTTTCTCCGTATTTAATTCGCGGAAAATTAATAGCCTAATTCTAAACAGTAAAAACGGTGAAAATCAATTCAGCACTGAATGATCATCTACTTGGAACTGGTAGTGATCAAAACTATTAAATGTTTGTGGGCGCATTTCCGCATAACAAGAAATGTTCTAACAATCAAAAATGATTATATTTTCCACTTTCAGTTTCACATTTAATTAACTTGGAAAGTAAAGGTCTCACGCTTCGGTACAAGAACTCTCCATTTTGAAACAACAAATTTCAACACCTGTTATTACGCACAAACAAATTTTAATTCATCACAATACCTTAAGAAAATTTAAATCTCATTTTAAGCGCGAACAAAATGAATAAATCCTCTGTCAATCGCAGATCAATTAATGAATAATATTATATAAAAGAAATCTATTAAAATGAAAAAAAAATCTACCTCTGTAAGCATATTTCTAAGTAAATATAGAAATATATAAACGGACGAAAATAATTAAGTTCTGCTATTAGTTTCATAATTAATTAAAGTTCTCGTAAAATTGAGCTTGTTCTACACTATGGTGAAAAATATTTCATTTTGAAAAAATAAACAAATTTTCACAAACTTATCTCGCACAAATGAAATCCTGATTCATCTCCATCATACAAGATAATTTTATTTTTGTTCAAATAAAAATTTAATAGTACATATTTGTACAGGTCAAGTTATCCACTTTTACACAAGTAATGAAATAAAAGTGATGAATAAAATATTCAAAGGATTGTTTGCACGTTCCCGAATAAATCAAGAAATTTTCGAACAAACAGAAAATATTTTATTCATTACTTTCAGTTAAATAAATAACAGGAGTTCTCGCAAAGTTAGAGAAAGTTTTACACTACAGTAGAGAAAGCATTTTTTGAAGTTATAACAGCCAAAAGAATTATATTATAATTACCACACACAAGAATTCTTATTGATAACTATGGCAATACAGTTTAATTACTCAGCAAAAAATAGAATATTACATATTACTAATCGTAGTCTAAGGCAGTGGATGCTATAAAATCAAATCATTTTAGAAATCATTAATTTTTTTACAATTGCACGCACATTTATATACAAATCGGAGAATGTTGGAACAGACGAAATAGTTAGTATTTTATTTACTTCAAGTTCACAAAACGTGAACGTCTCATACAACACAAGGAATGATTCACTCTATTCTGAAACTGTAGAATAATTTCTCAACACTTATCTAAAAAATGATATTTTCATTGACTACTACCCCATTACAATGCGAGTTTCGTTTTCACTCAAGAGAAAATTCAACAATATTTATTTGCACCCACCGTCAAAGTTATTGGCTAGCATTAAAGTAGTGAACTGAGAGGTTTGTTCGTTTGTGATTCAGATCACAGCTCAAGTTAATAGCTATTATTATATACATAAAAATTAAAATGGAAAATAAAATAATTTAACATTTGTTTGCACATTTCTTCGTGAAGTCAGAATTGTTCAAACAAATGAACATTATTCAATTTTACATTTATAGTCTCATATTTACTACGTGTGTTCATAAAATGAACGATGTCTATACAATAAAATAAAAAATTATTTGTTTTGACGCAGCCCCAAAAAACGCGCGAACACTTCTCAGCAGTGAGACATAAAATTATTCATCATTTGGATATACATTATACTCGTAATACACATCAATAAACGTTCAAACAAATGAAAATAATTTTAATTATCACTCAAATTCTTCCTACGTACACAATATCTCACAAGTAAAAAGTTTGCTGCGATACAATGAAAGCATTGAAACTTGTATTATAACTTGAAATCTCAAATTTTTTACTATAAAATGAAAGTAACCATGTTCCTTTTGAATTGTATAAAAATATATAACTCCACACCAGATTCACATTCCGCAACATAGCATAGAACTATGTGTTCCATGGTTTCACTTAGTCAAATGATCACCACTCGAGATGTGTTGACTACCTCTGGTAGCGACACCGAAGTCATTCGGTGAGGATCCTCTGACTTGCAACAATAACGAATTTACGAGGATCTAATAAAGAAATTCAAGTCTCCTTAGAAAGCTTTGTTATGTTAATAAATTGAATGTATAATCCACATAACTCAGCACTAAAAAAATTTACAGAATTCGGCACTAAAAAAGTTCATGTTTAAAACAACTTTATCATAATGGCTTTAAAACACCTGATATTATTGGGAAGAAACTAACCAAAATTTCATTCTTAATTCAATCGACGGCATTTAAATTAGTCAGTCATAGTACGCTGCCATACCTATATAAGGGCCGAATAAAATTCAAATTAAATAACCAACTCCTATAAAGGAATGATTCTATTTTAATTAATATGAATACAGTAATCCCTTAGCAAACACACCTCAAGTTCTTGGCTAGTATTATAAAAATGACATTCGTTCAATACGTTTTCTGCTACGGGTTAAACTGAAGCTCAGTAATTAATTCAAAATTGAAGTCAATTGCAGTAACAAGCATTGAAAATATCAAACATTAACTCGATCTTACCTTTACTTAGCACCTAATAACTATTTATAAAAATTGAGGAAGTGACCGCAGGTCGGTCAGCAGTATTTGAAAATCTATCCAGTGACTACCGGTGTGTTCTTCAAGCGAGAACGCGGTTCAATGCATTCTACATATCTTGTGTTGTCACATAAGATCCCCTGCGTGTAGACACAGTACGTTGGATGACTTCGCTATCAACGCACCGGTGGGGCGAGTCTCCGATACAGGTTGGGACGAGGTAGGATGGGGACCGCAGCTGCTGAGGTTGTCGGAACTGCTGGCCGAGACCACCCAGCTGCCTTTTGCGCGTGCTTTGCTGAAACAAATGAGCATATGATTTTCATTCTGAAATTCAAAGCGCTACACCTAGACAACTTTTATTGAGCAATGGCTTTGAGAAGTATCTGTTTATTGAACTTACTAACTCAACTGCATAGCAATGTAACCTGGATTGGGTTTGAAAAGCTACTTAGTCCCAAGTTCAACTTTAAGAATATATCATTTTTTTTTACTTCAAAACAAATGAACGATTTTAAAAATCCTGCATGAATTTACTAATTATTTTCCTAAAAAATTGATTCGCCAAGGCATAATCTGAACAAAGCATTAAATACCAAATATTGCTAATATACTCGGTTATATGTGTGATAAGGCTACGAATAACTTTCAGACCTCAAGTGACCATGAATTTCCAATCACTCTTGAACTTCATCAGTCCACTGTATATTTTAAATACTGCAATGCACATAGCAAAACGTGACATGTAAATTTGGATACAAGTTGATCTAAGCATCCCAAACTTGAAAAAAGGTTCCAAAAAATATGAAAGAACGTACTGTTCAGGATGGAATGAAGGGAACGGGGAATCTACGCATATGGAGTTTCCCAACAATTTCTGCATGAAAACCATACGATTGGGAAGTGCCGCATGATAACAAGATACTAATTGAATTGAAACCAGTAAAATTGAAAGAAGCTTTTGAAATTAAATAAGAGTTGAAGAAGATAGTAATGAGTTAAAAATAAAAAGATCACCAGTGTACAGAAAAAAAATGTTATTCAACAAAACAAAAATCCTACTTAATTTGTACAAAAAGGACTACCTAAGCTTCAGTTTGCGAACTCACTAAATATGATTTGATGTTTACCTGACTTTTTCTCTGCTCTCGGAGCTGCTTGTGCTCTCCAGCACTCCAACACAAACTGCCAGGTTGCACGGACTTCTTCTGAAGAAATCCATCGACTTTCAATATCCTCCTGGATCCCCCCTGAAGAAGAAACTAATTGTGAAACATATTCGTTCAATTGGGGGTCGAAACTGGATGAACACACACAAGAAAATGCAGAATGAACGTGGAGAAACATCCTAGCTGCTACTTCAGCAGCGGCTTCTTCTATGTTTGCTGAATTAGCATCCACTATTTTTTTTGTGCTACAAAGGATTATTATTCTTGTTATAATAAGAAAGTTTTAGCCTCCCTTTACCACGACAAAGATGTTCCAAAAGAGGAAGGATGAAGGCACCATTTAGGATAGAGTTGCGGAAACGCGGAATCTAAGCACAAAGTGCATAGGAACAGTAAGCTAAGAAAGAATATCATGAAACAAGAAAAAGTTGGAGAAGAAAGTAAAAGGTGCTGAAAAACAGGACAGCAGTGAACCGAAAAAAGATGGTCCGTAACAAAACAAAAACCTATGCTATTTCAACAAAAAGAAAGCCTACCTAACCTTTAGCTCAGGCCTTCCCATAGTCATAGTCATGAGCCCTTGGAGTGGTAATTCCCATAGACACGATAGTTGTATCCGCCTGAGGGGTGTGCTAGAAAGGATGAAAGTGAATCAACCAGCCCCAGTAAAACGTGTGCTCATTCGAACATTTGTGTAGCACTTCACTAACGAACAATGTAAGAAATGACCAGCTTCAGCCTCTCCTCCCTGCAACCAAGAAAATGGAATACTTAAAGTTCTTTTCCACGTACATATTTAGCATGTTAGCTGCCTCATTGTTGCAGCATGCATGAGACTTTAACAAATAACTGAACTCGTGGGATGAGAACACTAAAAGACCTGTCAGAATAAACTTTTTCAAATACTTTGTTTCTTTAATTCAATGTATGTCAGGCCAGAATTCAAATTCTATTCAATATAGTATGGGATGGATCATGTAAAAAAATGGAAAAAAATCATGAATGAAAATAAAATTCCCTATGAAAGCCTCACTGAGCATCTTTTGAACCAGGTTTGTGCCAATTATGATTATATCAAATATGATTGGGTTAAACTCAAGCTCTCCAAAATATATGATGAAATCTGATTTGCCATGAAATGAAGTTATTCATGTTGAAAAGCGATACAATATAATGACTGGGTAAAAAAGTATAAATGATGCTCATATATACCTTTGGTGAACAGAGACAGCCAAAATGAACTACATAATAACTAAAGCACTGAAACTGACACTTTTTTTCCTAAAAAACTTCAAGCTTTGCCTGTATATAGTTTTATTTTTCCTTTCAAATGAATTATTTTTTACAAAATACCACCAAAGGTTCCTTACCTTAATGAAAAGAGTTTTTTGAAATGTTTCAAACCAAGTGTAGCTCTTCAAAGAAGAAATGTTGGCAAGGTTTTGAAGAAATGTTTGACAAGCAGCTGAAATAAGTTAGCCAGACCATCATGCATCATGCCCTCTAGAAGCCTTTCAATGATGCAGACCTCTTTGCATCATGCCAGTGACAGTCATAGATGGCCACTGGTCACGGTACCTGAAAAAACAAAAAAGTTTAGAATGTGTACAACGAATCATTAAAGACACTAATAACTTTGCTTGTTTGCATTTCCTTGTTCGGTTAGCAATGTGTTAGCTAGCTTACTCATCACCATCCACCCTCTGTTTTCAGTAACAATGAAAGAATCATGGATATTACAAGCTTAGGTAATCAGCCTGAATTTGACAATTTCTAAAAAGTGGGAGAGAATGAGAATACATTGACATGAAAGAATTAAACTTTGTTATAAATTTCAAATTGTCAATGTTCTTGATTAGAAAAGAATTAAAAACAAAGGCTTCCCAAAATATCCCTATGCATGGTATGAAAGAGAAGATAGTGATGAAATATTTTTGGTTTGTTTTCCAAGAAATGGAAATATCACTTAATTAATAATGAAGTTAATCTAAAATCAGCATTTTATTTTGAAATATGTTAACATAAAGTTACTTGCTTGGAAATCATAATAGTTCATATCAATGTTTATCACAAAAGATTGAAAAAAAAACACAAATACATCAAAATTATTTCAAGCTAAATTTGATATTAATACTGTTAATTATTAAAACAGCATGACATAAGCACTAAATTGCAAGATGATGAGAAAAGTTACATTATATTTTATTCATTTAGTGCTTTAATTTTTTTGGAACAGCATTTGATAGTAATATACTCATTTAAACATGTGTAAAAATAGGTAACGCACATACCATGTACTCAAAGAAGTTTCTAGGTACAGAAAGTGCAGACCACCTCTTTCTCACGTGACTCTCTGGTAGATTCTTATAATGAAAGCACATTCACTTTGTGCAAGGCACAAAATTTTCAAGACCATTATGATACCAACAAAAATCTGCAGAGCAGTCCTGCAAAAAATCATATCATATTTGGTATATAAGTAAACCAAGGCTTCAAAAATTCTGAAAGGTAAAAACATAATAATTTGCTTATATCTTCAAACTACACTGCAATATTGAAACATATGAACTTGGGCCTATCAGCAACTGAAGTATTGTGTAATTATAATAATTATTTTAATACAAGTCTTTGAAATACGTCTTTTGGCACAGCCTACCAATTAAGTCAACAACAGCTTGAAAGAAATTATAGACAATCTATAATGAATCATAGAACTAAATCAAAATTATCAGATGAAACCAAAACAAAAATGATAACCACATAAACCAGAAATCAAATTTTTTAAAACTTGAAACTTAGGTATATTTCAGAAAGTTTTATTTTTTTAACAATAAAAGTTTAAGAAATCATAAAAATATAAGCCACTACTTTTGAAAAGTCAACTTACAGGATGATAAAGTTTGTGTTGTAGAAAGCTGGTAGTAGAACTAGGAGACAATTTAAGTTGTACTAATTTATTGCCAGAAATATACTTTCCATCAGTATAATACTACAAAACTCCTAACAAGACATTGTTTTGCATTGTGAGTTTGGAAAAAATCCTATAAAGATTAGGTTTTTCATTTGTATCTGCTACAAATTATTATTGTTGATCATGATTATGAAGCATATCCACAATCCTCATGCTCTTTTTAAGCTGAGTATGGAATCTAGCTAATCATTCCAGTTATGCACCTCTCTTCACGGTTTAGTGGAAATTAAATGTAAAATATACTTAAACTTACATGCAGTAAACAAGAAATGATAAGATTTTGTTGTGAATAGTAATTGTATACAATAGTTAGCTTCATGTATAATATTTCAATAATGTAGGTATCCAAATAACCATATATCACACCTGTCAGAATTATGTAAACTATTTTAGGCCTAAATACTAAAGGGGGGAAAATATTTGATGAAATTTGTTTATAAATTTCAATGCAAACAATTTATGATGAGTCATAAATTTCAGTTTGCTCTGAGATAAATTACATTTGGATTATATTTTGTTACTAATTCACCAGAATCCACATTATCACTAAGAAACAGCTTTCATAACATATATAAAACTTGCAGTTACAATATTCAAGCACAAAAGGTAAAATAACTTTCTTCACAAGAACCCGTGAAAATTTTCAACAGAACATTGTTTATCACTTCAAAATTTCATGTTAGCTTCAGGGCTCTAACCAGATTCAACACCTGAAAAACAGATGCTTGTAAGTTCAAATTAAATTGCCTTTATTTAACAACTAAGTACAATCACCTGACACAAGATACACAAGAACCACCGTGTGAGTTACTGAACTTTTTTCAAAACATCCGGGCGGCACAATTTGTAATTTTCGCCGCAGTGGCGCAGTCTGTGCTGGCGGACCGCGGACGTTGGGTTTCTGTCTGATGAACGATACAAATCCGCATAAAAAGAGGAATTATCGTATCCTCAAACTTCTTTAATTAACCGAATGATCTTCCGATGGCGCCAGCCTTTGAAAATCAGCCTCCTCAACGCATCTTCAAAAGATCACATTGCACCCAGCACTATGTATGGAAACAGCAAATCTAGTCGTCTGCAATCTAGTCATTGACAATACAATGTTTCGAGGCTGTCATATGCTCCCTCCTACAGATGCACCAATTATTTTTTGCAGAAGAAAAATTTATACATGGTTGTTTGCAATCAAAAGCATTAGAATAACAGACATGAAGAGAAAATATCCTTTCTATGAATAAAAATGAAACATAAGATGAATGCATTTCTAACAAATAAACCCGACTTGAAGAAGAGAATCTTCAGAGGCCATATTTGTGTTCCCCGAATAATCTGAGGACTGAATCATGCAGTCTACTGAAAGAGAATCTCAATAGTGATGGAATAACTTATACTTGAGCACCTACCAGCATATTATGAGCTTTCTGTTCTGTATTTAACGATAAGTTTAATGACCAACCGAAAGAATGAATAGAAATGTATTGCAGGTCAACGTTATTTTAATCGAAATGGCGATTAATTGATTTTATTCCGAATAAATTTTTTTTACAGCATATTTGCTCATTTTTGGTAGCTACTTTTTGAGCGAGTTTCCATCGAAGAGATTCTGTGCTGGACTATAGATTTTAATGAATTGCTGTGTTTTAGTACGAAAATGCTAGGTGCATTTCTTAATCAACTTACACGTGAAGAAATTGAGCTAAATAGATAAATGTGCGCGATCTTATGCAAACAGTGTTGATTTCTCTGCGATATACTTTACTGAAATTTATGTTTTACAACTCTTGAAAAAAAATAACGTTTATTGAGCCGAGGATGTTTCAATATTCTGAGATCCGATCAAACAAGACATGAGCAAACCAGACCAGAGACCAAACCAGAGACCGGACCAGAGACCGGACCAGAGCCGGACCAGTGACCGGACCAGAGACCGGACCAGAGACCGGACCAGAGACTGGACTAGAGACTGGATTAGAGACTGGACTAGAGACCGGACCAGAGACCAGACCAGAGACCGGACCAGAGACCGGACCAGAGACGGGACCAGACACCGGACCAGAGCCGGACCAGAGACCGGACCAGAGACCGGACCAGAAACCGGACCAGAGACCGGACCAGAGACTGGACTAGAGACTGGACTAGAGACCGGACCAGAGACCAGACCAGAGACCGGACCAGAGACCGAACCAAAAACCGGATCAGAGACCGGACTAGAGGCCGGACCAGAGACCGGACCAGAGACCGGACCAGTGACCGAACCAGAGCCAGACCAGAAACCGGAGCAGAGCCGGACCAGAGACCGGACCAGAGACAGGACTAGGGAACGGACCAGAGACCGGACTAGGGACCGGACCAGAGACCGGACCAAACTCTGGACCAGAGAAAGGACCAAAGACCGGATCTGGGAAAATTAGATAAAACTAGGTCAGAGTAGATCCGATTAGATTTTTTAGCGCAACAAAGGGTTTCCAAAGAGAGGAAGAAGGAAGGCATTAATTAGTATGACCTTAAAGGAATGCAGAATCTATGCACAAGGCATATGGAAATAGGAAGTTGAGGAAGATGTTCATAAAACAAGATAAAAATTAAAGAAGAAAGTTGTAGACACCAAAAAACAGCATAGTAGTAACCGAAAAAACAACACCTGTTACAAAGAAAAACATATCTTACGTCAACAGCAGGAAGGTCTACCTAACGTTTTGCTCGGGACCTCACACATTCCTTTGGGAGCCCTAATTCACATAGATACAGGGACTGTATACCCCTGAGGATTGAAATACAGTTTCCTTTTTCTCAAGTTGGAGGAAGCGAATCTGTCACAGAATTAACATAAATTCAATAATTACTACATTTAAATTAAATGTGTCTATTAAAAAAATATTAGTCGTCATAGATTAGCGAGGAAACACCCAGCAACGGTAACCTTGGCAACGTTCTATCTGTTGATGCTGGTCTACGTTCTCGGTCAACTTGAAGGTGTCATGGTGACACACTTAAGTGTGTCATGATGACACACCCAGGTGTGTCAAGATTTCTCTGAGTGTGTAAGCAGCACACCGTTGGGATGAGAGACCTGCAAAAGCTGTAGACGCACATTTCTTTCGTGGTGATAATAATCTTGATATCGCCCTCATGAGTCGTAAACCTCACTTGTTCACCACTCAAAACAATACTTCTTCCACAGTGTTGAAGTAGGAAGACGAAGATATAAATATCACTGGACACGGGACAAAATTGTCTTTCACAAATCGTTAATTTTGTTCAAAGTACATTTTTATTAGCACTGAGAATAATAATATGCATGTTGAAGGATTGATCATCGAACGAAAGTTAATATTAAATCACCTTTATTTGAAATTTTTGAATATCACACCTCTTCTACAGAACACACCATGCAGGATTCAATGTTGAAACCTATTTTCATTTTGTTCGAAAAGCAGCATTTTGAAATGTCCCCTTTCCCTCCTTCCACCCCAATATTTATCGTTCCTTTTATTTCTAGGCGGAAACTGTGTCCCATTCGAATGAAACCCCAATCACTTATAACGAGGTATATTCCATAGGAAAAAAGGATTTTGAGGGTTGACGTTGCCTTGCGCTATTCTTCGTGCTGTTACCAAGAAACTCAAACCAAAAGTAAACAAAAGGCAGCCTCTGAGCTCTCTGTAATGCGGCCAAAGGAAAATCGCTGCGCTACGCTAAAACGAAAAAATTTCTGCTGGATTCAAAAGCGAAAAATTCCGTCAAAGGCGGTACCGCGCCACAAAGTGGACGCACTAAATCGCTTCAACGACCTCACTTCTGCTTTGACGGACCGACATCACTCTCGTCTTAACTCGCCAGGTTCGGTCAAGGAAATGCGAAAACAACTCGCAAGAAATGTGTTTCCGATGAGGAAAATCCAGTTTTCAACATTGACTAGTTTAGGTCAATGCTACTTGAAATCGGAGACTCGTTGTTCTAAAAATATTCGTGGAAAAAATTTAATATTTTCTGAACAAATAATATTTACAGCATTAATAACCAAATATCTACTGTACTAAACACTTAATAATCGTACGGTTGAGCAGAGTGAAATTTAATTTGAAAAATACAAGGTTACGGAGACAGCTGAAAATATTTCTATCCATATATATTGGTAATTGCAAATATAGCGTGCGGACACTGCACACGCTCGGTGCTGACCGAGCACAAGGGATGTACTCGTGCTGGCCGTCCTCCAGCTTCTCCCCTAAGGAATATTGCGAACATGCTTTATTGTAAATTCAGACCCTCCTAATTTGATCAAAATTTTCTTATTCTCTCACCTACTACCCGCAGAAGTCCAAGAATCATGGAAAACATTTTAATTCGCCAAGAAATATCTCTTCTGAAGAACACTGTATTTTTGAAAGCTCTGCCAATACTAGGTTAGCTTTACCTAATTTCTACTTTAGTTATCGTTTTTTTATGTGTATACCATTTTGAGAACACAAGACGAAGAATTATCATGTCTGCTTTGCAATTGAAAATGAATGTAGTATCATCACTCGTAAAACATTATTTTGTTCAAATTGTTTGAAATGCGATACCTTTCTAAATGCATTTTAATTTTTATTTTCACAATCATTGGTGCAAAACACACTGCAGGCTCGGCATATGGCATATGAGCATTAAAATGTAACAATCTTGCCACAAAAATTGACAGTAATTTGCACAAATCCGTAAAATTTAAAACTACTTTGCTTGATTACTCTATGATTTATTCGTAAATACAGAAGAACCAAACAATCTTGATCTACTTTATGCAATTTTACCTTTGGTAGCTTCTGCTGGGCTTATTCTTTTTCTGCCTTTTGTGAAGATTTCATGCGATAGGATTTACTTTGAATATTACAAAGGTTACAAGTCTAACATCTTCTTATCTTAACTAATAATACCCTTGTTGTGTTTATTTATTTGTTTGGTGTCCGCTTCTTAAGAAAAAACAATTTTTTGTTTGACTTCAAAGATGCTCAATGACCGTATCTGTGATAAGAATTGCACCAGTACACAAGTACATGAATATTTTAATTGCGGGTACTATCAGGATGAATATATTTGTTCGTCATCCACATCTGGAGGATTTATATAAAGAAAATATCGAATGCCTTCATTTTTGATAGGCCATGTACAATAGTAGTTATAAATAACGCCTTTGAAATCATACACATGTATGACCTGCACAAAGTAAAAGAAGCCGTCGAAGGTGATAGCCATGTTCTTCGTGATATCGGGATGGAACATGCGCCAAAAGTGGATCATACGAAAAAGTTAAATTCGGAAAAGTTAAACGTTATCTCATGATCAATTATACATTTGCTTCTAAGAAACATGCCAAAAATATTTTCATACGCCATTCGTGTTCGAGATCAAAGAGAAGGAATTCGCACCGACGCTCCTGCTCACATAACCTGCTCCTGCACCTCCTGCTCTAACAGCAAGTTACTGAAGATCAAGCAGCCGGTTATGCAGGTAATATAATAATATTTCTTGCTTGCTAGCAGCCAAGCCCTAATAGTCACAATTTATACAACGATACGGTTTGCAAACAAAATATGAGATATGCTCATAAAATCCATCGAATAACAAAGGATCTTTAAGAAAAGAGCTCCCCAAAATGGGAATTTTTTTTAAGTAGTCTATATATAGTAGGGAAATCACAACACGTACATGGGTGTACAATTGGCCTTATCTAACGAAACCTTTAATAGTTTAATCGGTAGACCCATTCATTTTTTGTAAAAATAGAAAACGGCTCTAACGAATCCGCAACGAAATGAATTGCACACACACTACTGACGCTGGGTCCTGGTATTTTCTTTTTTCCTGTTTTATTTGGCTGTCGAACAAAGACAGCAAGACAGTTTACAAAAACAAGCTTTTCCACATTTGTTTGTCTACACAAGCTGGAAGTTACGATTCGAATAATATATATATATATATATATGTATATTTGAATATATTCAGTTCGTTGCTTACTTCGTTTTAGTTCGTTGCTTAGAGTTTCTACTGCACATTATTTTCGAGTGGGTTAGAAGTTCAAAAGTAGTTCAATAATCTACTTGTGAATATAGGGTGGAGCACAGTAAAGAGAAATTTTCAGATGATTGCAAAAAAATTCTATCAATTTTCAAATTGCGCGTTACCACATTCACTTTCATCTAAAGACATTAAAAAAGGTAGGATAAATGGAAATTGGTTCTAAATTAACTTGAGTTAGATTGGTTCTGTTGAGATGTTACCATGAATTAAAATGAGTACGTCGTCAGAAATTGCATGCAACATTTCTGCACGGAACTTTCTTCGACTCACATAACGTGTTTTTGAAAAGGCTACACAGTTTGGATCTTGTCTGAATGATGGTGTACACAATTTGTAAAAGCAATCTGAACCCTTCACTTGGAAATCCCTAGTGTAGGGAATTGCCGGTGTTGCCTGCTACATATCGACTACAACTCTTACACGCTCAGTGTTTTCAATAACTCGCATTGATTTTGTTTTCTCGTTTTTTCATCGTTGACATAGTCGTTACAAAGTTTTTTACTCTCTCTTCAATCGCAAAAGCTGACGAAACCAATCAATTCCGATTCATTTGGAAGTGGGTGTGAAATTTGCAACTCGGGTGCTCTAAACAACGCCCGATTTGATAACACGCTTTAGCATGTACAAGTGATGTTGAGGTGCTCCCCTCTTCAATGTTGCTTACTACTGAGGGTCAGGAACGTTGTCGACTGCATCTTCAGAGTCTTCCATTAGCTAAGTAAAATTCTTCGGCTTTTCAAAATCGTTCATTACTCTGCCTTGCCCTGTATGAAATGAAAATGTAGTTTGATGCTCATCACGGTATTAGAATTCTCTAAGAGTACAAGCTGCTGCTAGAAAGTGCGAACTCTGATATTTAGATTGGGATAACTATGATGAAACAAATAGTATGAAATATAACTGGGAAACCATTTTACTTGCACAGTAAAATATGCCATAGTTTAAGGTAAAAAATGAAATAATTCTTAAATTCTGACTTCAGTGCAGAGATAGTTCATAGATCGTAAAACGTTTTCTTTGCGTGGAGAGTACGGTAGTGTTATTAGATAGGCCTCAAAAAGGAATTTTTATGAATGCAGAGCATGTTTATAATTAAAAAAGATTACATAAACGAGCGTCTTTAACTTGGGAATTTGCAACTTGTTTGGCTGTCAAGTGTTTGAATACAAGTGAGCAATTCATTGCAATGATGGAGTGAAATGGCTGCATGCAAACGATGGAGTTTCAAAACGAAATTGAGATTTACAATAGCTCTGAGTAGGAAGAGCTCATAATAATGCACGTATACTTTGAAGGGAAAATTATAGAACTACTGTAAATTGGGAGAAGCCGCAAGTGTCGAAAGAGAGCACAGTTCAGTACAAAGCCGGGAAGAAACTGTTCGATAAACTATAAACAAGGTAGGAGAAAAGAAATGAAGTTGAAAGGCCTGTGGAAGAAGTGTTGAGATTATTATGAGAGCCAAACTTTGAAAATAGATGAGAACACCTTACTTATGTGAGCACTGACGCTCACAGAAGTAAACATGCTTTGTATCTCCCTTTTAATTCCTTCAAACCAAAGGAGAGTTTTCCCTTTTTTTAAATGTTCTCTTGAAAACTTTAAACGACTCACATGATTTTCGTCAACAGGGAAATTTAACGATAACTGTGTCTTTTCATCTTGTTTCTATATTATTCTCCACCGACGGTTATGTTATTTATTCTCTAACGAAGGCTTGTATATCAATTTTTACCTAGGTTCAAGTAATATTTTTCCAGATTAATAACCGTTCTGCAAAGTTGTGACGTACACGAATATTGATTTTCCGAGGTTCCTGACATTGCTAAGTTGGTGGTTGGGCCTTAGTCTTTGAATGCATTATAGAACCTACGGTCTTGTATAGTTCATTCGTTTGAGTTAAAATATATTTCACATAGAATTTCTCCCTAATGAAGTAGATGTTGATGTGTACTTCTAGAAGCTCCCTGGAAGTTTCTGTTAGTTTTAGTTAAAATTGATGTTTTGATGTGTAACCTGAATACGGGTTTTCTTTTTCATTTGGCGAATTCGTGATTTTTACCTTGCCCCATATTGGATTGAGTGAAGTGTGTTCGAAATTATGTGAATATACATTTGTTCTATTGAATATGTCAGTTTACATTATGTCCGCGCGCTAAAACTATAAGGCCGTCCTTAAGTAAAGGTATTCCTTGAAGACCGAATTCTCGTTTTTCAATTAACAACTTTCAAAGTCCTGTGAATTTTAAAGTTTATACGTTAGGAAAAGAATTCATTTCATACAATATAAAGGCGTCACTCTTCATGAAATCATTGTTTATCCGCACATATACAATACTTTTTGTTGCTAAAACTACCAAACCTTTCCAGGAATAGCTCGTTTGGGGCTGGGGTTAATTATTTCTTTCATTAAATTAAAAAAAAATAAAACGCATCAATCATTACTGCGGGAACACTAAATCATAAAATAATCAAGAAGTAATTGAAAATCGATCAGTTTCATCTATGAACAATGAAATAAACATAATATTAAAAAACGCACCACTTTCCGATTTTTCAAAGCTTGTAGAAATCATTTAAGTTCGAGAAGGATGAAGATATTACATTTTCTATTATTTTTTCATCATAAGTGCCGAGATGACGTAACGTGATGAGGTTCGATTAAATTGGTGTCCAACTTTATTGCCTCGTCATCAACATGACGTTTTAAATTCAAATTTACTCATATAATATTCTGACACGCATTCCTGTTCTGATACGAATATCCCTCTCATTTCACAGAGATCCGAACTAATTTAACGAAGTATAAAATGAAAATTTATAACTGAGGTGTCTTAACGTCATCATCATAGTTAGAGATTGTCTATTCATACGGGAAGTGTACACTGCATACTATATTGTGTTTTTTTTAGTAATTGAGTGCTAAAATAGTGAGCGACTCAGGTTTAAAAAAATGTTTAGAACCCGCAGAAAACTACCAAGTTCATTCTTTGTTATTATCAGCTTGTTGCCACACGAATTCATTGTAATCTATACAGCGTGTATAGAGACGGTTTCAAGTCGTTGGGACGATATCAGCGCATCGCAATCATTTCGTAGTACCGGTATCATTTCTGGCTATTCGCTGATACTCAAAAACTCTTACGAAATATAGGAACTATACCTGTATAGTTTCAAGGAATTATGTTCAAAATACGTGAATATTATTCAGGGGTTAGATTGCCCACGCAGGCAGTAAAAACTTACAAAAACTCCAAACTACTACATCAGCTAGGAGTCTGAAATTGTTTTGAAATTGTGAACTGATTACAGTACCCTGAAATACGCCCGGCGCTTTGAACTGGTCTTGGTACGCAGATTGCAACGACTGCATCAAACGACAGTCCAGACTCAACCCAAATGGGTAAGAGATTAGCTCGGCCCCGGTCGTTTTGTTGCAACTCATACCTGAGGATTAATATGTGACTGTGAATCGTCCAATGCGCTCTGCTGTCGCCTAAATTTTGATAATTATTTTACTGTTCAGTTATAATTATTTTTTAATGAAGTGTTCTGACCACAACAAGAGAACTACTGATGGTAATGTGGCATGTATTGAAAAATAAGTAGTTTCATTAAAAGGGGAGAACAGATGTGCTGGAGCACGTTGAAACATGCATGCATACTTGAAGTCATGCATGGAATTAATTGCATGAACGCAAAGAGAAGTCTGGAGGTCATTTAATGCATGCATACATCCCGTGTGTTTTTTGAGCGTGAAACCTTGTGACATAGTATGTATGCGTACACAATTTAAAGAAGTATTTTATTCAGAAACTGTAAAGAATTGTTACACTTGATATTTTAGTCATCCATGAAACCTTCGAGCCCAACTTAAACGCGAGTTGCAGTTCATTGTAAAAGATGTTGTCTCTTGGGCATCGCGCCGAGGTTGTACATACTGAGAACGAAATGTGTTAAAACGTAAAACTGCTCCTGAATTTATTTTAAATCTTGACTGTAAGACGATGAAATAGTTATAGCAGAGTGTGAAGCCATCCGCCAGACATCAGGCATAGCGAGTGGAGCTTATTTTGAAAATGGTGCGAGGAGCGCGAGATGAAGGAATTGCCAGTTGAAAATAATGAAATATTCAACTCTCGATCACGCTGTCGATCATGCTGTTAGAAGGGACATCAGCCATGAGCTCTGGAATAGATATTACAGTAAAATTAAACATGCCAGGAAGAAAGCATGCTGGACAACGGCTTCAATGCAGTGTGCTAGGATGGTTTAAAATTTAGTTTTTGGTTTAAATGGACCTTCAAAAGATGCATTGTAGTTTTTTCAGTGAATCTTTCAGAAACATACTAATTCAATGAAAGAAATTTAAACAATGTGAACAATTTAAATACCACAGGTGATACAGAGGTAGAATGTTTCTTAAGTCTAGTACAATGGTTAAAACTAGAGTATAGCTACCTGTGGGCCCGAACAAGTTCAGCGACTTCTAGGGCATCCTACCATCACGCTATTCTAAGGTGTACAATAATGTTTAACCTAATCCACTTAACCTAGTTCGCCTGAGACTGATCAAAGAGATAATTAATTCGATAGTTGATGCTGTATTTTACAGCATAGGTCAAATCGGCTATATTTAACAATATATTCAAGAAAACGATTTAAGAGCAGACTGAAGATCGGTTACATGGCAAGTTACATTATTAGGACCAGTCATGTAGGAGGCAAGATGTGACTAGGTGATCTTAAACGACTAGTATTCTGATAGGAAGTGAGACTCAAGATGTTTTTTGAATATTCTGTAAGAATTGCTTTCACGGATCTCCGCAGGTTTTGAGTTCAAAGTTTTAGTTCCAACGAAGAGGATACTGCGTTTATAGAACGACCGGGGTCGAAAATTTAGCCGGGGCCGGGGCCGGAGCCGGGGTCAACAAATTTGCCATGGCCGGGGCCGGGACGGGGCCGGGGTTGTCAAATTTACAACGGCCGGGGCCGGGGCCGGAGCCGGGGTTCAGACCGTGTTAGGACGTGTCACGACAACAAAATGCATAACGCAGGATAGTCGCTCAATGCATGTTGAATTACGGGTTCGGTTGGGTGTGTTTTTATGTCAAGTCAATGAAGTTTTATATACCTGCAGTTGCAGTGCTTGTTGAATTAATTAATACAGAAACAGGTATAGTAATCAAATATACCGGGTGTTCCTCAAAAATGTCCCCAACTTTTTGATTGATTCTATCTCCGCTTTAAACTAACATATTTAAATTGTCTTTTTTCACAATGTTGTAAATCTTGTTTCCTTTTCGAAAAATTTAAGTTTTTGAAAATTGTTTAATAACCACTTTTCAGGGATCGATTTACTAAAAGAGTTTTGAAAACAACACTGGTGTTTTTCTCCATTTCTCAATACCTACTATGAAGGAACGCGTTTTCCAAACATCACCTCCATCATTAATAATTATTCGACAACGAATTGAAGAAGTGTTTCAAGCACTAAAAGAAAACGATGAAATGATCCGCAAAACTCTTCGTTTAATAGTGGCTAGAAGTAATGCTAGCCTTGAGAGAAATGAAGGGTATGTCGAAGGATACTAAATTACTTTTTTATTTAAACTTTGTTCAAGGTAATGAGTTGTTACTGTTTTAAATTTTTGTTTGTTCGTTGTTTTTGCTGACTTTATCAAGCTGACAGCTGACTTTAAGAGAAACATTTACTCAATCTAAAAACTGGGAGCCAAATAATGCTGACCAAATACATGGAGAGAAATTGTTAATTTACTGGCTTTGTGACGCGCTCAATCCTTACGACCCTATGGAAAAGGAAACTTTTATGAATTTAATAGGGTCTTTCAATAAAAAGTTTCAAGTTCTATCAGAGAAGGTAATTAGAACAATACTAATTTCGGACTTCAGTATCCAAATACAGTTTGCCATTTCAGAGGAAATACAAAAGCAAGTTAATTAACGAGAATAGCGTTTTCTCAATAACTGCTGATATTTGGACCTCTCCAAGTCGAGAGTCTTTTATGTTAAAAACTGCACACTGGATTATAATTACACTGGACGGTAGTATACACACTGCTTTTTCTTCTCAGCGACTGCATGTTCTTCAGGATTGCAATGAAATCGCAAATCTCTTGAGAAATCGTTTTAAATTTGATTAAAAAACGGGTGAATTTTTCACGTGCTTATAGCCGGATACACTACGCTTTATTAATTTCAAATTAATCCAAGTCAAGTTCAAATTAATCCAAACCACGTTCAATTTAATCCAAGTCAAGTTCAAATTGATCCAAGTCAAATTCAAATTAATCCAAGTCAAGTTTAAATTAATCCAAGTCGAGTTCAAATGAATCCAGCCCCAAGTTGAGTTAAGAATCGACATAATCACTCGTTAATTTGAGCGGTTTTTGTGTTAAATATGTACCTATTGGATGTGACGAGCAAAAAAAATCGTTTTTCCTTTCAGCAAGGAATACATAACATTTCTGCAATATGAAAACCAACTGACGTAAAATTTGCTAAGTCTCCAGCATCAGGAGGCAGAGTGTGATTCAGATCTTTGAGCGGAGTAACAGTTAGAAGTCAATTATAAAAACTTCGTATTATACTACACATTAAAGTTGTTTTACAATTTTAAATTAATGGCAGTTTGCATTCATTCAAATAATTATGTTCAAAGGTACTTTTGTGTTATACCCACACATAGTAGTATCGAGGGTTTATTTACACTCGTATAAAGATTTACAAACATGAAATTCTACTTTATCGCATATGTGAAATCATATGTGCATGCAATTACAAATGATTGCCCACTCGAAGATGTGTAGATTTAACCTTTAAAAGAAATATGCAAATGCGATTCACTGAGTACTTAGGTACGATACCATTTGATTACAATTTATATGAGTACATTACTACACAGATACAATCCTGCAATAGCCATAAAAATTTGCCATCCATTCAAATGAATAGGCCTAGGCAAATATATCATTTCGACCGATGAAACAAATTGAAAATTGTTTATACAAAAATAGTTTGAACAAGCGAAAAAAAACTTCGTTGCTATACTTCTTTTAAAGGTTAAATCTACATATCGTCCAGTGGCAGTCTTTCGTAGTTGCATGCATATATGACTTTATATATGTGATAAAGTGGAATTTCACTCTTATAAATCTCTTCATGAGTGTAAGTTTGTCCTCGATATCATTATGTATATGTGTAACATAAAATTGTCTTTCAATATGAAAATTTGAAGGGATACATACTGCCATTATTGTAGAATTGTAAAATAACTTTAATGTGTGGTTTAATACGGAGTTTTTATAATAGATTTCTATCTGTTACTCCGCTCGAATTCTGAATCACACTCTGCCTCCTGATGCTGGATACTTAGCACGTTTTATGACAGCTTGTTTTTATATTGCAGAAATTTCATGTATTCCTTGCAGAAAGGAAACTTTTTTCTTGCTCATCACATCCAATAAATACATATTTACCACAAAAATGCTCAAATTAACAAGTGGCTATGTCAATTTTTAACTCAACTTATGGTTGGATTAATTTGAATCTGACTTGCATTAATTTGAACTTGACTTGGATTAATTTGAAATCGACTTGGATGAATTTGAAGTTGACTTGGATTAATTTGAACTTGACTCGGATTAAATTGAACTTGACTTGAATTCATTTGAAGTGAAAAAGGTGTAGTTAAAAACTAAAAACCCCGGCCAAAATCCCGGTTTAGGGAACTATTTTGACGGGGCCGGGGCCCCGGTCGGTTTATAACTGCGTCGCGACCGGGCCTTTGAATAGTAAGGAAGCATGAATTTACTTCTATTTCGGGTTAAATAGTCGTGATGACCAGTTTGTGCATTTAATAATTGTTTTAGGTTATTGTCGCCATCATTTCTTAATGTTTTGTAAATGTAAGTACAAATGGAGATATTATAGAGATCCGAAAGAGTAAGTATTTGTGAATTTTTGAATGAATCAGTTGTGTGAGCATTATTTTCTAGGTTCTTTACCGCTCTGATAGCCCTTTTTTGCAGAGTAAAAATTTTGTTTCTTTTATTTTTATCAGTTCCGTGCCATGCTTCTATTCCGTATTGCAAGTATGGATTAATGAGCATTTGGTAGAGCATTTGTAAAGCTGCTTCAGGCAGGAAATTTTAAACTTTATTTAGGACTCCGATGGATTTTGATAATTTAGTGCTAATGTAAATGATGTGCTCTTTAAAGGTCAGATATTTATCTATCATGATGCCCAGAAACTTACATGAGTTGGTTTCTTCGATTTCACCTTCGCCAATTTGAATGCGCGGGAGTAATAAATTTTTCTTGTATGAAAATGTAATACATTTCGTTTTATCGATATTTAGGCCTATTTTATTAGCTTTAAGCCTCATTGAAATCTTGTGAAGTTCATTATTTATACTCTCCGCAATCATAGTTGGTTTTTGGTTCGGAAGTACCGCAGAAAGCGTACTGTCATCGGAAAGAAGTATGAATTTGAAGAATGATGTAGATTTAATAATATCATTGATAATAATCAGAAATAGGCGAGGCCCAAGAACAGATCCTTGTGGAACTCCATGGCTAATTGTCTGTGGGTCCGATTTTGCGTCGTCAATTATAACAATAATTATTGTTTCTGATTTGTTAGGTATGATCTGAACCAATCATGGCCAGCCCCTCGAATGCCATAACAGTGTAGTTTCGAGAGTAATATTTTGTGGTCAACACAATCGAATGCTTTTCGAAAGCCAAGGAATACGGAGAAAACAGGTTTTTCTTCATCTATATTAGAATACAAGAATTGTAAATGATTTCATATAGCCTCTGTTGTTGATTTTTATGAGCGAAAGCCGTATTGTTTATCGCAAAGAAATGATTTTTGTTTAAAATAAGAGTACACTTTTTTATACACAACTTTTTCGAATACTTTGCTTATAATTGGAAATACGGAGATAGGTCGATAATTGTTTACACATGTTTTTTCACCATTTTTGAAGATGGGGGCTACTCTAGCAACTTTGAGGGAGTTCGGAAAAGTGCCCAGTAAGAAAGACTGGTTAATAAGATTGGCTATCAGCGGGGCTACAATATCAGCAATAATTTTAAGTACTTTTGTCGGAAACGTTTGTAACCCACTCGATTTATTTTTCAGGTTGCTTATGCACGCAATCACATCGGAAGAGGTGGTAGGCGTAAAGTTGTGTTCTCGAATATGATCCATCTATTCCAGGTGATCAGTAGGTTCACTTGGAATACTATCAGCTATAGTTTTCCCTACGTTTACGAATAAATTGTTAAAGAGATTAGCAATTTCTTTCTTTCCATGGGATGCTACATTATCTTGAACAACATGTTCAATTCTCTTTTTATCGGCGATATTCGGTTTACAGCAAGAGTTAAGGAGGTGCCAAGTCTTTTTAACATCTGCTTTAAATTGAGTAAACTTGCGCGTAAAGTAGCTCTTTTTTGATGTCCTTATCTGATTTGTCACATAGTTTCTGAATCGGTTATATGTTTCTCGAGATATTCGCCCTTCGTAAAGGAGGGTTAGGTACGCTTGACGTTTTTTTTATATTTATCACGATATCTCTAGTAATCCAGGGCTTTTGTTTTTTTGGGGAAACTGTACGAGTTACATTTGGGCAACACTGATTGTATGCGACCATTATAGTTTCAGTCAACTTTACTACTGCTTCATCAATGCTCGTTGCATTATTGTGTTGAGAGATATGCAATGTTGGTATTGATTCTTCTCGAACGGTACGCATTTCTTCTAAATTTGATTCGTTTACTTTACGATATGAGTAAGTTTCAGCCCGTGGCTTGGTGCAAGCAATATAGACATTTTTCTTAACACGAAAAACTGGAAAATGATCTGATAAGTCAGATGTAATGATTCCAGAAAGAAAATCACTTGGGTCTGTCATAAAGATATTGCCAAGCAGCGAAGCAGACTCAGAGGTTATTCGTGTTGGCTTTGTGATGATCGGAAGGAAAGATTGAGACTGAAAGGCTGATAGGAAATTAGAGATTGTTCATAGCTTTCATGTTTCAGTAGATCATAATTGAAGTCACCGCATATTATTATGTCATTGTATGAGGGCCGGTTAAAATGAGAAATTATACGATTTAGCTCATTTAGGAAGGATATAGGACAGGCTGTAGGAGGTTTATACACTGTTCCAAGCACACTGCGTTTACCATCTCTAGACAGTTATACAAAGAGTGATTATATGTGATCCTGATTCATTGATGAATTTGCTATGATTCTCGAGTCTATGTGGTTAGATATATATGTGCTGATGCCTCCACCTCGCTGGTTTTTTCGTAGCGAATGGTAACTATGATAATTTTAGAATCGAATCATGTCTTTGGTTGAGTCATCTAGCCAGCTTTCGGTAAAGCTAATCACGTCTAGGTTATATTTAAGTTCAGTAATAGTACATTGTATCACTTCCAATTTTGGATAGAGTGACCTACAGTTCGAACACAGGAGTGAGAAATCATGGCAAGTTATTCGTATAGTTACGTTGAATTTTGATATATTAGTATACCTACAGTCGTGCGAGTCGTTTAGGTTTGGACATAACCTGTTCAAATGATTGAGATCCGGGTCGATTTCTTCTAGTATATCAGCGTGATCAGTCATTTAAAATTAGCAAACTGTAAGAAGTAGGTACTATATAGCTTAAAAAAAAGAAACGAAGTACAGAGTCAGGCTTAAAGGGATATTCCTGTCTAAAAGTAGCTTATTAAGTAGGAGAGAATAGAGTAAAAAAAAATCTAGCGCGATTTCGTGAGTACACACAAAATATGACATGCATTTATAGTTGCCATACACGCAAGTGAAGAAGATTTATAGAATAAAGTGTTGGGACATTAGAGTAAGCACGACTGGTTGCCAGGATGGGGGTGTATAGACGTAACGAGCCGGGGGGGACGGGCTGTTGTGCTGGGAGTGGGGGGGTCAGAAATAGGGCAGTTGTCCAGGAAACTGACTGGTCGCCGTGCAAACTTTAGTCTCGTTGTTTTGGTCGGGATTGCTGACTTAGAGAAGCAGAGATGCAAGCATCAATGGCGTGGTTTTCGATCTTGAAATAGACATTCTTATTCTTCTCGGGAGAGTAATCTAGAATTGCTGATGGTCATGAGTACAGTGGTTCATAACTTGCACGCTTATTTTTTCGCGCACTGTCTTTGTGCAGAATTGGGAGGCCAAAAATAGGTTCAGGAATTCGACGAAAAGCTCTTTATTTGATCGGTCTCCTTTCTTCTGATTCATTATGACAGTTGTGTTGAATGTGAACATTGACGGGTTTTCCAATTAAGAGAGCGAAGCTGGCTGAGTTTTTGCCGAACTTGACTGGATCTTGGTCCATAATTGATTCGGCATACATCGCTCATGTGGCTTACAAAAATTACTCTTTGGTTACTTAGCGCTGTTTATTTTTCAAAATAAATTTAATCGCATACGAGAAATCAATCTTTATCATAGTTGTGATCGCCAGTCTCGTGCCACCTGCTTTCTTATCCTCCCAACACATGATTTTACTTATCATTATGGCGTATTGCAATGTAGGTGTTTCATTTGAATGAAATTTTCTTTAAATCCTACATCGCTGTCATCATTGTTATGGTATGTCCTATTTTGATGGGATTTCCACTGCTGCACGTCATTTATTTGCATCTTAGTCATGGTATCCTAGGCCACTTTCTTATATTTTATCAATCAAAGTTGGATGGGACTTTTCAACGTTCACGTCATAAACGACAATTGATAAACGTGCTGCAATGATCTCAGAAGTGGAATTATAATTCGTGACGATATTTCGTTAGTATGAAGTATTGACGTTAATTCAATCAGTTGTATTTAGTAGCGCAACCTTCTAACATAAACGATACTCTATCTCCATCCTTAATAGGAAGTTTACGAGACTTGAAACACATCATTGGTTTATTGCCTGTAAGATAGTTACATGATTCTTTGAGTGCAACAGAGAAATCATCTGATACATCAAAGTGAATCTAACGTATCTAGTTTACATTCCAAGTAATATTATACACGCATCCTTCAGGCAAAGCGTCAATAACCTACGCACAGAATGGCCAGCACAAACAATGCTAGGGGAAATATGGACACACAATGGAAAGACACTCATCTCGCTCGTGGATTCCAGGATGATGATTTTAATGGGCTCCGTGACGGTTTTTACCATAATATATCACACGATATTTATAACAGATGCAAAGCCAAGCCGACCCCGTAGAGCGGCGGCAGAGAAGAACTTCCTTATTCAGCTAAAGTCATGGTCCGAATGACGCCCTTGGGTGAGTCGCGTGTTCCGAAGAGGGTAGCGTCCTTCTCACGTCTGGCTTTACAAAAAGATTTCTCCACAGTCTTAAGACTGATTTAATTCCACGAGCAAGGAGTTTCGTTTAGCACACTGAAATTTCATTTATAATGAGAACATCGATTCTCGATATTTGCAGTGGTAATCTAATTGACATTAAGCTGGTAAATAATGATGAAAAAATAATTATCCCAGAACCTTTCCCGGTGTCAGCGTTTGGCATTCTCTCGGCAGGGTGATGCTGTTATTTCGTTCGTCGTCACGAAGTCGATGTAATGAAGCTGAGACGAACGGCCGTTAGCGTGTATTTCCACATGCCTCAAAGCTGGCGTGATCAATTCAAACAAGTGTATCGTCCTCCACTGTATGATCGTTCCTCATACGTTGTGATCGGAATCAAAACAATATTTGTTCTTTCTTCGCTGTCGAAGAATGTGTTCGAGTTTGAGAGCCATTGCTTAACATTAGTACCTGCGCCGCTTGGAATGAACGGTGGATCACCTCATTCCCGCCTCCCCATGAAAAATTGTATTTCACCTGGTAGGCACCACTAACACATATCCTCTACTGCTAAGTAAGGGAAGGAGGGGGGTTGCGTACGACGTCTACAAGGACTATGCGAGCGGGCGAGTTATGTGGCGCTTGCTTCTGCTTTGTATTATGACCTAATGACACGTCGAGGCCTTGGGCAGATCATTGCAATCTAGTCTCAAATCATCCCACCTGCTTGATATAACTCGTCATGCGGAAGAATATTTATGAGTCACACTTCAGGGGCTCATTACGCTGTGACCACTGCTACTCGGCTACTATATCACAAAACAAAGGGATAATGAATGTACGAGGAGCTCACGAGATTAGAACCCGGGACTTAAATTCACCGCACCAGAACGCTATCGATCGCGCTACCGACCACCCTAAAAGGTGGTCGAAGCTCAATGAAAGCAATCTTGGCATAGTGAAAGCAGGCACGAACTTGGCCCGACAGATATATTTTCTCATTTTTCTTAAGTATCGAGAGTTCAAAGTCAAGTCAGTTACGAACAGTTACGAGTAGTTACGGAAAGCTACTGCTTCCACAAGGTTTTTCAAACAAATAAATGTACGAGGAGCTCACGAGATTAGAACCCGGGACTTAAATTCACCGCACCAGAACGCTATCGATCGCGCTACCGACCACCCTAAAAGGTGGTCGAAGCTCAATGAAAGCAATCTTGGCATAGTGAAAGCAGGCACGAACTTGGCCCGACAGATATATTTTCTCATTTTTCTTAAGTATCGAGAGTTCAAAGTCAAGTCAGTTACGAACAGTTACGAGTAGTTACGGAAAGCTACTGCTTCCACAAGGTTTTTCAAACAAATAAATGTACGAGGAGCTCACTAGATTAGAACCAGGGACTTAAATTCACCGCACCAGAACGCTATCGATCGATCGCGCTACCCTTTTAGGGTGGTCGGTAGCGCGATCGATAGCGTTCTGGTGCGGTGAATTTAAGTCCCGGGTTCTAATCTCGTGAGCTCCTCGTACATTTATTTGTTTGAAAAACCTTGTGGAAGCAGTAGCTTTCCGTAACTACTCGTAACTGTTCGTAACTGACTTGACTTTGAACTCTCGATACTTAAGAAAAATGAGAAAATATATCTGTCGGGCCAAGTTCGTGCCTGCTTTCACTATGCCAAGATTGCTTTCATTGAGCTTCGACCACCTTTTAGGGTGGTCGGTAGCGCGATCGATAGCGTTCTGGTGCGGTGAATTTAAGTAAAGGGATAATGATACAAGCAATCAAAGTACTCACTTAGGGTGGACGGCACTTGTGGCTTCGGGGGTGATTTTCTCAGAATACTAAAACGTTTTGCATTGTATTGGACTCGGAACCAGTCCTAAGAGCCAGGGGAACGCTGATCCACGAAACACGAGCTCTAAAACAGGTTAAACGAGCGTAGGAGTTTTTATTAATTTATACAAACATAGGGACAGTGATCAACAAAGGTATATGGAGTTAACTTTCTTAACAACGCATGGTTGACTGTCCCACTGCGCTTTGTAGAATAGGCATAACAACGTAGAAAGATACAGAGCGAGCTCGATTGGAGAAAAAATAAATTGCACAACAGGAGAAATTCATAGTGAGAAAATAAAAACAGAAATGAATGACAGTCCTCTGATGCGCAGATCCGTCTACTGTACCCTGAGTTATGCATACCAAATTTCGAACAATTGCGGAGGTTCGACTGATAAGACGTTGCAATTGGACGTCTCTCATTTTCACTGCGATGGTGTTTGACACAACGAGGCTCAGCAAATAATTGTCAAACCTGGATTGAAGAAAAACACAATGAAAAGCCATGCATGTTTATAAAAACGGGTCAATTATATAGCGTTATTAATCAAAAATGTATTTAAAATAATTTTACGATCATGGAATACCCAACGTCAGAGCCCTGAACTCACCAGATTTGAATCCTATGCACTATAATATGTGCAGCACTGATGAGAAGGAAATTATGATTATCTTCATGATACAATAACTTCAGTGAATGTCGCCAATGCCTTGTTGACATCCAAAGTGTGTAGGGACTACGTTTAGTATGTGAGGGGGGATAAAATATTTGTACACATGGCAATTTCTATTACTTCATATATAAAAGCATTTACAGAATACCAGTTTATAAATTTACTGTATAAGAATGCATACGAGGCCTGTCGAAAAAGTATCCGACCTTAATTTTTCCCGCGCAAAGTAGTGATTCTAAGGCGGCGCCACTGTGCACGGTGGAAGGAGGAATCTTAATGCGCATGCTTGACTTTTTTCACCGCATTCACTTGGGCCAGTCACTGGCTGGTGGTCGCCAAGTAAGGTGCTGTTCTAAGTGTTTGTCGGATTTAGTTTTCTTGCAAGATGACTGAACGAATTGAGCAAAGACACTGCATCAAATTTTGTCAAAAGCTTGGTGATTCTCAAATTGAAACAATTCGTAAGATTCAGCAGGTGTTTGGGGAAGATGCTATGGGTGTAACACAAATTAAGGAGTGGTTCAACCGATTCAAAGATGGCCGCACATCAGCGGAGAGTGAGCAGCGTTGTGGCAGGCGTTGTGGCAGGCCGCACATTCATCCCATTTGATCCGCAATTTCTTGGCCAAACATGGAATTACGACCGTTCGCCAACCTCCCTACTCTCCAGACCTGGCTCCTTGCGACTTCTGGTTGTTTCCAAAATTGAAGACACCACTGAAAGGATCCCGTTTTGAGAGTAGAGAAGAGATAATGCGGAACGCGACGACAGAGCTGAACACCATTCCAAAAGAAGACTTCCAGAGGTGTTTCCGGCAGTGGAAGGATCGGTGGGCTAAGTGTGTGGAAGCACAAGGAGCCTACTTTGAAGGGGATTAGGGTCCCAACCCCGTCAGGTTGTTGAAGTATTTTTTCTGGCCAAAGGTCGGATACTTTTTCGACAGGCCTCGTACATACAATATGCAAATAAATTAAATTATTCTTGATTTCAGAGAAATTTTTGACATGTATTCATTTTCATAAGTTAAGAAAATGTTCATGCAAATTAAAAACTTTGAATTCTAACGTTCTAGGTTGTTGCAATGACTTAATGCAGAATATTCTAGAAAGTTTCAATTATGTAATCAGTATCCGCGGTAAACTTTTCCCCAAAAATTTAAACACTCCACAACCACTACTGCAGGGTTGCGCAGTCGGAGGAATAAATTTGCAACTCCAACTCCGACTCCGACTCCATCTCTCCAGAATTTGACGACTCCGACTCCGACTCCACCTTTCCAGAATTTGGCAACTCCGACTCCACCTTTTCAGAATTTGGCGACTCCGACTCCGACTCCACCTTTCCAAAATTTGGCGACTCCAACACCGACTCCGCCAATTCGCAATTTTGGGACTCCAACTCCACCTATTCATAATTTATAAGATGAATATTTTATTTCTAAACTAACGTACACGGTCCGTCAAAAATGACAGGATTCAATACCTTTCTTCAATAAATTTTCGCTCGAGTGGAGTTTCCATGCTTAAACTTATTCCAAAGGTAACTTATTTTTCTTATTAGAGTAATAAACACTTAGAACACAGTATTATGAGCCGCAAGAGAAGTAGTTAAAGCCATTCGTGTAGTTTCCTAGATACAGAAATTCAGCATTACTGAAAGCAACTGCGAGCTTGTGTATGTATATTGTAATATGCAATAGTGTATTGTAATACAGCACATTGTAATATACATACCCCGCCTAACTCGGTATCCACGATTCGAACTCTGGTATATAAGGCTCTAGATCTCTCCATTGTTTTGAAAGTGGCATTATAGCTAGAACACTTGTACGAAAATGAGTTTATTAATTGACCGTAAACTGAAACCAAGACCGCCAGAGCTAATTTTTTCCTATCGATTCTTAAGAGCGTGACACGAAACGTATGAATAAACACACGACTGTCATTCTTAGTAGTAGACGGTTGCAGATGTTGAAACCTATACATATGTTCACTATATTCTTTATTAACGAACGACTTTTAAATTGACTGCAAAATTTTAATAATCAAGTTACTAGAGTACATGATTGGTGAAAAATGACGGGATTTGATGGTATCATTTTAAAAAAATATCAAGATAAAGATGACAGACAAATATACCCATCCTTATAGTACCCGCGATTAAAATACAGTATTCTCGTACTTGTGCACTGGTAAAACTTTTATCACAGTTATGGTCATTAAGAATCTTTAAGAATGTCGCAGACGCACACACCAACCAAGCAAGCAACAATACTGTATTATAATTTACATTATTATTCGGCAAGAAGTTTTCAAAAAAATTGCCATACGTTTTTACTGCGATTAGCCGCATTTTCGTGACTATAGATTCGATTTTGACGCAATGTTTTTTTATTGATAAACAAAAATGAGCAGATGCCAGGTTTTTCATAATATTTCAGTGGTATTCATGATACTGTCCAAGCAAGCAGATTCCCATTGTAATAAAATAGGAGAAATTACGCGCGAGAACATATATTTATTTACAAATTGACGGACACCTGGGTTTTTATTATACCGGGTGTCCCAAAAAATGTCCCCGATTTTTCGATAAATTATATCTCCGCCTTAAATTTAAATATTTGAATTTTCTTTTTTCACAATGTAATAAATGTTGTTTCTTTTTCGAATAATTTAAGTTTTTGAAAATCAGTCGAATAAACACTTTACAATGATCAATTTACTGAAAGGAGTAGAAGAACTAATTGTTCAAAAGGAAAGTTTTTTAAGCAATATTGATTTTCTTCCTTATTTTGTACTTTCCAAAAAAAAAGAACAAACAAAAACATAAAAAAGTAACAAATCATTACCATAAATAACGTTTAAACAAATAAAGTAATTCAGTATCCTTCGACATACCCTCCAATTCTCTCATGGCAAGTATTACTTCTGGCCACCATTGAACGAAGAGTTTCACAGATTATTTCACCGTTTTCTTTCAGTTCTTGAAACAATGTTATAGAAAACACTTGAAACCTCTCAGAGGGTTTAAATACTTGGTGGTATGTAAGATACATCATTATGAAATTATTCTTAACAGTAGGTATCGAGAAATGAAGAAGGACACCAGTGCTGCTTTTAAAACTTTCCCATTGAACAGTTAGTTTTTCTACCCTTTTCAGTAAATCGATCATTGTAAAGTGGTTATTCAACTGATTTTCAAAAACTTAAATTATTTGAAAAGGGAATGAAATTTATTACAATGTGAAACACAGACAATTGAAATATGTTAATTTAAAGCGGAGATATAATCAATTAAAAAGTCGGGGACATTTTTGTGGGGCACCCGGTATAGCGTTGATTCTTCCTATACAATAAAGGGCAAGTGTCCCCTTAAACAAATAAATTAGTTTAGGTATTTTCTGTGCGTAATCTCTCCTATGTTATTACAATGGAATTTTAGGATTTAAAACTCAAGGGCTACTGTTCAAACATTTATTTCAAATACAGAAGAACTTCAAGGGAACAATAGTAAGTCGTTTCCCGAGATGCGCAAAAAGGGAAACAGCACCCAAGTTAGGCATATCTTGAGGATTCCAACAGTACGCACAGCAGCGTCCTCTGTACTATTTTTATTATTAAATTCCTTTAAAACTGAGACCGAAAGTTTTCTTTCACGAAATGTTAGTTTTAAAAACGAAACTCCTTAAAAATAGAAGACAACCAATGGACGTGGCCGGTCATCAGCACGGTACTCCGGTAGGAAGTTTTAGTGGCGTTCTGAGTAGATAGAAACAGAGTTTTAAGATGTCTGGTCGCCGACTAGCTGAATATCGTATCTTATTGCAAGATTGCATGTAGCACTAAGATTTTAACAATTAATCGACAATTAATTACCTTGAATAATAAGTGCCGGTTTACCGGGTCGAGGAGTTAAAGTCGCAGAAAGAGACTGCGTTTTACGCAAGAGAAATATGTTAAGAGGTGCCAGACCGACTTTTATTAAAAGGGCGAAATGCTGCCCAAGCAGAGTAAGCTCAAAGATATTTCATTAGTGAACGCCAGTGCGTCATGAGTAATGTTAATATAAGCGATTTTAGGTTAATGCAGGTCTGGTAGAAGCTCAAACAGGCTTAATTATAGAAAGTTAAATTTAAACAAAAAACGAAAAGAAAAGATGTAGCTGCAAAACAAAATGAAGAAGAAAAGAAAGAACTAATTTCAACAGTTTCAAATTCTTGTCTGTCAACTATGACAGGCCATCTGAAGGAAACTTTTTCTTCCACAAAGCCGCCATCAGAAATACGGAAGGTTTTCAACAGGAAATTTCATTGAACAAATAAAATTGGCTGTCCGTCTTTGTTGGTTGGTCTGTCTCCTTTTCACGTTCTTAAAGATGCTTAATGACTGTATCTGTGATGCGAGTTTCACCAGTGCACTAATACTAGAATATTTTAATCGCGGGTACCATTAGGTTGGATATATTCCTTTATGATCCACATCTGGAGAATTCTTATAAAGACAATATTAAATCCCATCATTTATCACGGGTCGAGTACACAATTTTATATACTGAGTGTTTCAGAACACGAGGTACAAAATTGCAAACCAAGTAGAAAATGGCTAAATAAACACTTTTAATTCCATGAAATTTTCCCTCAAAAATCGGGGTCGTAAGATATTAGCTGTTTATTGTTTTAAATGATGAAATTTCATGGCACAATTACTCGCAATATTTATTTTGAATTTACTTTACAAAATTGTTCAAAATGTGTTCCACCTACACCAATGCACTTTTCGAATGTTAGCCTTAACGACTGCCGGATATCAGGAAACACGTCTGGCATTTAGGTATCTCGCCAGCAGCCCTGCAATTCTGGTCATAAGATCTTCCTCAGACTCAATGAGTGTAGCTTAAACAAGGCACTTCACGTGTCCCCAAAAAATGAAATCGAATGGAGTCATGTAAGGAGATCTAGGAGGTCATGCAACTAACAGATTTCGCCCGATCAACGTAAATTCAAATAAATATTGCGAGTAATTTAGTCATTAAATTTCATCCTTTAAAACAATAAACGGCTAATATCTCAATGTCTCTTTCTTCGGAAAATTTCATAGAAGAAAGTTTTTATTCGGACATCTTCTACTTGGTGGGCAATTTTTTGCCTCTTATTCTGATACACTCTGTATATAACTGACAAGTGTCTTCTGAGTAGGTAAAGTAGTCACTGCCTACACTGAGAAGCATAGATATGTATCCACAGTTATTTTATTACTAAGTGAACGCTCAATCAGGGAAATTATAATAGTTAATTCAATCACTATGCCTAAAATCCACAAAATGATATACGTGTAGATAAAGTAGGCAAGATTTGCACACTGCCTCTTATTCTCTGTGTCTACACTATGCAGGGTAGCAATGCAGAAAAGGTGTTATATTATTGCTCAACACTATTTTATATCTCGGCTATAATAGGCGAAAGTTGTTCTGCCTTCGTCACAGGGGACTGAAGTTTTCGGAACGTTTTGTTTACGAATAAGTCACTTTTATCGTCTTTGCGTGTAATATGATACTATCTCTTATTCTCGTCTAACTTTTTACTTTATGTTCGACACTTTCTTATTTTAATAAACGCCCATGTTCTTCTAAGTTCATGATTTTGGAGCGATTTGAAACGTTTCCAGTAAGAAAATTTGTACTATCGCATAAATGTAACAAACATTGCAGCTGGGAAAGTGCATTGCTTTCAGTTGCAATATGTGTGTGACTAAGGGAAGTTTTTGCCAGTGTGTTATTATTTTTATTGCAGCTCGTTTACATTGTATTTTAATTTTTCATGTGTCTCAATGCCGATATTGATTTCCTTACAACATTTCCAAATCTTCCATAAGAAGAAGTAATTAATTATGTAATGCTGCAAAACGGATACTATTTCAGTGTTTAAAATTGTAGAAGCATAATATAAAGTTCTCCATTTCAGCGTATGCTTACTTAGAAACAGGGGAGTGATACGAAGATAAAAATTTAACTTGATAATGATATAGTGAAATACAATATAACTCTGGAAGAACTAAACAACATTCAAGAAATAACTTTAGAAATGAGCAGAAATTGTTATTAATAATACATGATAACTTCACCTAAAGACAAGGAAGCCATATCAATTTTGATAACATAACCTGAGAACTAGAAGTCTTTATGTACCAGACCATAGCTTCAGGTTTTGGCAAAGACTACTCATTGGCAAGGAATCATAACATAAAGACTAAAAATATTTATGATCACAAAATAACTTTAAGTTTCTGCAAAGACTAGTCATTATTACTAGTCTAGACTTGTCTAGACTAGTCTAGAGCGTACATAGTTACCACTCTTTACGTGAGTACAATGTATTACAACAGCTGAAATGTTCTACAAGAAACTTGCAACACATTTAGTACTATTTGCTACCTCCTGTGTACTAATAGAAGGGGAAATGAACGAAACAGAAATATACAGAACAAATTTTCAATGCTTCAAATTACTAATTCATGCTAAAATAACTACAAAATGTTCATTATTACTCCATAACGATTATATTTCTTCCTTGTATTTATCATTTATAGGAATGCAAACCCACAACGACTAGACAACAATGACGGTATTAGGTGATAGGTATAAATACGCTGTTTCCAACTTGAAACAAAATCATCAACAAAAACATTGCGTATTTTTAGATTTTCAGCAAAGTATTCAAACTCTGTTTTGTTTACTTTCGGTTTTAATCAATTATAAATAATTTTTAGTAAAAATTAAAATCGAAGACAGCAAAAAATAGCAACTCCAACTTCGACTCCACCCCATCCGAATGAACGACTCCGACTCCGACTCCACCACACTCGGGAAAGCGACTCCGACTCCGACTCCACCACACTTCAGAGAAGAGGCTCCGACTCCGACTCCACCCTAAAACATGCGACTCCGGCGACTCCGACTCCCGACTCCGACTCCGACTCCGCAACCCTGTCCATTAGTTACATGGCAAGAGATGAAGAACTGACTAAGTTGCAAAAAAACAACTGGTTGTTACGCTGTGGAAGTATGAAAAAAGCTACAGGAAGATCCCTAGTAACCTGAATGTTCCAATGACCACAATTAGTTCACTCATTGCTGGGTTTAAATGACGCTATACAGTTGAAAACCAATACAGGAAGGGTGCTCCAAGGCGAAAAAGCCAGGCTCCTGGTTCAATTAAATTCAAATGTCACTTATTAAGAGCTGAAGGAGGATTTGTGCTTATGAAGAATAGGTCTAACCAAACAAATAAGAAATAAAATTCACAGGAGCAGTCTAAAGTCACAGACCCAGAAGAAAGTTCTACTCTTACTCAAAGGACACAGAGATGCTAAGTTGAAATTCGTTAGAGAACATATGGATACGGAATATTCGTATTGGTGAAGAGAATTGTGAAGAGGTAAAACTAAAATTAAGTGGTATGGTCATAGTTATCGGAATCATGTGTGAAGGAAAGAGACCAAAGAACGTGTTGTGTTTCATATTACTGTCAAAATTTCATCCGTTCATTGCAACAGTACGAGGGAGGGTGGCATCTGGCCAATGACATTTATTACCACCTCGAAACGAACCAAAAATCACCCTCTCGTGAGAGATTCGTTCTCGTTGAACATCCAAGCTTATGCGCAATTTTCAATGATCCTTCGAAAAATCTACCGCGAATAACCACTCATAGCTCACCCCAAAATAACGCATGAAGGCGTCAGTTGAATGCTCACCTTTTATCCTACGTCCTCTTCACATCAATCCTGCAAAAGCTCTACGTTATAAGGGGCTACCAGCTACCCTTTTACTTAGAGGAGTGTACGTACTCTAATTTCTTTATAATTTTAACACTGTAGAATTTTTTTCTTTTCATTGAGATTGTTAGATTAAGTGTTTTAATCCCTAATAAGGATAGTGAGCCTTTTCATCAATTAACTGTTCACCTTTGTCGTAACTCGTTTGCTCCTAAGCGTAACGACGCATCTTCACGGTTAGCAAGAGCCAAGCAGAACAGATTGGTACGGGAGGCCGGCTGAGCGAGATCTCATATACGGTACAGATGTTCCTTCCTAAAGATTCATCGCCTGAGGCGCTGAATCCGTGTTTTTTAGAAGTGGCGTACACAAGTAAACATTAGACGTCGCTTATAACACATCATAAAAAATTAGAAGATCTATTTTGCTTAATTATACCTATTACTTCAAATTGAATATGATCAGCCTCCCCGCGTGCGCGTTAATTGGATTCGTAAGAGAAGTTTGAATTATTACTATCATATCTAATCAGCTTCTCTTGAAAAAGCTTTGCGATATACAGCGCTTAGCGTTATTCAGTTACAGCAATGAAATTAATGTTCTTTCATATTTTAACTTCCTGTTTAATTTGGGAGTGAGAGTGAAGAATGGGAAAGGGGGAAAAAGCTAGAATATAATCTCACAAAACTGAACGTACACGAAGAAATGATGGCCTTAAAAATTCGGCGTTTTGATACTCGACACGCTCACCAAAAATGAAAACTTGATCACGATGACGGAAACATAAATATCAATCATATAATTTTGTAGGTAAATTGAATGAATAAATCAATATTGTTTTTCTCATTAGTCTGGTGACAGATACCAAGTATTCTATAAAATTGATTCCTAAAATAACATTATACGTCGTGCAAAATATGAACTCTAACACATGATACCCAGTACTGAGATTAAGAGATTAAAAATATTCTCATAAAAAGAACTATTCCAAACGCGTTACACTGTCAAGTTTGGTGGTGATATAAAAGTTATTAAATATTCTTATAGGCCCATATTTAAAATTCTCATGAAGGAATAATCCTGGGATGTTATTTGATTGGGTTCTTCGCCGAATAAAATCGCATCTTCTGAGGCCTCAGAATATTAGATTAGTAAACCAATTGTTGGAAAAAGCAAGAGATAATTAATACAAAGAATCTAATCTAATCACGAATAATTGCAATTACCCACCATGCAATTTTGAAACAGTATATGTATACAAATTTTGTGCTGGTCTTCCTCTCAAAAATGAAAGAATAAAAAATTTTCAGGTGTACAAAAATGAATTTCCCCATCCTGTAATCTTTAATATGGGGTCTAGAAGAGTATTTGATCACGCCTATATTAATGAATGAATTGAAAAAGTATTCATGAAAATACTTAGTTTTATTTTGATTGTTATTCAAATACGAGTATGTATATAATTTTTCATGGGCCGCCTCTGAGAGCAGACAATATTGGCCCGATTGCGCAGGCTGCTCATTACGGTGCAGGTGAGATCAGCTCTGATTCGCCTAATTTCTTTCTCCGTAGACGCCTTGGGCTCGGGTAGATTTATTGATTTATTCCGGAAACTCTTCCCGTAAGGCATCTCCTAAAACAAAAATCTAGAGGTGATAGGTCAGAGGACCTAGCTGGTCATTCTACATCGCCATATCTTGAAATCAGTTTTTCAAAAAAATGCTCGCACAGAAAACTCATATTCACGGTAGACCTACGGCTCGTTGCCTCATCTAGCTGAAAATAGAGATCTGTGGCATTCATATTATTTACTTCCAGGCTAAGAAAGGTTTCTATCATCTCTTTGTACCTCTATCCATTGAGAGTAATTGTTTGACCTCTCCTATCTTCGAAAAAATAGGGGTCAATGATCCTGTTGCCATGAAACTGCACCATACCTTAAAATTAGAAGTATAATGAAGTGGGACCGAATTTTCAGTACCCAAGCCCCCAATACCTAGTGTTCTGTTAGTTGACACATCCATTTAGGCTGCAGTGGGCTTCATCTGTCATAATTGCCCTTCCAAAAAATCTGCATCGTCATCATTCTCCTGGAGGAAACACTTACAAAACGGAACACGACACTCAATCTCCGGTTCCTGCAATTTCTGGCAAACCTGAATTTTATATGGATACAACGATAATTTCCTCTTCTACACAAACTCTGCTGAAGAACATCTTATTCTAATTGCTGACTCCTCAATTTGCTGAACAATTTGTTCGACTCCAGAATTTGCTTTGCATTTTCCACAGTTTCATTCGGAATAGAGCCGCGATGTCTTCCTGGGGGCATTTTCCGGAATCAGATAAATTCATACCACAGCTGTTGAGAATTTTCATCGAAGAGGTAAAAACATGATATTTCTTCTTTAAACTTTGCTGGGTCTTTAGTATGCTCCTTCTTTGATTTGAGTACGATGATGAATTGTTCTTTTATCCAGATTGTCATTTATTGGAAAAAACTAAAATTGTATGCATTTTTCCTCTCAAAGTGGCTCTTATACCTTTGAGTTGTTACGATGATGAATTGTTCTTTTATCCAGCTTGTCATTTATTGGAAAAAACTAAAATTGTATGCATTTTTCCTCTCAAAGTGGCTCTTATACCAGACTGTGTATCTTGGTAGCAAACATGCACAATAAAACAAGTATTTGTTAGAATTTTATAGGTATGTTGTTTTTTTGAAATACATTCAATAATATAAGAGTTATTAAATATTATTTTAGGCCCCATATTTAAAGATCACCGGAGTTTCAGCATTTCTGCGGTTTTGGTCCGAATGGAAGCAGGCTTTGAAGCTTTCGCTAAATTTGCAGAATAATTTGCTTCAAAGTTTTCAGCACAACTATTTTCAAAGAAATGTTAATTACGATATTACCAATTACGCTAGAAATAGTTCTTCAATGTTTCGAGTATAAAAACTGTGCTCAGATACCCAACGAAGCCTGTAGGAATCTTTCGATACCAATGAATCGGAGCACTCTAATTGGGATAAAACGCACTCGAAGGATAGTGGTAAACATTTGCTCTGAGTAAAATTGTATTATTCCTAGAAATTTTGTTGCGGGAAATATTCAAATTCTATTATTTGGTTTATTAAAATCTTAAGCTACTCTAAAGGGCGCCTAAAAAACGACAGCCAATTTTCAAGGTCTGTAATTCAGAACCTATTAAACTTGCAAAAAATTGGAAAGTCACATTTTGTTTTCTTACTCTTTCGTTAGAAGGGCTTCAAGTCGTAAGTTGAATTACGTATGAATACGAAAGCGTGATCTTAAACAATTTAAGATTTTTACCGATCGAAGAGTCTACCTATTATCCAACTCACAAAAGAATATCCATCGTTGAGAAGTATTTTCAAGCGGAAAGTTTCCAAATGATTGATTCAATCATTTCACGAGCATTTTCCTGAAAGACAGTCTTCAACAAAGATGACTATTTGAAGAAATGTTATTTACTACAGAACCGAAAAAAAACAAGCCTGGATCTCAACAAAAGTCGATCAGGATGGGAAAGAACGGGGCGATCAGAAAAATATTCGAATTGTTCAAGGAGCACGTACAAAAAATCCGCAAATCTCTGAAAGAAAAAGTGGATTAGATGTTACTAAGTCTACATTCAACCGAATCATAACTTTTAATTTGATACGCATCCTTACAAGATGCGTGTGCGGAACAAACTCCTCGAAAACGATTTTCCTCTGCAGCTGAATTTGGCCCAATAGTTTTTGCAAAGAAATGTTCGGTTTGTGGACGACATTGTGGTTTGCTTTTCATTTGAATGGCAAAGTAAATAATCACAAAGTTCGCACATATGCATCGAAGAACCAACCTCCTGGTTTCAACTTTGAAATAGGAATTTCAAAATAGAAAGTGTCTGTGTGGATGGGACTTTGAGGCAATGGACATCGGTTATCGGTCCTTATTTATCGGTCCTTATTTTTACAACAATAAATTCAATGGAGTTGAATGCCTTGATCAAATAAATAACAGGATCGTTCTAAGACTTTGAGAAACACATGGAAACAGAATCAATCGAACCTGGTGGATTCAGGACGGTGCTCCTGCTCATAGAACTATTGCTTTATGGGAAAAAGTGAGTGCGGAATTCGGTAATCGCATTATCGCCTTGAATCATCTATCGAGTGGCCCTCCAGATCGTCTGATTTGATGCCGTGTGATTTCTTTCTTTGTGGACATCTAAAGAGTAAGGTTTATAACTCTCCACCACGAGATACCGACTGAACTCAAGCAAAGAACTGAAAATGAGTCCAATTTGTTGCAAGGAGATGATGCTCTCGTTCACTGTGCATCTAATGTTTTCAAAACCGAGACGCGCAGATGTATCGTTAATGAGACATTCAAGATTTGGATGTGTACTAGTGTCTCCAGGCCTGACTTAGAGATGCTCTAGTGCCTCATGGATGAAACACTACTGTCTTGGGCTTCAATTTGATGCACTTATAACTGTTGTCTCACAGAAAAATCTACGGATATTAAGCGTAGCATTGCATTGCCTGAAAGACGCTGAGTTTCACAGTTATTGAGAATATTTGTTCCAGACGGTCGTTGACCATGGTATTAAGTCACTCAACCAGGAGGATATAACATTTCACCTCTACCGTCAAGATGTTTTCATAATATTCCTATACATCTTAAACTTTTGAGTTTTAATCAATATGTTATTGACAGACCACCCAACTTTTAATATATTTCTTTGTGATTTAAGCCTAAAATTTCTTAAATCATTTATTATAATTTATGTTTTGAAGAAAACTGGTTTTTGTTGAGCGAAATAGTTGAATTAAAGTTTTTGTTATAAAAATGTTTCTGTTCTTCGGCCACATGTTATTTTTATAGATAACTTAAGTATTTTTAAAAATAATTTGTTCGGCAATTAATTCTCTGCAAAAGAGGAGTTCCCAGGGAGTTAGTTTTTGCAGTGAGACTCGATGGCCAAAATTGACGGCATACGGCATCCTGAGCGCAGACGTGAAGCAACTCGGTTATTTGAGATAGTGCCAAGGCTCAACCACCTGAAATTAGCTGTGGCATGTGAATGTTAGTATTAGTAGCATCTTGAATGCTGGAATACAAGAAAATTTTTACGGTAAAATACAACAGTTTTTAAGAAATAGCACTTCATCGATTGGTTGTCCTTTTCCTACTATTTACTTTGATGCTTGTAAGTTCAAGGATTTGGTCTGTGTGTATGGTTTCAATTCGCCAAATATTTAGGTAGGTGCAAATTCACCGACTAAATGCTTCAGATAAGTAATCCTTTGCTGAGCACTTATGGGCATAATGGCATTGCAGTATCAGATGTAAGCAATTCTGCATCTTAAATTTTCAGAGAAATAACAGATCAGCGCTGACTTTAGCACAACGATAAACTGCACCAATTCATGTTACCGAAACATTAATTATTTCATTGAAATGTTTCATCACGATTAAGACGATTATATCCTCAAGAATAGAAGCGCAACGCAGGTTTATCCCTCTTCTCAATAAATAAAAACAAACGTTTAAGCTTCCTTAGTTTTGTGTGTATATATTTATATAAACAACATGCTTGCACAAAAATTGAAAGTCCGCTGAAAAAATGGACTGCACGTCACAGAACCCACTCGTTCTTAAGCACACACAACTCACCAATACAACCCAAGCATATAAATTTGCTATATTGCGTGACTGATGCGTAATAATACAATACAGGAAGGAAATTCCAAGCTTTCCCGCAGAGTAATCTAGATTTTTGCATCAAACAAATATTTGCATAGTTAGCAAAGGAATTGCCATTGAATGTTATGCTTGAGTACAAACAGAATGCTTTTAAACTATTTAGCAAGTGTTTTGTTATACTACTTATCACATTTTGTTAGCGTACGAACCAACGAACGAACGAACTAACAACACCTTGCTTTGAGGCACTTAGCGCTCATCGAAAACTCGCACTTCCGATGAGACATCTGCTATCTCTTTGAGATGTTCTGGCTCTATGAAACACCTGAAGAGCCGTGATACACTTCAAGAGCCAAAAATTATTTTCAGTGTTGGACGAGTAATGACGAGAATGAGGAGGCGAATGCGACTGTGTAGTGAGCGAAACGAAGGACATACCGGAGAAAACGAATAATAGGTGGAATATATCGATGGTTTTTTTGTTTTAGTGGCATTTTTTATTTTCTAAACAGTTGAAAGTTATTAAAAATATGGTTTTAATATAGAAAATTCGAAGTTTATCAAAAGTGTGCGAATATGTCTTCAGTATCTGTCACTAAAAATACTGCTTAAAGAAAACGGTTGAATCAATTATATTTTAATTTTGTAAAGAGGTGGAACAAATGTTGAGAAACAAGATGTGACTTTTCAATTTTTTGTAAGTATAATAGTTTCTGAATTACAGCCCTTGAAAATTGGGTTGCGTTTGTTTGGGCATCCGATATAAAGGATTAATGCCGATTGAAGCAATAAATTTTCAATTACAGGATCCGAAACACTTGGGTGTAGAACACGAACTCGAATCGTAGAATACTTAGGGTCAAATTAAACTGTGTTTCCAACTTAACTAAAACAGATGTGAAGTATACTGCTTTCTGGTTTCTAACATTGATAATAACAGTAATTGGTGTTTTACAGCCTTTACTCAATTTGAATGTAAAGGGACTCCCAAGAATCACTCAGAGAGAGGTTTTCGATATTGTTTAACTAAATTTCACAAATGCACGAAAGAAATTTTGAGACAGTTAAAAAACACAATGAAAATAATTGTGCACTAGACAATCCTTGTCATGCCTCTATAGTGCTGATAAAAATTATGGGTTCTAAGAGACGTGTTCTGCTACAAAACATGTTCTCTGTCAATTTTTTTCCTTCAGTTGTTCCACCTAGGATTTCCGGTTGCTGACATAAAATATGCGCGTCATTTACTCTTGCCATTGTCTCTGTCTTGGGGTTATGTCTTGATATCTTGAAGTCCCCGTCTCGTACCTTACTTAAGGCGGCATCACCTGTCGGTTGACGCTCAATCGACTCAAACGTTCTCACCAAAAATAAAATACAAAAATTGACGAGACGGGAGTATAATCCTCGAAGATACATCTTTCTCGCTCCTCGAGGATACAAAGAACACTTCAGCTACACTACAGGGGCCTAGGGGTAGTATCTGTTAAAGTACCTGAGGGTAGTAGCGCTCTTCAGTGGCTGCTTAAATTACCCCACATTAGACTGTTGCTGAAGTTTTATATTTCAGGATTACAGTTAAATATGCCTTGGCTTCATTCTCAGCTTTCCGTCTCACTCGTGTGGGAGGCCGGCGGACCGTGCAACCGATCACCAGTAATAGTGGCTCTGCTTTTTAGTCGTTATTGTCATCCTATTTTGGTCTCATTGAGATGACTACGTCTTCTTTTTCCATCGAAGCGAGGTATGGACTGAATATGAGTATTGGACTCTGAGAAGGGAAACTGACTCTGCTTCCAGTGCAATCGGAAGAAAATATCACAAAAACCGATGACGCACCCGTGAAATATTTACCTCTAAACTAAACTCATAATTCATGAGTGATCAATCATTATTCGTTGGTCTTTGAACGCTTTACCAATTCCCCACTAGCACTATCTGTAGGAATATCTCTCCCCTCCAAATTAGCTTCGATTCGATCTCTACGTTCGGATTGCAATCCCAGATTTTTGACAAAATGATTTCACAAATTGATTACGTCACTGAATGCAGCATTTGTAAAAAAATTATTTAAAAGTGTTTTTACTTAGTTTCTAAAACAGAAAACAGTCATTATAAATGAAAACTGGTGTGCAGTTTCACCATATTTCTTCCAAAATAGAACATTTTTAATTTACAATTTCTAACAAATATGGTCCAAACACTTTGCTTGGGAAAATTTTTCTGAAAACAGGATTGCGCATTAACCAAATTATTCATTCTTCCTCAATGACAACACTTTCACACATTTAACTTCATTTTCATGCATTAGGAAGAACATAGTGCGGCTGATATACTTTGGTACATACAGCACGTTGTTCGATTTCTACAAGGCTAGATCACATCAGATTTATGCTCATAAATAGAGCATGGTTTTTAACTCTACAGCAAACGCAGCATGTTGCATAATCAAGGGCTGGACAAAATAATGGAAACGCCTTGGAAAATCAACAAAATGTATTTTAATATGCTGAAGGCCCAGCTTATGAGGCAATTACATACAGCGTTAATTCTCCGAGGTATTGATTCATACAAATTGTGAATGTTTCTAAAGGAATTTTAGGAAATTGACTTCCTACTTCAATCTCTAAAACCGACTATAAATGTTCAATCATGTTGAGGTCTGGGTATTTTGGTGGCTAGATAAAATGCTTAACTTCGTTAGAATATTCCTTGTGCCATTCGCTGACAATAATATTCTAGCTGTATAGATTGGCGCATTATCATCTTGAAAGACGGCATCTCCCTCCGGAAACAGTGCTTGAACCGCAGGATGAATTTGGTCGCCTAAAACTCCTAAATAATAAAATAAGCCTTAATATCGATAAAACGAAATATATTACATTTTCATACAAGAAAAATTTATCACTCCCACGCATTAAAATTGGCGAAGGTGAAATCGAAGAAACCAACTCATGTAAGTTTTTGGGCATCATAATAGATAAACATCTGACCTTCAAAGAGCACATCGCTTACATTAGCACTAAATTTTCAAAATCCATCGGAATCCTAAATAAAGTTAAAAATTTCCTGCCTGAAGCAGCTTTACAAATGCTCTACCAAATGCTCATTTATCCATACCTGCAATACGGAATAGAAGCATGGCACGGAACTGATAAAAATAAAACCAACAAAATTTTTACTCTGCAAAAAAGGATATCAGATCGTTAAAGAACCTAGAATATAATGCTCACACAAATGATTCATTCAAAAATTTACAAATACTTAAACTTTCAGATCTCTATAATGTCTCCATTTGTAATTTCATTTACAAAACACTAACAAATGATGGCGAAAATTGCCTAAAACAATTATTAACTGCGCAAACTGGTCATCACGACCATTTAACCCGAAATAGAAGTAAATTCATGCTTCCTTACTATTCAAAGGCCCGGTCGCAACGCAGTATCCTCTTCGTTGGAACTAAAACTTGGAACTCAATACCTGCGGAGATCCGTGCAAGTAATTCCTACAAGGCATTCAAAAGACATTTTGAGTCTCACTTCCTATCAGAATACTAGTTGTTTATGATCACCTAGTCACATCTTGCCTCCTACATGTCTGGTCCTAATAATGTAACTTGCCAAGAGTAAGATAACCGATTTTCAGTCTGCTCTTAAGTCATTTTATTGAATATATATTGTTGAATATAACCGATTTGACATATACTGTATAATACCGCATCAAATATCGAATTAATTATCTTTTTGATCAGTCTCAGGCGAAACTAGATTATTAGATTAAACATTATTGTACAAGTTAGAATAACGTGATGGTAGGATGCCCTAGAAGTCGCTGAACTTATTCGGGCCCACAGGTAGCTATACTCTATTTTGCCATTGTACTAGACTTAAGAAACATTCTACCTCTGTATCTCCTGTGGTAAATAAATTATTGTTGTTTAAATTGTTGTTTGAATTGTTGTTTAAACATAGTTTCTCAATCAAATGCTTCAAAGTTGAATAATTTCGTGCCACAGTAATCATTTCATTCCCTGTTAGCATCCTGTAATCTTCTTTTGCTCTTATATTTTGATCTGTATTATTTTAATCCATAACACAGAGGAGGATTCGTGCTCTATTTCCTGAATTTGTCCTCGTTAAACTAATCTTAACGAGATCCTGCAATTTTCTTCAGTTTATATTGCGATCTGCCAGAAGAGTGAATATCCCCTCGACGTGATGCAGAGATTAGACTGTATTTCAAACGGTGAAATTCGAAGCATTTTCCTGTCGACATGAGTCCAACTGTAGTATATGAGTTGGTGAAATACGATTTGTTTATATGTAGTACTTTTTAAATTGAAAGCTTGCGAAATGGTTCAGATATTCGTAGCAATTTGTACACCAGGTTTTCAAATTCTCCATTCCTCCAGAACAAAATAAAAACGAAGAAAGACCATAATAAAAACTGAGGTTCGGATTAGTGTGCGACATATGTGATGAACATAGTGCATTTCTTTATGGTGACCATCCCAGGCCCCTGCCACGCCCCTGTCGCTCCTATTACCATTTTTCATGTTTTTGTTGGAAAAGGACCCTTAGGTGGTGGACTATTCGGTCCTAAAATTTTATGGCGCTACGGACACTAAATCCCCACCCCCGGTAGGGAAGGGGATCAACTAAGCATTTTTCAACTAAACATTTTCAACATGAATAAGGGGACAAAAATCTTTCATTTTCGACACCATTTCGACCCTATATAGAAAGAAAAACAAACGGAAAATGGATAATTTACAACATACTCTTGTTAGAAATGCTTCAAGGATTCTAAAACTGTCTTTGGTTTTATTCTAGCATGAAAACTCAATGAGTTGATACGTCCTGAAATATCAATACAATTGAACTAAAAAACCAATATGTCAAATTTTCTACGACAACTAAGGCCTGAATCCAAAATTCAATGGAAGAAATTGTGTTTATTTTCAAAAGTTACACTTTATAGTCAAATTTTATAAGAATCAGACTGAAAATAAAAAAAATTATAATTTGTAAAATTTTATCATTCTTTTTTTCATTTTTTTTGGAAATCACAATTCACAGGGTGAATATGAAGTTATGCATGTAAATTACCGAAATAAAAATTAAAACTGCATTCCATTACATAAATTTTTCATTATATTACACTGCAACTGAACATTTTTTTATGGCTTATACCCAACCCCTATAACTTTCAACATTCAAAACGTATCAACTCATTGAGTTTTGATGCTAGAACAAATCCAAAGACAGTTTTAGAATCCTTGGAACATTTCTAACAAAAGTATGATAGCTTTCTTGCAAATTTTAGGAAAAAAAGGTATGGAGCTCATAACCCAAAAAATAATTTTTCGTGATGTAATAATAAAATATCGCTTATCACAAAATTTTTCTTTCAAAATTTTAAAATTTGTCATCATTCTTTTGTTGGAAATGCTTCAAGGATTCTCAAACTGTCTGGTTGTGTTCTAGCTTCAAAACTCAATTAGTTGATACGTTTTGAAAAATACATAAAAATGTACCAAAAAATTAATTTTTCGTATGAAAAAATAAGGCCTAAATCGAAAAATTAACTTGTGTAAAAAGTGTTTACTTTAAAAAGTACATATACTGGCCAATTTTCAAACGAATCGGACTTAAAAAGTTAAAAATTCTGGATGGTCACCTTAAACGAACTATCATTCCAGCTAAAACGAAAGCACCCCATATCCATTTCAAATACACGTGTCATTACCCCAGGATATGACGCTAAGTGAGGCTTCGCAGCGACATGAGAGCGAGACAACCATTGAGTTGCTCATTTTTGCTGTGGCTTTTCCTTGTCGCAACGCTCTTTGATCTCACTAGCAGCGAGCGCTGTGCTCAGTTAACGTATTCATGTTGTCAGAAATTGTCTGAATTACTTTTTGGGAATACATTGCAGAACCTAATGTACACAGAAGAGAAATTTTATTTGTGGACATGAACGAAATTCAATCACTGAAAATACAGGAAATGTAGCAACTGCTGCAGTTTTACTTCACAGGGAAAAATAGTTGATAGATATCACGAAAGTAAGATCACTATTGAACGACTCACATTCACTCTACTTTATATTAGTATATTTTTAATTTACTTTCTTTTATCATTTAGAGAAAATCATAAGCGTAAGAACTAACATAGTTGTACAGTAATTTCATCAATAAAGTGTGCAGTTCTGCGCTCCTGTGTTCTCTAAAACAAGTAAAACCTTCCGAGAAAAGTCCGGTGCTTTGTGCGTTCTTGACTGCCACACGAACACAGAAACTTCAGAAACTTACTTCATCTCCTGTTAACTGGTTGATAAATTTAAAAGAAATCGTCAGTGTTTCGTTTTTGGTATAATAATGTAATAGTAAGTACGTATGTAAGTAATGAGGTGATAGTAATAACGAGCACATAAACAAGTTTTAAGGTACTGGTAATGGGAAGTACTTAAGAAAGTAATAAGGGAATTGTTATAGTAAGCCAGGCAAATGGGAGTTGTTACTACTAATATCAATATATAAATACGCTTAAAACTAAGTTCGTGTGTAACGCTCTCAGCCGAAAGGCTGGATAGGATAGGTAGGTTTTTATGTTAGAGTTTATTTTATTTTTTAATTTTATTGTTTGTTTTAAACATTCTTTCTTCCCTTTTTAGTTTATAATTATCATGTTATTTTGTCATTTATTTTCATTTTCTATTGAATTTTTAATTTTTTTATTTTTCCTTTCTTTTCTCTCGTCATTTTTTCAGTATTTGTTTTTCGTGTTTATTTTTATTTTCTATTTGATTTTTGTTTTGTTATATTTATTTTTGTTCAAATTTTTCCCTTATATCATTTATTATTCATATTTTTCATTTAATATGCCTACTTATTATTTATTTTCCTAATTTTTTTCTCTTTTTATTTTTTGTATTTTTCGATTTTTTTAATTTTAATTTTTTTCTTATTTTCTCTATTTATTTACTTGGTAATTTTTGTTTTGTAATATTTTGTTTTCAAATGTTACCGATATTTTTTTTATATTTTTATACATGTTTTTAATAATACATTTAATTCATATTGTCATTTTTACTTTTTCATTTATCATTTGTAGCATTTATATTGTTTGTTTTCGAAACATTTTTTATTTAATCAAATTTTTCAATATTTATCTTGTGTTTCATCCAATTCCTTAAAAAAATTTTACTTCATTATTTCGACTTATTTTTCCGTTATTTTTGTTTCGTAAACTTTTTTATTATTTTTTATATTTTTCATTTTTCTTTTTAGTTCCTTTATTTTAACTTCTCAATTTTTTATTTTGTTATTTGTCACTTTTTTCGATTTTTCATTCATATAATTTATTTATTTTTTCTTTGTTTTCATATACTTTGTTTATTTCATCTATATTTTTAACTTTTAATTAACGTTTTTGTTTGTTTATTGTCTTGTTATTTATTCTAATTTTTCAATTTATTTTTATTCATCTACTTTTATTTCATTTATCCATTTCAATTTTCATTTCGGTTTATTTTATTTTCTCATTTATTTTATTTCATTTTTTGGTTCCTTTTTTCATGTCTTTTCGATATTTTCTCTTATGTTGTTGGTTTCGTTTTTTTCTTTTTCAATATTTTCTTGATATACTTCTATTTTTTATATATAATATTATTTTTTAAAATGTTTTTATTATCTTTATTTCAGAATAGTTCAAGGAAATGTTGAAAAATTCCATGGGTCCATGGATTTTTTATGTTTCACATATGAGGATAGCTTTGGTTAGGATTGGTTAGTAGGATATGTTAGGTTAGAATGAGTTAGGTTAGAATATGCTATGTTTGAATTTGTTGGGTAATGTTGACGGAATTTTTTCACGGGTCCACCAAGGTAAACGATAACATTGCTGAACCCATTAAGACATTTCAAATGTTTCAAAATAGGATTGGTTAGTATAAGTAAGTTAGCTTAGGTTAGGATAGGGTATGTAAGGATGGGATAGAATAGAATTGAATAGATTAGGATAGGATAGTTTGGGATCGGTTAAGTTAGCAGAGGTTATTCAGAGTTGATGAACTTTGTTCACAGGTCCAAAGTTTTTATGTTTGATATATTATCAGGATAGCTTTGGTTAGCAGAGGGTAGGTTGGTGTATACTATAATAGGATGGGTTAGGTTAGAATATCTTATGTTATAATTTGTGTGGTAATGTGGACTGAATTTTCCCACCGGTCCACCTAGCCTAACGATAATATTGGTTAAGTTAGTTTAGAATAGGATAAGTTAGGACAGGATAGGTTAAGATATGTTGGGTTAGGAGAGGTTACGCTAGGATAGGTTAGCTGATGTTGGAATACTTTCACGGGTTCACGTTTTTTGTTTGTGATATTGTCATGATAGGTTCAGTTAGCATAGGCAGGAAAAGATAGGTTAGAATACGCTATGTTAAAATTAGTTGGGTAATGTTGAAATTTTTTCACGGGTCCACGTTTTTTTTGTTTGACATCTTATCAGGATAGGTTCGGTTAGGGTATGTTAGGTTAAGATATGCTGGCATAGGTCAGGTAATGCTGACGAATTTTTTCATGTGTCCACGGTTTTTATTATTTTCGACATTATGAGGATCGATTCTGTTAGGAGAGGATAGATAAGTTAGGTTAAAATATATTATGTTAGAATTGTTAAGGTTATGTATGGTTAGAATTGTTAAGGTTATGTATGGTTATAATTGTTAAGGTTATGTGTATAAGTTATGTTAGAATTGTTAACCGAATTTTTTTCATAGGTCCACGTAGCGTAGCAATGGCAATGTCCGTGGAATTTCTACGAGTCCATCTAGTCATCTGTATTACCAATAAGCTACTAAGCTCTAAACCGGACGACTACTACCAGTGGACGGAAGTTTAGTTAATATCCGTGTTAGATTATAAAAGACTTTAGTTCTAAAGTCTTCTACGTATGCGTAAACATATCCTGTTCATGGCGATCATCTCCTGTTCATGGCTGGAGCAGGAGGTAGCACAAGCTCGACAAGGCAGAAAAATTTGATGTTCCATGCCGTTGAGGGTGTCACCGGTAACCTGAGCGCTAATTGTTCTGTCCGGTTTATTTTATGCATCAAAAAGTACACAATTCATCTAGAAAGAATTTTGAAATTACACTATGAGCTGACCAGATAGATCTACAGGGGTTGGACAAAATAATGGAAACACCTAACATTTCGGCATCATCAGCTTTGAACGTGTTAAAAAAAATCAAAATGCAACACATTTTTTTTGTTATTTTTTTGCTATTTGATATGTTCATTCAAAATGACTGTCTTTTAAAAACATTTAAAAAAAGACGTTGGTTATAATTTATAAAAATGACAGACAACTTGGACTTTCTAAGAGGCCCGATTCTTGGTTGTCGTATGACAGTTGCTAGTGTGACAGAAACTGCCCGAATGCTTTGCGTTTCAAAATGTATTGTCTTAAAAGTAATGATTGCCTTAAATAGAAGGAAAAGTTTCCTCAGCAAAGCACAGGTACAGCCAAGAAGTGAAGTCGTCACAGATAGACCGTCGGATTCTAAATCGAATTGTTAGAGAGGATCGCAGGACCACGATTCTTAAAATCCCTGAAGAGCTCAGTGAACACCTTCAAAACCCAGTTTCCACAAAAACAATTCGTCGGGAACTGCACAAATCTAGATTTCATGGAACAGCTGCAACTAGAAAACCTCTGCTCTGAAAGACAAATGCTTCGAAGCGTTTAGAGTGGTGTAGAAACCACCAGAATTGGTCCTTCGAACAATATAAAAATGGGATTTCCTCTGAGGTATCATCGTTTACCTTTAAGTGCGACCTCCGGCCGAGTGTACGTTCGGAGACAACCTTTATTAATCCACACTGCCTTCACCCACCGTAAAATATAGAGAGGGAAGAGGGTTCTGTGACGATCTAATGTGTTATTTCTTTGAAATCCGCCGGGCCAATAATTATCGTTGCCGTCATGGAAGAATTAACAGCCGAGACTATTGAGGAATTTTGGGCGACCCAGTTCATCCTGTGGTTGAAACACTGTTTCCCGAAGGGAACGCCATTTTTCAAGGGAAGGGAACGAAGGGAACGCGTTCCCGAAGGAACGCCATTTGCGTTCGTATGGCTGTCTTAAGATTTTTAATCGCCGTCGACATTCATTTCGTGATGTTTGTTCGTCGTGACATTTCTTATTATTCGTCACATTCCTATATTTTTCTACTTTCCATTAATCATCATAATTCGTAATGGAGGCTGCCACCACCCACGTGGGGAAATTATGTATATAATTGAAATTATGTTCAAATGATATTATAATTTAGTTCTTCGGTACGCATGATCTCAGAGCGGGAGGCTATTATTATGTGCATTATTTTATCCTATTTTCTCATCATCTCGACATCTCTTCCTAATCTAATTACGAAGGAAATTAAAGAGACGAAAGATTAAGACATTTCATTATAGATAAAATAAAAGAAATCAAGATGTTAATTGATTACATATTGTATACGCACGCATTCTACATACCTAGAAGTTTTGAAGGGCAACATTTGGATAGGCATGGATATGGTAGAAAACTTATCTCGTATTCGCCGGTTGCTGTAGACAGGCTGGGCTTTCGCAGTCGGGCCGCCATGTTGACGGTTATGATTGACCGTTACGGTTGACCATATCCGGCAGAAGCCATGTTAGGTGTAACTTATTCACAATTGAATGAGGGCACGGAGGTTTTCATTAGCATCCAAAAGGATATAGCTGAGTAGTTACAACACTTTTATAAGAGGCAAGCCTCAGTCCAACTGGACTGAGGTATTTTACGTTCACGTTGCTCACGTCCATGTCTTGTGCCCTCCCGTGCGTTTTAAGGCCCTATTACACGGGGCAACAATTGCTCCAAAAAGCAGCGGCGGATGCTTCTGAGAGCAATGGACTGCAGTTGCTGGGCGAGTTTTGGTTATCACGCTTGTTCAAAAATCTCGTGCTGAGTCGTGCACCTCAGAGCGACAGAGCAGTGCTCAGTGTTGCCAGATGCAGGGAAATTTCCCTGTTTTAGGGAAATTTTGGGCCCCAAAGGGAAAAAGGGAAAAAACTTCAAAAAACGTATGAAAACAGGGAAATTTTGCTATAAGGCTTATTTTCATATAAAATAATTTGTTAGTAATTAGCCACTTAACATTTTGTGCTAAGCTACTTAGTATTAATAGTTTTTGATTCATATCGAACATGCTCAAACTTTTATACGCGTATTGTATGCGTACATACTGACTTGGAACAGTCAGAGGCGCCACTGCGTCGCAGCCGCGCAGCGCCAGATTAACATCACGAGATTGACGCATCAGAGTCGCAGATCCTAATTATCACAGTCGCATAAGTCATTGTAATGATCGTAGTGAGAGGTAATTGACGCGACGCGTTTCAGCATTACTGAAATTTGAGAAGAGAATTAACGTACTATGTATAGCAGTGGGAATAAAACGCAACCATCAAAAGTAATACGTAAACATGTAATTCATAGTCAAAAATACCTAAAGTTGTGGGAAACTGAAATGAAATTCAAAGCGTGGCTGAGTAAAAGTAAAAATAAAAAGAATATTTTCATTGTAAAGTATGTGATGTAGATGTAAGAGCTGGCAAATCAGAGATTGAAAACTATGCTTATAAGAAAAATACAAGAAATGTATAAATTAGAAGAATCAACAAGTGCTTTGGATACGCACAGTTGCAGTAAACGAAGAAAAAATACACAAGTAGAAGTCCACATAATATCAGGAAAATCTGATCAGCTCCTACTCCAACTCATGCTTAGAAATTGGGCTTGAGTTGGAGCACTCACGACACAAATTGGCAAGAGTTTGGGTTTGCGTACTTGCGTTGGCGGCATGTGTCGTGAATGGGGCCCTTTAGACTTATTTAATTCCTATATGAGTATAATCTTTCACATTATGTTGTTGAACATTTAGTCCCAGTAGTGAAAGCAGCTTGTCCTAATTCGGAGACTTCGAAAGGCTTCAAATGTAATAGGACTAAGTGCATTGCAATTGTGAAGAATGTCTTAGGAAGCGAAGTGGGTGATAATATTTATGAGCTCATGAAGAATCATTTATTACTGATAATGGATGAATAAACAGATAAACGATGTACAAAGCATATGATATTGGTGGCAATGGTTGTTACAAAAGATGTTGGTAAAGATTCATTTGTGACTATCATTCCACTCATTATTGCTACAGCAACATACTTGCATGGAAAAATGAAAGAGTTATTCACTGAAAGGTATACTCTATAAAAGGGATTTGATTGTATGTATGTACGTATGTATATTTTAAGAATCTACAAAACAGGGAAATTTTTAGTCAAAAAGGGAAATTTTGAGACCAAAACAGGGAAATTTAAGTTAGACAATCTGGCAACCCTGGCAGTGCTCGACTGAGCGTCGTAGAGTGAGAATGTCTGCAACACCGTCTCCGTCTGGTTCACTATGGTCTCGATCCGTCATACAATTGATAATAGAAGCCTTTCAGCAATGTCCTATGCTATGAAACACCGCCTCCCACTAAGCCAACATAAACTTGGTCCACCATTCAATAGAAAGTCGAAGGATTCAACACTTTGACTGCGGCAACTAGGTATTAATTAAGTTCACCACCAAACTCAAATTTTTAAGTCAATTATAGAAAACTATTTTGGAAATATCAAACATAAACTGGATCGTGCATGTATTTAGTTGTGATTAAATATTTATGAAAATTGAGTTTACGACTATTGGTCGGCATTATGAAAGTTTCCTCCGTGTACCACCGGTGGCGCACGTCGCAGTCAAAGTGTTACTAAATCGCGCAGTGTTCTATAATATGGAAGCTAATAAGTCTTATATAAGCAATTAAGTGTCATTTTATTCATATAATTAGTCGTAATTTCTGTATAAAATAAAGCGGAATATTACCATTTACCGTGACGTTTCATTCGTGACGTTTCATTTTCAAATGCTGTAACTTTTCCATATATCGGAATGTTTATCAGGTAGAATTTTATGATAAATAAAGTGGTCAGAAATTTGAAAAAGAATAATCCATAGGTTTATAAGTTTGAACAGTTTAGCTGGATATGATGTAACTATCGAAGCCACAAAAAAATAGAAAAAACATTAAGAAGATTGACTCTATGAAGTCAGGTAACTGAATGTGCATTCATTTTTAATTTTCTATCATAAGTAGCGGGTAGAAAAATAGGCAATAATTTATTCAGCTTCTAATGATCAAACCATTTAATATGTTTTTAGGCTTGAACCTAACTATATCAATATACCAAATGAATGGGGTTAACACTTTGACGGCGACGTGCGCCACCGGTGGTACAGATAATTTTCATAATGCTGCTCACCGACGCAGACTCAATTTCCATAAATATTTAATCGAAGCTAAATGAAGGCACGATCCAGTTCATTTTTGGTATTTTCAAAATAGTACTACAATTGACTTAAAATTTGAGTTTGGTGTTGAACTTTATATTTAGTTGCCGCAGTCAAAGTTATAATTAATTAAATTACTATTCCTTTTGTTTACTTCTGTGCGATATAAAAACACAAATTATTATATTTATATGCGAATATGAGCTGTAAAAAAGATGTTAAAAATTTATTACAATATTATGATGTTTATATTGCTGCATTTTATATTGATTCTCATAAATTAGATATTTTCCTATAAGTCAATAATACATCAAAAGAATTATTTTAAATCAACAGTCGTACGACCCTTCAATCTCATCCATTGTTAGAAAATAAAGACAATAAATTATGTAAGGACATTTAAAAGCGCAAAACAGGATCTAAGTTTTGTATACGTTCTTAATGCATTTCATTTAATGATGAAATGAAGATGTCAAATGCAGCAGTCACTGCGAGCTACAACCTCCCTCTGCAATTGGCAACGCCACACTGGTTGCCTTGTGTGATAGCGCACCCACAAGTTGCGTCATTTCAGTTGCCGTAACCGAGGCAAAGTGTTGCCCCGTGTAATAGGGCCTTAACTGACTCGCTGTTTTAAAGGCAACCCTCTCGGTGACGCGACCATTTGAGATGCTAACTAGTAATAACGGTACCGCAAGATCGACAAATGAACGGAAGATATTTCCTAAAACAATTCAAATACATTGGTACTTACTTCTGCTGATATTTTATTCTAAAATTCCCCATAAAATAATATTAATATTAATAAAATATTACACGAAATTACACGTTGATATTTCTGGCATTTTCCTTCGGCGTCTTGTTGGTGTTCTCGTTACATCGATGTTCGGTCGAGACGATCGTTTTAGAAGGTGTAGATGATGTGATGCGTTCTTCGCGAAACTCAGACTTATGTTGGTTCTTTTAAAATTTTATAGAATGAGAGCGCTGGCCTGTCACCCTCCTCTAAGTCTTAGCGTTGCTCCTTTCAACAGTTATACTGTGAAGTATAGCAAGGTGATAATGCCCCACCCAGTCCATACTGAGAGACTTGCTAAAAAATGGCTCGAGGAACATTCTAATGAAGTAAAGCATCTCATCTGGCCACCACAATCCCCAAACCTCAACATGATTGAGTATTTATGGTCGGTTTTAGCGATTCAAGTATGAAGTCGATTTCCGCCACCATCGTCTCTGGAAGAACTGAATTGTTTCTTAACTTAAAAATGGGCTAAAATTCCTTCGAAAACAATTCACAATTTGTCTGAATCAATACCTCACTACCTCATAAGGTGGATCTACACCACATTAAAATATATTTTGTGGATCTTCCCAGATATTTCCAACATTTCGTCTAACTACTGTGTGTTCACAAACCAAAAAAGCTGAAAGGTTCTTGAGTGCTTCAATAATTTAAGGTGCAAGTCTTTCAGATTATTCGACACAAAAAAAGTCCTTAGGGTATCGTTCACGAGGAGATACTGTCTGCTTAAAATCGTCCAATTCTTTAAGGAAATTTGAATAAAATGTAGCCCTGGTTCGATGAATTTGGTGTGCTTCAATCACAAAGGAAACAATAACATCTTTCATGTAGTCGTGTGGAACATCATAATTGTAATTAATAATTACTCGTGTGTGAGACGGCCTACTGAACACCACTCTAATACGAAAAACCTTCTGAGGTCCCTACTAAAGCATCGAGAAATAGCATTCATACTAGTATATCAATTTCAAACTTAAACTTCAACACAAAATCATAAGTCAACAATGTCTTAAGCGTCTCCAACAGAGAAATGTTTCGTACCCCAACAAATAGGTCGTCAACATGCCTGCCATGTAATAACGGTATTGTAAGCAAAGCGTTGTAAAAAGATTTCTCTCCAAAACACAGGAAAAAACTAGAAAAGAGAGAGTACCCATGACCCCTCCATTCTATCGGTCGGACGGTTGTCATTGATGTGACGAATGACATTGCACTAGCACTAACTGTGAGTAGTTGCTCAAAAATGACCTAGAGACTGCTGAAACTCGAAATGAAAACTGCCTAGGGACAGAAATCTAAACAAAAAAGACATTTTGAGTGCTGAAAAAGAAGAAATTGGCAACAAAGAAAAGTCCTGCTTGCGAACTGAATCCTGAAGTGGCAGCCAGCCTTTCATCTGCCATATCATTGGTACACTTTCATTTTCATGCATCTGGTGCTTAAGGGGGTCCTTCGATGCCCCTTTTCTCTCCGATGGTTATTTTTCATGTTTTTGTTAGAAAAGGACCCTTAGGTGGTGGACTATTTGGTCCTAAAATTTTGTGGCGCTGGGGACAATAGATCCCCCCCCCCAAGGGGAGGATAAGGGGATCAAAATATTAAATTTTCGACCCCATTCTGACCCCATTTAAAAAGAAAACAAAAAAAAGAAATGGAAAATTTGCGAACGTACTTTTGTTAGATATGTTTCAAGGATTCTAAAACTGTCTTTGTTTCGTTTCTAGCATGAAAACTCAATGAGTTCTATTCTTTTGAAATATCAAAACCAGTGGACTAAAAACCAGTATGTCAATTTTTTTTCGAAAACTCAGGCCTGAATCAAAAAAATGTATGGAAGAAATTGTGTTTCTTTTCAAAGGTTAAATTTTATAAACAAATTTCATAAGAATCAGACTAACAACAAAAAACTTCATAATTTCATGAAATGGGTAAAAATTTTTTAATTTTTTCTTTTATTTTTTGGAAATTACATTTCACAGTGTGAATATAATGTTATGCATGGAGATTATCGAAATAAAAATGAAAACAGCATTCAATTACATAGATTTTCCATTATATTACACTTCAACAAAAAATTTTGTTAATGGCCTATACTGTAAGTCACTTATTTTCAAAATTCATAGGACAGTTTTAGAATTCTTGGAACAATTCTAACAAACTGATAGCTTTCGATTTTCCAATTTGTACGTTGTCTTTTTTTCTGCTAGTTCAAAACCTAAAAATTCGGTATATTTTAGGTATTGATCAAATATCGCAAATGTAAGAAAAAAAATTACAAATAGAAAGTTCAGACCTATCAGTTTGTTTGTAGTGTTACAAGGGTTTCAAAACTGTTTTTGTATTTGTTCTAGCATAAAAATTTATCGATTTTTATTTTTTGAAAACATCCCAAAAATGAACCAAAAAACGAGTTTTTACGAAAAAAAACTATGGCCTAAATCTAAAAACTTCTCGAATAAAATATGTTTCTCTTGCAAAAATACATATAGTGGCCAAATTTCAGACCAATCGGATCAAAATTTAATATTGACGGGAGGACCAATAAGCACTGGTAATATGAATGTGACGACGACTGTAATAATTTTTTGCTGTTCAAGGCATCATGCTCTTTTGCAGGTGCTCTTATTTCGATAAATGCCAACATCAACTCGATTTTAGTTAAGGGAGGTTAATTTCAGTGCAAGGATTCGACCAAAGTGTTTCGGTTTACCAAGTAAACTCAATTGAGACCTGTTTTACAGAAGTCCCACTGGCACCATTGAATGTCGGCTTGAAAGATATGAAACAGACCAACAGAAAAAAGCCTGCCTTTTCTGAATTTATTGTACAAGTATTTCGAAACCTATGATCCCGAAAATGTTATGTTTTCTAAATTAGTTACCAATGGTTAGGTTTTCAAAAGAAAACTTCATGTGTTTCAATTATCGCAAAGGACAAAGAATGTATGCTCTGAGGGGGCATGCATACATTGAACGATAGAAAATACGAAAACCTAACTCCAGAAATCCTGGGAACGCTGTTCAAAAATTAATCATATGAATTTCGGCTAATTTAGAGTAATCTCACGGAGTTATCTTTACTGCAAGTCGGAAGAAATGCTTTCTTGCAAATTTTCCTGTGTGTTGTTTTTTCGTGCAATCACGCATGACACTCCATTAGACATCAGTCATCGATCAAGCATCCCATTGCTCTTGAGACTCTGTCTTTTTCAGATCTTGGTGAAATAGTTATCCCTGTTCCTCACTGACGTTACCGATTTTGCCCGAGAACCAGCCTAAGAGTAGGAGAGGTAGTGGAGTTTTATGCTCCTACAAGTGTCCAAAACCTAAAAGTAAGCCACACCTGTGAAAAAATTGTTCCGCAATTTTCGGTATTCTTGTCACCATGAAGCTCTCTGAGAACAGCTACACTCCTGAAGGCTAAGCAGTTGCTTTAACCTCAGTCATACAAGGGTGAAATTGTCCTTTCATCGGTTGTCTCAGCTATTGAGACGTTGCTCTTTTGCATTTGCTAATCAAAAATTCAGTAGACGTTGCTGGGATCATCAAAGCAGCGGCGTCTCCCTTTAGAATTTGAGGAATTATACAAAGAGGTTCTTTCACTGTGCTACTGTAGTCATATAAATATGTTGAGTGGGTAAACTAAACAATAAATTAATATACAACAATTAAATTAATTGTCAGCATTAAAACTTCATTCGTAGATTTTCAGGTCAATTTAATTTTCAGAAAACGATCACAATGATCATTTTTACCTAAAAAACAATGTGATAAAAATAATATATGAAAAAATTACCTCAACTTTAACTAGAACCGACCTGACAAAAACGAAACGTGACACTGACGCAGGGATAGGAAACAGTCAAAAGTTTAGTTTAATTTATTTCATTTAGCAAATAAATGACCAATCTTCTATCCCGCGAGTGGGCTGGAAGACGGGAGAGCTGGGACACCAGCACGCCCATAGCGCCCCTCCAGCACCGTGCCACGATCACTGTCACGGGAGAACAAATATTTAGTTCCAAGAAAATAGAGTCGATAACGACTGCTCAAAATTTTAGTGATTAAACTGTTGATTCAATATTAAGTTAAGTCACGCCGCAAAATTTGAAGGGTCAGAAAGACCGCGTACGTAAAATTTAAGAACAGCGACGTGAGAATTAAGTAATGGGTGAACGAGAGTCCTAAGGAAAATAATGCAGGGCTACTGCGTTCAGCTTTAGTAATTATCATTAAGGAATTTCTAGGATTAGCTGATTTGAGACTAAGTCAAGTCTCGGTAAATATGCTAAATCCTAATCTAAGTATAGTAATTAAATTTATAGACATTAATTTTGTTTCTCTAAACCTAGAACACGAAATTTAATAATTAGTAAACTGCGGTAACAATTGTCATATTAGTGAGTATTGAGAATTAAATTAATTAATGACAATATTGCAAGAAATTTATTCTCCCATTTAATTTAAAGGCAAGTAAGGCAGGTTCCTTAGAACTGTAACTGACGTCACTAACGTAAAAATGTGGCGCTAACCATTACGGTGACTTACATCAGTTAAGCAGCCGTACTCGAATGGCGAAGCAGAAGCGGAGCGCAGGGAGACAGAAGGTCGGCGGAGACGTCTAGCCAATCATGGCACCGTCAGGGCCCTCTCGATATAGGAGAGATGACGAGCTGTAGACAGTGGCCACGACAACGGCCACACTCACGAGAATGTAGATCTTACGTCGGTTTATCAAAATTGAAGAGATGAACAGGTGGTCAAGTGCGGTGGAAGGCTGGTAGGCAACGACGCTGAAGCTATGGCAAAGGCTGCAGAGGTAGCTTATTCTTCGGTGTAATCGAGAAGAAGAAAACTTTATTGTACAGTACACCGAATGGTTGCGTCTTTCATTTAAATTAATTTTTAGTGACATTTTAGTTTAATTGTAGTTGTAAGTTAATTTTTATGGGAGTTATTTACGTTAAAGATGTTTGCCCAAAAGGAATCCGAAGAAAAGCTTCAGATTTTCTACACGACCACATTTATGTAATTCGATGATCATTTTTGATCAGATTGTGTTCAAAAATTTCATCCATTATGATAATAATTCAAAAATCATGCCTAACGTTATCAGTTATCACTTTCAAAATGGAAACTTTTTCTCCCCACCCGTTTATGACAGAGCATCACATTTGACGTTTCAAGAATAATAATTTATCATTTTATCGAATACGTCGTTCGCTTAGTTTAGAATAAACACGTGATACTGCAAGTTGACATCAATATCGTCCTACCTTTTTTGCAGTGAGCTAATTTTGGTGAACACCACCTAAATTTCGTCGGGCATACCTATGCATACTCTGGCCCGCTTGCATACATAATGAGGTAATCAAGCTTGCATGCAGGCTTCAGCCCAATGGACGGCGTGAAGTCCGACGAGACAGGCTCTATTATGGTTCATCACGGCTGCCTCACATAAAGTCTCCACGGATATTACTGCGATGAAGGGCTTCCGTTTAGAGTGACGTCACCTTTATTAATGATAAATTTATCGAATTAAGTGACCAGGGGGTCCACTGTTGCTTTCTTGTGGGTTGGCTTCGATCAGGTAAAATTTTTGTCATCACAGATGACTACTCTAGCCATCATTACACAGCTCTGCAAAAATGAACAGAAAACAGAATATACGAGTACTTGGTTTGACACGTTCAGTCGATGTTTCGCTCTATCATATTCAAATCCATTTCTTTTATAAAAATTTCTACAACATTGCACTAAAAGTATTTATTTTAACATAATATTGATTCCTGCTTTTTTGAACAGAAAAAACCTGTTTCAAGAGCGGTTACCTTCATACATTTTGTGTAAGGTCAAAAAATTTTCTTGGCACTTTGGAAAGGATGTTAATCCCATTTTTTAAAATTTAGGTTAAAATCTTATCGGAATTTTTGTACATAAACTGTCCAATAAATCAGAATGACGCTGGGAACTATTGCACATTGGAAAAATTTCAAAAGCATAGCCGTCTGATTTCGCTGTGATTGTGGAATGCTTAGGATAGCAGTTGAGCAAGACCTGAATTTTACGAAAAAGTTGGTGAAAAATTTTCATCTAGCTTATATCGACATAGCGAAAAATTTACAAGTTTATTACACTCATGAAAATTATTTCGACGTGGACCATGCGTCATGCGTTTATGGAAATAAATTTTTCCAGTTGTAGATTTATCAACACGCCATTAGTGTCAGTCAAGAACCTCAAAAAAAAGCTTGTTGCTCTGTTGGAAATTTAAAGACTGGATTCCCAGGACAGAAACACTTTGTGGTCCAAAGAATCGAAATTCACTTTGTTTCAGAGAAATGAGACAATTAAAGTGGGAGAGAGTAACCTCATGAAACAATAGTGGCATTTTGCGCCGTCTCCTTAATGTCTTTGAGGCTGTGCAATGTTTAGGAGTTGCTATTACACTCACGATTTTACATCTGTTACGGTTTGCGATATCACTCGCGAAACGAGGTCACAGGACTGTTTGCTCGATTTTAATCACCGAGTTTACCCATCAGTGGGCGGAGTTTTAATTTCCTAATTGAAACGACGTGTTTAGGACAGGAATAATGGCATCCACGGAGACAAATGTGTACAAAAATACTTGAGTAATCTTTGTTCTCATGGATCGGGGACCACAATGTTCACACCTGAATTTACGGCAGGGTTGCCAGATGAAACAGTCAGCTCATGGCCACATTTTACGGGCAACGATGGCCAAAATGGCCACTACAAATAAACCGACATTTTTTCATTAAAAAATCAGAATGCTAAAAAACTTTTTACTCACTTTAGCCATATCATTATGAGAGCACCTCTTCGATGTGTTATAGGACTTCTGTTTTTTTGCAAAGCAGAATATTTTTTAAAAATGGCCAAGTGAATTTCTCATGGCCGCGGCGTTAAAAAAATGGCCAATTTTGTGTAAATTGCTCATGAATTGTCCAATCTGGTAATCCTGATTTATGGGGTGATCTTGAGAAGAACTTAAGTGCTTCATGGCCAATTTATGTCGCATTTAGGAAACAGATTACTTCCCAAACAGATCACGCCCAAACGTAGCTCTAGGGGGTAGACTGCTTGGAGGGTTAGGAATTAGCACTTCATGGTTTACGTTTAATTGGTACGAGCGAAGGCTGACAGTTGATGTTACACATACAAAGTGCGCGGACAGATTAGCATCTATGACTGAGTGGCCGGCGCTTTTATGCGTACGCACTCACACAAGTTGTGGGCAAACATAAAAACAAACAAATGTTTCCGATAATAATAAAATCATTTGGAATACAAGCTGGAAACCAATATAAACACGGGGTAAAAAAGAAAAAAATAATTGTGAGAAACAAAATTTAATTCACGAAACATTTTGCTCGGGAACGGGGATTTATTTATCAGTACGTAGTTCTGCGGTCCTCATGGCAATATCATGCTGATGTTTCTGAAATGACTCTTTTTTTTATTAACCGTCTGGGGCCGCATTTAGTGAAGACTTAACGCTCACGCATCGAACAGTTGACAACCATAACTACACTAAGGTTGGTGATGATACGAACGACCACTAAAATATGGACCACGATTATACGTAATGTACGAGTAGACAAAATTTAAGACGTTTTAATGAAGACTTATTTCGACAGATACCAATCAGCTAATAATGAAAACACAGATTATACTTGTGTGTAGAAGATGGAAAAATCCTCCCAAGAGATAATTTGTAAAAAATATTCTCATATAAGTTGTATAAAGGGGATAAGATGTTTTTTTCTTTCCTTAGACTGTTTTGGCATTGCTTGTTTTCCTGGAAAAACATTTACCCACTGCCTCTAGGTGAAGAATGCTTCGCGCTATTTTACAGCTTTCTCCGTGTAGAACTGCAAGCTGTCACTTGCGTGAAAAAATCCATGCTAGATTAGTATTTCAATATGCCCTGTTAAACATAACAGAAAAAATTTACAATGATATTGACCGAAAAAAAATTAACTCTCTAACTATTGGTTGATCTCTCCAAAGCTTTCGACAGTGTTGAGCAAAGGAAACTTCTACAAAAAATTTCAAACCTCAGAATAGACACTCAGTGGTTTGAAAGCTACCTACTAAACCGCTCTCATGCAGTGTGCTTGAATAACAAAATGTCATCATTCATACCAAATAATTTTGGCTTTCCTCAAGGTTCAATCACCGGCCCCCTCCTATTTTCAATTTTCATCAATGATTTCCCCACCATGCCGGCAAACACAAAAATCTCAATGTATGCTGATGACGTACAAATTGCCATGGCAAGCTCAACAGCGGATTTAAAAGAAACACAAGCCAACGCTGAAAACCTTCTGAGAAATCTGAAATTGTGGTATGACCATAATGGCCTCAAACTTAACGCAAGTAAAACGCAATGCATTATTTTTGGATAACAGAATGCGACTAAAAATTTACCACCATTCAAGCTAACATTTGGAGACGATACAATTGAACCAGTAGAGAAGGTAAAAACTCTGGGTGTTTGGTTTGACAAAAATATGACTTTCAATTCACACGTCGAAACAATGTGCAACAAAATAAACGGAACCTTAATGTTCTTTCATCGCATTAAAAACACACTTGACGAAAAATCTAGATTATTAGTGATTCAGTCTTTAGTTTTATCGCTCCTGGACAAATGCAGTCTTGTGTGGGGAGATTTACTTCAATATCGTCAGGAAGAGTTGCAAAAATGTCTAAACTTCGCAGCCAAAGTGGCATGCAAAGGAAATTTCAATAAATACGATCATGTCACCCCTCTTTTAAGAAAACTCGACTGGATCCCAATACCGAACAGATTCATTATCCAAAAAGCTCGACGAGTGTTCTCCTCTCTGTACCTCCCCCAAAGTAATGCAGAGGTGGTAAAATTTTTTCCTTCTAATATCCCAAACAAAAAACCAAATCGGAGGAATGATGTTTTAGTCAGTTACCGTTCATCTAACGTGGGACAAAAAGCTCTCTCAGTTTCTGGAGCTTTTTTGTGGAACAAGCTTCCCCAGCATATCAAAACTCTAAAACTGTAAAAGAATTTAGAGTAAATGTGTCACGTCATTTTGCATCTCAGTCATAGGGCCTGCAGCATTTCGGTGTGAATTTCCCATCTACAAGAAATTTTAATTTTCCTGAAATTTCTGTTAGAAAATTAGAAACTATTTCATTTTACGTTTGCTAAGCCATTCGTATATTCATCTTAACTATTTCTGTCGACAATAATGAGCACCCCAGCCGTGAGTTCAATACAGCAGAACGAACGTTTTTTTCATAATTAGGATTATTTCCTCATCTTTATTTTGTTATTTTTCTCTTTTCTATATTAATATTTAACATCCGTATGGAAAACATACTCTGAAATACATTTTGTGTGTACACCAATATACAGGTTTATAGATGTGAGGGTTGTGCAAAGTTTATAATGAATTAAATTTTGGCTAACGTTGTCTCGCTATTTCAAAATCATTCTCGAAGATGTTTTCAATTGATTTCGGCTGAGCTGGGGTGAGGGGGTAATTTAAGCATTTTCATTTAGTCTTTTATATTTTTCCGTGCGTTCAGTGCACACTAGCACTAAACTTTAAAATCGGAAAAACTGTTAATTTGTGTAATCAAAATTATCACTTTGGACCATTGCTTAATCTACCTATATGTGCCAAATTTTGTAAATATTCTCCACTCAGATATGATATCCGGCTACAATGTTACTAAATTTTATCCCATGTACACTTGTCCGTATAACGCTGAAGAGGTGTGTTGTTTTTTGACTGTAACCTGAGTTTTCTTAAATATTTCTATGAAGAAACTAAAAACCAGTTCATTTTACGTTTTTCGAAGTCTTCTTTTCCTTTTAGTTATTTTTTTCGAATAATTTCTTAGGATTACACTGAGCTCAACTGTCATTATCGGTGTAATAGATGGTAGGTTGTTTCTATCTTATTATTTTATATATGTATTTTTTTCTTATATTTCATTCTCAATAAGTATATATATTAATATGTGTGTGTACGTATGTAAGTATATATATACCTACATAAATATATATACATGTTTCTATTTCATTTCTTTACACAAAAACCATCCGGTTAATAAATTTTATTGCACTAGCGAAATGATTCAAAAATAGATCTCTCACTTCCCCAGAGGGCGTCTCTGTGAATCGGATTAATGGCAAATACAATTAATGAAATTAATCGCAATTTGAGCGTATGAATCGTGGTAAAATTATCTTTCTGTCCGTATGTTGTACAAGCTATAAATTTTGATGTTGAGTATATGTTTGTCTGCGCATTTCTGCCAAAATTTTGTAGATATTTGTCAATCATGAGTGGTAACTGGCTTACACTGTATCTCCATTTTATCTCATGTACCCATGTCCGCATGATGTTGCAGAGAATACCGAGAAGATATGATATATGATGTGATACATTGAAGATATGATATTTTTTTTCTTTTTTGTTGTTGTTCCTCGGCGGTAACTTGAGTTTTCTTAAAATTTCTTTCAGGAAATTAAAAAAACCATTCCATTTGTACGTTTTTCGAAGTCCTTTTTCTATTCCTTATCTTTCCTCAGGTTATTTCTTACGATTCATCACAGCTTTGGCTGTCATTTTAGATATTGAACGAGCAAGATTATTTTTCATGTCTATTAGCATTTTTCTTATATTCATTTTCAATACGTATATATATGAATATGTGTGTTAGTGAGTGCGTGAGTATGTATGTGTGCGCACGCAAACATAAATGTCTATGTATCAGTGTAAACATGCACACGTTTCGCACACACATATATGCGCACATGTACATATATAGGTTTCGATTTCTACTTTTTGCATAAAAAGCAAAAGCTCAAGACACATTACATTCTACCTAAAGCCCTGCGATCAGTTAACACTGCACCAAATTTCAGAAATAAACAAATTGATTGCCCTTGCTTAATGATTTATAAATCGATCTATCACGACCCCGAAGGGCTTTTCTGTGAACAAAAAAAATTAAAAGTATGAACAGACAAATGAAATAAAGCGCTCGTGCAAACATTATCTCTATATTTGTATGCCGAACAAGCCATGCATTTCATTTTTGAGTGTAAGTTTGTTTACGCATTTCTAGATGTGCGTGCTGTGTTGCGCGATGTTCTTTACAAATAATTTCGAGACTATCTTTTTCTCAATACTTGATTGTCATTTACGGTGATGTTTCAATCTAGTACGGTGTAGCGTTTTTTGTATTTTTCCTACTTCGATGATCTTATAAATAATTCGAAAACTACTAAAGAATTCTTCGAAACTCCCAAGTTATTAGTTGAAATTATCGAAGTAGGAAAAAAGGCAAGAAGCGCTGTACCGGAATTTCTTGGAATATAAAATACCCAAGAGATAATATTTCTCATTTCTCATTCAACTACCCTTGACAGAGTTAGACTATTAGCACGCCACGTATTGTTAGTCTATTAGTACGCCTCGTATATATTTTCCATAAATATGCCTCGTATGGTTTATCTATCTGTACACCTCTGATAGTATTGTCTAATAGTACATCTCGTATAGTTTGTCTATTATTATGCCTCGTATGGCTTATCTATTTGTGCACCTCTGATGGTTTGTCAATTAGTACTCCTAGTATGGAACATTGTTAGACCATTAGCACACCACGTATGGTTTGTCTATTAGTACGCCTCGTATATTATGTCTATTAATATGCCTCGTATGGTCTATCTATTTGTACACGTCTGATAGTTTATCTATTAGCACACCTCGTATAGTTTGTCTATTGTTATGCCTCGTATGGCTTATCTATTTGTACACCTCGGATGGTTTGTCAATTAATACTCCTCGTATGGAACTTTTGTTTTAGGACGTCTTACATTAATAAACTTTTAAAATCCAATATGTTGGCATGTATCTCATGTGGCAACTTGGAAATAATCGGTTTTGTTTGTTTTGTTTGTATACACCTACTGAGAACTTATATCATCTCATCGAAGGCAGTAAATTTTACATATCAAAAATTTGTTTCCGTGTTCACAAAAAACGCTATCAGAGCGATTCAACTTTGTCAACGGGCTGCAGCTCTCAGATACTGTAGGTTACTGTGTCTACTGTCTAGACGATGTAAACACTTTCCTGTCTAACGTTGGTTGTACATTTTTTTGACGGTAAGGAAAATGGTTTGAATGTCTAGGGAATGTAACAAATAAAAAAGTATCCCAAATTACGCGTGTTTCGTAAATGTGTCCCTCTCCCTTCATTCACCGTTAGATTTTTGCAAGAAGCTCGTGATACTCATGAAGCTGGACGAACAGAACTGATCGATCGACGTACAGTTGAGTTGCCTGCAATTACTTGACTGACCTCAAAAAATTGCTAGTCAGCTAAATGTACTTGGAGCTTCGTTTAAGCAAAATATCAAACGAAGCGTTTACCTGCTGAAGATATCATAATTTTGCAGTTTTAGCCTCTTTTGGACTCAGTTTTACAGCATGAGAGCTTCGGCTGATAGAACTACTTGTGAATATTATAATATTGTACTAAGAAAACCGCACTAATTCATTATACAGTAAACATGACGTAAGCCATGGCGTAAACCAGAGTTTGTAAAAACATGAAAAAGTATTAATCAATAAGCAAGCCTGTTGAAAGCCTTACTTCTCAGAACAAACTTTGAAAAAAAATTACTTTCTTGAGGACAATTTGATTTTTGAAATTCTCTGTAACTATCATAACTGAACGGTTGTTTCAACCATTGTTCTATTTCTTCTTTCTTTGAATTAAAATTGGATCAAACATTGTTTATATATAACCAACAGGTTACGTTGTAATCTCACAGAAATATAATTCTTTTGCTAGGGATGGCGTTAATTATTATTTCCGAATGAGTGGCAGAGATTTCTGCTCAAACAAAATGTCTCTGGAGCAAACCAACCACTCATTACTAAAGGCCCCGATACACTGGGCAAAAATCGCGGTGATAACCGCCAGCACGCCTCTCAATGTGCCTCCCATCCCTGCACACCAGCCAGTTGGCAGAGTGGCCACCGAGCTTTCAGCGATCCGAGCATGTCTGGATTAGGACGGTCGTCACTGCGACGAGCAGTACCGATTCGAACGTTGACGGGAGAGGTGCGCAGCCATGTCTTGCTCCGCAATTGAGTAGACAAAACTCGAACGCTGAATTCTAAAGACGCATTTAAAAAATTCGACTGCTTGCAGAATGTGATGAGCAGCGCTTTTTACAGAAAGCTAAAGCACAGCGCAACGTGCGCTTTGGTTTAATCCTGCGCTCCATACGGCTGGTCGCAATCGCGCACCTACCCGTACGACACGCTGAGTCAGACTGACGCCTTGCATTGCATTCCGCGGTCAGGGTTTCCACGCAAGGCGCTCTAATTACCCTAGCTGAAGGGTGTTGATTACCCCAGATTACCCTAAAACAGCTAATCCTGACCTTTGATCTAAAAATTAACTAAAAGATAAATGGACTGGTTTCCAGAGCTCCGTCAGCATGAATTAGCACTGTGTTACACACTGCATGAGCGTCAAGAGGGAAGGCCAGTTGAACGGCGCTAGAATGCTGGTTTGATATCCCAGACGTTATCACGTACAAGATATTTGTCAAATACCTGTCGTATTATGCCTGATGCCCGCTGTTTTCCAAGGCGCGCCTTTTTCAACGACTCCTGATCTAGGAACATTGTTTTCATCAAACTATAAAAGGCTCACACGATGAGATAGGTTGGTGGTGCTCAGCTAAAAATACAAAAACTTGCAGTTCCATTTTACGAGCACGATTTTCGAGAGGATCATTGGATAGCACGTCACTGGCAATTGATGGGGTTTTCTTGGCCATTATGGATCGTTGTTTGTGTTTCTGAGAGCATGTGACGCTTGATCTCCGATTTCCCACAAGTAATAACGGTTCGACAAACCTTACAATATGCCCCATCCATTTGCTCTGTTGATTTTGAGGACTTGGCTAACCACCCCTCAAACTCAGGTTCCGATGTCCAAGAATTTTCAAATTTTTGCTGGTAGTTTTTAGCTTTCACGTGGAGCTTTCCTTTTTTCGAGGTGGTGTCGTTGGCTCTTCCTCATGCACTTGGTGCGCGATCATCTGCCATGTTCAAAGAAATGCCATAATATTGCACCTATTCCTAGCATAACTATCAATTTTTCATTTATTTTTCCATCCATTCACGCGCTTCCGCCATTCTTTCCACATGCTCAATCTAACCTAACAGTTTGATCCACTCTCTCTGATGACTTTCTGGCTTTCCTCACTCATGACCTTCGTCGTATCTTTTCAATACGGATTTTATCCAATCTTGTTACATCGCATATGCTGCTCAGAGACTTCGTTGCAATCACATTCACTCATCAACTCATAAAGTTGATGGTAAAGTAATAAAATTTATTCATTTCCTAAAGAACGGGTGAGGAAATTTAGAGGTTTTTGGAATAAACTACCTTGCCTTTATTATTATGTGTGAACTTTCCTCAACACGCAGTTGCTAGAAGCCCTAGTGCTTCAATTTCGGTTGACGGAATTCTAGGCATGATCGCAGTTATATCAAATTCTACGTCCGGGTTACAGCGCCTAAGAAAGACAGTGAGAATACAAACATATATTGCAAGCTTTAAGTCAATAACTTTACTCTTTTGTTTATATGAATTTTTGTAACTAATTTTATAGCTTCTTCCTTTCGCCTTCAGTAACTTTTGAAACTCGAAGTGTCAAAGAACCCTTGTCTAAAATTTGTTTGTTCGCATCGCTACAATAACATGCTTCTTTGGCGTGCAACATGGATAATAAATAGGAGGCCTTCCATCTATTTAGCTGGCAAAATTCCGGCGCTGTGAGGTAACTCTGCTGTTTATTGAATGACTATCACAAGAATGAACCTATTTATTATTTTTACGTTGAAATATATTAGCTGTGGTATTTAAAAATACAACAAACATACCTGTCAATATTCTGTTGAAACTTATAAGCACGCGCGCAATCAGAACAGGACAGTGACTTCCGTCGACTGGCTGTTGCTGACACCGATCGAGATTTTTATTAGCGAAATGCAACTCAGAATCATTTGCCAAAACGAAGTGGACAAGAGATATTTTGGCTTCATATCTTGACGCCGTCTTTCGTGAGCGATACCTATGACATTCAAATATGCGACGTTGATCACAGCAGCAGTGCAGTTTTGTGAACATGAAATTCTAACTCGTTTCATTGCATTTCGTTCAAGTGGTGACCAGTAGGGTGCTTGCATATTGGCTTTCAATTTTTTATTTTTCGTAGATTAGGCGGGCACTTCCTTCGCGGAGCTCTGATTACTCTAGATTTGCTCATATTTTTCATTACCCTAAGCATTACCCTAAGGTACCCCTGATTACCTTAAAATAGGGTAATTACCCTGCTCGTGGAAACACTGTCCGCGGTGCTTCATCTTGCGTGCTGAGTGTATCATGTCGCCAGTTCTCACTTCAACTGGCGGACGGATCCACTACCGCAATTTTTCGAGTCATGAACGCCAGTGTATCGGGGCCTTAACTTTCTCAAAGCTAACACGAGTCTGTACTTCAATACCACAAAATATTTTACAATGAATGACAGAGCTAGGAATAGAGCTTTGACTGAAAACATCAAATTTAAAAAGGAGGAAAAGTCTTCAAAAATGTACGTGTCGAGCTGAAAGAGTCTTTCTCAACAAAATTTGATATGAAACACAGAGAGATATACGTTACGCAAAATCAATAGCTTGATAAAGAGTATAATCTAAAAAATATGCTGAACAAATTACAGGTGATACGCTAAGCGGGTGGCATTTAACTGAGGTTAACGTTGTAGAAAAAAGAGACTCGATGATGTGAACGGCAATAGGCTTGGAAGGGGAGGCTGACACATTGAAGTTATATATTTAGTGTCATAAAACAATTGCACTTTTCAGCACGGGATCGGATGGCTGACTGAGTAGGACTAACTTCTAAAACTAGATGACTCCCCACTTTTCAAATGTAATTTTTCGTACATTTTCCTCACCAGAGCAGGATTAAACTTTCCTTTAAGTATTGCAAACCCCAGTAGGCGACAAAATTATTCGCATGTGCAACCAATATGCATCATATATGATTAATTCCGGAGAAATTCTTGCTTGTTCACTTCATGCGTTGCATGTCTAACCAAGTGCGTAAAAATAGAAGTAAACAATTTATTTTAGAAGTACAAATTAAATTCAAGATATCCAATGAGAAAATTATGCTAAACGATAAAATTTTCTTATGGTAAAGCAAAGTTTTCAAATTTATGAACCCATTTAATTAAGATAAATTAATTTATTATCTGTATGAAAAAAACTTCTGAACAATTTTCGCTAAAATGCCTGTGGAAGTGGCGGCAAAGAAAATTACATTTCACGGTGACAGGAATAGGGAGAAGAGAAAGCTGCCTTGCGCTTCAAAGGATAATTTTGACCTTCACACATCGTCAATACGTACTACATTAAATTAAAACGCTCGTTCGCCCTCAGATCTACTGTACGTACTGAGTTCAGGGGTCCGTTTCCTGACCCAGGATGTCACGACTGAATGAATAAAAAATTTGACGTATAAAAAAAATAAATAAATAACAGTTTCTTTAATAGAGCTTAGGGTCCTATTTACTTGATCTAAAAATGCTGAATTAGTACGAGATTTGGTTTTAGCCCGACAACGGTAAAAATGGAAAAATAGGGAAGGCGAGGGGAGGAAAGGCTGTCGTTTCTGTGCGGCTCGAAGACCCTCGGGTGTTCAGATAAGGAGCGCCAGGGCAGCGCGGGGTGCACTAAGAACTGAGGTGGAGAGGCCCTCGACGTGCATGAACCGGTTTTAGTGAAGCGGAATAGGGTCGACCTGTTATTGGTAGAGGACGGTCGGATGCGTCATGAATGGAATGTGATCACCTATCCCAAAGTACGATATAGGATAGTGTGTTATATTGTGAAAAAATTAGGTTCACACATGTAAGAAGGAAAAGGAACACTGAAAGGTAACAGGTAATGGCCATGTACAGAATGAAAGAATTATATTAATAACCTTGATTAATTTAGTGTTCTAAAAGGGCGTATAGGCTAGCGAGTAAGGGCATATAGGCAGTAAAGTGTCGAGTAATTCTCATATAGGTGGAAATGGTAGAAGAGGATTGCAAGCAGCAGCCGCACTGAATGGCGTGCAATACTCGTAGAAGATACACGAATATTGGCACCCGCTAACACTGCTCAGTAGGTGATAGAGCGCAAGGGTGTGGACTGTGGACGGCCTCAAACGAAGCGTTAAACGTTTAGATTTTTGATGAGTGTACTGTTAGCAGAATTCCAACTCCAGGCTGAAAAAGTAGGTCATGCCTAGACACTCAATTTACTGGTGAATAAAAAAATATATATTACAGTAAGGCATGGCAGAGTGTTCGCTGAGACGTAACAAAACAGTAATTGTCACTAAAAACAGCTCGATATTAACCTCGAAAACTGCTCGAGGTTAGTAGGAGTGCAACAGTTTTCTAGGTAAAAAATAAAAACTAATGCGGATAGTATATGATATGCTAAACTTGCAACGATAGTACTCGAATAACTGGGTCTGTGTAACTTAGTTATATAGCAATGTATTAAATGAAATGGAAATAGATTACGAAGGACCACACACAAATCATACCATATCTCGTTTAATTTTCGCCTATACTTTCTCGCATCATTGTTATTTTTATAGAACAGTACTATGCGAGATGAAACAAAAGTAAAGCTTTGTACTCATTGGCCAAATTTTGAAAACATTGCTGTCGTATTGCTCACTATGCTAAGTAACTTGACTTGGCGATGCTACATGCGACCATCAGAACATTTTGGGCAGCTATTTCCTTTAAATTTCTATCGTCACTCCAATGCAACACGTAAGGGCTTAATCTTGAGACTCGACGCTCACCTGATAGCTAAAACATGGTAAAAATGAGTCAATTGACTGTTATGCTCATGATCATAATTTCTGTTTAAATTATTGTAAAATACTCCGTTATGAGGTGTGAATATATTCGCCCTCCTAATTACAGTTATTCCTATACGAAATACTTAATTGGGATTAAGTTGATTATGTTGGAATAAAGTGCGTTATTTTAATGAAATAAAATACATTGACTGAATTACACAATTCTTATGCAACAATTATTTAAGAATGTTCTTCAGTTATCCTCGAAATTTTACTAGTTAAAGTTTTCAGTAAATGAATAAAGGCGTAAAATTTTTTGGGATGAATTTACGTCTTATTTTTCCTATGCAAATTACAAAGTAAAAACAAGTAGGACTTCACATCCCAATAAGTATTTTGAAATTGATGTCTAAATGTTATTATTCAGAGAAAAAGTAGCCCTCACTTAACAGCAGCCCTCGCAGTTCCAAAATGCCGCACACAAAGTAGTCGATGATTTCTTCTTCCTCGTCCTTTTTCACTTTATCGTGTTTTGCCTTTAAATGCAAAAACATGGCTAATTTGAGTTGCAAGTCCCCACTCATGCCCTTATAAATATTTTATCTTTATTGCCGCCCATATGCATGGTATCATTCGCACGTGCAGGATTCAACGCAGAACAACCTGCAGGACTAAATGAGCTTTTTCTAGTTTCAGGACGGGTTATTAATTATTAAGTATGTTTCTGCTTTAATTTATTTTCATATCCACTCGAAGCAAACGTTCATTATAAATCATCCATTTGTAACTTCTTTGCCGACAGTGCATTGGACAGAAGTATTGCTCAGCTTAGGGATTAATATAAGTGTTTTTCACTGATGTTAAATTGTCACTTGCGTTATTTGCCGTTATTCCCAAATTTTTTATTGAATACTATGCTTGCTTATTGCCCGTTGGGTCACAATATCGGAAATTCCTGCCCCATATTTTTTTCTTCGTTTGGGACATCCTTGGTGGGTGGCTGGCAGTTGCCTTTCTTTCGGGCCATTGTACTGGCGCCTCTTTATCTTCCTCAATGTCCACTTATTCGAGGCTGCCAATGGCCTTACCATAGTAGGATATTGATTGTCACAGCTAAGACTTAACCTAGTAAATCGGGCAGAGAGAGAGGAATATTGAACCTGGCTTTCTTCGTTGGTAATATACTTATCGCTTACTGGGTTATTTGCGGTGTTCATGGCTTCCCTTTCTCCTTGCCAATTGAAAGTAAAGGGCGGATCGTCGGTGGAATAGCGTCGGTAATAGGTTTTTTGGGTGAAATACGCAAGGCTTAGAGGTTAAATACAAAACCGCCCGCGAATCACCCGTGTTCCACCCTACTTACCGGTCGTGTATTGCCTCAGAACCAGATTCGAATCGCGGCTGGCTGTCCATGGATAATAGATAAAAAAATCGCTCCCGTTTGCACGTGCCTCGCCTCACGGGGTGTACAATATCGCACTGAAAGCTTTGGATCTTACCATACATTTACACTTAATGCATTGTGGATGTATTCACCCAATAAACTCAGTACAATATTGTACATCCAATGAGATCGATGCGCGTGCAGCTGGGAGCTGATATACATAAGACAATACATTGGAAAGGACGAGGAATACCGCTTTTTTTCTTTTTTAATTTTTAGTACCAAAATTTAACATTCTCATCATAAAAATTCACAGGAACATCTTACTTCCATTAATCACGGCTTTCCCACCAATGGAACACCAAAATAATAAATGAATTAAACATAAAACCATAATCCGTTCAAAATACTGCATGTAACAAACAAATATCAACTACATAAACAAAAAGATGGGAATGTAATTTCCATATCACAAAGTTCCCTTTCAACGCTCGTCTATATTATAGATTTGATTATTGATTAATTTAAGCCATCCTATCCACAACAAATGCGATCCAAAGAGAGGAAAAGGAAGGCACCGTTCAGTATAGAGGAAACACGTGGACTACGTTTGGGACATATGTGTACTACTAGGTAAATTGCTCATTTGTATGCCAGCATGAATTAATAGCATTTCCATTATTTCACTATCATTTCCAGAATTGATTTTAGCATACCAGGTAAAAATTATCGTACACTTATATTTTTCGAACTTTTTAGAAAAAAAAGAATGGATTTAAGCTGTACAGTCGGTATCTCAATTCTGTTACTCACAACCTAACTGAACCAACCTTAGCAATCGCACACAAACGTAGTCAACGTGTTAGGGGAAAAATGAATCTGCACAGAAAGGGCATAAAAACAGTAAGTTGAGAAAAAGTTCATGAAACAAGATCGAAGTTGGAGAAGAAAGTAGTAGGTGCTAAAAACAGGACTGCAGTGAACCGAAAATAGGTGGTTCTTGAATAACAAAAATTTTTTATTTCAACAAAAAGAAGGCCTCTTAGCTCGGGCCCTCACATTTTCCTCCCTGGGAGCGCTAGTTACCATAGATATTATTGTTGCATCCCTCTGAGGAGCGTCTTCATAATATTGCGTGCCCCGGAAAAATATCCCCGAGTTTTTAATTGATTATATCTCTGCTTCAAATTAACACATTTGAAATGTCTTTGTTTCCCAATGTAGTAAATTTTGTTTCCATTTCGAACAGTCTAATTTTTTTTTGAATCGTTTAAGATCACTTTACAGTGATCGATTGACTAAAAGAGGTAAAAAAACTAATTGTTCATAGGATAGGTTTTAAAAACAACACTGGTGCACTTCTGCCTGCATTTCTCAATACCTACAGTTAAAAATTATTTCACAATGATGTATCCTACGTACCACCAAGTATTTAAATCTTCTGACAGGTTATTTGCGCCCTTATTTCAACATTTGCAGATACCTAGAATACCCTCTATAACGATCAAAGAATTTTCATCGCATTGGAGTATGAGCAACGAAAAACTGTAAAAAAGTTCGAAGAACAATTAATAAAAAAATTCCCGGAGAGGAAGTCGCCAGATAAGAAGACTATATATCGCACATTTAAAAAATTGGAAAGGAAATTGAATGCTCCACTAACTTTCTCAGTTTTTCAATGCTTCATATTCTAATACGATGAAAATGCTTTGATCGTTAGTGAGCTGCATTTTAGGTGACTTCAAATGATGAAAAATGGAAGTAAATAACCTCTCCAAGGCTTAAATACTTGGTGGTAAGTAGGATACATCATTGTGAAAGTATTTTTAACAGTTGGTATTGAGAAATGGAGAACCCTAGTGTTGTTTTGAAAATTATTCCCTTGAACCATTAGTTCAAACCTGTTTCCACTTGTTTCAGTAAATCGATCACTTTAAAACGGTTATTAAACGATTTTCAAAAACTTAAATTATTCGAAAAGGAAACAAAAATTTATTGCATTGCGAAAAAAATACATTTCAAATGTGTTTATTTAAAGCGGAGATATAATCAATTGAAAAATCGGGGACATTTTTGAGGGACACCCGGTATATACAGGGTACTGTGTAATGCAATGCACATATTTCATCCACATACAGTTAAACGTAAAATAAAACGATTCCCATGAGTGGCAAAAACCTCAAAACTCTGTTTTCGAGAAATGATGACCTAAAATAATTATAGACTCGCATGGAAATAGCATGATGCGCGCGCCAACAACCAGCCAAAGAAGTTAGATTTTACTCGTTAGCTACATGGTAAGCCTATTCTTAAGGGAATCTAAAATTATTTCAGGTCATCATTTCTCGAAGACATAATAGTTTTGAAGTTTTGTCACTAATGAAAATTGTTTTATTCTACGTTATTCTGTATAAGGGTAAAATATGTGCATCGAATTACACAACACCCTTTATATATATATATTATTCTTGATATATCTATACATCAATAAATGAACCAATAAAATATATCATGTTTTATTTTTTTTCCTAATATAAAGATAAATCATCTCAAGTGTTCTGAGTTCCCTTTCAACGCTCATTTACATTATACAAATGTTATTTTTGATAGATCTCTCAAATTTTTATACATTATGGAAATGATTTGCCTGTTGGGAACATATTGAATATCATTAGAGAACATAACAAACCAAATTCGAGTTACAATGTAAGTTTTCAATACCTCTACATCATCAAATTGACCAATGAACCAGCGCGAAAAAAATGTTAGCAAAATAAATGCATCATTCATAATATACATACGTAGGCACTTAAAATTGACTGAATGTGCTTCTTTATTGGCTGGATGCTGATCAGCATTTTTTCTCACAAGTTTAAACACTGAGAAATATTTCATTATAGAGAACCAAACGAAAAGTAAAAGCAGAGAATAACATAAAATAATTTCCTTGCATTACAAATGCGATTGTATAAAAATAGAGCATAATTAGGTAGCGCAATTACCTACCAAAAAGTATTTACAATAACCCATACCCTCAAACGATAGATAGGGTGCACTTTTATACAGGTCTCAAAGCATAGAATTAAAAATCTTGAAAAAAAAATTAAGCAAGAGAATGGTTGAAGACAGGAAAACGAACTGACATGGTCAGCAAAAAAAAAAGAATAAAAAATGTTCATCATGAAAATTCCAAATTCAAATTCAAAACAATATAAAATTACACTAATGTACATCTCTCTCGGACCCTGTAGGAGTGCTAAGTCCCAAAAGTGCAAGAGCCATACAATGCAGTGCTTTTTTTGGCTATGATGTATATTTAAAGCATTCGATTTTTCATTTTAAATACAGAGTTTTGGCTATCACCAGCGTTTTTCTCTCTTCTTGTTGGCCCTGATACACTCTAAAACGTATTTTGGTTTTATTTTTTGTTCAAGGTCAGCATAAAATTACACTCATTAATTTGGTGAAAATAAGTATTTTATAGTGATATCAATACAAGGTCAGCATACAATTGCACTTATTAGTATGGTGAAAAAAAGTTACTTATTGTGACATCAATACACATTTGAATAAAGAAACCTGTCTGAGTGGCCACTCTGTAACACATGAGTAATAATATTAAATTTATATTTCTTTAAAGGATCTTAAAGTAAATTACCATTGTTATTATTTACCGAATGCATTAAGCCTCCCAACTGAAAATACAACTACGGTATTTTCAGGAGAGGGGATAATGAAGGTACCATTTAGAGGACATCCTTTCATGGCAACATGAGTCCCCATACAAGATACCAAGTGCATCCTATAAATAATTTTGTACTCAAATTATCCCAACTCAAAAACGATATGAAAAAACAATGGAACTCATTTAATTTTGTTTGTAAGCTAAAAAATAATTAGGTCAGAAAAATTTGTTATTGTTGAAATGTAACAAATCATGAAGAAAGAGACGTTGCACATCTACTAACATAATTCTCTATTAACATAGCGTAAAACATAGCTGATTATCTATATCTTTATTTACCAAGTTCTCCACTAGAACTACTTCAAATGAGTTTAAAAAAATAATTCTATCTATTTCATGCTTCCAATATTCATGAATAGAATTTAGTCGTTTCATGTTTAAAATGCATGAAACGACTAAATTCGTTTTTTACGGTTAAAGTTTAAAATTTGGTGACATTGTTAAAATGTACTAATTCTTCCAGTTCAAATATTTAAAAAACTTAAACTAACATCCTTTCATGACAATTTGTAAAGACCGAGTAATAATCCTGATCGTGAAATAAAGTACATTTACATCTTTAACTCCTGTGTAATTTATCAAACTATTTCAGCTGATAGGTGACATTTCGTTGAAGAATGAAATAAAAACATACCCATAACAATTGTAAACACATAAATGAACGCAAGTAAACGCACCGATGTTTTTAGTGTAAGCATAGAAAAGTAAAGTGTTAACATTATTTACTAAGTTGCGAACATTTTGGGAGAAGATTGAACGTGAAATAAAATTTTAGACCTATTGTTTTAGGGATAAGGCAGTGTACGCAACAATGTCACAACACACGTTTGATGAGTGACGTCCATCCATTATACACACGGCGATATTGCGCTGCAGCGCTCTACTTGCAGCACATTACCTGCAGCAAACCACCTGCAGCATACTACCTGCAGCACACTACTTGCAGCACACTACCTGCAGCATACGACCTGCAGCACACCACCTGCAGCGTACGACCTGCAGCACACCAATGGCAGCACACTATTTGCAACACACACACTGCAGCACATTACCTGCAGTTGAAAAACCCCGTGGGAACCCCGTGGTGGGTTCCCACGCCGTAAAATGTGTGTGATTTCTGCATACTACCGAGGGAGACTACTTGCCGCTTGGTAACGCTCATAGCCGAGTACAGAGGGCCTTCTGTTAGTGCCAGTAGGGAATCTGTTAATAGTTAACCAATTTGAATAAGGCATCACTTCCTCGTAACTGATCGTCCAATTTCTAAAAGCGTTTTTAAAATCTTAGGTCACAGCAGTTGACAGGATGGAAGAAGACTAACAGAAAGCGTAATCATTCTCCCAATTAAGTTACCAATCAATGAAACAAACTCATTTCCACTCTCATAGTATTAGGACAAAACTTTTTCACGTTTTTGGTGTCGCTATTAATTAGATTTTATTTTGTATTTCAATAGGAGTGTATGCCAAAACGTCATTAATCCCTCATACAGAAAATGAATAGAGTTGCTCACGAAAGAGCCATATTCATTATGGACTGTTTCTTTAGAGATACTTCATGCAGCTTGTTGACACTTTTTTACTCTACGTTTCCATGAGCAAAAAAGCAATAGTAAACGCCTGCTTACATGTTCATTTTCAACATGGGCTCAATTACACAACTGTTTGTGTTATAGCACAGCTGTTTGTTTGCAGTGATTCAGTAGTGAATCAGTTAGAATGTAGGTTCAGTTATAATTCGGTTTTGTCACTAAGGAATGCGACGGATCACTCAGTATGGATTGTAGGAAACAGGGAATCCATGTAGAAGATGTGTTCCTACACCGGATATACTGCACCTAGATACAAGTTAGGAAACTAGAACAAGAAAAATGAATGAGGGAACTGATGAGACGGCATGAATACTGAAAGATGCAAAGTGAGTTCGAAAAACAGAGGTCCCGAAGGTCTCGCAAAAGCTGAGGTAATCTAAGCGCATCTTCCCATGGAGCGACAGTCTCCATAGCTAGGATAAACCAACCTAGCCTGAACCTATCGGATTTCCTATACCATCTTGGAGGAAAATGATCGATTTACAAATATCTCACAGGTACGTTTTTGCTATCACGATCTCAGAGTGTTATACACGTGATTTGATCTGTTTTAGTGTTTTGCTGATTCCCGTCGCTCAGTAGCGTATACTACGATCCTTTTCAAAAGTTTAGTGACACTGAGAAGCGATTGAAATATTTGGATTGTTGTGTATTTAAGATATCATTTTCTTATGCGGAATATTTTTGAAGTTCTTTTAAAATTTTTCATTTAAATTGCTTACGTGCACTTTTTGTGAAGTTTCCACGTAATCTACACACGAACAGCAGAGCTTGTAGGAGTAAAAACCCTTGAAATCTGAGGTACGATGAAAAAAATTTGTTCCCCAACTAGCCGATAATTTAGGAAATACCAGGTCTTCCCGAATGGACATTTTATAGCCAAAAAACAAGTCTGCATGGCAACGAATATAAATTTTCTATTATTTTCCACTTCAATTCCCGACTCGAAAATGTTGTCGAAATTGCCAGACAAATATTTTTAAAAGAAAATGATTTGATGTCTGATTATAATTTGTGTGGTTTGGACATTTTTTCATTTCAAAATTCCTTACTCGAACTAAGCTCACATTTTTGTAAAAAAGCTAGAAGGTAGGACCAAAAGCCTTCTACAGCTTTTCCGAGGCAAACTATCTTTGCGATTTAGTCTTCAGTGTTCACTTTGTCAGTCGTAGCATCCCAGTACAGTTTTCTTATGAATTCTAGAAAATACACAAGGGATTTTCCTTGTTGACGATGAAAAAAGTCTAACTCTATCTATCTCGCAGACTCACTAAGTAATGTTTATTTTTTTCAGGCAGGTGACGCGCCGAAGTTCATATTCCTAGTGTCCAATTTCTTGCTGCTGGCCTGCGTGCCGTGCCGCATCGCGTACTTCCTGGCTCTGGACCGCGACCCGGCGGCGCGAGTCATAGAGGACGAGCTGCTCGCCTACGCTTGTGCAGGATCTTGGTTCATGATGATGTTCTTCGCAGGGTAAGCAGGGCGGGAGCTAGAGGGGATGAGGGCGTAAATAACGTTAGGGATTGTTTCACAACGACTTCTGATGATAATAATGATTGTCGTAACTTATCGGTCGCTCAAATTAACATCAGGTTCGAGTATGCTTTCTATAGAACATGATCAATACATTTCTACAACGGTCTACAATGCTAATGGACACTAATCGCTAGTCAGTCAACCTGAAAAAAACATGCTCGAAAGCCTGACTGAATTACAAAAAGTATGACAAAAAACGAAACGACCAAGGCATTCGTGCAGACCAGTCAACCACCACAGTCACTGCTATAGCTCACCTGCCCCGCTGGGAGCCAGAAAATGTGTCGCCAAAAAGCTACAGCACAGTTTTCAGAGATGATTCGGCAAAATTAATGAAAAGCAGCTAAACGACAGTCACTAAATACTGCAACATTGGCTTAGAGTATTTCATTCGTCAAATTCATAAGTCGCTCCAAAAATACAAAGTATTACTTTTTTAATAGCTTTTTTTATCTGTTCATATAGATTAAGTCATATGTTGCTTAAAATCAGGATCAGCAAAGGCACTTATTAGAGAGACCAGTGCAAGGCATCATCATCTGCGCACTCCCATGAGCGCAACAAACGTGTTGATTCACTTCCCCCAACTACAGCGTTTGAATTCCGAAATTGCGCTGAATGAAACCCCCAACTCGCTCCTTTCCATAAACAAAGAGGCACCTTTTTGAGAGAGCGGTATCTATGACCACACAACGGAGATAGAGGTTAGGCTTATCCGTATCATTTGAATGTCGCAAGTTACCAAGTGTCTATGTGTGTTAATTTCATGGGAGATAAGAAAGTTGGCTTTGTTTTTGACGCCTTCTTTCAGAGTTAATTAATTTTTTAAATATCAGGGGAATACATATCAGCTTTATCAAAGGTTGCTGGCGTCGTGCTAATCTACAATGTAGACGGTTGATAGGTATATTGGAATTCTCACTACAAAGCAGAGTTCGTGGGAAAAATGGTTGATTCAATATGCAATTGAATGCATTTCTGGAAATGATATAATTGTGACGAATTTATAGTTTATAATTCGAAATTGAATGAAATTTTTTTCTGATATTGATAATTTTCATAGCTTTTGCGAAACATCAGCCAACCACATTCAAACCGAATCATCATGAATTTTCTAGAATAAAACAAATAGGTAGGCCATAAAAGACCTGGCAAACGAATGGCTAAAATCATTTCTATGCAGTCGCAGTCAATTTGTTCAGCGTAAGTGGCAGTATTACTACCCTTCAATAATCGCTCAGCCGAGCTCATCAAAGTCATTCCTCCCTCCAACGACACCCCCTTTCTCTTGAGTGGGAAAGACGGAAATAATCTAGAACTGATGTAAAGTAGAACTTAAATTACGTTAAAGGCACGTGGCTGGCTCTGACTTTGGACTCAAATCAAATAGACTCTGAACGAGAAAACTTGTTTACACGTTTATGTTTTTTTCCAAACACTAGTTTTATAGAGCTGACGGTAAAGATTGGAAATAAAAATGGAAAAAGAAGTATCTCAGTTAAATCACTAGTTTAAATATAGACGACAAGTGAAAATCCTTCGCAACAAAGTCCTCTTCATTCAACATAATATGAAGCAAGCACTCTTAGGCATGAAAATATATGAGATCAACGCTTTAGTTACTCAATATACTGTCACGTAATGCCGACGTGAGGTCCCCATATAGGCCAGGAAAAATGCCTGCGATGGAAAATGAATGCTTCATTATTTCACATCTGCACACATTCTGAGAGCGGCTCTGAAACCTTTATTGAAACAACTATGCTTGTGGACTACTAGATTTCACAACTATTGTTCCATGTTTTATTCTCGTATGAGGTAGTTTTGACTGCTCATTAATAACTTTATTTCAACAAAGAACCCTATTCAACTTCATACAAATTTCAAAACATCTACATTGAGGCGTATCGATGTGTGTTTGTCTCACAGACATATTTAAGGCATGATTGACTATTCAAATTTGTCACCTTATCTAAAACTTTGAATGTAAAAAATTCCATGGAGTTACTCCGGTAAAATTTCTGATTTTGTGACGGAAGATATCTGAACCGATCTCCGATGACCAAAACTTCATTGGAGGAACATAACAAATTAACAATAAAATAGTCAGAGGGGACAAGTTCTTTCGCTCGCGTGTGTAGTGCAGGATGTCAGACACAGCCAGACGATATCGCCCGTCGCAAACATTATAAATTCGATTCGTAAACTGCATTAGATATCTTTCAAAAAACATTTTATACTGGTATAAATTGGCAGAGGATCAGAACGGATTTAGTCAGCAAACTGGAATATACTTTTAACTTGTTATTGAAAGAAACACTGATTCGGCAGAAGTAAAAAGCTCTTAACATGATATCACGATCTGTGAGAACAGAGAGATGTTAACAGACAGCGAAATCAGGGAACACAGATATTTTGTATGAATGGCCATTGGCGGTCTGAAGAGAAAGATATGTGGTTCAGAGCAGAAGGTTAAGTAGACCCTTCCTTTTTATGTAAAGTAGGTTTTTTGGTTTGTTAAAGACCAGTTTTTTTTTGGTTCACTGTCGCCGATTTTTCTGCACCCATTAGAAAATAGCGGTCTTGCATAAACCTGCGATGCATGCCAGATACTGCTATTTTCTACAGATCATTTTCTATCGAAACTACATGTTTATTTGGATAAAAAGACCAAAATATTACGAATTTTACAATTATATATTGCTGTCGTAATTTTCGTCATAAGTTTTGAGAATTTCATTAGTATTTCATTATTTTGCAGGAATATAAGTACTATATATCAACTGAACACACACGCTTAAAAACTGTTCGTTTTGTCTCACAATAGTTCGTCGTCAAGCAAAGTGAACAATATTTATATTCAAAAAGGTGTCGTTACTTAGTTATTACATAATTAAGTTAATAATGCAATGTTCCTATATCTGCTGCCGATTTCAAAATTTTAAACTCAGCTTCAACCCCGCATGACCTCATAATTTTAGAGTCCTTGCATATCTTCAAGCGAAACCCTCATATGAACAATATGGACAGTTCGTACCTTTTGCAAATAGTGAATAGGTAGATTACTCGTCAGAACCAGCCTAATTTCATTTCATACTTATGTGTCGCATGCATTTTTTTGTGCTTCTGTATTTTATTCTTTGTTTATGTCCGTCTCATACTTTAGTATTTTCACTTACAGTATATATTTGTTGTACCTACAATCCATTTTACTTTCATCTTATATTTCAGACGTAATTCTTTTGATTTTCGTTTGAACTGATGATGGAACTGGACTCTGAAACGTTTTCATAGTGAAGATGATAAATTTGATCGGAATTTCCTTCGTTTTTAAGTTTCTGATAAGGTTGCGATTAAAGCAAACAACTGACGTGTTCAGATATATTAAGCTAATATAATTACAACCTGCTAGCTAACTGTGCGAAGATAATGCTAGTTTGTGCAGGATGTTTTACGACAAGAGGTGCACAATTTCACCAGCAGAATATGGTCAGATGAACAATTTTTTCTATGAAATTTTCAGAACACTTCTAGGTTTATGAAATATTAGCAGTTAATTGTTTTAAAGTATGAAATTTTACAATACAAATACTCTCAATATTTAGTTTGAATTTACGTTATAAACACTTCTAATGTACGAGGGTGTACAACGATGAAATTTCCTTTTAGTGATGTTCGAATAAAAGGTTTCAGCATAAACGTTTTGAATGGAAATGTGAGGAAGATCTCTTGGACAAAATTTTAGAGGCTGCTGGTGAGATTTCTGAATTGCCAGACGTGTTTCCTAATATCCGACTGTCGTTGACACTTTTTATATAGAATATACAGTGTAAGGGAAATAAGAGAACGCAATACGGTATTTATTGGCGATATCTGGCATGCATCGCAGGTGTATGCAAGATCTGGCGGTATCTGGCATGCAGCACAGGTGATCATGATAGAAGGGGGGCAGAGGCGAGCTTTTGACACGAGCGCGGGCGGGCGCACCGGGGCTCATACATCGAGGAAACATTCGTAAGAGGGAGGCAAGAAATGAATCTCTACGCACACACAACCCTGGAATTTGCAATATTTTATCGTATTTCTCGGATTTCGTACCCGTTCAGTGCGAGCACTTATATCTGTTTTCGAGTTGATTTAGCTAATTTTAAGTTTTCTCTCTCATAAGTAATTATCTTGAAAATAAGTAGCAAATCATGTCAAACTATTGAATGTTAGAATTATTCATACAGTAGATAACGTTAAGAATGGTCACAACATTATAAGTTTTGAGTTACATTTTAAATTTCATAATTTTTAAACATCATTTGACTAAGATTCAAACAGAATTTGAATAAGTTCAGCCAGATTTTTTTAAATTCTTGAATTATTTCTCACTTCAATTTGTAGTGATCCAAGCCATGTTACTTATCGAAGCATTCAAGTCTGGTTACAGAATCTCAAAATAATTAAAATAAAACCAAATTTAAGGTCAGTCTCTAATTTGGTCGCAAGCTGAAGATTTTGTCATACTGGAAGGGAACCTCACAATTTTTGCACTGTTTTTTTCTTATTTTAATAATTCATTTTGGTGTATGCATGATTTTCATACGCCATTATTTTCTCATTAAAATTAACGTTAAAGTTCCGCATGAGCTAAGCAAGCCCCAAAATTTCATACCGCAGCTTTTCTGTTCGTTGGGAAAAAATATTTCAAATAATTCATACCGCAGCTTTTTTGTTCGTTGAGAAAAAATATTTCTAATAACTGCACCCATATTTCAACTGCCAAATTGGCTCTGCGTCATGGTGTCCGTAAAGTGTTTTTCATATCTGGTTCTCAAAAACACTTTCTTGTGTGCAACGAGCGCAAATATGGCCAGCGACTAAACTCGTATGATAGGGCTTCTGGGCTCGTGAAGAGGTCCGTCGTAGGCAGTTTCCATTCAATCAATTCCTATTTTAGTGGCGCTGAGTTGCGCGAATACTTCATTATGCAGATGCTTCAGCGCTTATGCAGTGACTCTTCGCTGATATTCTCCCTCCAAACTTCCAGGATCCCGTTATTTTGGGCAGGATTTTGTACAGTTTGAAATGACGTTTTGGGTTTTCTTTTGGACAAATTCTACCGTGTCTAACTTTATTTCTATTTTTATTAGATAATACCAAACATGACTGTGCACTTCGCAATACCGTAATTATTTTCGACTTGCGGAAGCCAAAACTCTCTCACTTGAACCGGCATTGTGCTCTTTTTCTTCATACCATGCTGATAATGCAAGAATGACAGCGATGCCATGTTTGCAGAGATGGTTGGTTTTTGCTGAAAGTTTCATGAACCTTCTACTGAATGAATATTTTGGAACCTTCACATATTAAATAAAACTAGCAGGACCCGTGAAAATTCCACGGACAATGCCTTTGTTACGCTGTGTGGAGCCGTAAAAAATTACGGAAAACACAACCTTACCAATTCTAACAAAATATATTTTAACCTAACCTATCCTATCCTAACCGAACTTATCCTCATAATGTGTCGAACATAAAAAATCGTGGACCCATGAAAAAATTCCATCAAAATTACCTGACCTATGCTAACCTAACATATATATCCTAACCTACCCTAACCGAACCTACCCTGATAATATGTCTAACATAAAAATCTGTGGGCTCGTAAAAAATTTCATTAACATTACCTAACAAATTTCAACGTACCATGGTATGTACTATAGTATATGGTATATACCAATCCATTTCCTATTTATAGCAGAGGGTGGCTGAGCATCATTGACATGATACTTTACAGGGGATGTACATGAAAGGGGTTCCTCAGGCCCCTAGTCACGCCCGAGCTTTAATGCCTTATTTTCCTCTCGTTTAGTGCTCAGGTAACATTCTTTGAGGACAGTGACCACACTGCAGGCAACCCTGATTTGCCGTTTCAGCATTTTTCACGCCAACTGCAGCGTACAGGGCTCGAACCCGCGCAGGAAGCACAGAACCCAAGCGCTCTGTACACTCGGCCACTGCAAGGCATATCAACGTAACATATTCCAACATACTCTATTCGGAACGATATTCTATTCTAACAATCTTCTATTCATATTCTATTCTAACATCTTCGTAACATATTCTTCTTGCCTATGCTAACTGAACCTTTCATGATAATATCTCAAACATAAAAAACGTGGACCCGTGAAAAATCGTTAACATTAGCTAACCTATCCTAGCCTAACGTATCCTAATATCGTATCTTAAATATCTTAAATATCCTAGCCTATCCTATCCTAACCTATCCTATCCCAAAATAACTTAACCAATGACAGCATTAGGTTAGGTGGACTCGTGAGAAAATTCAGTCAACATTACCATACAAATTCTAACCTAACATATTGTAACCTAACCCATCCTAATATAGTAGGGTGATGTGTTCACGACCCGGACAGTAAAGTGAATAATATTCATTAAAAAAAGTTATTGTGCTACAGGATTGATTTTGTGCTTAAAAGAAAGCTTAACTAATTCCCCATCTTATGCTATGAGTTTCATATCTGTAGATATCATAGTATTGGTTTAACAGCCGTTTTTAAAATCCAGAATTTTCTGTCCGGGTCGAGACCGCGTGTTTACGACCCGGACGGGGGTGTGGTCTCAACCCGGACGGATGTTTAGGTCCACCAAAAACACACTTACACCAATGTTTTATATTTTTTCTTACTAAGAACCTCCAGAACATGACACTGAAAGGTGGAATAAAATGATTGGTAGCAAAATATCAATGTAGTAAAAAAAACGACTCGGACTCGACTCGACTCGGACATCACGTGCACACTGTCCGAGTCGAGACCACGCACATCATTTTTTTTAAAAATCGTAAAAAATATAAACGATTGGCCTAGGTTAGATATTTCAATTTAGAGAAGTAAACACTAATGGGGGGGAACATATTAATGCTAAAAATAATTCACTTCCATCAATAAAACACTTCGAAAAATCACTCGGTATTTAGCCGTGGCAAACACCCATTTCCAGCCATTTCCATGGCTTTATCTCACATATGGCACATTATAGTTGTAAGAACTATGCAATCATTCAATTTTCAATTGGTTTTTCCAGTCCACTTAATTTGCATTAATTTTCAAAAATAGTCCGAATCGAGAACACGGCATAAGTTTGTTTAGCGGGCACCCCAAATGAGTCCATCGTTGTTTAGGCACTCCGTATTATCACTGATTTTATGCCAATATGGCATATTATATAACAAAACTTATCACAAGTTGATCACGCCTTATTCGTGGTCATGGCACAATATATCCTGATGCCGAAAATTAAGATCGCGACCATTTAAAATCGAAATTCTTACCTTGCTTACAAGCGGAGCGTCGGCGGGGAGGTTTGAAAATGACGTCTATTTAGGACCGCCCTCCCTCATACGTCATTGCTCTGACGTCATCCTAGGCTTGATCGTTCATTGGTTAATCAAGACTGTCCGGGTCGAGACCTTGTCCGGGTCGTGAACACATCACCCTATATACCAACCTACCCTTCACTAATCAAAGCTGTCCTGATAATATGTCAAACACAAAAAATCATGAACCCGTAAAAAAATTTCATCAACATTGAATAACCTATGCTGACCTAACCGATTCAAAACTATCCTATCCTAAACTATCCTATCGTAATCTATCCTTTCCTAGTCTAACATATCCTATTCTATCCCATCCTAACCTATCCTATCCAAACCTAGGCTAATTTAACCTATTTCAACCTATCGTATCATGAATCATTTAAATTGTCGTATTCAATGGGTTGAGAAATGTCATCGTTTACCTAGGTGGACCCGTGGAAAAATTCCGTCAATATTATCCAACAAATTTTAACGTAACCTATTATAACCCAACTCATCCTAACCTAACATATCCTACTAACCTATCCTAACCAAAGCTATCCTGATATGTCAAACATGAAAAAATAGATGGACCCATGAAAATTTTTCAACATTTCCACAAACTATTTTACGAATAAAGATGTAGAAAATTAAACAAATTATTAAAATAATGAATACATAGAAATAAAACATAAATGATGATAAATGGAAAAAAACATGAGAAGAGAGAAAATTGAAAATACGAAAATATGAATAATTACACAAAATAAAAAAATAAATGAGGAAACAAAGAATAACTGAAATAAAAATGAATGAATGAATGAATGAAATAAAAAAAATTAAAACAGAAATGAAAATATATAGAAGTGAAAAAAATTGAATGCTTAAAAAAAATAAAATCCTAAAAACGAAAAAATTAATGAAATAAACAAAATATATAAAATATGGAAAAATGAAATATGAAGGAATTGAAGGAATGAAAAATTGAAAAAATATAACGAATAAGAAAATAAAAATATTAATAAATTAATATGATGAATGAAAAACAAATAAAAAATAAAAATGCGTACAAAATTTATAGAACAAAAAATATCCCAAAGCGAAATAGAAAAAAATAAAGTAAATGAAAATAAAAATTAAAAAGAAATGAATGAAATACAAAATAAAAAATTGAAAAAATTGAATAAATGAGAAAATGTATTGAAAACAAATAAAAAAGAACGAATAAAATATAATTAAATGAAAAAAATATGTAAAAAAAACAAAACATACTAAGATAATCCTTAAATTAAAAAATGATAACAAATAAAAAAATAAAAATAAATGAGAAAATAAAAAATTAGGAAATGAATAAGAAATAAAAAAAATTGAAATGCAGAATTTAAATAATGAATACAAAATATATTAAGCACTTGAAATATTTGAATAAAACTATAAAACAAAACAAATGAATTAAAAAGAAAAAAGAAAAATGAGAAAATAAAATATAAAAAGGGAGAAAATTCAAAAAATGAGAATACAAATATAGAAAATATAGATAAACGAGAAAACAGAACATTGAAGAAAATAAAAAAATGATATGTAAAAAAGGAACATTAAATATAAATAAATGAAATAGAAAATCGAATATGAAAACAAATGAACAATAAAAAATTTAATTATGCAGCAAAAATAATGAAAAAGATATATATAGATAAAAACTTGAAAAATTTCATAAGAGAAAGAAAAACTTTAAAAAATGAAACGAAAAAATTAAGAAGTTAAGGAAATTAGAATAGTAATATAATCATTATATATGCATACATAAAACATTTATTTCAAATATATATTTAAAACATTTATATATAATTTATATATATAAAATATAATATTAATCAAATGGTAGAAGACTAAAAAATAGAAAAAATGAATTATTAAAACAACAAATAAAATTAAAAACCAATAAAAACCTAACCTAAACTAACCTACCTATTCTATCTAGCCTTTCGGATGAGAGCGTTACACACGCACGCACTAAGTTTCAAGCGTATTAATATATAGATATTAAGCTCCAATAAATATGTGAATAAACATTTTTAACAAGGATTATTCTAAAATGTATTAAATTTAGCCTATCGATTTATAAACGCCTACATAGATTTTTTCGTTTACTCAATATCATACGCAAAGCCTGGAATCAAAGTTAAAATATTCGATGTTAATTGGCACTCGAGCAACTCGGTCGCAAACTGTGCTTGTTACTTCATATACGTTTAGAAAATATAATTCAGTGGGGATCACCAGAAATTCACTAAAGCGCCCCATTCAGAGGTCAAGAAATTAATATTTCGCATCAATAAATATTTAAGAAAAGAAGTCGTTCATGGAAGTATATCCTTCAAATCTGCCCTGAAAGGGTGAAATCATCCTTGCCGCACACTCTATTGAGTGAATGCTCTCACTATAGACCGACCGGGGCTGACCCCGGCCCGGCCCCGGCAAGCCCCGACAATTTTACAGACCCCGGCCCCGGCCCCGGCAAAATGGTGCCCTGAACCGGGGTTTTGGCCAGGGTTTGTAGTTTTTTACAACACCTTTTTCACTTCAAATTAATCCAAGTCAATGTCAATTTAATCCTAGATAAGTTCAATTTAATCCAAGTCAAATTCAAATTAATCCGAGTCAAGTTCAAATTAATGCAAGGTAAATTCAAATTAAACATGCCAAGCATCCAGCATCAGGAGGCAGAGTGTGATTCAGATCTTTGAACGGAGTAACATATAGAAATCAGTTATAAAAACTTCGTATTAACTATACATTAAAGTTGTTTTTCAATTCTACATTAATGGCGGTGTGCATCCATTCAAATATTTATGTTCAATGACAATTTTATGTTACACATGCACATCCACAGAGTAGTATCGAGGATTTAATTACTCATATAGAGATTCCTATGCGTGAAATTTCATTTTATTACATATATAAAGTCATATATGCATGCAACTACGAAAGATTACCATCGGATGATATGTAGATTTAACCTTTAATTAAAAGAAATATAGCAACGAAGTCTGTTTTTACTTGTTCAAACGGTTTTTGTAAAAACAAGTTTCAATTTTTTCATCGATCGAGATGATATATTTACCTAGGCCTATTCATTTGAAGGGATGGCACAATTTTTATTGCTAATGCAGGATTGTATCTGTGTAGTAATGTACTCATATAAATTGTAATCAAATGTTATCGTACACAAGTACTCAGTGAATCGCATTTGCTCATTTCTTTTAGAGGTTAAATATACACATCGTCCAGTGGCAATCATTTGTAATTGCATGTACATATGATTTCATAAATGTTATAAAGTGGAATTTCAGGCATGTAAATCTTTAAATGAGTGCAAATGAATCCTCGATACTATGTGTATCTGTAACATAAAAGTACCTTTGAACATAGTTATTTGAATGGATGCATACTGCAATAAATTTAGAATTATAAAAAACTTTAATGTGTTGTATAATACGAAGTTTTTATAATTGACTTCTAACTGTTACTTCGCTCAAAGATTTGAATGACACTCTGCCTCCTGATGCTGGATACTTAGCACATTTTACGACAGCTTGTTTTAATACTGCAGCAATTTTATGTATTCCTTGCTGAAAGGAAAAACGTTTCTCTTGCTCATCACATCCAATAGATACAATTTCACTACAAAAAACGCTCAAATTAACGAGGGACTTATGTCAATTCTTAACTCAACTTGGGGCTGGATTAATTTGAGCTTGATTTGGATTAATATAAACTTGACTTGGATTAATTTGAACTTGACTTGGATTAAATTGAAGTTGATTTGGATTAATTTGAACTTGACTTGGATTAATTTGAACTTGACATGGATTAATAATTTGAAGTGAATAAAGCGTATTGTGCCCGGCTACCAGCACGTGAAAAATTCACGTATCTTTTAAATAGATTTAAAACGATTTCTCAAGAGATTTGCGATTTCATTGCAATCCTAAATAATATGCAGTCACTGAGAAGAAAAAGCAGTATCTACGCTACCATCCAGTGTAATTATAATCCTGTACGCAGTTATTGAGATGAAAGAATCTCGACTTGGAGAGGTCCTAATATCAGCAGTTACTGAGAAAACGCAATTTTCGTTAATTTGCTTTTGTATTTCCTCTGAAATGGTAAAGTGAATTTATACAAAGGTCAGGAATTAGTTTTGTTTTAATTACCTTCTCTGATGGAACTTGGAACTTCTTATTCAAAAACCCTACAAAATTAAAAAAGTGTCATTTTCCATAGGGTCGTAAGGATTGAGCGCGTCGCAAAGCCAGTAAATTACCAATTTCTCTCTATGTATTTGGTCAGTATTATTTGTCTCCCAGTTTTTAGATTGAGTAAATGTTTCTTTTAATGTCAGCCGTTTGCCAGTAGACGAAGACGACTTGCTACAATCGGCAGTTTTGTCACTGCTTCAGCCTAAACTGTCTTTGTTTGTTTTCAATACAAAGACATTTAGTTTTTCTTCTTGTTCGTTTTGTTTTTATTTTTCAATTCTTTTTCGTTGTTTGGTTTTTCTTCAGCTTCCAGGAATTGATCATTTTGTGTCGATTTTAGATGGCCCCATAAGTATTTAGTTGAGAAAGTTTTCTAAGATGCACCAGCCGCTCCTCGTCGTATATTTGCTACACAAATGGTGCACACTTCAATTTTTACACTCTCCACCTATATGTAGAAGTAATCCTATACTGCTAACACACTACTTTCAGCCATTATACCGGGTGTGCCACAAAAATGTCACTGAGTTTTAATTGATTATATTTCCGCTTTAAATTTACAAATTTTAATTTCCATATTTTCACCATGTAGTAAATTTTATTTTATTTTAGAATAATTTATGTTTTTGAAAATCGCTTAATAACAACTTTGCATTGATCGATTAGCTGAAACGGTTAAAAAAAATTAATTTTTGGAGGGAAAACATTTTTAAACAATATTGTTATTCTTCCTTATTTTGCACTTCCCAAAAAACCGAACAAACAAAAACTTAAAAGAGTAACAAATCAATACATGAAATAAAGTTTAAATAAAAAAGTAATTTAGTATCCTTCGACATACCCACCATTTCTCTCAAGGCAAGCATTACTTCTAGCCACTATTAAACGAAGAGTTTTGCGGATCATTTCACCGTTTTCTTTTAGTCTTGAAACACTTCAACTCGTTGTCGAAGAATTATTAATGAAAGAGGTGATATTTTGAAAACGCGTTCTTTCACAGTAGGTAATGAGAAATGAAGAAGATCACCAGTGTTGTTTTTAAAGCTTTTCTTTTGAACAAATAGTTTTTCTGCCTCTTTCAGTAAATCGATCACTGTAAAGTGGTCAATAAACGATTTTCAAAAACTTAAATTATTCGTTAAATTAAAAGAAGAACCAATATCAAATGGAACATTCTTTTAATGGCAAACGTTTCGGAATCTCTGATTCCATCATCAGTGCTGTAAAACAAGGAATAAAATCCCCTAAAAAGATATACCTTGTGAAATACCTACTGTGAAATACCGTCTGTGATATATCGTCTAGGTACCTGCAGTACCTAGACGATACATTTGTTTTGTTTCGTTCACAGGAAGAGGCCCTAAAATTCTTTGAATACATAAATGGATATCACGCCAAGATAAATTTCACAATGGAAACTGAGCAGAATGATAAATTGTCATTTTTAGAAGTTCTCCTAAAGAAAAATAATTCAATGTTCACCACCTCTGATCCAATGTTCACCACCACCTCACCACCTAATCCAATGTTCACCACCAATGTACCAATTTCTTCAGTTGCATTTACAAGGATTATAGTAAAACAAGTGTCACTACATTATTGCATTGAGCAAACTGTATTTCAAATTCATATAAAATATTTCATGACGAAGTGAAATATATCACAAAGTTACTTGTACAAAATGAATACCCTGGATATTTAATTAACAATCTGGTTAAAAAGTTTTTAGACAAAAAAATATCCTCTCCGTGTACAATTCTGACCTCACCAAAGCAGAAAGTTTTCGTCGAGCTCTTTTTCTTGGGCTATCTTTTCAAGGAGATGAGAAATTTTATCTCTGATGCACTCTCATTTTACATTCATTGACGTGTTACCATTTTATAGAAATCGTTTTAAAATAAGTTTATTTTTGAATTGGAAAGAGCGTTTGAAAGAGTGCCTGAGAAATGGTTGTGTCTACTTGTATAAATGTGATTGCTGCCTGCAGTCCTATGTTGTAACCCAATTGAAAATCAAGGACGTATCGCCGGTGGGAACGCGCCGGTTCCTATGCGTTTTTTAGTTGTATTACGCGCGGTTTAAGGGTCAAATGTCCACTTTTTCGGACACAAATTGCACGCGAATCGCCGTTGTTCCGCCCTACCTAACGGCCGTTTACCGCCTCAGGACCAGATTCGAATCGCGGCTGGCCGTCCATGGATTATAGGTTAAAAAATCGCTCCCGGTTGCACGTGCCTCGCCTCATGGGGTGTACAATATTGCACTGGAAGCTTTGGATCTTACAATACATTCACACTTAATGCATTGTGAATGTATTGACTCATTAAGCTAGCTCAGAACAATATTGTACATCCAATGAGATCGAGGCACGTGCAACTGGGAGCTCAGGTACATAAGACAATACATTAGAAAGCACATAGAATCCCGCTCTTTCTTGAACTTTTATTACAAAACTGAAACATTCTCTACATTAAAATTAACATGAATATCTTACTTCCATTAATCACAGCCTTCTCACCAATGAAACGCCAAAATAATATAGGAATTGAAAATGAAATCACAATCCATTTAAAATGCTGCATGTAACAAACAAATATCAACACGTGCACTACATTTTGGGACATATCATTTGTGTACCATTAGGTACATTAAATACCGGCATAAATGAATAGCATTTCCATAATTTCACTACCTTTTTTAGAATTGATTTGAACCTACCTGGTAAAAATTATAGTACACTTTTATTTCTCACACCTTTTATAAAGGACAAGAATGGACTTGAGCAGCACAGAGAGTTTCTAAATTCTGCTACTCACAACTTAACCGAACCAACCGTAGAAATCGCACAAACGGAGTCAACGTTTTAAGGGAACGCGGAATCTGTGCAGAAAGGGTATAAAAACAGTAAGTTGAGAAAAAAGTTCATGAAACCAGATCGAAGTTGAAGAAGAAAGTAGTAGGCGCTAAAAAACAGGACAGCAGTGAACCGAAAATATGTGGTCCTTTAACATAACAAAAAATTTTATTTCAGCAAAAAGAAGGCCTACCTAACTCATAGCTCGGGCCCTCACATTTTCCTCCCTGGGAGCGCTAGCTCCCATAGATACAATAGTTGTATCCCTCTGAGGAGTGTCTACATTATATCGCGTGTCCCACAAAAATGTCTCGGATTTTTTAAATGATTATATCTCCGCTTTAAATTAACATTTTTAAAATGTATTTTTTCACAATGAAATAAATTTTGTTTCCGTTTCGAATAGTCTAATTTTTTGAAAATCGTTTAATAACCACTTTACAGTGTTCGATTTAGTGAAAGAGGTAGAAAATATAATTGTTCTAAGGAAATGTTTTAAAAACAACAACACTTGTGTTCTTCATTTCTCAATACTTACTGTTTATAATAATTTCACAATGATGTATCCTACATACCACAAAGTATTTAAACGCTCTGAGAAGTTTTTTAATCCCTTTTTTCATTGTTTGAAGACACCTAAAATGCAGTTCACTAACGAACAAATAATTTTCATCGTATTGGAATATGAGGCAACGAAAAACTGTGAAAAAGTTCGAAGAGCAATTAATGAAAAATTTCCGGGAAGATACACGTCCGATAAGAAAACTGTGTATCGTACAGTTAGAAAATTAGAAAGAAAATTAAATGCTCCTCTTACTTGTTCACAGTTTACCATTGCTTCATATTCTAATACGAGGAAAATTCTTTGATCGTGAGTGAGCTGCATTTTAGGTGTCTTCAAATGATGAAATAAGGAAGTAAGTAATGTATTGAGAAATGAAGAACACCAGTGTTGTTTTGAGAACTTTTCCTATGAGCAATTAGTTGTTCTACCGGTTTCAGCAAATCGATCACTGTAAAGTGGTTAGTAAACGATTTTCAAAAACTTAAATTATCCGAAAAGGGAACAAAATTCATTGCATTGTGAAAAAAGACCTTTCAAATACATTAATTTAAAGCGGATATATAATCAATTGAAAAGTCGGGGACATTTTTGTGGGACACCCGGTATTTACAGGGTGTTGTGTGATGCGATGCGGATTTTAACCATAGGCAGAAAAACGCAAAATAAAACGATTTTCAGGAGTGACAAAACCTCACAACTTCTTTGTTTTCGAGAAATGATCTGAAATAATTATAGATTCCTGTAAGAATAGCCTGAAGCGTGTGCCAAAGAAGTTTCGTTTTTACTCGTTGGCTGCATGTCAAGCCCATTCTTACGGGAATCTGAAATTATGTCAGGTCATTTCTCGAAAACAAAGCAGTTTCGAGGTTTTGTCACTCATTAAAATCGTTTTCTATCGCGTTTTTCTGCAATTGGTTAAAATCTGTGCATCGAATTACATAACACCGTTTAGATATATATATATATGTTTCATTAAAAATAATGCCACATTGATTATTAATAATGGTTTTGTTCAATTTTTCTAGTTTTCGGAAGAGTTTACTTTGATCGAAATTTATTGAATTTAAAAGCTCCCCTAACGTATTGTGTTTAAAATTTTGCGACGCGTTTCGTCCTGTGTCCACGGACATCATCAGGCTAAAAATAGTTCGAGATGTGCAGCTAATAAAATTGAGAACGGAGAATGTACCTTCCACTACGGAACCTAGGTCGCCTAGCCCTCCTCACTTCGCAGACCAACTGTACACCTTCTAACTTGCATCAAATGCACATTTCTACATTCGGGTAACCGCAGCCACTCTGCCCACTTCTCCATTCTATTAGCTGCACAACTCAAACTATTTTTAGCCTGATGATGTCCGTGGACACAGGACGAAACGCGTGGAAAAACTTTAATCACAAAACGTTAGGGGAGCTTTTAAATTCAATGAATTTCGATCAAAGTAAACTCTTCCGAAAACTAGAAAATTTGAACAAAACTATTATTAATAATCAATATGGCATTATTTTTAATGAAACCTGTATCAAGGAAGGGTTACTACCAAAATATACTGAATATATATATATATATATATATATATATATATATATTCTTGATATTCTATACATCAAGAAATAAACAAATAAAATATATCATATTTTATTTTTTCCTAATATAAAGTTATATCAACTCAAGTGTAAAGAGAGCCATTCCAACGCTCATGTTCATTATATATGCCTAGTATTCTCGATAGATCTCTCACATTTTTGTTCATTATGGAAATGATTTGCCTGGAGGGAACATTTTGAATATTAGATTAAATTATAAGTTAGTTTAGGCCTCCTCATCCGCTACGAAAATAGAACGTATCAAAAAGAGGACGGAGGAAGGCACCATTTAGTATGGAGATAAGAAAATGAGGAATCTATGCTGAAGGGTCATAGAAACAGTAAGATGGGAAAGAAGTTCATGAAACAAGATCAAAGTTTAAGAAGAAAGTAGTAGGTGCTGAAAAAACAGGACAGCAGTGAACCGAAAAAATATGGTCCGTAACAAAGCAAAAACCTATGTTATTTTAACAAAAAGGCCTACCTTAACTTTAGCTCGGGCCCTCATATTATCCCCCACGGAGCGCTACTTCCCATAGATACAATAGTTGTATCCCCCTGAGGGAGGGGAACATTTTGAATATCATTAAAGAACATAACGGATGAAATTAGAGTTACAACGTAAATTTTCAATACCCTGCATCAGCTCGATGACCAATGAACCAGCAAAAAAAAATTTTGCAAAAGAAATGCATCATTCATAAATTACATACGTAGGCACTTGAAGTTGACTGAATGTGCTTGTTTATTGGCTGAATGCTGAACAGCATTTCAAATAACAAGTTCAAAGACTGAAAATTATTTCATTAGAGCACCAAATGGAAAGCAAAGGTAAAGAATAGCACAAAAGAATTTCCTTGCGTTACTAATGCGGTTTTAGAGAAAAAATTAGAGCACAATTAGCTAGCGCAATTAACTACCAAAAAAGTATTTGCAATAAACCATAACCACAAATGATAGATAGGGTGCACTGTTGCGCAGGACTCAATGCACAGAATTACAAATCTTGAAAAACAAATTAAACAAGAGAATAGTTGAAGACGACATAGCATGGACAGTAAGAAAATGAATGAAAAATGTCTATCATGACAAGGCAAAACGATAATTACAATATAAAATGACCCAAATTCACATCTCTCGGACCCTGTAGGAGTGCTAAGTCCCAAAAGTCCAAGAGTCACACAACGTTGTGCTATTTTTTGGCCATGATACATATTTACAGCAATCGATTTTTCATTATAAACTCACAGTTTTGGTTTATCACCAGCGTTTTCCTCTATTCTTGTTGGCACTGATACAAAGCACTGTGAAAAGCACATTGGTTTAATTTATTGTTCAATGTCAGCATTTGCACTTATTAATATCGTGAAAATAAGTAACTAATTGTCACATCAATACACATTTGAAAAAAAAACAGTCTTTATAGCCACTCTGTGAAAAACTTGCAAATGAATCAAGTGAATCTGAACTGTTCTGTAATCCTGCTCAGTAAACTATCCAGAGTACTTTGATATGAATACCACTGTTCTAGTTTCAAAACAGTTGGACGAACAACACTTCACATAACTATGTTTATAAATTGAACTCAGCTTGAGCTCGAGAAGTGACAAGGAAAATCTGAGGATGAGTATAACGGTTGATCGCCACAACATCCCAGAAAACAATCTATATAATATCAATAAACATGTTTTGGGCATCTGATGCAATACTACGTCACAATTTGCCTAACGCAATGATTGTGAAGAACACAGTCGAAACACCAAACGCAACCTTTGCAGAGGCAGTAACCGCCAGTACGCTCACGATGACACGCTGTCATTAACTGACAGATCGAGTCATGCCGCTTTCAAATGTTACGGCCGTTAATCAACTGAAAATTTTGCGCCTTCGAACCACCCGAGGCCAACTATGAATTTCACGTCCGAGCTTGACCGCGCTTGGTTCGGGGCGCGTAGAGGCAGTGTTAAAGCAGAGCAGGCCGACTAGCCTATAAATCGTGCATAATCGACCCTCACGTCCTTAATACACCGGCGATACGTCCTTGATTTTCAATTGGGAAGTATCACACTCCAGCAATTTATTCGTCACAGCCAACACTCGGGTATCTCCCATAGAATCGGCCGTCCATACTCATCTCCCTCCCAGTCAGCCATCAGAGATCATTGTCATAGTTCAAACCACCCTTTCAAAAGTTCCAATTTCTCCACACTTTGTAGAACTGCAGAGGAATTTGACCTTAGAATTTTGGAATCATTGTTCATTTTTACCCATAGACCACAGCTAAATAATGATAAAAGTGCGATGAAATTAAATATTGCCTCAACTGTGTAAATAGGAGTGTGTTGGAATGTGTGTGTGTCCGTGTGTGTGTGTGTTTTGTGCGTGTGTGAGTGTGCAGTTTTGTTACTTTGTGTAGATATTATTGTGTGTTGATTTGATTGCTAAAATTTAGTTGTATGTGTACGTATGGCTTCGAATTTCTAAGAGAAATTGTGTTTTTATTTTTAATGGTTAGGCATGGGTATTTTTCGATGGAGGTATAGTGATATTAATTTCTTATAGCTTTTTTGCAATTTGTTCATCATCGTTTTTTATTTCTTGTTTTACAGCACTGATGATGGAATCAGAGATTCCGAAACGTTTGCCATTACAAGAATGTTCCATTTCATATTTAAACAATTTAAACAATTTATTTACCACAGGAGATACAGAGGTAGCATGTTTCTTAAGTCTAATACAATGGTCAGAGTTGAGTATAGCTACCTGTGGGCCCGAATAAGTTCAGCGACTTCTAGGGCATCCTACCATTACATTATTCTAGGGCGTACAATAATGTTTAACCTAATTCACTTAGCCTAGTTTCGCATTAGACATCAGGATAATGAACTCGATATTGATGTTTAATTTTACAATATAGGTCATATGGACAATATTTAACAGTATATTCGATAACGATTTGGGAGCAGACTGAAAATCGGCGATATTACTCATGGCAAATTGCATTATTAGGACCAGACATGTAGGAGGCAGGATTTGACTTGGTGATCTTACACGACTAGTATTCTGATAAGAAGTGAGACTCAAGATTTCTTTCAAATACCTTGTAAGAATTACTTTCACGGATCTCCGCAGGTATTGAGTTCCAGGTTTTAGTTCCAACGAATAGTATACTATGTTGCGAGCGGGCCTTTGAACAATAAGGAAGCATGAATTTACTTTTATTTCGTGTTAAATTGTCGTGATGACCAGTTTGCGCAGTTAATAACTGTTGAAGGCTATTGTCGCCATCATTAGCTAATGTTTTGTAGATGAAATTGCAGATGGAGATTTTGTAGAGATCCGAGAGTTTAAGTATTTGTAAATTTTTGAATGAATCATTTGTGCGAGCATTATATTCTAGGTTCTTTACCGCTCTGATGGCTCTTTTTTGCAGAGTAAAAATTATATTGGTTTTATTTTTATTAGTTCCATGCCATGCTTCTATTCCGTATTGCAGGTATGGTGAAATGAGCGTTCGATAAAGCATTAGTAAGGCTGTTTCAGGCAGGAAATTTTTAACTTTATTCAAGATTCCGATGGATTTTGATAATTTAGAACTAATATGAGTGATGTGCTCTTTGAAGGTCAGATGTTTATCTATTATGATGCCCAGAAATTTACATGAGTTGGTTTTTTTTATTTCACCTTCGCCAATTTTAATGGATGGTAGAGATATATTTTTCTTGTATGAGAACGTAATATAATTTGTTTTATCGACATTGAGGCTTATTTTATTAGCTTTAAGCCACAGTGAAACCTTATGGAGTTCATTATTTATACTCTCCGCAATCGTAGTGGGATTTTCGTTCGGAAGGACCGCAGAAAGCGTACTGTCATCGGCAAAAAGTATGAAATAAAAAAATGATGTAGATTTAATAATATCATTGATGAAAATCAGAAAAAGGAGGGGCCCAAGAACAGATCCTTGTGGAACTCCATGGCTAATTTTCTGTGGGTCCGATTTTGCGTCGTCAATGACAACGTATTGCTTCCGATTTGTTAGGTATGATCTGAACCAATCATGGGCAACCCCACGAATGCCATAACAATGAAGTTTCGAGAGTAATATGTTATGGTCCACACAATCGAATGCCTTTCGAAAGTCAAGAAATACAGAGAAGACAGTCTTTCCGTTATCTATATTAGAATAAAGGAATTGTAAATGATTTAATATTGCCTGTGTTGTTGATTTTTTACAGCGAAAGCCGTATTGTTTATCATAGAGAAATGATTTTTGTTCAAAATAAGAGTACACTTTTTTATACACAATTTTCTCGAATACCTTGCTAATAATTGGTAACATGGAGATAGGTCGATAATTGTTTACACAGGTTTTTTCACCATTTTTAAAGATAGGGGTTACTCTAGCAACTTTGAGGGAGTTCGGGAAAGTGCCTAGTAAGAGAGACTGGTTAATAATATTGGATATCAGCGGGGCCACAATATCAGCAATTATTTTAAGTATTTTAGTTGGAAACGTTTGTAACCCACTCGATTTATTTTTCATGGTGTTTATGCACGCAATTACATCGGAGGAGTTTGTAGGCGTAAAGAAAAAGGAGTTGTGTTCTCGAATATGATCCATAAATTCCAGGTGATCAGTAGGTTCACTTGGAATACCATTGGCTATAGTTTTCCCTACGTTTACAAAGAAGTTGTTGAAGAGATTAGCAATTTCATTCTTCTCATGGTATTTTACATTATCTTGAGTGATATATCCAATTTCTTTTTTTCGGCGTTATTCGGTTTATAACAAGAGTTAAGGAGGCGCCAAGTCTTTTTAACGTCAGCTTTGAATTGAGTAAACTTGAGGGTAAAGTAGCTCTTTTTTGATGTTCTTATCTGGTTGGTCACATAGTTTCTGAATCGGTTATATGTTTCTCTAGATATTCGCCCTTCGCAAAGGAGGGCTAGGTACGCTTGGCGTTTCTTTATATTTATCACGATGTCTCTAGTAATCCAGGGCTTTTGTTTATTTTTCGGGGTAACTGTACGAGTTACAATTGGGCAACACTGATTGTATGCGTTCATTATAGTTTCAGTCAACTTTATTACTGATTCATCAATGCTCCTTGCATCATTGTTTTGTTGGGTGATGTGCAATGTTGGCATTAAATCTTCTAGAACGGTGCGCATTTCCTCTAAATTTGATTCGTTTATTTTACGATATGAGTAAGTTTCAGCCCGTGCTTTGGTGCACGCAAGATAGACATTTTTCTTAATAAGAAAAACTGGAAAATGATCTGATAAGTCAGAAGTAATTATTCCAGCAAGAAAATCACTTGGGTCTGTCATAAAGATATTGTCAAGCAGCGTGGCACATTCTGAGGTTATTCGTGTTGGCTTTGTGATGATCGGAAGGAAAGATTTAGAATGAAATGCATATAAGAAATTAGAGATTGGTTCATAGCTTTCATGTTTCAGCAAATCATAGTTGAAGTCACCGCATATTATTATGTCATTGTAGAAGGACCTGTTGAACTGAGAAATAATTCGATTAAGCTCATTAAGGAAGGATATAGGACAGGCTGCAGGCGGCCTATACACCGTTCCAAGCACAATTCGTTTGCCATCTCTAGACAGTTCTACGAATAATGATTCTATATGATCCTGATTCAGTGTTGCACTTGCTATGATTCTCGAATCCATGTGCTTAGAAATGTATGTACTGATGCCCCTGCCTCGCTTGTTTTTTCGTAGCGAATGGTAACTATGATAATTTTCAAATTTAATCATGTCTTTGGTCGAGTCATCTAGCCAGCTTTCGGTGAAGCTAATCACATCTAAGGTATACTAAAGTTCAGTAATAGTGCATTGTATCTCTTCCAATTTTGGATAGAGTGACCTACAGTTCCAACACAGTAGCGAAAAATCCTGCCGGGTTATTCGTATAGATTCGTTGAATTTTGATATATTAGTATATCTGCAGTTTTCAGAGTCGTTTAGGTTTGGAAATATTCTGTTCAAATGATTGAGATCCGGGTCGATTTCATCTAATATATCAGCGTGATCAGTCATTCAAAATTAGTAAACAGTAGGCAGTAAGTACTATTGTACAACTTAAAACGAAACACAGAGTCCAGATTAAAAGGATATATCTATCTAAAAACTAGCTTAGAAAGTATAGAAAAGAGTAAGAAATCTAGCGTGATTTCGTGGGTACACTCAATACTCAGCCAAGAGCGATTAATATTGGAGTTCAATAAACAAAATTGATGCGTACAAATTGCTGAAGGCGTTGTTACAAAGTTCACATACAACAGGTAATAAGTTAAAAAAAAAAATAAAAAAAATAGAAAATTTTTTTAGCGACGATGATAATCTAATCAGCTAATATGTTTTACACATAATAATAGTTTGTTGGTTAAAAATTACATACAATTTACGAGGAAAGGTGAACAAGGTGGATATCAATATTCCATCATAATATTGGTAGGTTCAAATTGCTGATGGTGTTGTTGCAATTTCCAATACAGTTGTCATAAATGTTCATATATATCTGTCATAAGATTGTCAAAATTGAGGTAAAACTGCCGTATATATCTTTAGAGGTTGGAACTGATTCATGACATGAAGTTATGCAGTTTGAAGATCTAGTGTAAAGTTATAGAATTCTAGGCGTTATTGGCATACGAGTATATAATTTGACACAGGTACATGTTTTGATACCTAATTGAGGTGAACACCCAAGACCTGATTCGATGATTTATCCAGTTGCCGCATCAGGTATTGGTCGAGCTCTTCTGGCGTGTTAATCTGACGTCTCGAGTCCGGTTGTCCAGGGATGAATGCGAAGATGTTTCCATCTTGGGTCCTCGGGGTTCCGATTTTTTCAGGGAAATTTCTCTTGGCTACTCTCAAGGTGTACATGATCTTGGCCCGTGAAGGTATTAGATATTCATTTATATAGAACGTTGGTTGATTTAATCGGCAGGCAGAGAGAATTTCACGTTTTTTGTTGTAATGTTTCAGTTCGAAAGCGATGTTTCTTCGATCCTCGTTTCCACTTAGTGGTTTTCTTCCCATTCTGTTAGCTGACGTGATGTCAGCATCACTGAGGTCGATGTTGATATCCTTCAGAATTTTGCAGACTGTTTCTTTGCAATTTTCGTTGTTGTGTGAATGAGGTAGTTCCCCCCCGGAAATGACGAGAGTACATTTTCTATCTTCCAGGTCTCGGCGCTGATTATTTTTTTCCAAGCGATCGAGACGTAACTCCAAGCTTTGTATTTTTTCATTCTGCTCTTCAGTAATTTGTTTGTGTTCTGCTTCTTTTCCTGCTATTGTTTCAGATAGTGTTTTAAGGTCGCTTATTTCACTTTTCTTTTCGTCAATATCACTATTAAATTTTGTCATCACTGAGTCGAAATATTTTATTAGAACAGATACCACTTCTTTGCAGTCTTGCGTTAGGCTAGACACATCAGGATATTGACCAAACTTTGGTTGATATTCACAGCTGTTATTGCAGCTGCTGATGTTGTTGCGTTGCTTCCTCGGTCCCATCTTGTAGGTTTAGAGAGTTGGCTTTCTTGTATAAACGAGGGTTGAACACCTTCACACTTTATGAGGGAATATTTTATTCTTAGTTTGATGATTTATATGTTGATATCACATTTGAATCCTCATGGCGAGAGAGGGTACCCATTCAGGCTAGAAGTACATTCTTTCTAACAATAGGCACTTTGTTTCGGAGCGAGCGGAGCGAGCGCAACGCACATCCTCACCATATGGAGTCTCAGAGGACACTGATATTGGTACTTCTTTTCATTTTACGTATTAAATTTCACAAAAATCGCCCTTTTAATTCTATTGAATTATTCGAAAAGGAAACAAGATTTACCACATTGTGAAGAATAGACAATTCAAATATGTTAATTTAAAGCGGAGATAGAATCAATTAAAAAGTCGGGGACATTTTTGTGGAACACCCGGAACATTTAATTACTATAATTGTTTCTGTATTAATTAATTCAACAAGCACTGCAACTGCAAGTCTACAAACTTTAATGACTTGTCATAAATACACACCCAACCGCAACCGTAATTCAACATGCATTGAGCCACTAACCGACGTTATGCATTACGTCGTCGTGACACGTCCTGACACGGTCTGAACCCCGGCCCCGGCCCCGGCCGTGTTAAATTTGATTATCCCGGCCCCGGCCCGGCCCCGGCCATGACAAATTTGTTGACCCCGGCCCCGGCCCCGGCCAAATTTTCAATCCCGGTCGGTCTATAGCTCTCACGGCTCTCGAGGCCAAGGAAGTTTGATACATGGAACCGGCATCATCGCTCTAAAGTGAGGCCAATTTTCGGTAGCTGTAGGCAGACGGCCCCAGACACTGAGATGGGGCTCAGTTCGCAAGTGACACTCGGCGTGGAAGGGTGACGCTTATCCATGCTGCGTTCAAGGACTACTTTCCCTATATGCCGAGCTCATGCATTATACACATGTGCAGTTACTTTCAAAAAAGATTCAGACATAAGTTTTCACGTGTACGTACAGAAATTTCATGAATTTCAAACGGTGTTCAGTTGTAGATGTTGGAGGTGGTGCTACCCCTCCACTGCAACACCACCTCTACACTGGGGCCAAATGCCGGGTGGGCGGGGCTTGGGACGGCAAAAGTGGCTTCACTCGTTTGACTGGTAAAAGATAGCGATGCCGCCTCCATTCCATTAAAACTCCTTGCTCGAGGCAGGTCCAGGGATTAAGGCTAAGATATCTCAGAAAAACTGCTCGGTTTCCAAGCACCTTCATTAATCGCTTGATGCTGGGTTGAGGAAAAACAGTAGATCGGTCATAACCAAATATAAATTTTTCTTCAGACCGACGTTGATAATTGTCTGATTCACTCGGAAATTTTCATCTCTTGCTTTCTAAAACCCACCATAGATCGTCAGAATTATCGTCGTCAGTGTGTAATTTTTTCGTAGATTTTTTCCATCCAGAGCGTTCAGTTATCAGCAATATTATCGATTACTTCCTACGAATTCCTACGATATCTACCAATAGAACTCATACCCTAAAAAGCTGTGGGCTTCTGTGCAACTTTATCGTCTTAACGGTGGTATATTGCTACAAAAATTTTCCAGTTGATTTCCTCGTTTTCATCGTGAAAAATATCCTTTGTCGTCGGATTTATTCATCATAATTATTTATTTTTTACAATATGAGAAAGAAACTTTCAGTTGCTCACACAAAGTTTTATGTCTTCCTGCGATTCCACTTAGAAACTGTAGGTTATCATTGACACCAATGAACCACGCTATTTGAATATGAAGTCTGATCTACTTCAATTTCGGGAGACTTCATTAAAATTTGTAGAACCTAACTGTTATTCTTGAAGTGTAATCTACGAGTATATCGCATTGCTGTGAAATAACAATTCGTTACAGCTCGTAAAAATTAAGTAACCAGTTTAAAACGCTTTTTTACTTCGAAAAATAACTTACTTTTTTCAGATCTGGGATTTGACGTGTTTTCCTGTGATAATGCAAACACTTTGCTAAGCTACGCAAATAAGATTAATTGAGAATTGATCTTCACAACTCGTTAGAAACAGGTAAATCACCTATTATTTACAATGAAAGTGATATCGAGCGTTCAAGCAACCAATGTGCTTCTGTCATCCTCCATTAAAAAATTCTGTACAAAAACATCTAGCCCGTAAAAAAGCCATCACGGGCTGGAGATGTGATTTAAAGCAAATATAGTTACTATTATTAACAATAAAACTGATGTCAAAATAATTAAGCTTGCCCTGAATTATTTAAGTGGAAAATAGCTTGCCAGAAACAGAGACGAATTTTCCCGAACATGTCGTAAAAAATTGAAAAATACTCTCCTTTGAAATGACATACACTTGTGTTCGGTAGGTTAAACAAATACGAGTTGTATATAATACGGAAATATTGCCTCGAATTTGAAATATTTTAAAATGAATTAATATATTTTCAATTGATTAACTATTTACAATTAATGGTGGGAATTTTTCAAAACTGAGGCTTTCAAGAACAAAAAATTCGCCCCTACAATTTTCCTTTCAAATAAACAATCTTGAAATGCACAATCAAGTTATAAATTGTTATTCAAATATTCTCTATGGAACCATAATAACAAAGCAGAAGCCCCAATTACTGATCTCTACCAGAGCACACAACCTCTTGAACAGCTCCAGCACTTTGTTACTGACAAGTCGACAACAGTAAAAGTATCTGAGGTAGAATACAATTTCAGTGTTATTAAATTCGTAAGTGATAAGAAATAGTTCAGCTGAAATTAGTCAGATTACATTAGATAAATTTTATTAGCTACAATTTGTTTCCATGCTTCAGGGAGGTATGTCTTCAGCCTCAGCGGGACATGACTTAAATTTTCGTGATATTTGCCTGTAGTTCCAGCAATTTAGTTTTGATGAATTCTCCCTTCGCACGATCAAAATATCATCTTTACTCGATCCTTTACCAGCAACACTGTCATTCATAGAAAGTAACATTGGAAAAGGCAACAACGGAGTCAGCTGAAAAATAACAGTCTACCGCTGAAATTGATGTTGAGAATGCTTGGCTGACAATACTGTGCGAATTAATGAGTATATGAGAACATATTTGGTGTGGAATTCCTAGGTTTTGTATCGGGAAAGGTTTTGAGAAGCTCGGCAGCAGCGACCCAAAAGGCACTACACGCAAGAATCAACAGCTCCCAGTTAAGATCTCAGGACGATATTTGATGACTTTGTAAGCATGGTCGTTCAATCTGAAAACATTCGCACTGCAACATGAAATACCTCGAGAGAGCCTACATATGTAATTCACAATTTCTTCTATGTTTAAAAATTTAACATGGAAGTAGAAGATACAAAGATATATTAACACAATAATGAGTACTAAAATATTTCCAAGCATTTTTTCACAATAAATAATTGTAATTTGATTTCGGAATTACGAACTACTAGACCATGCTACATCATGTGTAAGAAAAAGCCGTAAAAACAGTTCAACTTCTTTGAGGGAAAATCGGTAAAAGGAACGCCTATCGAGGTCGTGAAAACAATCGTCGAGGGCGCTGCAAATGGAACTAAAGGCCAGGCAGCAGCTGAAGTGAAGTGGAACAGCTCTCGAGGCGAAAGCCCGTGTAGAAGACTGAAAATCAGGTGTTATGTAAGCCATGTCGGTCTGAAAATCTGCAAGAGATGCGACTTAGCAGATCTGAATGTCACTATACAGGTGCAAGATTCTACCGCGGAATTTATTTCGCTTTTTAACTCAAGACAAAATTATATATCAGCATATCATCTCTAAAAATGATTTCCTATAGTCCAAGAAGTTTCTCTTTTGACTCTGTAATCATACTTTCCATCCGTGAGGCCTCAATTTTCTTTAACTGGGGTATTTCGGACACACAACATCACCTGCATCAAAGCTACTGGCAATTCTAAACTCGCTTTGATCTTAGTAGCCCATGATTTTGCACAACTAAATTGAAACTATCGGAAAACGTACAATGTAGATTCACTGAGATATTGGATGCATGGTTTTCAATATTTCTCTACAATAATATTATTATGGCAGTTTTGAAAACGAACAAAACATTCATAGAAACCGCAAAAATTACCTAAACACTACTAGAACAATTTTTGTAGCTTGGCCGATACCGTCAAGATGTCCGCTATTTATAATCCCGCAGAATTGTTCGCTATAGTTTACGAAGTGATACTCAAATTGGGATGATAAATGCACAAGCGATTTGTACTTGTTATCATCAAATTGATAAAAATCTTGCGAAAGGGATTCTTTCAACTTTCCATAACTGGTTAAGTACTCCTTTGTTCTTTGTGCAATTTGGGCTTCACATAGCAGCTGTGGGTTGAAAAACAGAAAAGTGACAAAATGTCTACCAAGATAACTTAACAACATTAGGAATGCAGATTTTATTATATTTTCAATTATTTTGAATTATACATGAGCAGTTGTATGCCTAATTACACATAAGTTCAACATCCACTTTAACCTTGGAAAAACATTCAGATGCAGAAAATTTTCAATATTTATTCAATTTAGATATTAATACAAAAACTCCATTTTTTCCGAACGTAAATTAAAATCCGCAATGCAAAAATGCGGTCAATTGTTTCTGAAGTAGGGGAGAGTTATTATTTTTTATGAATTTTTAGTATTTGCTCAGAATTTTTTACTCTGTCCATTTTACCAATCCCATAAAAAAGTCTGTGGCATAAACGACAAATATTTCCGGTGAAATATTTCAGAGCATCCTGCTCAGAATGGAGCAGTTAAAGAAGAGTTTGAGTTCTATCTATTTTACATATTCAAGTCCATTAAATTTCACAATTTCTCATAATTTTATAAGTTCGGAAACAGCATCCACATAGTAAGAAATATTTTCAGTTTCTTTTCTGACTTTTATTATAATAATTTATAAACAATTTCACCCATGAAAAATTTTAAAATTATGAATTAAGTGATTTTTTAGCAGGCGGGTCGAATGAAAATTGTTGTTTCAAAGTTTCCTTGATATATTTTGAGAATGCGATAGGTACATGACATTTACATAATTTTAGTGTAATGGCACATTCCAGCACTGATTAGCACCAGCAATCTCGTTTTACAATAATTTAATTTTTTTCCTCTACAACGTTGTTACTTTTGTTGATTGACTTAACTTAGAATGACTGTAAAGGGGCACAGTTTTTTTACAATCATTTAAACAATTTGACTTGAACACTGCTTCCGTAAGTTTTTCTAGTAAACTTTAGTTAATCTAATGCACACAAAAGTTTTGGTTGGGTGTTACTTCATATAATTTTAACAGTTCTTTGCCAACTATATTGAAATAAATGAAATTATTGTAGTGGAAGATTTTGATGAAATGGGTGACGCCAATAATAATACTGCAATTTTAATCTCAGTGTTTTTTGTGATAATACGAGTGTACTTTTGATTTGAAAAACGCCCAGAGCTTTGGAAAATATCATCGAGTTCATCACATTCTCGCTTAGACTTAATCCCCTTACTGCTGATTATCGCACAGTGTATCCTGTGTAGAAACGTATTTTTTGCACTGATTCCCTGTTTCCTTAACTCTGTATTAAATGGTACCTCTCACTTGTCACTCATTAGAATTTCTTTGTTATGGTGAGGGAGGCTTAATTGATCTAATCTTATCAAATTCATTTAGTCAAATCGATGATTTGTTATGTATTTCAAAATCCTAAATTTTTGTGAGTTTAAGACGTACAAAAAAGTTATTTGTCTTTCATGAGCAAATTTTCGAAAGATAGTAAACTAATAACAAAATTTCGCTACGACCGAGCGCTACTGCATCTTTTTATCAAACCGAGTTTGAATGCAGGGAGAAGCATGTATGCAGAAGCAACTCCCTAGACCATTACTTTTTCACAATGAACTATGAACGGTTGCAACGAGTTTTGCTAAGAAACAAACACTTCAGAATATAACTTTATAATATTTTCCTGTTCTGTCAGCTACCAGTTCAATTGGATAAAATATGTACATATGTTTAAAACTAAAGTAAGTAACACTATGTAACGTTAAAAGTAAGGTTTAAAAATCCAATACACCTATGTTGCTATTCTAGATCCTATGTTTACGTCGACTGAAACGATTGGACTGCAAAAAAAATCCTCGAGACAATAGCTGTCAGTGACAGACGCGTCTGAATCAAAAGAGATCTCAACCATGAGGACAGAATTTGCAGTGAAAACCATCAAAAGCACGCCACGAAAAAGGATTTACTAAGAAAATACATTTCGTGGTTTCTGTTTTATTTGCGTCACTAACATGAAGAAACTCTGTGCAGAGCAGTTTGTTTCACGTTTAGAGAGTTTGTTTGTGTTTTTCTTTTAACAGCACAAGGCCTGAATTTCTTTTATGTTATAATTTGAAAATGATAATTTAGACGCTTTCTTAGTTTTATGTCATTTCAAAGTTTCACTGACGAGCAACATATATTTTATGAAAGAACTAGGCGCAGCAAGACATGAATCCTTTTACGGTTCGATAGTTACGATGGGTGATAGTTCGAACAAGAGGATATTCGTACTCAATAACAAGAGCTAGCTCATTACGATGACCGAATGCGCCTATTCTAAGTCCGAATTCATTCGTCGTTGGACAGGTATTTATCGTCGGCTATGAAAGGTTTGCAAAAGTGTTAGTTCAGCAGCCCGGTGGCCAAATTAATACTGCTCTAGTTTGAAATTGAACCCTCATTTTCAAAGTTTAAATGTTTGCTAACGGTATTCACCCGCATTTATCGTCTTCTTTCGATGGTCGATAAAGACCGTTGAACACAGTCGGTAGATGCTGATGAAAAAAATTGTTTTACGATCTGGGTTAGACGACAGTCAGTGTTTTAGATACCATACGCTGAACTTTTTTCTCAAGTTCAGTCTAACACTTGATTAAAAGTAATATTCGCCCAGAGTATATTAGCTTCTATTATTTGTTTACCATTGATAAAGCGGAGAAGATAATCTTTTTTATAAAGTCATTACTCGTTACATGTTTCTTAGTTAAAAGGTTCAGGTTTTGGACTACATTGAATCCCCAAAGAGGGCTTAGCGTATTAGTGTGGCAGAGCATTCTGGAACGCAGTTCCGCACAAATCTTTCCCTTGCATCTGTTGTGCAATCTTCAGTGGGCTCTCATGCAGCTGAATGAGACTTTCCTGTTCACTTAAACGACTTTCAAGTAATTGTAACAATCTCTAGTCAAACAGACCTCTGTATTCTAGAATTCCTTTTTATAACAAAAAGTTCTTTCAAACACAGCTTTCAGTGCATATCGTTTAGTTGGTGATACATTAGATTCTTTATTTTTTATCATAGTGTCAAACACAATTCTATGTTGTTTCAGGTGCTTAAAATGGCCATGAGGTTAAAATTCCCATAAATTAATAGTTTGAAGCCTAAAATAGTTGAAATTAATTTTTTTAAAGCTTATCTTCACCGTTTTATTTACCGTTAGACTTTCCGAATTATACAACGTAAATGTATGTCTATACTTGCATCGCTGCAACGCGGGATGGTTTACATTATTATAAATGCTGTATTGCAGAACATCGCTACTTTAGGGTTTAAATCTTCAGTTTTGGAGGCAAAAGGATTTCATAACGGTATGATGTTGTCGATATTGAAGTGATGCCCGTGTGTTTAGGTTCAATTCACATTTCTGCGAATGTCATATTGGTGCATACTGACATCTTTGCTTACTGGGTGGAAAACAACCTAGATCATTAGAAACTAACTCATCGCATTTGATGAAAAACATGGAAGTGCAATGGAGAACTTTGAAGAACGACACATTTCACGAAGAATACTCAGCGTAAAATGGGTTTGTCAGCCATGAGTGTCTTTACACTCGTGGCATTCGTCCTGTATTGGGACTTCCATTTTTAATATGTTAAAATGATATGAAGTCTTCATGAGACTTTTAAATTGTCGAATGTTTCATTTCATTCTCACATAGACACTCGATGACATTGCAACCTTTTCAGATACACTTAGCACCTTCTAGCGTAACATGGAACCAATGAAAAGTATATGTATTTATTGTTTAATTTTTGAGTTAGTATCTATTTTATCGATCATATATCTACATTATTTTTTACCATTTAGAAAAATAAATAGGACATTTCAGCGGCTGAATGTAAAATAAATATTGAGCTATTCCGTTGCTGTATATTTCAGACAGTATTTTTACCTCACTCGTCAGAGAGGAGCGCAATCAAACATTACTGGAGAAATTGCAATATTGTACACATTGTTCCATGACTTCTTTCTACATTTTGTTCATCGCAGAGCGTTGAAGCTCACCGGTCCCTTCGTGGTGATGATCTACAAAATGATATCGGGCGACATGTTCACCTTTTCCATCATCTATGGCATCATGTTGCTCGGTTTCACACAAGCGTTTTACTTCCTCTACAAGAGGAGCATCATTCCGGATAAAGACAGCAAATTCGTGACTTATGGAACGACTTGGATGGCGCTCTTTCACATGACACTCGGAGATTATGACGTGAGTATTGCAAATATTTATGATAAATATTTATGATAAAATATTGGGATCACTCGAAGTCGTGCGCGTGCAATTTTGAGTTCAAAGCTTAGTGAGATTATCAGAGGCTAGGCTTTAGAGAATTGACGATGGATAGCAATGATATGGTAGAGGTGAAACTAATTGTCCCATTGATATTAGCTGATCATTGATTATTATTGGTCTTCTTGAGTTTATTTTTATTCTTAACCAACCAATTGATATCTGCTAAGTGATTCAATATTTTTAGTTTCATGAAAATTTTCTGTAATTGTGAGATGCTGGTAAAATTCGTAAACTAATTCTGAACACAAATATTAGAACAACTAAATTTTTCCGCGAAATACCGGGTGTTCCAGACAAATGCCGCGACTCTTTAATTGACTATATATATATATCTCTGCTTTATATTACCATATTTAAATTGTCTTTTTTTCTTAATGTACTAAATTTTATTGTTTTTTGAATAATTTAAGTTATTGAAAATCGTTTAACAACCACTTTACAGTGACCGATTTACTGAAAGAGGTAGAAGAAACTAATTGTTCAAAGGACAAGTTTTTAAAACAACACTGGTGTTCTTCTTGATTTCTCAATACCTACTGTTAAAAATAATTTTACTATGATGTATCCTACATACCACCAAGTATGTACCACCTCCATCATTAATAAATCTTCGACAACGAATTGAAGAAGTGTTTCAAGAACTGAAAGAAAACGGTGAAATAATCCGCGAAACTCTTCGTTCAATGGTGGCTAGAAATAACTCTTGCCTTGAGAGAAAAGGAGGGTATGTCGAAGGATATCAAATTTATTTATTTATTTAAACGTTATTTAAGGTAATGATTTGTTACTTTTTTACATTCTTCTTCATTCGTTTTTCAGAGAGTTCAAAATAAGGAAGAATATTTATATTGTTTTAAAAACTTTTCCTATCAACAATTAGTTTTTCAACCCCTATCAGTAAATCGATCATTCCAACCGATTTTCAAAAACTTAAATTATTTCCATAGGAAACAAAATTGTCCACATTGTGAAAAAAGGACAATTGATGTATGTTAATTTAAAGAGGAGATATAATCAATCAGAAAGTCGGGGACATTTTTGTGGGACACCCGTTACAAAACTTTTTGAGTGTAAGAACAGTTCATCATTTTAAAAGCTGTCAGCAATTGACATTCATTTTTTTATTTTTTATTGCATAGTTATTAGCAAATGTGAGGTTTCTATTGAGGTATATCACACAAGTGAGACGAAATCAGACTTTAAGTCGCTGAATACACCATAAATTATTGACGGTTTATTAAATGACGTGTCGGTTGGACAAACGAAAAATTACATAAAATTGTGCTCAAAACGGTCTCCCCCGAATTTCTTGTACTCCCAATTCGTCAAAGTCTTTAAAAGTTAGCCAGAGGAGACAATGTAAGTTGAAAATAATCAGTAACACTGCCCAAAAATTTAATTCGTAACGACAAAAAATGATAAAAAATCTGGAACTTATCGACATTCAAAAGAAAAAAGACTGGCTTGGACAGACGTTCTGAACAAGATGAAGGAGCGTTTCTAACAAAAGTAGAGAAGCAAACTTCCAAATTTGTAAAAAAAAATTGTATAGCTCAGAACCCAAAAATAATGTATTTTTGATGTAAAGATAAAATATTGCCGATCACAAAAATTTTTTTTTCAAATGTTCAAAGAACGATCTCTACTTTTGTTAGAAATTCTTCATGGATTCTAAAACTGTGTTTAGTTTTGTTCTAGCATCGAAACTCAATGACGAGTTCTTTTTTGAAATATCCATAAAAATGTACCAAAAAACTAATTTATCGTAAAAACAAAATAAGGCCTATATCGAAAAACTTACATGAGTAAAAAAAGTTGACTTTTAACAAATACATATACTGGCCAAATTTCAAACGAATCGGATGAAAATAGTCAAAATCTTGGGTTGATCCCTTAACATCGTAGTGTAGGACCCCCACACATTAAGAGCTAGTTGGTAGTGCAAATGGGGCCTTCATTATAGAGTAAAACAAATCTGAAGGGATCTGTAAATGGTGCAAACATTTAGATGATTCAGCGAAGTATCATCGTCTTTAAATTTATATGTTGGAAAAGAAAGCTGCACTAATTCATAGTTTTCTTGAGTTTCAAGAACTGAAAGAAAACGGTGAAATAATCCGCGAAACTCTTCGTTCAATGGTGGCTAGAAGTGAAGTGAAGTAGCACTTGTAAAACGAGTGAACGATGAGTAATGAAAGTAAAATTCAACACCGTTTAAAGCTCATTATTGGATCAGACGCAATGTGCAAAGCTCAATATTGGATCAGACGCAATGTGTTCATTTACACAACGCATGAGCCCGTAATTCAATTTTGAATATATTCTACCACTGATTTTATACTGACTCCGTGGCGTGCTGGTATTGGAGCTAGATGTTCGATTTCATTTAAGGATTAAATGACATAAACTAGTTTGATAATTTCAGTCGTTCATTTTTTGCATCAATAAATTTTGTAATATTGGTCTCCCATGTTTTCTAATTATTCTTCACAGATTACTGAGCACTGATTCATAAACAGCGGCCGGATATCGTACAAATTTGAAACTATACTCGTAGATCCCGATGTAATTGAAGTTATTTAGAGGATAGACATTTAAACTCTCATACAAATTAGTAGTTTAAACTTCTTCTGAATTTATTCCAGTGATTTTTCAATAATCATTCAAACATAAAATAACTGTATACACTGGATACGCACGTTTGAATATTATTTACAGTGTTACTAAAAATCCTAGAAATATAAACAAAACAAGCCATTTAGCGTCGTTTTACGTATTTTTTATACCTACTGCATGAATGTAAACCGAGAAAGTTTCTGTAACGTTAGTACCAAGTAATGCCTTGCCAATTTACTCCAATGTGACGAGAGAGGCCGACTGGGGAAGCCTCGTTTTTTAGGCGGAGAAATGCTTCCTTGCTCGGAGTTTTCTCGCTACACTTCGCTACTACGCCTTTAGGGAGCTGGGCTGCGCTTCAGTAAAAAAATCTCTAAAATTTTGCGAGTCTCGGCACAAAATTTCACAGACTGCTCCTCTCTCTAGCCTTCACTTTTGAGACAGAACTAGAAACTTAGCAGTTAATTAAAGAAGTAACCCTATATTGAACACTAACAAAAAAGTAGAATTGTTTATATCTGTCGTGCCGGTAATGGAGGGTGTGTTTTTTGTGAATTTTGTAGATTCCAAATTAAGAAATAGAAGCATCGTTATCACGAGATTCACAAAATGTCATAAATATTGTAACATTCAATGTAAAAAAGAAAACTGTTTATGAAAGATCGATTAGTTTTAAGAAAATATTGTGTCTACTGCTTAAAAAAAATAGTTTTCTATAATATTTGTTTTGAGCTTACATGAACTTCCAATACTGCCTCAACCTGCCAGCTCCAGCACCTCAACGTTTTAAACAGAACGTGATAAAAATAATGTCTTAGCTAGAAACAGGTATAAAATATTCTATTTACGAGTCGGATAATTATTTCTTTAATTAAAGTCACTTATTTCTTGTGGGCTAGGAACGAAGTCATTGAGACAACATCACCGTCGGATTTGCGGTAACAAATTCGAGAGCATAGCTCCTCAGTGTCCAAGTGTCCTATCTGGGGCTTCCATCTACTCACTTTAATGTGTAGTTACCTGGAATACGATCTCTTCATTACCGTCGGAGCACCTCCATCTCCTTTCATTTTCTCTTTGCTTGACCTGAAGTCTGCACTCCTGGTTAGTGAGGCATCACTTCAGACGCTAATGACAGTCTCGGCCTGAGTGCTGTCAGCGGAAATCTATTCTTCCTTCCGGAGTAGGAAATTCTAGCGTCGAGGTTAAATGCAAAAAGTATTCATTGGTTCTCTCTTAGAATTTTCTCCGGTGTTTCACACAAATATTCTGACAAACAAACTTATTGCTGATCAGAAGAAGTTCAACGTTTGCAGGACCATGCTACTCTTTCATGTACTTGCTATTGTCTTATCATAGTTTGCCGCTCCACCTTTAAGACAATTGTCCAAAATAATAAGCAATATAATTCAAAATACATCACATTGTCAAGTGTCTCATTAAAGAGAGAATAATTGCATGCATTTTCGATTGAGCTAGCATCATAGAAACTCTGATGTATTTGAGTTTCAATTTACACTCTCCGTTTTGTGTGAACATACGACTTGTCTATATTAGAGCGAAAATCGAAGCTGACTGATTTTTATTATGATTTATTGATTACTTTTGTTTTATTTAGCATGGTGACGAGAACTTCTTATTGGAAAATGTCTATTATACGATTCCTCATCGAGTTTCGCAGACGGATTAGAACTTAAATAAAAGGTCTTGCCTTATACTAAATCATCAGATCAATCAGGTTACCCGATTTAACTCGAATATATGCAGGGGGGTCCAGAAGTAACCCAGGGCGCACCTCCATCTTTTTTGGACCAGCTATTCTCTGTTTATGTATTGCACCGCAGCGAATATTTTGGAATCAACAATGTATGCCGGTTTCCATCATCGATCACTGCATTTCTACCAGCATCTAAATAAATATATAAATGTATGTATATATATATATATATATATATAAATATTCAACAGATTCAACACGCCCGGCGTGTTGAATCTCCGCAAACTTAATTCGTCGGCTTTTCGTCTACGAACCCTGAATTTCATAGCTTACATATAATCGGCAAACGTTACTAATCTTCTTTGCTGTATTTATTTACGTCCTCGCTTATGATAAGTGAACACCCGTAATAAATTAACTTTATTTTATACAGGTTAATTAATGAATTTGAATAAATTAAAATGGTAAATTTCCCCACTCGGTTTTTTCAATAGTTACTGCCGATTACAGAAACGAAAAACTTTTATATCGAACATGATCCTGCAAACTAAAGCGCATTTCTAATTTCATGGGGAGTTGATGAGCAAAAGTGCAGATTTAAGGTATTGACATGTTTTGATTCATTGCGCCAATTTTCTGCACCCACATGTAACCCAACTGCTTGAGGTATCACATTTCCGAGAATCAGTGTTCCATGTACAGTATATATATATATATATATATATACTGAAATTTTTTGTCTGTCATGAGCATATGAGCCATTCGGATAACGTGCAATGAACGAAGTGGGTTTCAGCATGAAATTGCGTTCGAGAACCGAGCGGAAATATTCGCTATCTGGCACTCGCGTCATATCTGGAATTTGAACCTGTCATTTCTGTTGGACCTTATTACAGGGAATGAAATTAGGGCTTTGCATCAATACAGGGAACGAAATAAGCAGAGATTCCCGCGTATTGAGAGGCCGGTATCGACACCGAAGCCAGAACTCCACCAACATCCGTGGTCTTTGTTTGGCTTGAAGTGAAAGGTTAATAAAACGTCGATGACCGTTTTCGTTTACCGAATGCTTTATTTGAACTTTCTAAACAAACGTAAACTACCTATTCAGGTATCTTGTGTACTTGAGTTTGATAAAAATGTACCTCTTTTTCAGAATATTTAAATTAAAAGATTGGGTCCTAAAAATGCAGAATATTCTAAGCGAAAAATTATGAAAAGCTATGTCATCAAAATTAAAAAAAAGGAAATATGAAATCAATCAACTGATCTGACGTAGTACTTACATTTTACGAGGAAAAGCTACTTAAGGACTTTATATCCGGATTACATGTGAAAAGTAAAAAAGTCATGACAGCAGTAATGTGATAACATGAAAAATAAACACCGAATCCTAAAAAAGCACACGCGGAACGTAGACAAACACCTGATAGGATAAAAAGAAAAACCAACGTAGCTAAGAAAATCATGATATAAAACAAACGTTTCGGATCATAAAAAATCAATCCTCAGTGTTCTGAAAAACAATAATTTAAAGTATTAAAAAACTATTTCTAAACTCTAATTTTTTGAATAAGCGAACATATAAAATATTGACATCAAAAAAGACAAAGAAAAGACAATGATGAAACAAAACTATAAAACATTTTAACAAACAATAGAAAGCTTGACCGCCGTGCCACATTCATTATTTGACGGACGGTTTTTTAAAATGTACATCGATTCTAAAATGCGGAGATCAGATAAATTCGGGGTTTAGTCCAAAATTTTAAAATTCGTGTTTTTAATGGAATGGTCGTTTTTCAAACAATGTTTTCTTATAGACGAATTAGATGGCTTAGTCAGATTATTGCCCGTACGAAAGAAGACTCCCGTGTGTTGTGCACACCTCACAAATAATTGGAGCCCAGTGCTACCAATGTAAGATCGCTCGCAGCGGTTACACGTATATTGATATAATTTTTAGGGAGAAAGTTTACTATGAAGAAAAAGTTTTTACCATGCCGAAGTTGAACTTATATTTTTAGTTACCGTTTATAGGAACCCGTACAGAGAAAATGAAACTTGAAACATTGTCAATAATTAAAAAGTTTTTTCCACAAATCAATCCTTGTGTGTATGTGCTTCAAAAACGATAGAAAAATCGTGTCTAATTTTAAGCGAAGGGATATTCCAGACGTGATGTTGCGCACCTCAGTGATATATCAATGTCCGTGTGGCCGCTGCGAGCGACCTTACATTGGTAGCACTGGGCTCCAATTATTTGTGAGGTGTGCACAACAACAGGGGAGTCTCCTTTCGTACGGGCAATAATCTGACAAAGCCATCTAAGTCGTCTATAAGAGAACATTGTTTGAATAACGACCATTCCTTTAAAAACACGAATTTTAAAATTTTGGACTAAACCCCAAATTTATCTGATCTCCGCATTTTAGAATCGATGTACATTTTACAAACCGTCCGCCAATTAATGAATGTGACACGGCGGTCAAGCTTTCTATTGTTTGTTAAAGTGTTTTATAGTTTTTGTTTTATATCATTGTCTTTTCTTTGTCTTTTTTGATGTCAATATTTTATCTGTTGGTTTATTCAGAAAATTAGAGTTCAGAAATAGTTTTTTTAATACTTTAACTTATTGTTTTTCAGAACACTGAGGATGGATTTTTTATGATCCGAAACGTTTGTTTTATATCATGATTTTCTTAGCTACGTAGGTTTTCTTTTTTATCCTAGAAGTGAGATTTCCTAGAAATCGTCCAATTACATCTACCAAACACCTGATTTAATACAGTCTAGTTGTCTGTCCTATAAAAACAGAAAATACTATGAAAACCGATAACTCATAACGTTCCTATGTGAGTTTAGGATAATACAATAAAATATGCCAAAGTGAAAATTACTTCATATCGAAAGACAATAAAATGAATTATAGGACATTGGCTATAAGTTTGATCAGTCTTAAAGTGAAACCAGGGCTAAACGGTAATAGGTGACCCGCTTAATTTTTTTATGCATAGCTCACAACAAGATGAGCGTACATTACCAGTATTACACGCTAACACTGCATCAGTCCACCTTGATAGCTCCGAAAAGAACTATATTGTAGATGCATCTATTAGGTATGCATGGATGATAATAAATTATATCAAAACTGTTGAGCCTCTTTTACAAATAGATCATTTACAACTTTAGAAACAAACTACTGCAGAGTCAACAATGTACCGCATTGCTCGACGGTGAACAGAAATGGCTGGTCATTCGGGGAAAACTGCAACCTTAATTACAGCTGGTTCAGCTTAGTGCAATAAAACTATGATTGCATTTGAAAAGTTTTAGACCCACAAAACTGCAAAAAAAAAATTAACACAATATTGGCCTTCACTGTAACATATGTAAAGCTTCTAAACTTTCGATTAATGAGCTACATTTCATAAGGAGTAAATTGTCTATATTGCTAAATTGCTAAAGTCTAAATTGCTTACTAAAGCATCATGCATTGGATCTGAGTTGTGGTGAACACAAAAATAGCTAAAAATATATTCTTCATATAATGGTTCAATCGTTTAGCTAACTTTATTGTGGTGAGCGCCTGAAATATATACCACTGAGCGATATGAATTTCCATTGGTTTATTCAAACTGATGGACTTCGTCATGCTGCTCCAGATTTTAAGAAACTACCCAAACTCAAATTATTCTTTACAATGAAGTCGCTCTCTTTCTTAGATTTATAAGTGAGACAAAGTTGTAAAATATTTCGGGGTTGACGATGAAATCTAAATAAACGATCTTTCGATTTATATTGTGCAAAAGACATGTTCAATTTTTAGAAGGGATGTTTAAAATTAGGTTTGTCGATGCTCTACATTCTGTTAAAAGTGTAATGGATTTCTGTGATAAAACTAAACGATTTTCTTTCTGATTATCTCTGTTTCGTTCATATTTTTTCATATATATTGGCATCTATGTTTGCCTTAACTAAAAAAACAAATGAATTGTACTATTGTACGAAAGTCGTGAAGTTCATGATGCAAGTGCAGCAGCAAAGTTCATTCAAATACTTATGGAGATGATGTGGTGACTGAAAATAGTTGCAGGAAATGTTTTTCTTATTTTCGACGTGGTGATCTCGATTTAAAAGATGAACCAAAGAATGGTCGTCCAAGAACACTTGATTCCGATCAGTTGAATGTCCTCGTGTCCGAGACTCCGGCTGGGAAATACTGACTCTTCCTCCACGTTAACGTGACTTTGATGAATCTAATTCCCATTTGTTATGAGGACTACTGAATAATTTTAGTGAACTTGGTTAACAACAGGAGAACATATTGAAAAAGAATTGAATTTGTATTTGATTCTAAACCAACAGAATTTTAAGAGAGAGGCATTTATAAACTTGCTGAAAGGTGGAATGATGTCATTGAAAGCAATAGAAAGTATGTTAATGAATAAATATTGTCATAGACATTGCCATTCATTTCTACAGAAGATGATCACATCGAACATTACTTATGCACTAGGCTATTTTTGTGGTTTTATCTCGTTCTGCCACTCGCGTCCTAGCTCTATTACCCTGATGTGAGTAGGGTAGTTACCATGCAGCGGAGTAGCATGACGTAGTCTACGAATCAAATGCACCATTACAAAACTTCAGTCTCTGAAGAGTATAGCTACAGATGTCAGACTTGCCAAAATGAAGTTGGCTAAGCGACTGTCTCATCTCAAGCGTTCCTTATAGCTATTTACGTGTTTCTTACAACTATAAACCTCCGCATGATACTTCAGCTAACGATAACATAATTAATAACCGTTTAGAAATTTTATAAAGTTCGCATGTATACTGAATGATGGAAAAATTGAATAGAAATTCGCACGATTTGTTGCTCTAAACTTCTCAAATTGAATACAATTTCATCGCGCCAAGTATATACCCTGTCCGCATTTGTCGATGGCTGTTCAAAGGGTCGTTACAGAGCACAGAGAAGGAGAACCAGCATTCACCCAGTAAGCTCATTACTGGACTTTTCACGGAATGTCCAAGCTGTCCGGTATTGGATTGACGAAGGCAGCCCATTTCTTACCGCCGGACCAGTAACGGAAGACCATCCTGAGGCACGGGCAAAATATTATATCCCATTACCGTAAGACTGGCTTGCCTGCAGTATTCCGTCTCTAGCGCTGGGAAGCCTGCCTTGACCCGTTCACAATTGTGGGATTCCTATCTTTTCCTAGCACTGGCTTGCCAGCAGTATTCCGTTTCTAACGCTGGGAATCCTGCCCTGACCCGTTCAGAATTGTGGGATTCCTATCTTATCCTAGCACTGGTTTGCCTGCACTACTTGTCCTGACGTAAGACCGAAGCTCCTTGCGTCAAGACTGAGTAGTGCAGGCAAGCCTGCATCTTGATTAGTTAACATCTACAGATATAAGTAACAATTCACTCCCATGAACAAATAAAAAAACTATAAGATATTCAGGATAAGGAATCTGATTTAAAAAATGCACATATATTTAAAGAAATCAACGTATAAAGTTCTTTTAATGGAGCGACAGTAAAGATCGCGTTCAAGCATAAAATAATGATAATAATAAACCAGAATCAGGCACACGCACAGACTCACCCAAAACCAAGATCCCACCAGGCGCGCGAAGTGGCTTAACAATAAGGCATATAGCTACTGCACTGGAGCAAATTACCTCAATTGGACGAAATTTATTTGCGAAAATGGCTAAATTACATGATACATTGATTAGATGATACATTATGAACAGTAATAACAGGGTGTCTACTATGATTCCATTTTTAAATTCTACTACTTTTTACAACGTTCCAGAGCAAAAAATTACAACCTAAATCCTTCATATAAATAGTTATTGCTTTACAAGTTCCCAGATATATCAGCCTACAGCTAATGTCTAGTTCGAGTCAATATATAACGCCATAGCAACGGTGAAGCAGCATGTCAGAAAGAAGAAAGAAACAAAGAGAAATACTTTATACTACATAACACATAACATAAGATAGTCTATTAACCACCATGAAAAAAGTGCCTTTGGTACCATTAATCGAGATCAATTGCTGTCATACACATCTAAATAAGATTAGATTATTAATTAGTTTAAGCTTCCCTATCCGATACAACGACGATTTAAAGAGAGGAATAATGAAGGGATCATCTAGTATAGGCCCGTGCACGGGGAATCTATGAGCAAGGTGTGTTTTTCCATCATAGGACACCAAGTGCATAGAAACAGTAAGTCAAGAAAGAAGTTCGAACAAGAAAAAGTTCAAGAAGAAAGTAGGAGGTACTGAAGAAAAGGATAGCAGTGAACCGGAAAAGCTGGTCCTCAACTAAACAAAACTCTATTCTATTTCAACAAAAAGAAGGCCTACCTAACCACATCGGGACAATCCCTCTGGACGTGTAAATGCCCATAGATACAATAGTTATATCCCCCTGAGGGGTCTAAATCCGACTATTTCCATGAAATACATATCAACAGAGGGCCACTTTGAACAAAAACAAGTTAAATAAACTTCCACTTTCTATAAGCGTGCAAACAAATCATAGAACAGAAAACATAATCAGATTTCAATAGTTTTTGAGTTAGTTACATACGTTAGTTTAAGCCTCCCTAACCACAACAAAGGTGTTCTAAGAGAGGGAATATAATGAAGGAGACCATCCAGTATGGCCACGTACAGGGGATTCTACGCACGAGGGGTGCCCCGCACATTACATCCTTGAATGGAAATTAGAAGAAGAAAGTCACAAGAACATTACCTAATACTTCTGGACTTGATTAAATGCATTCAATGTAACACTTTGCATCTTTTCGTGCTGTCTAAAATAAAAATTTACGTTTTGGGTTGTAAATTACTTAAAGAAACCACAAAAAGAACTATTTCTTCGTAAATTAAAGAAATGCAAATTGATTTTTAATCGCTCATTTTCTCTGTCTACATCAACAATAAGAAGTTCTATTATTCCATTATTCGTGAAAAAGTTTTACATTCCATTATTCGTGAATTTATGTTCGCTCGTGTATTTGCAGTACGGCGCCATGAGCCAGAACATCTACAGTTCGTTGACCAAGTTCGTGTTCTTGGTGTTCACCATCATGCTGCCCATTATGTTGCTCAACATGCTGATCGCCATGATGGGCAACACGTACTCCACCGTCATCTCCATGTCTGAGAAGGAATGGGTTAAAGCTGTACGTGCATCAGTTTTTTCAATTTGTGCTTTTGTTGTGCACTGTGTTGAAGAATATTACAGTATCGCAATAACAATTCAAAATAAAAAAACAATTTATGCAAGTTTTAAAACAATTTTTCAGTAGTGATCAATTAGGAAAATTGAAAACTTGAATTTCACTGTTCGGTTGTTATGAGTTGGACGACTTATATTTGCCGATTTCATCCTTAAAGAAGAGTGATGTACGGTCAATCATTCCTGTCTTTATTTCACATATTGTTAAAATTACAAATTTTTGCGCAAAATATTACTTCTACTTCAAACCGTGTTAAATTGACTTCTGAGGGAAAATTTTCAATGAAAACCCAGCCTCACCTTAAAACTTTAGAACCCAGATTGTGTATTGGAAAGTGCTTGGCGCCATTGATGTACGTTAGTAACATACTCTCTTGTTCTATTAAGAGAAATTACTATTTTTCATTGGATTTTACGTTTAAGAATTATTCACACAGAATGGGTACCGTACACCTTATGCACTTTTTTTACATTTGTGAACCAATGCTTATGAACCTAGATAGACTAGTAAAACGTATGAAAAAATTAAGGGTCACCTTGGGAAAATTTTCGATTTGCTTCATAGAAAATGAGTTACGGCAAAGAAAATGGAAAATAGGGGGGGGGGGTACGGCAAACCCTGCTCCTACCGCAAATTTCAACCTATAGTCATGAAACAAGTAGCATTTGAAAGATAAACACTTGGGCCATAGCCCCGAGGTGGGAATGTTTGAAACTAGTTTTTGTTTCGCAGGTATTTTGAATTAAAAAAACAAGTTTTGAGAATTGGCCAGTAGACTTGCCTTTTTCAACTCCGACGACTTCAGTTTTTTACCTATTTTGAAGATCTCAAATTGCTAACTCGGGGCTATAGCCTTGTTATTCTTCTTTCAGAAAAACATTATTTTGATTTATTCTGCCAAAAATTGTAGGAGGAGTAGCATTTCGCGTGAGTAAAATTTCTGGTTTCCACAAAAGCAGAAAAACAAAATGACATTTTCCCTATAAAACGTTTTGTTTGTGTATAAAAGATATCTTTTTGTTGCTGTTTTGTTTATATGATTGAAAAATTTTTGAAAGGTTTGTTAATTAAAAAAATAAGTTTTGGTCAGAAAACACTTTTTTACAACAAAAACAGCTCACCCTCACCTCCAGTCCACCTCCCCCCCCCCATAGTGAGCGTTCTATTGCGGACACGCCTGTAAAATTTATTGTGGATGTTCAGCGCATGTATAGCTTCAATTTGAATGAAAACAATTTTTAGTGATCATTTAGCAGAAAAATGGTGTACGGAGGCCGGTTCTTAATAGGTTCTTATCACAGTTCACGTATTAACCCAACTACTTTTTGAACTGGGTAAACCTAACTCGGAGACAACTGAATCATTCTTCTGAAAAAGATCCACCTATTGATTTTGTCACAGTACTCGTTGGTGCGTAACTCACAGAAACAGCATTTGCCAGGGTCTCTCCGCTGGTGTGGAAGCTTTGCTGGTGAAAAGTACTCGAATCACATTTTATACATAATAGGTCTAAGCCTTGGTATACATTCAGCGCTTCTAATGTACTCATGCAACGCACATGATTTCTTTGTTTTTGTCATTTATCGGCGCTTTATTGCATAATTATGCTATATTGAGCTCGCAAAGAGACCTTATGAATAAACTTTATAGCATTATGTTTTTCATTTCAATAAATCAGATAATCTTTCATGAATTATTGTCAGTCAAAAAATTAGGAAATAAAAACAGGTGATTTTGATGAAAAATCAACAGAATTTCAGTCTTTTCACTGCTCCCTCCCCAAAACGGCTGCTTCGTAGCAACTGAAATGTTTCTACAGTAACGTCCATTCTGTTTGGAACGTGTTTAATGGCTCTTCAGAGCAGTTATTTAAGGCGTAATCCTGCACACTTTTTCCAGTGGGCGAAGATCGTGATCGCCCTGGAGCGAGCCGTGCCGCAGGCCAAGGCCAAAGAATTCCTGTACGTCTACAGCGTGTCTCTGGGAGGCGGCGGGGACGAAGGGGGCGAGGAAAATCTCGGGGTGATGGTAATCAAATGCAAAGACAAGACCAAAGCGAAACAGAGGAAAGGAGCGCTGTCAAACTGGAAGGTGAGTAGAGTGTACCATACTAGTGATGCGTTGCGGCTCTAGTTTTCGAAAAATATGAGCTTCAGTTTTCGAGTTGAAAGCAGAATTTGATTCAATCTATTTATATGAATGTTTCTTCACGTTGACAGATAGTTTTAGCCAACATACAGTTCAAAGCCACTCGTGTATCGTAGCCTGAAATGAAGCTTTGAAGTGCCACCAGCCTTGACGCCGCGAGATTATTCGCAGATCTGAATATTGACCATGGTGGGACGGAAATGAAATGCAGAGCATGAGAATAGATGTCCTCACAGTTGTCCTCCCTCAAACGCGTACTCTTGATTAGGATAGCGAGCATGACCAGCTGACCAGAATATGCGAACTTCGATAAGTGCACTGAGGAAGACTTTGCCTCAACTCTAGTAAAAATATAGTTGAATATGACAGATTATGTCATGGGCAAGTAATGCGTTTGTCATTGATCATGTTTTCTTATCTATACGTATAAAAGAAACAGGACTTTGCGTTTTATTTCCCCGGGCACAAGTAACAAACCGCATTCCATTTATTTTAAGATGGTTTGAAACACACAGTCTTTATATTTCAAAAAAGCTGCTCATTGCAAGTCTTTCGTTTATATGAGGTACAGTGAAACACAGAATCAGTACTTCCGCCCGGTGACAAGAGGATTCATTAGCGATGTTGAAGAATATGACTAACAATAATTATTGGTAGCTGAGTTAGTAATTCAGCGAAAAGCCTTTGAGAAACCCTCAGTTATCTAGGCATCAAAGCGTTAAATAATAATTCAGGGTAGGTCTGACAGCCGTAAGCGAAGCTAGGAAGGGAACAATTCAAATTTTAAAACATGGAATGGTAATTTACCAAAACTAGTTAAATAGAACCACTAGAAAGGCTGATGCTAGAATAACCAAAGCTGCAATTTATGACATTCGTTCATTGTTGGAGTGGCTACACGAAAAATGGCATGAAAAATTATAGAATTCAGTAGAAAACAGGGAGGGAAAAAGCGACTGTTGTCGATGCTGCACTAATAGGTATTTTTTTACTATTTTACGTTTTACAACTTTCATCAAAGCTAGAGTACATGGTACTAACATATTCGTAATAACAAGATTTACAATAAATGCAGTTTATCAAAATCCAGAGGAACATTTTCGAGGTACACGGTCAAACGAACACAACTGCTACAATAAGTATTAGTTCCAGCATAAGAGGGAAGTTTCAACTGAAACGCTTTCATACCTAACCTTAATTCTATAATGATTCTGGAGTTTGTGATCTTTTAATAGTATCAAACAAATGATATATAAAAGTTTTAGGCTTTTTGTAAATTCTAACCGTCAATAACAAAGCTGAGGGAAGTGATTTTAACTTCATCACATTTTCAAAATAAGTGATAAAATAAATATAAACGCTTCGATAAAGTAGGTTATCTTCAACGGCGGGATAGAACATAAAACGAAGTCAATCAAGTGAATTCACTTTGAATCTAGAACATTTTATCCTAGTAATAAATAATTATTAAATTACTCAACACTCACAAAATCCTACTTTAATCTCAATTGGAGGGCTGACTATGTATTATTTGCAGCCAGCTTGTCCCTAAAATAAACAAGGATTTTAAAATGCGAAAATTAATTAGACCGCGGGATCAACAAATTATGATATGAAATCTCCAAACGTTGAGGGAAATCTCACTTTTCTGTGTGATGGTCAGTTGATGAGTGAGAAAGTATGGAAAGCAGTCGGTAAGTTCTGAAATTTCTGCTGGGATACTTAGCCACTCGAACAATAATTTGAGCTCAAGTATTCAGATGCTTTATATCGCGCACCTACATATATTCCTAAAGAATCGAAGAGAACATGCTTTTTAAGAATTTGTTCCATAATTCAAGTGGACACTTATTCTAAATTCATTAACTGGAACAATCTGTCAATCAATTTGCCCAAAAATTACGAAATAACTGAGTATTGCTCATTTTTGATTTTCTGCCGGTTTACCGATAAAAGGAGAGCAAAAAATATTTTTTTTGGTTACGAGCAGGTGAAGGTGTTATCATACATAATTGTAAACTTGAATTATTTTCAACAATAAAACCAACGAGAGAGAGTAAGGGAAGCTATGGCAACTGAAAAAATTAAAAAACCGAAATCCTTTGAACGGCACAATACGTTGAACTGACACTATATGCTCATGATTATCAGGTTTTAATGGTGTTGATCTTGCACGTAAAAATAAGAAGCAGAAAAAATAAATTCACAATTGATCCTGAATGATAGTTAACGGAAAACAGTGCTTTGAAATCTAATAGCTTTACTATTAGATTCATCCAGCATCTAGAAAAAAGCTTAGTTTCATTCAATAACCTCAGTAAACTATAATTTGAGGTTTTGAGTATTAGGGTGTTCGTAATAGGCAGTCAACATGAAAAGAAGTGAAAGCTTTAGAACTTGGCCCTGTGTACGAATTGCAGGAGCACACATCTAGAGTCGGAACTAAAAATTCCGAGACTAAAAAACTATGGGCTTTCTAAGTCACGAAGAAGAGGCTTAATGTAAAATTGTTAGTTGAGTTCGATTGAAGAATTGTTGGTGATCCGTATTCATGCCCGGATCAGATCTTAAAATAAATGAGGTCTTGCGCAACTCATTACAAATTTTACTAAAATGTTTGAGTTTTGCCTTGAATTGTTCATTTACGTGCAATGCGAATTGGTAATTGAGTTGTAAAATTAAAAATTACCTTCTTGCTCGCAACGTTTTTTATTTATTTACTAAATTTAGAGTTATATGATGAACTCAGTAGCCCTGGTTTTCTCTTTCTTATTCATTATCACCATCACCCGATTTTTGTTTACGATCAACTTCCTTACAAATGTATAATTACGCGAAAGTTGCGAACTGCACGCGGTTGACTTCCTTACTAACAGGGTTGCAGAGTAACTTCTTGGGGATCTGCTGAGTGAATCGCAAATGATGAAAAATAATTATGCCTCATTTTTTCAGCGGGTCGGAAAAGTAACCATCAAGGAGTTGAAACGGAGAGGAGTCACGGGAGAGTTCCTGCGTCGAGAGATGTGGGGACTGTGCAGCGCGCAGTCCACTCCACTACACGGGTGAGTTGGGTACAGTACTGAGGATAGCGCTTAGTTCGACGCATGTACGGCAGAGAGTGGGAACTGCCGCCTTAAAGCAGGCCCTAGACCAGGGGTCTCCAAACTATGGCCCGCTGGCCGAATCCGGCCCGCCAGTTTGATCAACCTGACCCGCAACAATACTAAATAGTTACTAAATAATTATTGAACTAGCGAATTTATCAAGCGTATGCTCGCTCAGGGGACATCCTCGGCGGCTATTCTAGAAATTATAGATAATGGCGGAAAAATTAAACCAGTTTCGTCCCTTGGAACTTAATGGAGTAATCAGTGTAGCCATATAAGGCTGGAAAGTTTGGAGACTCCTGCCCTAGACGATCAAGTTGATTGATCAAGATATGCATGCTGTCAATCGATTGACGCAAGCGTAATAGACATTCAATCAGCTCTTCAATCGGTTACATCAAAACCCATTCTTAGTTGAGTTTCTGAAAAGGAAAGTCTGTCGAGAAGTGTTTCGGAATGGGTTCCATATCTTCTTTCATATCAGCCAGCGAAAGACTGACGCAATGCTTGATCAGAGTTGGCCTAGACGGTCACGCATCAGTGCTTGAGTCTTTTAAACTTTCTATCAATCACCGTCAACGCTTGGCTCAATCCTCGAACAGCTTCTAGACGGTTAATCATGCATTATTCAAGCGATGGCGTAAAGTTTTTGACAGTAATGATTGATCGTCTAGGGTCTGCTTGAGTTGTGAAAGTTGCACTGGCCGCTCCTATACGCGGGTTAGCTGGAGAGCTGAGTGTCATGGAGCGCACAGTTCGCTTCTCCACGATTTTGAGTGGAGGAGGGGAATGGTTTGTTGAGGCTCGACAGCTATTTAACGCTAATTTAAAAAAGCTGAAATTTAATTTAAAAAAGCTCAAGTTCAATTTGAAATAGCTCAAGTTTAATTTAAAAAGGGTCAAGTTCAAATAAAAAAATCTAAAGTTAAATTTGAAAAAGTCAAGTTTGATTATCCTTCATGGATGTGTAGCTGATCGGTGAATTATCATAAGCCAGTGATGACTACAAATGGATGCCACGTCTTAAAATAGAAATTACAAAATTGGAATGAATTTGAATAACAGAGATACTTTGGAAATTTTATCATCGCCTAGAGATATGAAATGTATTCAAGTACTTCAGTTCATACATTTCTCATGAATTTTCCAGTTATTCATTGAAAACTCTTTCATGAATTAAATGTATTTTGTATAAAATTCAAATATATATAAATACATGTAAGTTTTTCTGTCGTACAGAAACTAGCTTCACACTAATTCGAACAAACTCAGGATTTTCTGCTGCGGTACGAACTACTTTGATTTTCTACAAGCTTATTTTGACACCTGAATCCCAAAGGACACCGTGAAAAATGAAGTGAAAAACGTGTTGATTGCAACGTTTAATTTCTAGTGATTACTAATTCGAATGAACAAAACAAACTTCGAGATAATCTCGTCACAGCTCACATTCGCTTTACTTTTATTGTAACCATGATGAGGCAGGAATAAATGTCACAAAAATGCACACAGAAGCGATTGAGATCGATTTCTTCGAGTCTTCCAGTTACTTGAAAAGAAATGAAAATGAAGAAGAACGAAACATTTAAAGTTGCTGCTCATAAAATTTGAAAGTTTTTCAACTTTCTATCCTTGCAAAATAGTTCCAGTTCATTATGTGTTAAAAGACTATGAATAATATTAATCACCTTTTCTGAAACGCGATCATTTCTCTTGCTCACCGTGGAGCTTTGTCATTTCGTTGTCAAATCACTATATGTGCATAAAAAGCAAACATACATCACCATCTGACTAGAAACAAGCAAAAAAAAACATTTTTACAGTCACGTTGATAAAAATGCAAACACAAAACTTAAGGTACATCAGGCTGAGTAAAGTTATAGGGAATCATTGCGCAAGATGACGGGGGAGGAAAATTTTGGACCATAGGAGAATGAAATCACTAAACGACTAGTTAATATTGCATGACAACTATGTACGTACAGATGTTCACGGCACCAGAGATAGAAGCACAATAGCCGATGGAGTCGAGGCTCCAAACTTTTAGGTTGCAACCCTATTTAGTAATGTTAGGCTAAAAATCATATTTTATTGAGAACAGGTTTAGGTTTATTGATATGCAACGTTTTATAATTCAAAATTGTTTTTGAATGACAATAATTATTACAAAAATTTATTCGAATATAGGTCTTCATTCCAGGGATAGCAACTGTGATCGACAAGGAAATGATTAAAAATATATTCTTGATATATTTGTGAGCAGTTAATAGCTGTTTTTAAGTCACCCTAGCCATGCCAATGTAACATTTATTGCGAGACATTTTCTTCTGTCACTTTTGAATTGAAATACGATACTGGTTTTGTGTAGATCACTGACACTGGATCTAGAAATACTATTTCTTAGTGAGAGATGAGTAATTATACGATTTTTGTGATGCATACAGGCTTTAATGCTGTACCTGGATCTTTCGGTTTGAAAAAAGTTTTGACAATAGTCTTAAAGACTCGTTCATCAATTTCATCATACGTTTACATTTGATCCAGTCAATGAATGGATGCCTAGCTTAGAGTAACCAAAGTGATCAGCAACAGTCTTTAAAGACTATTGTCATAGCTTTCATAGCTTCTGTTAAACCTATAGATCCGGAAATTAAAGTCTGGGTGTATAACAAAAATCGTAAAATCACTGAGCTCTTGGTAAGAAATAATATTTCTAGATCCAGGGTCAGTGATCCAGATAAGTACATGTCAAATACCAATTCAAGTGGGGCAGAAGAGAATGTCTCTTCATAAATGTTACATTGGCATCCCTAGGATGACCCTGGAACGACGATTAACTGCTCTCAAATTTCTAGGTTCTATTTTCAATAATTTCTGTGTCGATCATTGTTGTGAGTCACGAATGAAGACCTATACTCATATACAATTTTTTATCAGTGTTTCCAGCAAAATAATCACAAAATAGAAACATGGCATATCCATAAAATTAAACCTGCCATCAACAAAATAAAATTTCGTTCAAAAAGGTCTCAATAGGGTTCTAGGTTAAAAGTTTGGAACCTCCGCTCGGTCGACCATTTTGCCGTTATCCTTAGTGCCGTAAACGTGAATAGCTGTTGTGTAATTTAACTAGTCGTCTGGTGATTTCATATCCTTGTTGTTCAAAATTTTCCCTTTCATGTCATCTCGCCCTGTAATTTCTTGTATTTTTATTCAGTCTGATGTAGCCTGAGTTTGAGATTTACATTTTTTTATCAATGTGATAGAAAAAATAATATCTTGTAGATTTTTAGCTTGATAACGATGTTAGAAACAATGAATCGTTGCTTTTTATAGGCAGTCATTTAGAATGCCATAGAATTGGCAGCAACAATGATCAACAATTTTCTTCATCTTCAACGAGAAATTTAAGCGTTTAAAGTCCCTGCTATGCATATGAATATCAATTAAAACAATTAACAGTTCCTAATAGAATGCATTTGCAACAACTGTTTGGCATTTGTTTGCTCCTGAATTTAATTCTATGTGAGGTGTATATTCATACTAAGAGTAAATAACCTATTGACAAGAGCAAAAGACGAAAACGTTATACCAAAACAAAATCTTCAAAATCAGTGAATCCCCTTTCAAGCTCTCAATGTTTGTTTCACTGGCGTTGAGACTGCGTTGAGAAAAGTGAAGGTTGCTTTAATGTACAGTTAGCGACGAAAATACTTGTACAACCCTCCTCTTTCAAAACTTTCTTGAATTACTCAAAAACTCATGTTGCCACAGCCATTAGATTTTCACAGGGTTTGAAACACGCATTAGCAGCAATAAGACGAAGTTTCTAGAACAAAATATTATTTTTGAAAGATTTTACAAGCTGAACTTCAGAAACATTACAAGACAAATTTATTCATACAGTGAACAGTAGTACACTTCATTCAGGTTAATCAACCATTTAAGTACATTTTTAATAATCAATAGCGATACCTTTCATCTTCATAACATTTAAAAGCCTTTTATTATAGCTTTGTTCCCCCTGTGAGGGGGTGTTCCCCCTGTGTGTGTGTGTGGGGGGGGGTTTCTAGAATTCTTCCACCGTGGTCCGCTGAGTGTCGCAAGAGGCGACTAAAGAGGACGGAGCGAGGGGACTGGGGATCCCCTACTCTGTAATGATTTTCCCGAGAGGCAGCAGGCCAATGAAGGGAGTGAGAGGGGTCGAAAGACCACTCAAACCCTAATACCAGGATCTATTAATGTAAGGGGATGTGGAAGTAGAGCAACTGAGAGTAAGAGGGAGGAGATCGGAAGACTGATGATAAGCCGGAAGATGGATGTGTTGGCGCTTAGTGAGACAAAGTTGAAAGGTAGTGGTGAGTTGATGTTTGGGAGTGTGGGGGGGAGAGTGTCTGGGGTTCGGGGGGGGGGGGGACATGCAAGAGAGGGTGTGGCTATATTATTTGAGTGAAAGAATAAGAGAGAAAGTAGTTGAATGGGGTGAGTTGTGAGCAAGAATAATGTGGGTGCGAGTGAAAGAGAGTCATGGGAGTTTGTTAGCGTGTACGCACCGGGATCGGGGAGGAGTGAGAGGAGTTTTGGGAGAAGTTGTCCGAGTGTGTTGCAAGAGTGGGAAATGGTTGTAGAGTTGTGGTGATGGGGGACCTGAATGCGAGAGTAGGCGATGAGGTGGTGGATGGTGTTGTTGGTAGGTATGAAGTAGCTGGGGTGAATGAGAGTGGTGAATACTTGGTGGAGTTATGTGTAGAGAGTGAGTTAGTAATTGGGAATAGTATGTTTGATAAAAAAGTATAAACAAGTATACATGTGTGAGGACAAATGGAGGTGTGATAGTGGAGAGAGCATTGATGGATTAGATATTGGTTAGCAGGGGAGTGATGGGTCGTTTGCTCGATGTGCATGTGTTCCTTGGTGAGATGAATGGGATATCAGATCATTACTTGGTCGAAGGAAAGTTGAGAGTAAGTGCAGAGTGTGGGGAGGTGTGAAAAGAAGTGGGAGGGAGGTGTTAAATGTAAGCAAGGTGCATGATTTTTAACGTCAGTGTGAGTATCAGGAGTAGATGAAAGGAGAGTATGAGAGGGTGAAGGTAAGTGAGGTTGGTGGAGTGGAAGGATAGTGGAAGATGTTTAAAGATTCGGCGGAGGAATGTGCGAGAGAAGTGTGTGGGGTAAGGAAGGTTGGAGGGGGGATTAGAAAGGGGAGTGAATGGTGGAACGGAGAAGTAGGAGCGGCTGTGATAAGAAAGCGGGGGGCGTTCGAAAGGTGTCTGCAAAGGGCAGCCAGCAAAATTTCGAAGAGTATAAGGAGAGGAAGAGGTACAAAGAATGGTAAGGAGAGCAAAGAGGGAGGCGGATGAGGAGTGGGGCAGGAAGTTGGGAGGGGACTTCATGGAGAGAAGGAAGGTTTTCTGGAAGGAAGTGAAGAGAATTAGGAAAGGAAAGGTGGAGAGTGAGGCAAGAGTGAAGGATGCAAATGGTAGGTTGCTAGTGGAGGGTGGTGATGTGAGAAGGAGATGGGCGAAGTATTTTGAGGAGTTGCTGAATGTGAAGGATGAAAGGGTTGCGGGAGTGGTAGCTGTTGGAAGTGATGTTAGAATGCCTGTGTTTGATGAAGTGAATAGTAGTCGAATAAGAAGTGTGGAAGTGAAAGGTGCGTTGGATGTGATGAAAAATGGGAAAGTTCCAGGTATGGATGGCTGCACGGCTGAATGTCTAAAGAAAGGAGGAAATGTGGTGGTAGAATGGTTGGTACGTTTATTTAATGTGTGTTTCGAGGCTAGTAAAGTGCCGGTGGATTGGAGTAGCGCGTGTGTAGTTCCGTTGTACAAGGGGAAAGGTGACAGGTATGAGTGCAGTAATTCTAGGGGAATAAGTCTAATAAGTGTCGTTGGGAAGTTGTATGGTATAGTTTTAATTGTAAGAGTGAGAGTGATGACGGTTCGTGTGCTTGCTGAAGAACATTGCGGTTTTCGAAGTGGTAGAGGTTGTGTGGATCAAATGTTTGCTGTGAGGCAGGTAAACGAGAAATACTTAGCAAAAGGTAAAGATGTATATTGGGCATTTATGGATCTAGAGAAGGCGTATGACCGAGTGGACCGTGAGGCTCTATGGCAAGTTTTAAGCTTGTATGGAGTGGGTGGGAGACTGTTGAATGCGATCAAGAGTTTCTACATTGATAGCAGAGCATGTGTGAGAGTAGGGAATGAGGTGAGTGAATGGTTTGCAGTTGTGACAGGTGTGAGACAGGGTTGTGTGATGTCGCCGTGGTTGTTTAATTTGTTTATGGATGGTGTGGTGAGAGAAGTGAATGCCAGAGTGTTGGGAAAAGGTGCGAAGTTGGTGGGACGAAATGGTATTTATTGGGAAGTGTGTCAGCTGTTGTTTGCAGATGATACAGCGCTTGTGGCTGATTCAGAGGAAAAACTGAGGAGACTGGTTGCAGAGTTTGGTAGAGTGTGCGAAAGGCGGAAATTGAGGGTAAATGTAAATAGAAGTAAGGTGATGAGATGTGTTTGGAACTTTGGATGTGAGGTTGAATGGTGAAGTTTTAGAGGGGGTAGAGCATTTTAGGTACTCGGGTCGGATGTGACTGTTAAGGATAGTATTGAAGTGGAAGTGAGGCATCGAGTGAGTGAAGGCTGTAAGACATTGGGTGAAATAAGGAAAGTTTTTGAATGCAGGAGTTTGAGTTTGATTGCTAAGAGGGGACTGTATGAAAGTTTGATCGTGCTAGTTTTGTTGTATGGAGCAGAGTCCTGGGGGGTGAGAGCCGCTGAGAGGAGGAAGTTGGATGTATTTGAGATGAAGTGTTTGAGGAGCACGTTTGGCGTAACAAGAAGAGATAGGATCAGGAAAGAGTTGGTTAGGGGGCAGACGGGTGTTATCAAACAGTTGAGCTGGCGAGTGGATGAAAGAGTGCTTGGATGGTTTGGGCATGTTGAAACAATGAATGTTGAGCGGCTGGTGAAAAAGATTTATACGTCGGAAGTGAGTGGTGTAAGAGCGCGAGGTAGACCACGGACGAGTTGGATGGATGGGGTGAAACGTGCTTTGTATGAGAAGGGTCTGACTGTGGACGTGGCGAGAGGGATGACTGCGGACAGAAGTGAGTGGGGGCAGTGCGTAAGAAGGTAATTTTATTTTTGACGCGGTACTGGAAGTTGCCTGCGTGTGATGGGGTTGACCTATCCTGTGCGGGGGGAGGGGCTCGCTGCACTCAATGAGGCGGTAGGGGTAAACCAGCTATGGCTGTCGGGCGTGACTGTAAAAAGGTGGTTGTGCTGGGCTGCTACTGATCCTGGCAGTCTGGTGCGGCCAGTGCTGCCTCTCTCGCCTCCTAGTGCTATTAGTGTTGATTGTGGCCTGCTGTCGGCTACCCTCCCATAGGGAGGAGAAGCCTGGTATATGTATGTACAATGTATGTAATATAGTTTTGACAAGCTTTTCCGTAGTTTCAGATGAAATGTTCTTCCATTCTTCAATGGCGATGCGTTGCAATTCCAGAAGATTCTTTGGAGCTCTCTTGTTGACGTTGACTTTTAATACCTGCCACAAGTTTTCAATGGGATTGAGATTAGGACTCATCGAAGGCCATGCCAGCACATTTATCTTATTTCTTTGGAGCCAGCTAGTTGAAGATTTGGCCATATGCTATGGATCATTGTCCCAACTCTACAACTAGCTGGCTCGAAAGAAATGAGATATATGTGCAGCTTGGGCCTTCGATGAGTCCTGGTCTCAATCTCATCGAAAACTTGTGGCAGGAATTAAAAGTCTACATCAACATGAGAGCTCCAAAGAATCTTCAGGAATTGAAACGCATCGCCATTTAAGAATGGAAAAATATTTCATCTGAAAATACGGAAAAGTTTGTCAAAAACTATGATAAAAGGCTTTTAAATGTTATGAAGATGAAAGGTCATGCTATTGATAATTAAAATGGATTAAAATGGTAGATTCATCTTAATAAAGCGTAATACTTACTGTATGAATAATTTTGTCTTCTCGTGTTTCTGAAGTTCAGCATGTTAAATCTTTCATAAATAATATTTTGTTCTAGAAACTTCGTATTATTGTCACTAACATGTGCTTCACACCCGGTAAAAATCTTATGCTAGTGGAAACAATGGTTGTTGAGTAATTCTCGAAAGATTTAAAAGACGAGGGGAGCGTGAATTATTATATTTCGTCGCTAACTGTATTGAATAGATTGAATTGAAATATTCAACAGGGTAATAAAATACAGTACGATAGTTTTTAAACACGCCTCTTTGTATTTAAAAATTCATTTATAAATACAAAAATGCACCACACGGTCTTCAACAACGGCAATTAGAAGTTCTGAGGCATGTAATGTTCTTCATGGTTCTTGACCACATTTCTTCGTTTCGCGGTGCGTTACGTCTCGAATACTGAATGGAGAAAGGCGGGCGGACTGAAAGCGTTTCCGACAAGTTATCGCAACAAATAATCAACTCCTCTATTTCCGTGGCATTTTATGGTGATAACACCAATTATCCGATTGAGTATGATGGCTTGAAGTATTTATTTTTTGACAAACTTGCTTTAAAACGTTTAACTTACTTGAAAGCTCAACTTGCTTCAGGACGTATTTCTCAGGGCAAATAGCGTCATTAAGCTAACAAAGTCTTGCAGAAAATTCTCAAACACGTATCATATGTAGTTTTATACAGATGCCCTTTTTCAGGCTGTTTCAATTTTTCAAAATGCGAGTAATCACATTAGTCTGTAAGTGAAATGAATTTTGCGCCCAATCCGTTCTCTATACGTCGGCACACCAGATCTTTGTTTACGATGCTCTGCATTCAAATAAGTCTTTAAAACGGGCATTCTAGTTATTTTTATCTCCAACACTATGCACCAATATTTCGGCGCTTTATGCTTGGAAAATAGAGCGTGGAATTTTTTAGTCACATTGTCCAAATCATTTGAGAACCCTATGCAAAGGCTTCCTGAAATTTAGGTGTTTTTCTGCAAAATTTTATTCTTTTAATTACATACACTGTAAAGAGCTTGGAAATATATCATATGGAAAATGAAGCTTCATCTGGCTTATTGAAGTTTAGTTAAGTTTTAACTGGAAAGGAAATTATTGCAATTTATATTCAATCCTTCATTCAAAAAAGCTTGGTAAGAGCTGAAACTCCTAAAATATTTTTTATGGCAAAAAATGTTTTGTAGTATTTCGTGTTATTTTATCTGAAAATCACAGATCTTATGAGACGGAAATTTTCAATGATATAACAATATCATTTGGCCAAAAAATGAGGCGGTTTGTTGGGAGGTTGAAGGAGATATCGTGTGAATCAATAACACAGTTAACACACATTCGTTTCTACGTCTAAATGTGTTCGTCTTTGAGATTGTGAGCATCCATGTATATTGCTGAACACAAGAAACTGACGTCATGCTTCCTCACGGCAGTGATGCAACCCAACCTCCACGACTCAAATTACACGGTACACGCTCGGCTACGGTGTTCCTCATTTAGGTAATTGAAAGTTTATTGTCATGACATTTATTAAAGTTCTTTGACCCTGCTTCCCAATTCTGTTAGGTACAATAATTTTGGAGTACCGTGGAGCATAAGCCTTGGCACAAGGGAGGTGCATACTCGACTTTCGAGTTAATGAGAGAGAAATTTGTTCAGTAACACTCGAGTGACTCAGTGGTCGGACAGGTCATGTACGCAAAGAAATGCCTCTAATACATCACATGTAACGAAACATTTCGATGAATGGGGTGAATCGCGATTGGTTTGTGCATCCCAATATTTTCACACAGGCTTTTACTGATGGCGAAACGTACAATTTTTATTCGTTGAAGCAAGCCTCAGAGAGTTAGAATCTTAGAATCTTCACGGAAATAAGAACAAATACAGGGCTACAATCTCTGGAGTATCATTGCGAACTGTGAATACAATAAAGACAGTTAAGAAACCTTTTATAACTCGGGAGAAAAGGATTTCATCAAATTTATTATCATGAAGTACTCGTAGTGTTTGATGCAGGACGTACATTGCATGCAGAATGCTGGACTAATGCAGGACTTACATTAGTCACGTACAGGGATCGAATTAGGGGTAATTGAGTGCGACCTCCAATGGCTCTCAATTTTGGTACGACGGGTGGCTTCTTACATACGGTCACAGCGTCCGACTTCTCACTTTTCCTGTTCTTCAGTGCGCCTGTTATAATTGTGAGAAGCAATTGTCAGGATGCAAAATGGAATATTGTCGATGAAAAGCGGCAGCTGTAGTAGGAAATTAGATTAAAATCTATCGGTTGTCTATTTACGCGCTAAATAATTTTCGAAGACATTAGAGAGCAATTTCAATCACTCATTTTCACAATATGAGCGGCGCAAACTAATTGCTAGATATGAAGGCACGATCATAAATTAAGTGTTTTTCATTACATACTCTCACCTATTTTAATTGACAACATTTAATAACTCGGGACTCGGTTTTGACATAGCATATCTCTGCATGAAAGTGTCATTATAAAATGTAGTAAAATGAACTTTCAAGCAACCGCTTGATATGTTGATATATTTTATAATGGGATTTTTGACCGGTCCTTACTGTGGGTCATTGCAGAGAGTTTCTTCAACTGAAGAGCTTTTGTCACGAAGCTGACTGTGTGTTAGAGAGATTCGATCTGAAAGTCAACGCCATAAACTTTGCATAACCATCAGAAAAATTATTCACTTGCACGTACCCAGCACGTAAAATTTCAAGATGCATCAACGCATCATGATGCGAGGAAATTTGCGCATTATTGTTTGCTGCCTTTTCGAATTTCATTAGTACTCATTGAGCTTCTCGATCATATGCTGATTTTCAGCAAAAGTTGTTTCACAGGCGTGTACGCCATTAATGTTATTAATATTACATTAATATTAATTTACGCCCTCTAAGGCGCTGATGCTACGATGAAAATTCTGAGTGCTTCATCTTACTGTAGATAAACCTAAAAATCTAAATTTGCGTTCAGTGGAGAACAGTGCATGTTCATAATATCAGTTCTTCAAGTTTGTATCACGTTCTGCAATTATTCCAAACGTATACAACGTGAAAAGCGGCGCATTTCTCCATTAATTTTGTGGAAACTGGTTCAATATCCAATTATTAATTGATTCATTACAAACTAACCAACCTTGTCGATGCTTCTAAATATTCTTCTAGAAAAGTCAAACTGATACCTATAGGGATTAATCATCGAAGTAAACAGATATTCTCCCTCCAAGGGAAGTCATTATTAATGATGATCTTCATTTGAAGGATTTATTTTTCAGTCATTCGATAACTCAATCAGATATTCCTACACTTGAACTCGACCCATTTTCTTCCAAATAATAATGATATGTAATGGTCGCACCTAGGACCATTTAAAAATGATCGATAACGATAAACGAAGGTGAAAGGTATAATTGTTATATACTAACTCTAGTTAATTTTTTCGACTTGAAATGAAATATTTCTTCGTATAAATTATTCTTTGAGAGGACAAATGAACGCCTTTCTTCACAACGTACGAATTGGACAATGACTAGTTTCAAGAGACACCTAAGCTCTCCCCAAAACGGTCTTAAATGTTAACGACGAACTCTCATGGTGGTCTTTGAAGAGGCGTCATTAGTTATTTGTATGCTTCGAAAATGGAAGCAGTGGCATGTTAATGCTTACAAATTGATTGAATGCATCAAGATTTACAAAAGAGGTTGCCAGTGGAGATACTCAATTTTTCTGCACGGTGCACGTTCTCACGCTTCTCATGCAACCGTTCAAAAGTTGCGAATGCGAACTGAAATATTTTGCCATATTTTCTCTAATCTCCTAATATATCTCTGACAGATTCCCTCCAATTTGAGCACAGTAAACTATTTAAACGCTACTGAAGAAAATGTGATTGAAGCCTTTGTAATGTTCACAAGCACGTAAATGACTTTCTATAGTGAAATAACATACGATACTGCCAAACCTCGGGTAATGATCTCGCATGATAATTAATCATATCATGATTGTAATCCTCAGTCCCTTAACTAGCTGGAAACATTTATTGACTGTTCTTAAAACCAACTCATTCTTTGTTATAATATTAGACTTAATATGTCACACTCTTAGATAACTATATAGAAATTATTATACATCAATTATATCATATACTCGTATTTCTTTGAACTTAAATATTTTTCGAAATGGTGGAAGCATCAAAAATGATCCGAAAATCTATACATTGAATAAAACTGTAGTGTATTCATGAAAGGTTTGTAAGTCTTCAACCGAACAACCGTTGATTCACCTAGGGAAATATTTGAGAAATCATAGATTTTTTCTTGTGCTTATTATTCACGGCACTTTTCAGAGTGAAGAAGAAGGGTGGAGCCGGAGCTTACAACGTTAAAGCAGGAGTGGCTACAACACTGGAAGACGTACTGTACGGTGAAGACGAAGACTCTGACTTCGATGCTGATGCCAACGATGGTTTTGGGGCCCTAACAGGTGCTATCGATCAATTGGCGTTTACCAATGACTTGGATTTCTCTGGCGACGGTATCGATGATGAAGATGACACTCCACTAAAGCCCATGCGCCCTGAGCAGTTTACGGCTCAAAATATTCGAATGAAACACCATGAGCAGGTAGGAGTAAACAAAAAGAAAAAAGGAGGTGTGGATAATCATGCATTCTTGAGAGATGAAGATATTCTTATTGCTGCTGCAGTGGCTGCTGCTGATGACGAGGATTCAGACGACCCAGATCGAGTGAAGAAGTCTAAAAAGCAGAAGGCTAAATCTGGAACGCCTAACGAGACTACTAGCCATCTGGTTCCACCCGCAGCATTTGTAGCTAATCCTAATGTCGGGCCTCAGGGCCCTCCAGGGGTTCCTCAGGGAGCAGGCACTTACCCTGGGATGCCTGCAGGGAATATTGGTTATCCAGGCCAATACCAGGGACAACCTGGCTTTAATCCTTGCTATAATAATTCAAATATGAGCGGAGTCCCTCCAGGACAAACAATGGCGCCTCAAAGTGGTTGCCCTCCAGGATCGCAGTATAGAATGAGTGGCCCTCAACCATACCAAGGCTACTCAATGACTCCCGGCGCTCAAATGGGCCAAGCAGGAGTTTATAATACAGGAGCTGGCAACATGGGTGCTGTTAGTCAGTCTGGGACGATTTATCAAGGGAATGGGCCTCAATATTCTGCTCCAGGGCAACTTTATCAACAGTCTGGTTACGGGCCTAATCAATGCTTGCAAAATAATGGATATGTCCACGCACCGATGCCTAATGGAGTGAATGCCCATTCAGGAAATGCGCAAGGCCCCCCAGCGTCAATGAACGGTGTTCCGGCTGGTGCTCCTGGTCAGCAGGGTCCTCCCGGTAAACTTCCGCCCATCGCTCAAGATAAACGATCTCGTCCCATATCAGCTCGTGTTAAGAGATTGGGTTCAGCTCAGAAATCCAAACCAAACTTAGACAAAACATTTAAGCATTTAGAACCTATTCCAATGGGCACTAAGCTTACGGGGACAGGACGAGACGGGGCTTCTGGATTGCGCCCAGGAATGCCTGGCATTCCTACTCAATCCCCGGAGAGCGAACCAGTCAAACAAGCTTCTAAAGCCTCGGTAACATCTCACGGTAAAACTGAGGCCCAAAAGTTTCCTGAAAGTACATCAACACCAGCTAGTTCAGTGAAACTAACCCAAGACCCAGGATCTCCGAATGGTCAAGAGAAAACGGACCTTACAAATTCTTCATCAGATTCTTCGAAAACTTCAACTACAAACAAACCAATTGAGGTGACAGTTCATAAAGAAGATGAACATGTTTCATACCCCACGAGGAAGAAATCTCTTTTGAATGGATCAATACAGGGACATTCTACATCAACTGATCCTCCTGATGATTGCTTGAAGTCAGCTGAGGTAGGGGGTCAAGGTGACAAATGTGTAGATAAAAAGAGTAAGAAGTTGAAAAAAAATAAAGTAAGCCCATCTGGAGAAGGAATGAAAGAACTTTCGGTACAAGATGAGAAAGCAATCGCTCCAGCAGATGAGGGAGAAATCGCTCCAGCAGATGAGGGGGAAATCGCTCCAGCAGATGAGGGAGAAATCGCTCCAGTAGATGAGGGGGAAATCGCTCCAGTAGATGAGGAAGAAATCGCTCCAGTAGATGAGGGAGAAATTGCTCCGGCAGATGAAATAGGAAAAATTCCACAAAAAGTAATACGAGAGAGGCCAAAAACTTGTGTCGGCACAAAACAGGGAGAAAAGTTTGAATCCGAAAACGTTGAGAACATGAACGAAATTTTGCCGTGGGATGCAGATGAAGGTGATATCAAAGAAGATGAGTAGTGAGTTGTTAGGGCACCTATACAGTCTTTGACTATTTTATGCTTCGGAAGAACGAAGTACAGAGTAAGCAAAATCAAGTTACGAATGCAGGAGAATTTTCGATTTCTAAAAAAATTCTATAAATGAAAACTGAGCTTCACTCATAATGACTTTCATGTCACTAATCATCCCTTTCATTGAAACCAGCTAAATACTAGAATTAACTTGTAAGTAAAATGAATTGAAATGTCGGAAATGAAACAAATCTAGGGAAACGAAAAGAAAAACTTCACTAACTCACGGAGAAGTTTAAGTACAGCTAAATTCTATACAAGAAAGTCTAGCCTTGTAAATAAGTTTGACTTCTGAAGATCGTTCAGCATACATAAATGTGCATTAAAAGTTGTCATCACTACTTCAGAGGAAAGGGGTCAAATCGAGGAAGGATTGTTTAGTGATGCGCAAGGTGTGCTGCGAAGGACACGAGGTGTTTTGGCGAAGTGCGGCACCACGTGTGTAAGCCACACAAATACCAGCCTACGAAGCTGACATGGTCAGAGATTTCCAAAATTTGTCCATGAAATGAAGTATCTGATTATTAAAGCGCTGCAATTGATATTTCCATGCTTTAAATTATTTACTTTATGCACTGCACAACTTAAATCCTAGTGCTTGAATAGTATTAAGCGCCTCAAAGTGAAATCTGGCAGTCAAAAACTGGTCTAAATACTTTGCTGCTTGTAGATAGTTAACACTAAAAAGTAAGTAAGCTAGATTTTAGAATTGTAATTGAAGAGTTTATCACTCAGCGTGAGTGTAAATTCCTCACGTTGACTTCTAGAACATTTTCACAATAACGAAGAGATGAGTCAGATGCGCGTACTAACTCTGTCTACCATTTTTTTCGCTTTGATGAAATGGGGAACTAAAAAAATTTGAACTGATTCATTGAATTTTACTGATTTCATTCATTTCGTTCATGGCTACTCCCTCGAAATATGAGAATAGGGGAGGCTGAGTTAATTAGTTTCATGTACGTAAGAGAAAATCAATATCTTCGTACGGCTGGCTACTATAGAAAATTTGGATTTGTGGAATGTTCATAATAATATGAAATTTGATGCATGTACAGTTTTTGTACACTTGTTTTCGCAATTTAGACAAAATGAAGCACAACGAATTTAATTAATATTTATCGTATAGTATATACACCGTAGGAGGGCTTAGGCTAATTTTCTGGTAAACAGTTAGAATTATTTTAACTTATCTTGGCCAGAAAGAAAAGAACTAAACTGTCTAATAATACTATAATAACTGAACTAGAGCTGAGCTGATAATGTTGTTGCTGTTTTTAATTCCGCAAGGTAAAATCCGTAACCCAATAGTAGATAGTTGAAGTTATTGAAAATAGAGGTAGATAACTAGAGGATCAGAGATATCATTACAGTTAAGCTCACGTGTTGCACTACTCTCTTTCATCGTTAGTAGCTGAACTAGCGTACTACCTTTATAGATGCTTGTATTCGTACTTGATTGGTGCGAAGCCTGCACGTAGCCGCTTCTTTAGATGTTATCTTAACCAGCCTGAGGGATTCCACTGGCCGCATACGGGCATTTGTACACCTCTTCAGATGGACTGCACGTTATTTTAGGCTTTCAAATCTATAGTAAGGGAGAATTTACGAAATAAATTGAAGCTCTTCTCAATTGAAGTTATTTTTAATTGGAATTATTCTCAAATTTGAGTGAATCGTAAAATCAGAATTGGAGTTATTCTCAAAATCATGTTAAACTGTCTACATTAAATGGCCTCACAAAGAATGCGTTTCTCTTTCTTACGAACGAATGCTTACCAGCACTTAAGCAAGCCAGTCGAAATGAATGTCTCTAAGCTAACACTTCTTTAACGTTTTATGTGTTTCGTCATTGTCATCTTACAACAATGTCTATAAGTCAATAGCTTCGCTTTTGGTGAGTTTTATTGTATTTTTTATTTGAAAGTGACTCATGAAATGCAGCCGAGTAGCGCTTTCTTTTTTTCCTCAGCCTCCTGATGGTGCCGGTCTGGAGTGTACGAAAAGGGCTTCGAGTACTGGGCTACAGAGTAGTTGAATTTAAAATATACTACCAGAGTGTTCTAGCAGTAACATGCATTTCCTAACTTGGGCTATAATCCATTATAGGTAAACCGTCATTTCACTAAAATTACATGATTGAATGTTTAAGAGACGAGTTAGTGAAGTCCTTGCATGCGCAAGCACTATTCACTATTTTTATCATATTCTAATATCGTATGTGAAAGTAGAATACAAACTTCGTTACTCAAAACAAATTATGGTGAAAAGAAAATAGTGCGGGTAATGAACATGATGATCACAAATTAACATTTTAAAAACAATTTTCAACAAGAGTGAGCATCTCACGATACACAAAATTTTTCAAAATCTAAATTGAAGCCGATTTTAGTTTTGTAAATACAATGTGTCGTATAGAAGAATATCACTCTACAGTCTCTGTAGCGTTACTTTCTTTCGAGTTCTACCGTTTTAGGCTAAATTTGCCATAATTTTTCGTTATCGAGGGTATAAATAATAGAGCGAAGGACGCTTTTTTTTATGCAATGCTGACGCTTTTCCGATGAGGCATAACTAATGGAATCGTAAATATATCACTCGAAGGAACGGCCTTCCTGTCAATATACTATACTTGATTACGCATAAAATTTTATTTTTTAAATTTCCTTAGAATTACAGTTACCTCTCGTGTTTGGTGATACTGGGGAATCGTTAAATCAGTAATGGTCAAGACAATTTTTGAAAATATTCATCGGATTAGCAACGCTAATATTTTCCAAAAAACTAATTTCATGTTCTGAAAATTTATAATGGAATAAAATTAGGGCTTGGGATGATTTTAATTTGTCTTGCCAATTTCTGATCGTTATTTCTAATTTAGACACTTTTCTCAGTACCGGATAGCCCTTTTGGAGTAGCATTTTGTGTTCTACTATGTTAGGCAGAGTGAATGACATTCTTTTGAAAAAAACTTTAACGTAATGGTGAGATCGTTGAAATAATCAAGAACCATGTGTTTGTGGATGATTTGTTATAGAGTTGCAAAAAGTTCAAATTTGAAACGTATCGGAGAAATATTCGTACTCTGAGAATTGCAGGGAAATGAAATGTAAAATATAGGAAAGCATTATCATTATGAAAACTAGAAACAGAATAGCAGCCTTAATTATTATGACGACAACAATCATATGTTAAATTAAATTATATTTGAATATTTATAAAAAACTTTTGAACATCTCGCCCATCTATTGCTATGCAATCTCGCCCATCTATTGCTATGCAGGTGTCCAAATGCCGATGCAATGATTGTCGGAAGCGATCCGTAGAAGTAGAAATGTCGGGGCGTAATATCAGGATATCTTGTAGCCATATGGTTGGGCAGGCACTGCCAATTCAGAGATTGGAATGTCATGTATCCAATAACAGCCTAAGAGTAATCGCGAAGTGTTCAGGAACACGATTGTGTTGAAATCACGTTCTTCTGATGTCGGCTTAGAAAACATTTTCCAGTAACTCAGGCAATACTTGATCAAGGTTTTGTTGATGTCAAATTGTACATGTAAGGTTCTACGGATTTCGCACATTCGAAGACTTGGTTTACTTCGTCGAAGAAGTATTAGGTAGGTTCGTAAGTTAGATGCGTCTTCCCAAGAACCTGTGCTGAGTGTCTGAAAGCAAATTTTGAGCTTGTCATGCTTTGGTTTTCGAACATTGAGCAATATTTACATAGTTTTAATTATAACAGATATCACGCAGGTATTTGTTAGCCTGTTTCAGCATCCTAGCTAAAGTAGCGACCCTAAATTATTGCTGAATGAAGAATCGGTCTGCACGAAAGCAGGGTTTGGTTACTTAGTGTCTCAGTGGCGTGAAATTGATACATCAGCTTTTGAATCTGGTTAATGCTGGTTCAAAATCAGGTTTGGTATTGCAGTATTTTTGTCGCGACAAAAACAACTCCTAAGGGAATTATAAATGACAAAACAGACAAGAAGATCACGTGAAAGACTTTTTCTCACTGAGCTTGCACGAAACACACACCCATCCTTAGCCAAGTAGGTTGCTAAACTAGTGTTCAGCGCGATTATAATAACGGTGCGATCTACAAAATTTTTGAGTAAATATTTCCACAATGCCTTATCATCGATTAATCCGCGTGAACCAGGAGACACGAGCAATTTGATTCAGCGCGTTTTTCGAAGCATGATCAAGACTATCCCGAAGTGACAGACCAGAGAGACATCAGTGCAAAACTTTCACTCAGACTCAAAAATAACTGATTGCATCATTTGCTCGCGTCATGGCTGGACTGTGGTCACGCCATTTTCCGCGTTTATAGAGTGGTTCTAGCGAAATAAATTAATGTAATCAATATATACAGGGTGGTTCAGAACATGAGTTACAAAATTGCACACCAAGTAGAAAATGCCCAAATAAACACTTTTTATTCTATACAATTTTCAGAAAAAAAAACGGTTTTAAGAGATGTGATCTATTTATTGTTTTAAAGGATGAAATTTAAAGACATTATTACTCACAATAATTATTTTGAATTTACGTTACAAACACTTCTATTGTATGAGAGTTTACAATAATAAAATTCAGTTCTAGTGATATTCGGTAAAAAAAAGTTTTAGCGAAAAGGTTTTAGAATGATCTAGATCATGTTACCAGGTTCCTTCTTGTTGTCTTGTTGGTACTGTTCAGTTTCAAAGAAACCACGACGCCGGTAACATGAACCAAATCCTGAAATGGCAGATATGCACTTTGTTTATGGTACTGCTAATGGCAATGCGAGACAGGCTATAACTTTCAAAATAAATATAAAGGGTAATTGTGTGATTAAATTTCATCATTTAAAACAATAAACAGCTAATATCTCGAAAAAGCATAAATTTTTTCGAAAAATTTCATGGTACAAAAAGTGTTTACTCGGCCATTTTCTACTTGGTGTGCAATTTTGTACCTCATGTTCTGAAACTCCCTGTATGTGTGTCTGCCGTATTATCTGTAAAACTTAGGGGATAATATAAAGTTGTCTGAACTCATACATTTTTCAAAATCGAACAAGCTCGCGATTCTCAGCGTCCTTAAGCACTGCTCAAGGGTAAGTAGCAAGTATTTTCGGTATTTTGAGACCGTCAGATGCATGGCTGCAGCGGGGATGACAAGACTATTCCAGAACACAGAAATAGATATTAATGTCACGTAATAATCGTATAAAGTAGAGAGGAGATGTTCAACTCATCGCATAACAATAATAAAAAAGTCATTATGGATTTGTGATAGTTGAAGATCAATTGAATTATTCTTGCGATTATTACAGTTTTTAACTCCACCAATAGTTCTGAAGCGTTTTTAATGCTGTTTTTTTTGTAACTATGGCACAGATGTTACTCTGATGTAACATTTATTTTACCAAAACCTGTCGACAGCGCCGGTTTCTCTTACAGGTCTTTACTGCAAGAAGTCAGAGCGTTGGTTACTGTTACATCTAAGCGTTCACGCTCCGAACGTGTATTGCAAACAAAACACTGTAAATCACGTACTCACCTACTGAGAAGCCTCTAATCCCGGTTGAAAATTAGCGCAGTTGCGCGGAAGAATTTTTGACAGTTTTTCGCAGCGATCGCAGTTTCAAGACGAATTCCAGCAGTTCACCGCAGACAAAATGAATGGGAGTCAATTCGATTAGCGTTTTTTGGTACACCTCAGCAGTAATTGTCTACAGTCGAATTGGAGCAGATAGATCTATGTTGGCCTTCATCGTTCGCAGCAGTAAATGCCTCGGTCGAAAACAGGCGGTAACAAGTGTGCTTCCGGTGATGTGCGCCCGTGCATTTACTTTAGTTAGCCATCAAGTTTTCGGTACTTCAACATCCTAACGTTAGTCTGATTATCCAGCTAAATAGCCTAAATGTTTTACGTTTAATTTTACGTGTATATGTTGTGCTTTGTAGTAGATTATGTCTTTACGCGTTATTTTTGCAAAAAAAAATTACTGTCTATGTCGAAATGTGTTTGTATACTTAAGAGGAACTGTAAAGGTATTCGTAACAATCCGATAGAATACAGAATATAAAAAATCAAGTGAACACGCTTGCTCCGTATAGTTAAGGGATCATATCTTGGAGATACTGCGCCTTGAGTGGAGTTGAGTTAATGGTAGGTAACGTAGCAGTATAACCTCTTTTTCAAAGGCTTCTCGTGAATAGAGATGACTGTCGTAGATCGGCGAATCAGGAATTATCCTGATATTTATTCGTTGTTTGCAGTTACTGTTGTTGCAAAATCATTTTTGAATGATATTTCAAAGTTATATAAGCCGCCTCATATAGTCTCGAAGACCGAAAAATGCTCCACGCAGTCGTTTTTATCTGCCAAGAACTACCAAAAAATTGCATTAAAATGTAGAGCAGTTCTAGGCAGATCTAAGCAGATGCTCTCGCGAGTGCTGCTGACAGAGATCGTCGTCCCTAAAGCGGACGTAGCGACCGTTGCACTGCGCTGCGGCGCCACTAACCTCTGCCAAATACGTCAGGAAACTGCCAAAAACACTGCGCTGATTTTTAACTGGGATGAAAACTGTGGATTAATTGACAAGAGAAAAAAGATAACTATATTTCACACCACTGATGTATAAGTATGCAATGCGTCTCTGTTTTATGAACTTTGAAATGTATATCCTTGTTCCTATATGTGAGAAAAAAGCGACAAACCTGTAACTATATGAGTTTGAAGATGCAAAAGAAATCATTTTCGCAGGAAAATAAATTATGTTGAGAGTATTTACAGCAATTACATACTAAAAGTTTAATACGTTGAGCTAGAAGGAGCTCTGTTGCAAAATGCCCATTTAAAAATTGTTTGGCGATTCAAAAGTTTAACTCGAGTTTTACATTTTTGTAAATGCCTCTTACGTCAGTGGAACCAAAAGGAGCATTCGACTTTTCAACACTAATGCATAACATACGGAACAAACGGAAACTTCTCTCATGGAAAAAGTAGAGGAAAGCATAACTCTTAGACTAAAAATGATCTAAAGGATTTGAAACGTTACTGCATAGCATTGCCGGTATATCATTATTTGAAATATATATTCAAGAATAGGTTTATAAATTTTTGAAATGATTTCACCGGATTGAACACGAATCAAACAACGGAACATGAAGTTTTCAACAAATTTTTGCTCTTTCGATAGATTTGCATTGGTTTCGTTCTATTTGCATTGGTTAGGTTTTGTTAAATTGATAAAGATGACAATTATAGTTGTCATCAATGTAATTGTCGTTAGCGACATAATTACGTTGCTAACCTGTTGGCGAAATAAGGATATATTCGTAATGGTAGTCAACCATGATAAGAAACCTTTTGAACTGCGTCTCATTAGGATGAAAATTTGTAAAATTAATTCAACTATCACGATTCAAGATTCAAGATATGAATGATTCGATTTAACTGTGAATAATTTTTCTTCGTACATTTAAAGTTCGTATAAGGTAACTTATGGGCATGTCTGCCTCGAATATTGACCGTGTGCCATTAAATATACTGTTCGATATCAATTTTAGGTAAACTAAGAGCAACAACTTGAAGTTTCGGGGTGTGTTACAACTAAGAACCATTTTACACTGATCTAGCAAAGCAGCATCTAGCAGATGGTCTGCGAGACTGGTAAGTAGGGAAACTGAAAAATGGGGAGAGTTCATAGGAAATTAATCATATTTAATGGGAAAACGTTTCGGAATCCAGCCCCATCACCAGTACAAAAAGTACAAATCATCAGGTATGAAATAAAAGATGGAAAAGCTGAATATGACAGTCATTTTAAGATATCACGAAAACAATGGTGTATCAAAAGTAATAAAAATTAAATTGCAATGATTATCTGTTTTCTATTTGCCACCGGTATGAACTGTCGGTATTATTAAGGGTGGGTTTTCGTTTAAAAATATGCTAAGACTCTAACATCTTAAGGTCATAAGGAGCGGAGGCAAATTCTATGATTTTGAAGTTAGTAATAAATGTTGGTACGTTGCCTTTTTTGGCATGATTGCGCACTTCCTCGATACCCCGCCACTCAGCTATAAAAATTCCGTGACGTCACACCGACAGACGATGATGTGCACTGGACACAACTGTAAGAATAAACCAGTGGCCGCATATCAATGGTAAGAGTCTCCTTGTACCGGTAAAAATTAGCCACCTTTAAGTCATTTACATGAGCGATGCGTAACTGGAAGTATTGATAATGTTTTTTTCACAGAGTAATTTTATTTCACGTGACATTTTCTCTGATGGCAGTCAAAAATACCGGAATGAGCAGTTTAGACAATCTGTGCTGTTTTCTTCATTAGCTTGCGACGCGTATTGCTTCGAGAGAAATTGCTTAATTCGCGCTATAATGATACCAAACGGAAACCCATCAGCTGTAAAATATGAGTGTAAAAATTCACATTTACAATGAACATTTTTTACGAAAATATACGCAAAAAATTCTACAATTCACATAAATTTACAATTTCACAATAAACATTTTAAGAATACACGAAATAAACCTTTCGGTTTTAGGAATGTTGATTTTTTCTGACGAAAAAACGTGAAGCTATCAAGCCCGAAAACGCTGCTCCAATTGAGAAACATGGGAACAGAAGTCGCGTGTTTTGGAGACGCTCGGCTAAAGTGGGGTGGGAGCTGGAACCCAAACTTTGGGGTCCTTGCTTCAATCCATCCACATTTATTGCTCTCTTGCATCAATGTACCTTGGTTCTTAGGATAAAAATTACGAGTTTCATATATATTGGCTTCAATCTATGTTCATATTGTGATTGAAGCCTTAAGATGACGGGCAAAAGAAGCAAATTTTGTAATAAATGTTAGAATGTCCATGACGGCTCCTTTTGGGGTCGTTCATGATAAATGGTAGTTATCGACATCTATGTAATGCTATATCGCTGTGTAACGAATAGGGGTGAAGTCTTGGAGAATTGTTGTGGCCCGACGAAAGGTGGTTCTGCTTTATGTATTATGCCTGCTAATGTTGAAGTCGGACATGAGCTCTGTTTTTTTTAAGTGTATTAAATTGTGTTGCGTGGGCATGATACATCGCACTTGGCTGAGTAAGATAGAATATGGGAGCAATAACGCGGTAATTGAAGTAATGACTTCAAGACACTCATGGCTTTAGCGTATCATCTTACGACAACACAGCAACTTCGGTAGAAATGTCAAAGCGAGAACTAAATAGTCTGAATAGTTTGTATCTGAATTTATTATTATTATTCTCTGTTACTTGAAACCAGAAGCTTGTGAGGGTTGAAGGAATTGTAAAACAAGGTTAATGTATGAAAAATTTCATGTTAAAATTTAATACAATCTGGGATTTGATTTGGTTTTTCAACATGATAACGACTCCAAGCATACTGCAAAGTCTGTTAAAAATCGATTGAAAATCGATTAGTTAAATATTTGACGGTAGTCTAACTAAAGTCTAGGTTTGAATCCAATCGAAATTTTGAGGGGGATTTTTTAGAAAAATGTATTTGTAAAAATCCTAAGAATCTTGAAAAATCGGAAGAAATTGGTAAAGAGGAGTGGTCCAATGTTTCTGTTGTTTGCAAGAACCTATACAGAATTAAACGGCATAAAACGAAAGGCGACAGTAGCTAACCGCGCACAGATTATTGAGATGAGTGCAAATAAATATGAACATGGTGTGAATGCGATTTTGTTCGCAATTTGATGAATGATAAATTTTCTAACCCTTTGAATTTGCGTTCCCATCTGAGACACCTCTGAAATTTCCATAGAAGCAATACAAAGAAAAGTAGCAAATAGAAGGCTTTGTTCAAATAGATTCAGAAATAATACGACGGTGCAAATAATTTCTATCGTAAATGAAAGCGTTAGAAGCCGTCTCCATTGTGATCAACCGCTTTTAAAAATGGTTCGAGCGAATCAAGTGTCATGCGTAGATGAGGAGAGATTATCTCCGTTTCCGGAACATAAGGATCATTGATGATGTTCATCCCTCTAGGAGCCATATCCCTTCTTAGGGGGTTGTTGCTTTTAATTTAAATAATAAAAGAATCCAAGATTATTTTGAGCAACCAATTCTATAACTCTGCAGAGGCTAAACATTTTTTAAATTTACACCGAATGACCGTTCAGATATGCACGTTACTGAAGCTCTTCAGAACACTCTCTATGCTGGCATTTTCTTCGTGCGTGTTCACTAAGTATTCTAGTCAAATAAAATCAAGCTTGTTTCCGATGTGATGCAAATTTAAAAAAAAACATTTCAACACTTTTTGGAGCCTCCTATGAAAGACTCCACTCACTAGATCTTATGCGGGTAGTCCCATGTCTACTGCAAACGGCAAGTCTTCAGAATGTCAGTACACAAGATAAGTATCTGACCTAAAATACCTTAACAAATTTGCTGTTCTGATACAATTTTAAGAAATACTGAAACCAGGTTATACCATTGCTTCCCTCTCAATCTGGAAGCCGGTAATTCAACAGACATCTTCGGCAAGTACAAACCTCTTACCGAATCATTTGCTTCACCTGATTAAAACAGGTTAATTGCAATCTTCATCAAAGAGTACATAATAAATCTTCATTCGTTTTTAGAGTCTTTGTCTTGATGACTCTGATGTCAATCTCATAGAGTCTTGCAAATACTAGTCTACGGTTAGTAATTCACTACTATGCGCGACAGGTTGAAATGTAATAAATATTCAAATATCTAGAGACGAAGGGCTTTCTTACGGAAACATTTCATGCTGATAACACTGTAGCAGCAATTATCAAAATATCGTAAAATGTTATCATTTCCCTCCAAATTATTAACCAATCAACCTTGAGTGCAGAATTGTTTCGAGGAGCCATGGTAACAAAGTGCAAACGTATTTTTATTTCCAACATGAGATGCCATGCCTTTACTGCATGTGGTCTCCAACGTATAACTTCCTTAAAGTTGAAAACATCCATTTTCTTAATAGTAGCGTTTTCTTTCTATTCAGCGTTCGATCCTAATTCACCATGTAGCTTCCGTATGTCAAACAGAGTGATTTCGATCCTTACGATATTTTCATTTTCTTCATGTTCTTTCAGCCTTCGCTGCGTTTATTACAAACATGTAGAAAAAAGGTCTAAGTTACAAATTTAATATAATGTCTGAAAATAATTTATTTCGGTTTATTATGTCTGATTCGGTTCGGAGTAATTTTCAGCACGAAAGTTCCCGAAGAAATGTGTACTAATAAACATTCTGAAAGCATTACCAGGTGTGTTGTCTCAATAGGATTGAGAATTGTTTCAAACTGTTTGTCTTGCAAAATCTTACTTATCTGGAGACCTACAAATACCCTCTGTTTTAACCTTTACCTCATCTAGACGGAGGAATGTTTGATATAAGTAGTCAAATGTGAGGCGATTTTGTTGAGGGCCTTCGCAAATTCCTTCATAAGGTGAGTTACACGGGTAGTGCGTTTAAAGTCTTTCTCGTCGTGCCGGTGTCAGAGCACCTCTCGATAAAAATATTTCATCCAATTTGTTGTGCTTTATGATTCTCTTATTTGTGTCATAATTTCTTGTGCAACATTGTACGAGTATATTACGTACTCGTTCGCGAACGCTAATTGATAATTTGCAGTGTTCATTTCTCTCGTTTGTTTAGCCATCTCATTTTGACGTGTTATATCGGTAATCTAAGCGCACACTTTATATTTTTTTGGCCTCATTTTATGTGCCATTTCGTTCACTATTCTCTGTGTGATTGAACACACGCATAACTCACGTGTCCAGTAAGTAATGTTAAATAAATTTAATTGGTAAATGCCCATTGTAGTTTTTATTATCCCGTGCTGATTAGACACTTACTTAGGTGGTTGCGTAAACGCACACGATTGCTAATCCTGCTATTTCAATTTTCCTACCTTTTCTGTCCCCTTTCCATCTGAGCATTTTCCTCTCTTTAATTTCCCTTTCTTCTTTGACTATCGAAGTTTCAATCCCTCTAACGAAAACAGAGACTTATCTCTGTTTCGTGACAGAATTAATTATCGTGCCTCCGAAAAACTTGAATATTTAAATAGAACTCAGAACGCTATGAGATATGAGTGAAATTCAAGTATTTGTAAACGACAATTTATCGTTACATCAATTTAAACTGAAAAAGTAATGATAGTGGTTAAGGAACCCTCATCAAGGTTAATATTATAATATTTGCTAATTAGAGAATTTACCTCTTCTAGAACTCGAAACTTATTAGCATCATCATTGAGCAAAATTTCATGACCCTTTTCACTAGTGATCTGTAATGGAAAAATGATCCTGCATTCACGAAAGACTTTATATTCCACAAGCCTCTGACTGAAGCTTTAAGTACGTCTTTAGCTTTCGATTACCTTTTCACTTGTGAAACTTCTTTTATAAGGTTCACACAATTACGGCAACTACCAATAAAACATACAGGTTGTATAGTGCCCAAAATTAATAAAGTGCGTCAGAAATCAACTATCTCTACAAGTAACCATTGAAATAGCGTGAAATATTCACTGATGATAGGCATATCACTCTTTTTCCCTGTCAGGCTCATGTGAGCAAAAGAAATGAATTCATCACATATTTACTGTGATTTTGTCAAATTGCTAGCGTCCCAAATTCGAAAACAAATTTGAATCTTAGTTAAATAAATCGGGACAAAACGAATTACAAACTTGCAATTTAATATTTTGTGCAAAGGCTTCTTTATTTCCGATGATTACGGCGCTCAAGAAAATTCTTAGCACGTAAAGTTTATCCAAACTTTAACAATCAGCAACCATAATTTCACTCCATTCTTCACATAGTTTCTGTCACAAATCATCTACATTCGTTTGATTTCTTGCCTTTATCGTTTCCCCTAATGTCTTCAATAAGTTTTCAATGGGAGTCATGTCAATACTTTAAGGAGGCCAATAGAGAATCGTAATTTCTTGGTCCTTGAAGATAATTCATTACGGAGCCAGAAGACACGGAGCATTGCCCTGCATAAACATTCGAGCATTAGTGTCACCATTTTTCCAAACAGGAACAACGTCTCCTCCCGCATTTACTCTGTATTTAAACGTACACGAGGCGAAGTTCCAAATGCAGACATCATTCCAAAAACCATCATATTACTTTCACCAAACTTCATAATTTTCTAGGTACAATTTTTTTCTTTGCTTTTTTAGTTCGTCTTCGTTCATATTGCTCACCAACAATCCCAAATAAATTGAACTTTGATTCCTCACTGAAAAACACACACGATCAATCAGCCTCTGACCCGAGCACATACTTCTTCGAGAATGCTAACCTTGTTGTTTTGTCTTTCTTGCCAGTGCAAGGCGGCTTTTTTCTAGGACAGCGTAAAAATAGGCCAATTTCGTGCCACTGTCTTGACACCGTTTGACTTGGAAAGTTGACGTCGTATTTTAGTTGTTTAGAAATGCTCCGTGTAGTTCGAAAACGATCCTTCAAAGCAAGACGGTGCATTATCTTATCTTGCCTGACAGTTGTCTTTCGAAGTCGGCCAGGTTTCATCTTATTGGTTGTGCTGCCGGTGTTATTGAATAACTTCAAAATTTTGCGAACAACCCTTTTCGAGCAGTTTACCCTATCAAGAATTTGTTGTAATGTGTGTTTATCAATTAAAAGTTTGACATTTTCATATTTAATTCACGTATAAGCTTCTTTTGTTGAGACATGACGGTAACGGTTCTGTTGATGGTGAACAACCGAAAAATTCTTTATCTTTACAGGCGCCGATCAGAAATGTGGATAATCAAACTTTAATATTTTGTGGTTTGTTTCCTAATTTTGGACCTGAGAAAAACAGTAAATATGAGATAAATTCCTGTCTATTGTTTACTTAAACCTAATACCTACTAAGTTCCTGGCGATGTATTTGCCTGACATCGGAGAAAATATGAAATAATTTCAATAATTTGTTTTAGAGATAATGAATTTTTTACTTTTTGCTTCATCATTTTGGGCGTTACTCTAACTTGCTTTTTACTAATGGCATACTCGCAGTACAACACGGTTTGGATGTATTTTCAGTAAATTCAATTTAAATATCACCTTAGGCAGCTGCCGCAAAATAATTCTGTCTTGGTGTCGTTGTTCTACATTATTTTTATCGGTGCAATTTGAGTGACATCTCGTATTGGTTCGAGTTGAGTTTAGCTGACAAGTTTTGTTTCAGTTTTCTAATTTAGGACTTCAGGCAAGCTATCGCAGACCGTACAAAATGAGTTGCTCGAATCTTGCCTAAGTTTGTAATTGAGTGCATGCACAGTTCTTTCCTTTATCCGTTTCTTGAATCAATCTCTTCCATTTATTTTTCAGGACTTGTTCAGTTTAAAATTTAAAAAAGCGCTAACCTTGCTTACTTGGTCCATTTCAACTAATCACTGAAATGGTGATAGCACAAATCACCAAGGTGAAATGAAGCTAACTAGTGTTTCAGTCACGAGATCCTGAGCAATATCGGGCAATATTTACCTCGTTTATTTTTGTCGGAAGAAATTCCTAAAAATGCATTCCACTGTTTCTCCGCACCAATGTTTTTTGAAACGCTGACGTAAAGAGGTCTAAATTGTTTCTAATGAGTGCAATTTAGTTCGTCAATAGGAGAGCTAAATCTGAAAAGCAAATGATTTTCTGAAAATTGCGTTATAAGAAACAACCCTCTCTGTCGACAACGGTACAGCATTGACATGAACTAAGATCTCGAGCGAACAGCATACCCACAAATAATCCTCCATTTCATCGTAAAAGGTACACTTATCTAGTCACTGTATTTCTTGCAGTTGTTAGGTTTTCGATTTTTGCGATTGCAAAGTGGGTTTTGTGAGACAATCATTCGCTGACGAAGCCTTTGTTTCACTAAAAAACTATAGCGATGATTGAGGTTTCATGCATACACAGTTTTGTAAAGTACAAGCACGTGTAGCATATTGATGAATACGCAGAGGACTGAGCGCATGCTTTTATAATGAACTCTAATGAATGGCGAGTGCAAATTATGTGATGACCCTATTTCCTTTATATTTTTCATTAAAAATAAAATTACATATCAAATGCTACCAAAATAATACACCTTAAGATGACCTACAAATTTGCAGAAAAATAAAAATTACAATACTCATATCAGGCAAATAAAGATGCTGATAAGCTGTAGAAACGTTTTCGACGGTCAAATATTCGCTCATTGAATTTATTGCTATGTGACAATTTGTTTTGCACGCCTTATCTCCTCTTCAATTCACACGCTGATATTCAATTAGTTTCGGTGGGAGTGAAAATCGACGCGCCAATCAACTATCTGAATCAGCAACATCCTGGATTTTGTCGATTGTTTTATTAGTTCTTGGAAGCAAAAGCTATCTGCTGCGTGGTCCATCATCAATCGACTCTCTCATTCTGAAAATGCATTAAACCATCAAAAACCTATCCCTTGACAAAACCCCGAACGCTGAAGTTTCACAGCACTTCCTGTCCTGCTTTGCTAAGTCTGGAACGAAATCTGAGAGCACATTATTGTTTGAAATTGATGTCACTCATTTTTGGAGTAATGAAGAAAAACTGTCTCAAGATAATAATTGATGACAATCAAAAGAGTCCAGTGAGCTCGAAGTTGCTCTGAGGGCATGTAACATGTCCACCTTCCATCACAAATCTTGCCTCTCCAGTCTTCATGTGGAGGTCAACGAAACCGGGTTTAATAAATTCAAGCACTTCCTGTGTAGTAAAGTTCCCGAATTTGAATCTCGTTGCTACTACTAACTATGTAACGTTCGTGGCACACACCAAGCTGTTCAACGTTTCTCCTCTGTGTTTAAAGAAATAAGATGCAGCTCGTCAGATATTTAAAATAAATCTCTGAAAGCTAGGATGGGCAAAAAGACTCAACCCATGAAATTATGCTGTCAACACACTTTATGAGTCGTTATTTAATTACCCTGTAAAACTGAAGACATGACATGTCGCCAACATTGTGCTATTGATCAGGAACGAACGTAGAGAGATTTCGTCGCCGAATGGCAAATTAAGTGTCTATTTTATGACTGCAGCTCTCCTCCCCGGACATGCTTGGCATACGCAATGTTCGACAACGTAATGCCCCTGCTATTCGTGGCTCGTCTGAGATCTCTCGTGCCGGTCTAAATTCACTCGTGATATGCCAGCGATTCAAGGCGTGCGTTCTCCGAAAGAATGAAAAAAATATAAACAGTGATTTGTGATGAAATTGAAACTTGATATATTTAATATTGTTTTTTAAAATATCTTAACATTAACGTCCTTAGTTGATACTGACACATGGGTATCGTCATGCCCATGTCACATGTCAAAACAAAAATGATTGATTGAAAAGTATAAAAAATGCGTTCCCTTCATTGCGTTGATTTGATTTTGACAGAGCATGTCAATACAAGCATATAACTAAGAAAACATAATCCTAGTGACGCATTGTTGAAAATCCTTTCGTTAGTGCGTACTCATATTGAAATTTGCACGGGCAGATTTAAAATATTTCACGTCTAAGACTATGAAGTCGATATTTGGGACATTTTTTCATTCGTATGTATCAACTAATATGCCAAATAGCGACCGTCGAGAAAATAAAATATTTTACCATAAGACGATATTTATTATATATTTCCTACGCAATAACATTGGGACAAAAGAGTTCACCGGAGTCAAAAACGTGAGAAGGATTGTTGTACAATGCTAACCATAACATTAGCAACATAGCTTAAACATTACGAAAAGTTAACTGCTTAAAATAGGGTTGTCCTAATAAACTCAGGAGTGTAAGAAACGACAAATTTTTACACAAGCATAACAAGAACATTTTAGGACTTAGGACAGGAATATATATATATATATATATATATATACACATGGCTGTACATACGAACTTAACATATACATACATTTGCGTAAATATTCGCATAGAAGCAATCACATTACACGCTAATACTACAAGAATGTGGCGTTTGTGGCACAATGTGATGGAAGCGATATAAATTCGTAACTGCTTTTCCAGTAAGTACTGCAGCTTACGATTATTGTGTAGACGAAAGGTAACGAGCTAACTTAGTTTTCAATTCCAATAACGTTTGAAGAATTTTGACGCTCTAGGGAAGTTTGTTTCACAGTAATGCGTCTGATACTGACAGAGCTTCCTGCGCAATATCAGGTGAACGGTATGTGATTAAGACATTATGGCTCCTATTCGGATTTAGGTTGGTAGTGGTGGGGGATAAAATTGCACGATTTCAGCATTGCCCTAAAGGAGATATAAAGAGGAGAATACGTATAGGGCATTGTGCACGAGAAACCTGTCCTGTATAGGAGTCCAGCCGAGCTTTTTTAGGAGAGGTATTACGTGATCGCTCCTTTTGAATTTACATTTGCACACCACCTTGGCTGCGAAATTCATGCTTTTTCGTAACTCTTTTTGAAAATATTCAGGTATATCTCCCCATAGTAGGCTGTAATAGTCAATACGCGATAAAAATAAAGATTGAATAGCCAAAAATCTAGATTTTTCGGCCAGCAAACTTTTTATACGCTGAAAAAACATTCAAGTTCCCTAAATTTTGTCGCAAGTTGCGGGACATGTTTCTATCGAACCAAATACCTAAATTTGTTACTATTTCTGGTGGCTTAGTTTCATTATTTGTAACCGTAAGATTACGATTGAGAATTTTTTATTTCGTCTTTGGGCCAAAAAAATAATGAATTACGTTTTACTAGCATTTAGTTTGAGATAATTTTAGTCACACCATGGTTTGAATTTTAGTTTACAGAAAAAAATCATGACTGCGCCCAGGAATAAGAGGAACTGTGGTAACCCTCAAACTAATAAATATAGTTATGCTTTCAGGTTTGTTGTCAGTTTAATTGTTATAAAAAAAATTTCGATCGCTAAATTCATTCCCCTTCAATCATAACTCTTCAATACACTTGTTCTACAATGAACTAATAAGATTTGTGAGGACCCGTATGTTTTGTTTATTTTTCTCCATTAGGGTTTAATGGTAGAACTAAATGAATTATTATCTACAGATCGCTATCCAATTATGTAAATTATTCCTGGCAAAATTTTTCAGATGTTTTCAATCGGATTTACGTTGACTTACCAGGCTTTTCAAAAACTTCAATGATTTTCGTTTCAAATTAGTAGTCCAACGGCTTCGAAGAGTGTAAGGCTACATTGTCTTGTTGATAAACAGGAAAGTTTTTGATTGGATTTTAATTAATTGATCGTTGAGAATTAATCGTTGAGACACGACTTTCTTCTCATGAACTGCATGATACCCCGAGCATAGTGTTGCTTCCCATTTTTAAGAACTGAATCTACCCATCCGGTAGCCGAAAAAGCTCCATTAACAGTCTCAGATCCTTTCCACAAGGTCTTTTGAAAACAGCTGTTTGTCCTTTTTAGAGCATATCAGTAACCCATGCAACCTTAGCCTCCACCAAATTCAATTTCTTCCGATTGAGTGTGCAACACTTTTTTGCTCCTCTTATTCCCATGTTACCTTTTCCTTTACCTAACCTGAATAGATTTCCTTATGTTTTTCAGAGACTGTCTTTTTGCTCAGATGCTTGAAATTTGGCGAACTCGGAAAATGAGTTGGCAAACTTGTTTGGAGTGACGAGTATATCCTGAAACCGTTGAACAACTATCCAGTAAGACTATCCTTTTGAAGCTTCAGAAAGGTCCCATAAATAATTTTTTGTGGGTAGCGTGATTGTTTTCTCGTTTTTGAGGCCATACAATTAAATTTTTGCTGAATAATGTCTAACAGCACAATTCGAATTCGAAATTTCTTTGCAATTCAAGTACTGGAACATTCAACAAGCTTACTAGAAAAAATTAGTTTTTCATGCAGTTTCATTCAGGGAAAAACTCTGAGGCATTTTATTGTGAATATACCAAATTATTCGGTATTAAATTTGGCGTGGCAAGAGTTTGTCTACAAGATATAAATGCGCTTATTTTTTCTAACTCACATCATCAATTTGGAAGTCAAGATTTTCTTACTTGTAAAAACATTTATTTCATGAAAATTACCGTTTCCAAAGATCTTTTTGTTTTGAGGAAATTAACATGAAACTCACCCGCATTTCGTACACTTTGGAGTATGGAGTCCAGATTCGACGAGTGAACTTTCAGAGTGATAGGTGTAAGTACAGGAAAGTTATTGGTATCTTATGTAGGTGTTTTTTAGAAATTTCCACTATTTCATAACTCAACCGGGGAAAATAATATCGTATCTGACTTATTTGTCAGCGAAAAAATCGTATTCATATGTTTATAACGCGAAGTTATGGAAAAAAAAGTTCGAAGAAAAGAGTAAATACAGACTCAACGTTCTCGAATAATTGTGAGTTACTTCTCAAATACAGGAAAACCTAAGTTTGGAATGGTCTTACTATGGAAAATATTGAATTACGTTTTTACCAGTTTCCTTTAGGCCTAAAAAGGAGAGATTTCAGAATCATTGCAGTACCGTGTGTGAGAATTTCCATCTCGAAAATTATTTATGTATTTTAAGTGGTATTGAGTGTTTCACAACATGAAGTACAAAATTTCACACCAAGTAGAAAATGACCAAATAAACACTTTTTCTTCCATGAAATTTCCAAAGAAAATTGCGTTTTTGAGATATTAGCGGTTTATTGTTTTAAAGATTAAAATTTAATTACTCAATTACTCGCAAAATTCATTTGAATTTACGTTACAAACACTTCTATTCTATGAGAGTTAACAACAATAAAATTTAGTTTCAGTGTTATTTGGTAAAAAGTTTCAGCAAGTAGGTGGAAAGCCTTATTTATGCCACACCCATTGAATCTGTGGAAGATATCGTGCCTAGAACTGCAGTGGCTGCTGGTGAGATTTCTGAAATGTCAGTCGTGTTTAATAACATCCATCAGTCGTTAAGGCAAAGATTTGATAAGTGCATTGATGTAGGTGGAACACGTTTTGAAAAACTTTTGTAAAGTAAATTCAAACTAAATACTGTGAGTAATGATTTTTTAATTATATTTCATCCATTAAAACAATAAACAGCTAATAACTCAATAACACGAATTTTATTCGGAAAATTTCATGGAAGAAAAAGTGGTTATTTGGTCATTTTCTACTAGCTATGCAATTTTGTACCTCTTGTTTTAAAACACCCTGAATATCTAAAATTACTTCAATCTACTTTGGAAGACAATTCTAGGGCTTTAAAGTACTAATTTTGTAATAAATTGTCTAATTTCATTGCTTGAACTCTAATCCTACCGTACTCTATCCTAGGTATTCTATCCTAGTTGTCAGAACAAAATTCAAAATTACAGAATTCTGAATTGAATTCGTTGGTGTGGTAATCCACACTAATTTTGGTTGTGTACTCGCTCGAAGCCGGTTGTATTCACACGAAACTAATATAATTTGCGATCAATTTCAATGTAGGGAGAGAGGAATTGACTTGATTTTTGCCGTTACATAATTGTTACTCATTTTTCCTTTGTTAAATTTTCAAATTTTTCGAAACGTTTTATAAATCATTGCGTTTTGTAGTAGATTTTGTTCAACTTTGTGGGTTTTTACGTTAAAGTTTCCTTGATGAACCTACATGGTGAAAGTGTTTTATTTATATGAGTTCTTTGCTGAGGTACATGAACTTTTTAACCCATTTTAACACATATTTAGCCGTATCTAATCAGTGTTCAGACATATTTCGATCGAGCGTATTTTGACCATAACTTTAACTTTAATAGTTGTCCGTTTGATTCAGAATATGATGTATGATTTTTGTTAAAAAATTCCAATAATTTGCGGTTTTAAAAATAATTTCTTTGCGATATATTGCTGTGTTATTCACTAATTAGTTTAATTATTTTCGGTTACTCACCGCCATGAATTCGATGTAACAGGATGAAATATTTTTTTTTGCGAATCCAAGTCGTTCATATGTTAAATGAAAATTGGCGTGATCTGAATCGACAGAATTTTTAGAGGGTTGCGATATTTTTCTGCGTGTACGTCTTTGGAATAATTTTTACTTGTGACCAAACATTTTCTGGTGCTTGTAACTCGTTATGAACGATATTTTAATCTGCGCTGCCCAATTGAAAATCAAGGACGTGTCGCCGGTGAATTAAAGACGAGACAGTCGATCAAGTATGAATTAAACGCGAGTCGGCCGGTTCGGCCTTATAACTCTATCTCCGCGCGCTTAAACCACGAACGGTCGAGCTCGGACGTAATATGCTGAGCCGGCCAGTTGTAATTTGAGGGCGCAAACTTCTAAGTTGGTTAATGGTCGTAGTATTTGAGGAGGCCATCCGTTGTTTAAAGCCATAAAAATATCATTGATCTATCGCAATGAAACGTATGCTCTGACATTGTGGCGTACAATGCATCAAGCTTGAAATTATATTTCACATATTTTATTCAATTTCATGCATTTCCAGAAATATTCCCAACATTGAAACTGAAGACTTTACTGTACTGCAGAATAAATGCATTGGTGCGTTTACTTGTGTTCATTTATGTATTTTTACCATGCCATTGTTATACGCATGTTTGCATTTCATTCTTCAATACCAGACACAAGTCAAACACATTACTACAGTCCCAGCAGTCTATCTCTCCCAGAAGAGAAGTGCTACTTACTGAGAGGACATGAATATTTATTCTTATCTATGCAAGATTTTACATTGAGAAATGATATTCACGAGTGAAACCTGTGTAATTATTTTTTAGTTCTATATACATTTTAATGAATTTAATCATCATTCGAAAATTTATAAAATAAGAAGTAACATGAAATGGAAATGATAAATCGTGAATCATATACCTAAGAATTATACCTAAGATTAATCGTATTTCTAAATTTTATTCATGGTCGTTTTCTTTTTTATGGTGAAGATATCGTATCGTTGAAAGAGAGTTCAAATGACAGGCACTGCAATGTATAAATGAAAATTCTCTTTAACACGCGTGTACGAGTGGCAGTCTTTCGAGTCAGGGAACATGTGTGACTTTATGGCCTTGCTGGAGAGGGCAATAAAAATTCTTGTGCGTCGAGGACCATCTTTTAATTGCTCGAGTGTGGTATTACGTGAGCGTAAGAATGTAGGATGTGACAATAGGAAATATATATTTGGAAATATTAAAAGTGATATTATTTAGAGATACGTTGTACTGCAAATGGCAGTGAATTTTTCTTCAAAAGACAGTATAGCTCGTTTTCTGTGCTCTGTCTTTACGAGTTATAGGGTTATAGAAAAGTCCCATGTGCCATTCCTTTATCAGCTTAAGTAAAGCAGCGGAGCGAGTAACAATATCGTTTTCCTATGTCAGTGTTAACTAGAAGGTCAGACTCTAGGTGGGCTTGACAAGGAACACGTAGGATAATGAATGTGTAAGTTAAGGGTTCACTGCAGACATTGTACATGGATTACACAGATGACACGATACCGTAGTATGTTAAGTTAAATAAAAGAACGTGTAAACTTATTCCTATGTACCGAGATTTCATGAAGGTAGGTTCGCTCGGTGTGTTTTGATCGTTTTTCTAACTGAGGCAGAATCCCGTGAATCTTGATGTGCTGAGGACGTTTCATTTTGTTTTAAGTGTGATAGAATAAGAACTGTTCCTTAATTCTGAATCTCTTCGCGTTGCTAGGAACTTTTGCTCTCTTCCGCCTGGGGAACGTTGTGTGAGGGAATGAGGATAGGAACTTGGGATGTGACCTAAATTTGCAGTGGCGGAATTAGGAGAAGTAGCATATCCAGCTTCTGATTGCGTAATTGTGAACTTTAACGAATTTGACTCATGGACTTGGATACTAATCTTCGGAGGCAAGCTGGTGTGAATTGTCTCAGCGTTTCTGTGTGGAAGTTTTGATCAGTTTCTTCCCATAGGGATGTTGATGGCACTAACACTGCTTGTACTCCAACGTCGACGGATATGCAAATTAATTTTATTTTAGTAGAAATAGTTAGTATTTTAGGCTTATACAACACTGTCTCCGTTTTTTAACGGCAAACATATACTGCAGGTTCCCGAGCTGTGTAAATACATTGGTAAATGCCGTGAAAGTTCAACGACGTCTCTTCGAGTGGAATGAGATCTTCTAAATACAAGTTGAACTGTCTCAAAGGCTGGGTGAATCAGGTGGATTAGGATGTGATTTATAATTTCTCATGATTTGTGTGTGTTGACGAGTAATCAGATCGCCTAGACTGCAGTGCACGGCAGTAGGGTCTAGTAGTGTCTCAATTTTTAGGAAGTTTAGGTGAAAGTAACTGATCAGTGACACCGTCGGATGAATTTTTCGACTTTTGTCCATAGTTGGTTATAAGATACCTGCACTAATTTAACTCATAATTCGTGTGTGACATCACCTCTCCCAGTCAGGGTAGGCTTGGAAAGATTCGCGAGAAATGAATTAGTAAGTAGAGCAAATAAAGGTACGCTGTCTATCGATCACCAAAGTGACAATGTTAGACGTGAAAATCGGTACTCACGAAGTTGAGCTCTTGAAATATGTATGAATGAAGGGCTGACGAGCCCGGCTAACGAGCCCCACGAAGGAATCTGAACGCGTATTGACTCATATATTCATTGTATTTTTCCGCGCATCTGCGATGACAAGGAAGAGTTACAAGGAACACTTTTCCGCGCAGATAGCGTGACGCAAGGACGGAGTACATTGAATGAATATACAATGAAATATTAGTATGTCACAAATCCTGATTTCCCCGAGGCCCCCCTTTGCTGATAATGTTGATAATTGATAGTAGTTTTGATAATTGATGATGAGTTTGATAATAATGATAATAATAATGATGCGCTACTGCTCGGATGAAGGACGAGCTGATGGTTAATAAGAAAATATTTAATGGTTGAAATATTACCTCACATTAAGAGATATGTGGTTAGGTGGCTTATAAGCGTGTATGCTGAAATAATGTAACGCCTGTACTGAATACGTCTATTAAACAATTGCTAATGTCGTTGGGTTGCCAAGGGCAAGCCGTGAATAATAAAATGCCATGTGTGTGTTTCATTACTTTGTGTCTATGTGTCCGATATGTGTGTTAGGTTAGCTGTGTTCTTTTCTGTTGAGTCCTAGAATGTTTTCTTTTCGACGTGATTTTCGACATTAGGATGCGATGTGTGTTTGATTAGTTTCATACGTCTATGTTTTATTGAGAGTTCCCAGGTAGCAAAATTTATTGACCTAATATTGAACCAATATACAGTCTCAATATTGACTGGATATTCAAAATGAACATTGGGGCAATACCTTATTTTGGAAAATTCTGTTGATATTAGAAAAATATATTAGCCCAATAACAATATTTTCATCAACCCAATATCAACTAATTATTGTGTCAATATTAACTTGATAATGAAGAGTTCCCTACAATAACATTGGCTTAATACTCAATTCCTGATAGGTTGATATTTGTAAAACATATGGCCCCGATAATGATAATTTCACTGACCCAATATTAGCTAATTATTGTGTCACTATGGACTTGATATTGAGGTGTTCCTTAGAAAAATATTGTCCTGCAAGGCCTGGAGTTGTTACCACAGTACAGAGAAGAGAAGTAGTTTCAAATAGCGGGGTTGGCACGACCGCTTTTGGCAGCGTGTGACGTCATGCTTTGGATAAGCGTGACGTCACAATAGCCGGCAGTTGATTGGTCTATTTAGTGTACGCTTTCTGCCAGACGTACAATACCTCGACTGCGTTGCTTCTGGCGTTCCCAGCTGTTCTTTGTTTGCTCATAACTTTTACCTAGTCAAATACGATTGGAATAGAAATGTAAGTAAAACTAAAACGCTGGGGCTGTATTATTTATTCAATGAATACTTCATCGTAATAAGTTTCTTTGCTCTGGATCATTTGTTAACGAGCATTCAAAAAGACATTTTTACACCCGTACCTGCATAATTTACAAAAGCTATCATTTACGTGTTTCGTGTTTGTTTACGAGGGTGTAGTATTTCAATGTTTTGATCCACAAATTCGTGAATAATATAATGTCCATGATTCCAAACCAACAATATTCGTCAACACGAGCTTAGGTGAATTAGACTCGTGAGTTAGGGTCATCGACATGACACATATTTTCGATAACAAAATTCCAACGCAGATTAAATGAATTATTTACATTTAGGATGGTTACAGTGCACTCTATATTTTTTACTAATGGATGTCAGTAACGCTTTATCATGAAACTAAATACATGGACATAATTCAAGTTTAGTTTACTAATAAATATTATTCTTTCTCCAATAGAAGAACACCAGATCAATTTAGTTGATTGCTCGTAAAAGAAAGTACTCAACACTAAGTACTTATTATTTCCTATAACAAGCTACGTTCCGCAACTCATCGAAAACAAATAGTAAAACTAGACAAAAGTAAACAAACATCTCCATGTAACATGAGTAGTCAACATAATTCTCATATAATACGCATCTTTGAAGAGTGCGTAATATATTACACCACGACGATTACATACTGAGTTAGTTTAAGCCTCTCATACCACGTGAAAGGTGGTCCCAAGAAAGGACAGCAGAAGAAGCCATTTAGTGTGCAATTAAGGGAATGGGGAATCAAAGGACGAGGTACGTCCACACACATCACGCACAGAAACAGCAAGATTGAAGAATGTTATTGAAATATGATAAAAGTGGACCAAGAAAGTAACAGATGCTGAAAAAAGACACCAGTGAACCGAAAAAAAGATGGTCCGTAACAAAATCAAATATATATTTACATCTTTCCCTATGGCAGAGCTAATTCCCACAGATTCAATAGTTGGCTCCTTACACCAGGAAATAAAGGCGTCGGTTATCGATGAGAGCTAACGGGGATTTCTGTGACGAAAATAGACACCAGGAAATTAAATGAAACATTGTCCATAGCGAGAGAAAGTAAAATGAGGGCGGCCTTAATTAATTGACCTTTTAATTGGTTGATGAAAGTAGAGCTATGAACACTATGATCTCAATACTTATTTATTCGAATAAAAAATATGTTTATGCATACATATAACGTGGTACTTTATTAACTCAGCAACTAGAAAGCTACTTTCGCTTTGCTTCGGTTTCAAACCCACAATTTATCATGCTTCACTTGACCCGTCGTTCTCCAAATTTGTTCCCTAAGCGAGGTTTTCTTGAGGGACTCGTCACGAGTTATGTAACAAAATCGACCAATTTACACTAACTTAATAAGATTTTCATAAAATAGCTTAACTCTCGTGTAATGCGCGATGGAGCGTTATTGAAACGATAAAGAATGAAGTTCAAAATGTAAAAACGGCCGTGGCTATCACTTAAAGAGTCCTGGTTTCAAAACGTAGCTTTAATAAACCATATGTTGTTTATCTTAAGAAGAAAATTAGTTTCAAAATTCTAGCATTCATAGTATTTTTCGTATCAGCAAATTAAAAGGATCGGTTACTTCTGGGGCAACATATACAACGATAATATGTTCAGCAGATCGTAAATAATGAATCACAAAATATATATTATGATCACTAATATGGAATTACTATTTGTTCAAACACAGACATTGCACGAGAATTGTAATAAGTCAGCGAATAGATTAAGAATAAATGAGCTGCCAATAATAGAAAGAACTAATAATAACACCAGCAATAACTTCAATGTTAACCTGCTTGTTTCTTTCTTAGTCACTCAGACTTCTACAATTAGGAGAAATACCACAAGTGTACGGTAAATTATTCCGTCCTTCCTCTAAGCAAATTTACATACTTGTTTTTAATTCTGATTGAGTTTCCTCCTTCCGTCCATGCGTGACAATCTTATCATTGACACTATTCAGCATCATATGCAACAAATTGACAGGCTTTTACACGACCGCAGATACTTTGTAACATGAATATCGCTGCGCTCAATTCAATACAATATACGGCGGAATGAAAGTAAAGCGAAAAGGAATTACGGAATTAACTGGCAAATTAAGAGAAATTTAATACACAATTCTTAATAAAGAGCAATACGAACATGTATACAATAGTGCACCAATGCTGTTCATTAACAAGAAATAAATAACGAGCAAAGAAAAGAAATGAAGCCATATTTTTCCAAAACCAAGTCTTATTGTAACATTTCATTGATGTGTAATTTTCTTTATTTTATCACTAGGATTACTGCTCTCTAAGTCTTTATTGATGTGCTTAATGGTTTGATAAGTCCTGCAAGTCACATAAAATTTGATTAAGAACTCCTTCACATCAGCAGCGCACAATATAGGTGGCGAGCACGCTTCATCAATGACCTTCTGAGCTAGTTCACAGAAACCTTGAACATGACTGAACTTATCAAAACAGAACAAAAATACTCTCTCGTAGTTCATGATTGTTTCAATGAATGATTTGCTGTAGTAATGGAGGCTTCGTTGCGGATCATTGCTTTGTACATATTCTTTGAATGACACGAAGAGGTGCGTGTTTAGGTCTTCAGGCGCAAGAATTAACGAACACGCAGAACAGTCTTTTAACATTGAACCTTTCTTACTTCGGTGATATCTATCAACTTTCATAGCAACATACCCACTCAAGTAAGCTGCTGCATTGTTGACCTCGGCCGACTCAAACAGAGTTCCAACCGATTCGTTGCCATCGAAGTGCTTCGCGGTAGTCATGTCTTCGTCGTTGAGTACAACCGGCGGCGGAGACAAATCCTCATCTTCTGGTCGCTGAATCAGAGGAGAACAGTTTAATATTTACACATGCCGACTTCCATATTTGAATAGTAAAACGTTGTAGTAGTAGTAGTGGTGGTAGTAGTGGTAGTAGTAGTAGTGGTGGTAGTAGTAGTGGTGGTAGTAGTAGTAGTAGTGGTGGTAGTAGTAGTGGTGGTAGTAGTAGTGGTGGTAGTTGTGGTGGGGGTAGTTGTGGTGGGGGTAGTTGTGGTGGGGTAGTTGTGGTGGTGGTAGTTGTGGTGGTGGTAGTTGTGGTGGTGGTAGTTGTGGTGGTGGTAGTTGTGGTAGTGGTAGTTGTGGTGGTGGTAGTTGTGGTGGTGGTAGTTGTGGTGGTGGTAGTTGTGGTGGTGGTAGTTGTGGTGGTGGTAGTTGTGGTGGTGGTAGTTGTGGTGGTGGTAGTTGTGGTGGTGGTAGTTGTGGTGGTGGTAGTTGTGGTGGTGGTAGTTGTGGTGGTGGTAGTTGGGGTGGTGGTAGTTGTGGTGGTGGTAGTTGTGGTGGTGGTGTTTGTGGTGGTGGTAGTTGTGGTGGTGGTAGTTGTGGTGGTAGTAGGAGTAGTGGTAGGAGTAGTGGTAGGAATAGTGGTAGGAATAGTGGTAGGAATAGTGGTAGGAGTAGTGGTAGGATAGTGGTAGTGGTAGGATAGTGGTAGTGGTAGGATAGTGGTAGTGGTAGGATAGTGGTAGTGATAGGATAGTGGTAGTGGTAGGATAGTGGTAGTGGTAGGATAGTGGTAGTGGTAGGATAGTGGTAGTGGTAGGATAGTGGTAGTGGTAGGATAGTGGTAGTGGTAGGATAGTGGTAGTGGTAGGATAGTCGAAGTGGGACTAGTACTAGTAGTGATACTAGTACTAATAGTAGTACTACTACTAGTAGTAGGAGGAGCAGTAGTAGTAGTAGTACGACTACTAGTAGGAGTAGTAGTAGGAGTAATACTTGAAAAACTAAAAGTGTGTGATGTGCGTTTCTGTGATACAGGCTTCTCTGCCTATCAAATTCCCCCTATTTTAATCCCTCAGATGGAAAGACGAAACACCGAATTTCTCAAATAATCCTCGTGATTTACATATTACAATGGAAGTAGTTATAGCCATTCGTGTCACATCCTGGATACAGAAATTCAGCATTAATGAAAGCAACTGCGAGCTTCAGTATGTAAATTGTAGTGTTATATGCAAAACCCCGCCGACCTCAGTATACATGATACGAACTCGAGTATATAAGGCTCTGGATCTCTATAATGTTTTGAAAGTGATTTATATTATAGTGCACTTGTACAGCGAAAATGAGTGCATTAATTTACCAGTGAACTAAAACCAAGACCGCCAGTCCTAATTTATTCCTATATATTCTTAAGAGCCAAACACGAAACAAATAAATAAATCAATATATAAACACACGACGGTTATTCTTAGTATAGGGATCATAAGGTGACCATAAGGTGACTTTCAGTGACCATTCATCTAAAGTGACCATGTACTAATTTTTTCCTTCGAGAATAAAAAACAATTACCAAACGAAACATTTGAATCAAATTTCATAACTCAAAATATATTCTTCCAACGCGAACAATTAAAGTTTCTCGACGCTTCACAACCGTGACGTCACGACGCATATTTGATCTTTATGTTGAATATCACTTCAAGGGTTATATGAATATCACCACTTACCTTCGAAAAGTGAACCAAAGTCCCGTCCAGCTGGTCATCCACAGTCTTGCAATTAGCAGACAATGGCGCTCGCATGAATGACGCAGTAGCGATTTTTGAGTAGCTGTCGGCAAATGTTCTGGCGTCCGGAAATTTCTGAAGGAATCGAATCTTGCCAAAGAAACACTCGAGCCCGTCTTGACATATATTCTTTGTAGACAAGTAGGGTAGTTTATACTCGTCCAAGCGTTGCCGAAGCTGCAGGATCACATTAATGGACTGAATCCATCCATTGATAAAGCTACATCGTTTCCTAGCATTGAGATCTTGTAACTCTTGCAACCAAAGCACAGACTCACGAAGAAACTTGAACTGGTCCGAATTAGTACGTATGGGTCTTCTTGAAGGTACTGAACATCTCGATGTGACGGAATTCAAGACGTCAAATAGGTCGTTTATCTTCTTGCAGTATGAACTAGTAGCTGCAACTGACACATTATTCACTGTTTGCGCAATACCGGCATCTAGAGCTGCAGCAGTGGAATTCGACAACACCCGAGCTGCAAGCTTCACTTTCATTTTTGATGAAAACCTCAAACTGTGCACATGCCTATCAGACAGCTTTGGAACCATTTTCAAGCTGTGCATTTTCTCTTTTTCAAACAGTGTGACGATGTGATCCCAGCTTGCAGCGTGCTTAAAGCCTGGCACAGGAACGTCACTTCTGAGCAAGAGATTTCTAGAGTTTTTGAGTAGATGGGGAGGGTCTTTGTAGACAAAGTAGGACTTCGTTCCTAGCTCAATAGTTGGGTTTGTATGTGAGCAACCCAGAGATTTGAAAGCTTTTTCAAAATTTGAACCTTGGTCAGAAGTTATTCCAAGCACTACAAAGCCCTCAGTTTCAAGGGAGTTTATAACGCTCTGAAGAATTTCAATAAGACTGGTAGATTGAACAGCACCCGATGTTAAATAATATCCAATTGGAAATTGCCAGTGTTTCTTCACCCCACACGCCATAACGCACAAAGCTGATGACACCAATTTTTTTTTCTTTGAAAACCATCGTCTGCGTACCCAAATATTTTCTTCTTGTCGGGACTGTACGACAGGCCTCTTCTTAATGACATTTCATCCATAAGGATGAAAATTAGCTTATCGTGTTCACTTTGGGGATTAACTTTGAGTTTTAACATTGATATGTTCTGCTTATTGCAACCGGGGTTCATTTTGTGGGCCTTCAGGACACGAAGAATTGTAGAAGGCGATGGCAGTGGTTAGTGGCATGTTCTGCAGGTAATACCGACGATTGATGATAGGTCCCCTAACTCTCTTTCTCATGAGAGAAGCGCCCTTGCTTTTGGGTTTTAAAATTGTTGGCGTAAGATTGGTCGTTACCAGTGCAGAAGGCTGATCAAACAATTTCTTTTTACAGGTCAGAGTTGCTTCATCTTTCGTCATACAGGCCTTTTCCTGGAAGAAACGAACAAATAAACAAAAAGGCAATGGAGGGAAACTTTAGATGACAATTAAGAGGTCGAGCGCTAACAAAAAAAAGTAACGTAGAATGTGATACGTTATTTGTACACGACAGGGAAGGAAAGTAGGACTGTAAGAATATGAAGGGAAGAAGAAATATTAGGGGCTTGATAATTTGAAAATACACAAATCAAATGGAGGTGGAGCGAGAGGAATGGGAAAGTGGAGGAGAATGGTAAGGTGAGTTGGGGATAAAAGAGAGGGAAAGAGAAGAAAGAGAGATAGGAGAATGAGGAAAGTTAATGTGTGATTTTAATAAATGTTCTACACGAATATAAAAAAATTAAATGGTAATGAAGACAGTATAAAACAAGCAACACTCACTGTCCAGTTGAAGGAATCTTTTTCAACTTTCTCAGTTGAACCCAAATTTGAAGGAGTTGTAATTTGTTGAGACTGTGATACACAAGTTGGGTTAGGTGCCTGAAATGAAACATACACACTCTATTAAATCACATGCACAGGAATAAATGTGTATTGCGAAATTCATTAGTTATGGAATCTACTTTGAAATGACACGAAATTAATAGAAAATCGAACAGAATGTTCATAGAATAATTTAATAATTAGAACCCAAGGTACTCAAAAATCTATTTCTATAATTTAAAAATAATAATAATAAGCGGCTGTCCTAGGTATTTCTAGAGTTTTATTAGACCTCTTTATTTCTTGAGCTGAGAATCAGCTAAATGACTGGTTATATGTAAGATCCTTTACACATAGATGTTTGGAACCTGAATTATAAGGCATATACATAGAGGCATATACATAGGCATTAAGGCATATACATAGAGCATAAATACTTCACGAACACTAAACACGCCAGTAGGACCTTGGTGCCTGCTGAGCTCAAGCAACAACGGACTTTCTAAAACGTATGAAGAAGCCCATGAAGAAGCTTACAGCGGTGCACTTTTATTTTAACAGGAACAAAATGTAATACAGAATATATAAGTAGAGCTGATAATTGGCATACCTCGTAAGTCTCATACGTTACACATTATGAGACCCAACAACCTTTTTTCCACACATCTTCTGTCATTCAATTATATTGTTACCTCCAGAATGCTAGAACACATCAACAATCATGATCACACAAACCACACAACAGTTGTTGAAGGCTCAGCACATGAAGAATAAATCATTATGAAAAACAAAGGTCCTGATTTTATGTTATGAACAAGTTTGAGCTTCTATTAAGACAAGAAGCAATCCGAACATAAAAAAATCAAACTTTTTAAATGTAACACAATGGTTAGAATTGACCTTGGGCAGTCATTAATCGAACTACAATCTTTTGAAACTACATTGGAAACATATACACTGCTGATCAAAAGTTTAAGACCACTTTAAAAATTTGAATAATAAAAAAATTCGGATACATAAATACATTACTCCTTCACTAAAGGCTCACTTATTAGGCAACCAACCATCACTGGAGTGCTACTACTTAAAGCACTGATGGAGGCCTTTGACAAAACTGTGACAGGACTTGTGACTCTGGCTTTGACTTGGGTTGTCACAGAAGATCTGAGGGGGATTCTGATGGGAGTCCTCATGGGACTTCTAACTGAAATCTTTGTTGGGGTAATCACAGGGACTGCGCCTGAAGTGCTGGCTGGGAGTCCAGGGGTGCTGAATGGAAGCTGATTTGGGTTGTGGGGCAGGCATCTGACAAGGTTCCTAAGCCGGGGCCACACTACGATTTTTCGTTCGTCAAATGAATGACGGACACTCGTCATGTCAAACGGCCGTTAAGCAAGTCTGGCCACATTACGACTGTGTGTGGCTCTGACTAAGCTCTGTGATGAGCGTCCGACGTTCATCGAATGTAAACAAACCGAAGTACGTACGCGATATGGATGAGCAGGACGTGCGAATGTGTGTGAGCTCTAGAAATTTGCTGTCGAAGGAACTTTTGTGGCCGCAACTTTTTATGAAAGCACAAAAAAAGAGAAACCTAAAAGAAGATGTTGGGTAAATCCGTGGCGAAATAGAGCTAACAATCCGAATCGATTGAGAGAAGATCTGCTTGCTGATGTAAACGATTGCAGTTAAGTGAGATTGTTCCTACAGAGAAAATTATTATTTTTGAACGTTTCTTTTAAGCGGATCATAAATGATTTTATTTAATTGGAGTGTAAAATTTAGAATTTACCGCCGAAAATAGCTTGGTAATATGGCTGAGTTGAGCAATGCTCTTTAATACAAGAATGAAAAGGGGATCCAAGAATGTTACCAGTTTGATGATTTTTGCAGGTATGCTCAGCAACCCTCAGATAGAGCGAATGGGAAGGGATTGAAGTCATTAAACTGTCAAGGTTTCTCCATTTATGTTTTGCATGTTTGTCTATTGTTATCTGTTAAAATTGTGCAAGTTTTCCTTGTTGAAAATGAGCTTAGGGCATGAAACGTTAAAAAAATTGATTCAAGATAAGTCTTCTCCATCGCCTTCGTTGGGAATAATATAATGCTTTCTCCGATATATGATTTTGGTGTTCGTCATTTACACGTGTTAATACACAAGAATTATGCTAAAGTTTTCTTATTCTTTGTGGAAGGTATAAGACATACTGGGCAAAGTTGGCTCGGTAATCTGCAAGCAAGACACAAAGTTCCAGAAATGCTTCCCTGCTTTTGATCGACTCGGAATTACCCTCTGATACCTCGCTACAATTGATCGAGTATCATAACGCAGGAGTGTTCAATAACTCATCCTTTAGGAAATCATTCGATTCTAACTGCTTGAACATGCCACATACTCGTGAACTTCTTGTGACCAACTTCCTTTCTCCACATGTCATAGCGGCAGATGATGCGTTCCCATTGCCAACTCGTTTCATGAAGCATTATCCTTGTACTAACCTTTCTCACGACCAAAGAGTTTTCAGCTGGTCTTTCTAGAGCACGAAAAACAGAGACAAACGCATTCGGCTTACTGTCAAGTACGTTCAGAGTTTTCCGTACTGATACAAACATCACAGTCAAGAGAATCCAGTCTACCACTCTAGCAACTTGCGCTCTTTATTATTACCTAAATGATCATAAAGACTTCCGTTACATCAACTCGCTTGCTCTTGAAAAATGGACATTATCACTGGATCGTGCACAACCCGCAGTTGGTGGGAAAACACTGGACATCATTCGGTTCGTTGTGTTGAGGCGGTCGATCGGCTGTGTCAGCTACAGCCATCAGAGACCAGCTGAAGAACTACTTCACAAGCGGAGGAGCTGTATGCTTGCTGGATAAAGTGTTGGGACTCCATGCACTAACACTACTGTGGAAATGCATCCTAAAAGTGTTAGAAATATCTGAGAAATAATAGTTCCTCATTATTTTCTGGTATCACTTGTTGGAATGAATGTATTAGGTCAATCAACAAAATAAATTGTTTCAATAACATCATGTATTTTATTCCAGCTTTTCATCGTTAAATAAAACATTGACGAATCACTATTTGACTTAAGAAGGCTAACTAAAGACCTACATCAACAGGATTTAGGAAATGTAATTACTGCAAACTAGATTACGTGTTAAGGTTAGGAACATCCATAATCTGAATTCACAATCACGCATTGTCGCAAAATCCATGTGCAGAGTTTCAACAAGTATAAAAATCCGATTTTTAATAACAAACAACGTAAACCAATGTTACCAAATAAACAGTTTTGTCCACACTCATATCTAGTTTATAAATCTGCCACTAACTGAAATAGTTTCATCCATTTACTCGTATGCCCTACCATCACGCAGATATGGTGCATAGCTATAGTTCGCATCCTCACAAGTTAAATTGAATAGTTTCTCTGTTCACCTTAGATTAAATTATATTACAACTCAACAGCGTATTGAAAAATTTATGCATATGTGTTCTTACAGATGATTACGTGCGCATAGTAACGGCGGATAATAGATTAGATTGGTCGTTAGTGTTAGCCTCCCTACCCAGCAACAAATGCGATCCAAAGAGAGGAAGGAGGAACGTACCATTTAGTATGGAGTTAAGAAAACGCGGAATCTACGCAGAAAGGCATAGAAACAGTAAGTTGTGAAAGAAGGTCATGAAAAAAGATCAAAGTTGAAGAAGAAAGTAGTAGGTGTTGAAGAAAAGGACAGCAGTGAACCGAAAAAAGGTGGTCCTTAACATACCAAAAGAACATTTTATTTCAACAAAAAAGAAGGCCTACCTAACTCTCAGCTCGGGCCCTCACATTGTCCTCCTGGGAGCGCTAGTTCCCATAGATACAATAATTGTATCCCCCTGAGGGGAATAATTACTAGTTACTATTATAATTATTTAGGTTAGTTTAGATCATCTTAGTCACGACAACGACGTGATCAAGAGAGGAATAGTGAAGGGACCATGGAGTACGGACACGTACACCGGAAATCTAAGCACAATGTGTGTCTCACACAGGCCATCCTTGTGTGGTAAAACGAGTGTCTTGCCACACAGGATACAATGCGTATTTAAACAGGAAGTTGAGAAGAAAATTCAAATAAAATAAACATGCAAGAAGGTAGTAGTAGGTGCTGAAGAAAAAGATGGCAATGAGCCGAAAAAAACATGATCACTAAAACTAATCCAAAAACACTATTTTAACAAGCTCGTGCCCTACCATTCTTCTCCTGGAAGCGTTACTTCCCTTAGATACAATAGTTTTTTCTCGTGATAGAGAAACAGAAAATAGATAGATTTATGAAGTCAGATGAAGGTTAAGGGTGAAGTATTATTTGAGTGGAAAAATAAGTCAAAGAGGAGCAAAAATAATAGGATGGTCCGTAACATATTATAGAATAGCATTGTACTGACCTTAGATATGCTATTTTACCACATAAGGTATAACTTAATTGATGCTATCATACATTGAGATAAAAGAAAGGAACAATTTCACAGTCAGGCAGGGAAGCAATTTATAGATAAGTTCATGATTATTGTTGAAGAGGCCAGTAAATGACATCTAACACTTGTCAATTCTTAGAACAGAGTTTAGCAAGTTTCGACATGAACTTCATATGTTCTTCACCCGCAAGGCCATTCACTTTATCCCGCACAAGTTCACAGCAAGTTTAGTAATGTAATTATCATTTCTAGCACTCCTTTTTCATGCTAATGAGCTCTCAATATGAAAAAAAATTTCATGAAATAACTCTACTGTACTAAATTAAAATGCTCTTATCTTTCTTACTCCTTTTACGCTTACAAAATCCCCCACTGCCCATGACATCAGTACATGTATCTGCTGCCGAGGAAGGCTTGGTGCAGGCGAGACAATTTTGAGGCTTGGATCCACTACTTACATGAACGATATCGTTATCAATTTCGGCTGAAGTGCCCATTAACTGAGTTTCTACAGTATTTTTAAGTTCTTCCTGAAACCAATCTGTCGACCAACACAACAATACTCTGTATAGGGTTCTTTGATGATTTGCCTTTCACTTTAAATGTGGGTAACAAAATCATCACTTGAATTAAAATAAATGCTGCTCATGCTGCAGTCTGGGGGCCCATAATCCGAAAAAAAGGCCATAAGGTTAGTGCGCATCCAAGCCTTGCTCTCCACAGCTCCAGACCCTGATATTTTCATCCTTCCAGAAGCGAGGAGCCGCAAGAAATAGAAGCATGGGAGGGATGTCCTCTTCTTTAGGAGATCTGAAAAAAATAATATCAATTAGAATTATTCTTACACCATTGATATCATAGTCCTCTACATAGTTACTAGTAATATTAATTCTTGCAATAGTGTTTGTGACTGACTTGATTATTCAAGTGCATAGAACATATTTGTTTGCTCCAGTACATGAGCTTTATTGAAAATAAACATGTTTTGTTAGGGAATAACACAAGAAGTAGAGATATGTGTAGTGAAATGTTTGAAAATTGTATGTTGAAAGAAATATCATTAGGTATTGCTAAAACAATCTTCAGAGTACGCAGGCACACAACCTGGTATTGACTTTCATCTAACACTGAAAATGATTAGCTAATGAAGGAAAGGTTTTCCATGAGTTTCATCGAGAACTCAAATGAGGAACAATAAAAACCTCCACTTCATGTTACATGAGGGTCACACATGACTACTTAGATTCATCTATGTCATAATGATAGTTTTCATAAAACCTCAACTGTATGATCTAAATTAGAAATTGCCCTCCTAGCAAAATGTTCACATTGTTAAGAAAAAAATACTACCAAGCTATGTTTACTTTGCTTCTAAAACTGTCAGTTACAAGTGCACACTTTTCCACAAGCTTCTCGCCTAAATTTAGAATAATTTGCAGAGAATCTCATCCATTTTCAGAATTCTAACTTTTCTGCCACATACTTTAAAACAAATGTATCAAAATTTATGCCCAAATTCCACTGACATTCAGAATAGCAATAAGACATCTGTACTAATTTTCACATTTGCAAAAAGGTACAAATTTAAGAGTACAACAACATCGAGCAGACTAATTTCATCATAGATGATCAGCAGTTTCAGGTAAATAGAATATTTACAATTCAATAGATAAAACAACAAATTCAAAATTGAGAGCAAAATTTCAGGATCTAATGTGATACAAATAACTGGCAGTTTAAATAGGTCACCACTAACATTTATACTACTTGTTGTACTCCACAGAACAACAATACCATTACAAACATTATCTAAACTCATAACCTAATGTCAATAATGTTTGTCTATCAACTCTGGTAGGTAATAATGGCCCTACTTATCATTATTGTTGTGTTCAACATTGACATGCTCATGCTCATTGTACAGAACTTGAAAACTAAAAATAATTATCTAACATCATTTGCTTAAACATTAGATTATGCAGTAATCTTGAAGGGAAATATATGACTAATGGTAATCACAAAAAACAGTGGATTTTTAAACATGATCAGGTCATTGTTAGTTGTAACGGTCAATTTTTACTTTAATGTTGCCAACGATTTTCATAATTTTGTTGCCATAGATAGGTAATATAGTCGATTTTAAGACGTTTTACATGAATGACAATATGCTCGCAAATGCTTAGTTTTCGAGTTATTCAAGTTTGAAGTTATACGAACGGCGCTCCTGAATGGCCTTTATGCGCAATTTCAGAGTTGAAACGGAAGCTAACCCCCTATAACAAACGTAAAGAGGTTAAGTCATGAGGGGTAGCCACAGTTCTTCTAGTGAAAATTATAAATGAAGGTTTCTAGTGACGTCCGTTTACATCCGCTCCAAGATGGCGGCCACCATCTTGGGTACCGGGTGGCCGTCATTGGAGATGATGTAAATGGACGTCACTAGAAACCTTTATTTATAACTTTATAATTTTCACTGGAAGAATTGTGGCTACTCCTCACGACCCAACCTCTTTACTCTTGTAATAGGGAATTAGCTTCCGTTTTTAATTAAATTATGCTTAGCACGCTCGCTTCCCTGGCACGCACTAGCCAACTTCAGAGTTGAATAATTCAAAAATAACGCATCAGTGAGCAGAATGTCAATCATGTAAAACGTTTTTAAATGTGTTCCATTATTGATTATTGGCAACAAAATTATGAAAATCGTTGACAACATTAAAGCAAAAATTGACCGTTGTAATTTCCACTTAAAGAAAAAGTGTAACATGAATCAAAAATACTTTAAGATATTTTTTGCTAGCATCCGCATTTTCAATTACATTGTTCTTCTCATTATCAATCCCTATTTGATTTCAGCCAATGTTTAACCATGCATTCTCAAAATGACCTATTGCATTGTTGAATGAAATAACTGCTCATTTAGAATATTTACATAATTAACTCACTTTTAACACCTGCAAAAAAAAAGAAATGAACTCTTGAGGCTTTCTTGCACACCATTCACTTACCTAGAAGTATAAAGCTGATTGGTGGTTCCCAAAAACCTGAATACACCCACGAAGTTTATTAATCCACATTGTTTTTTAAAGGTCTACATAATTAATGCAAGTTTTAAGCTATATCTACCTTCTGGTTGTCTAGGATCTGTAAATCGAAAGACATTAAAATTAGATGGATCTTTTTTTATAGAACACATTAAATAAATTCAACACTTTAACATGAAATATAATTCTATTCAATTATATTGAAACTTTTATAATTTATGAAACAATAAATAAATTTTAATAAACTGGAAGGAGCTGCAATAAAAACGCCTGCAAAACAAGTTGTTTGACCCATTTTTCTGTGAATACCATTCATGAGCAATGCTAAAAAATTACAAAACCAACAGTTTTTCATTTACCACATTATCATCCATGTAAAACATGTCGACATTGTTGGAAATGAATGCTAAATTTGATTGGTAACAGGCTACTTGCTTTTTCACTAAACTGCAAGACCTAGCACTGAATTTCATTGCTTTACATTTTGATATCACCACGAAAACAGCTAAAAACCATATCTTATATATATCTCCTGCCAAAATTGGCCACAATCATCATTTAAAGTCAACATAACAGCTGCGACACTTGTCAACACTGTCCGCCATCTTTGTTCTTCGTAGTTCATTTGGTGACTGAAAACCTCCGACGACCTTTCACGAAATGACGAGCATCCATTCATCAAATGATGATCGAACGGGCCTTCCAGCGTTCATTTGACATACGGAGTTCATTTGACGAACGGACGTTAGACTAGTGTGGCCCCCGGCATAATTACAGGCGTTCTTGCTGGGGCTCTGAGAGGTGTTCCGGTTGTAGTCCTCATTTTTTTTAACGGAGACTCGTCAGAGGTTGATGGGGAAACTCTCTTTGCAGGGAACATGAGCTGAGCATTAGCTGTGAGGAAGAAAGAACCCATAGTTAGTTCTTTGCAGCGAAATCATTCTCCTTCTGTTAAAACCTGAGAGGTTGTCACAGGGTTGGCTAAAATCTCTTTTGCCCTAATTGAATATTGTTTGGCAAAATTAAAACCTAAATACCCCATTGTTCAGAATTAAAAAAGTATGAACAACGAGTATATTTAAATAACAATCAATGAGAAATAAATAATACACACAACTCTTTCAATCAGTTTGGCCAAAATCCATTTCTTTAAAATCCAATTTCATTTAGAGGTTATCATGTTTTTCCAGTAATATTTATTTCTTCGAGTGGTTTTTATTTCATTCCAGTATTTTATTCGTTGGGAATTATTTCCATTTTTTGTTACAGGACTGAAAATTAATATATAAATATTTGCAATTTTATCATTTAATAGAAGTTGTAAGGAATCAGGGTATCAAATTTGAGCCTGAATACTTCAAGAACAGAACACATCCCTCACTGTTACACAGTGCCTTCTAAGCATGGCTAACATGAAAATTTGTCAGAACATTGTAACCAATATGACAGTTGTATAAATATACTGCTACTTTAATAGAAACATATATGAGTGCAGATAATAAAAACAGAGCCAGAATATTTTCAGCTTCTCATATCCCTTGCCTTTTATACTAAATGAACCATTAGGTAATTAGTCATCCTCACATGTTGAGCAACTCAGTGCTATTTTACAAAATATGGGAAAATGATGAAAAATGAACAATGCCTAGAGGAGTCTAAGAGGAACAGCAGGAGCCACAGAACGTATATTGATAGAGTCAAAATTCAGAGCTTATTATCTCTACTATATCCGATTTTTTTAGTCACATAAAAATAAAATCAGACATAGTAGAGATAGCTAGTAAGCTCTGAATTTTGACTCCATCAATATAAGTTCTGTGGCTCCTGCTGTTCCTCTTAGACTCATCTAGGTAATTGTGGGTTAACTGCCACCACTTTTACTGTATGGTTTCTTTTTGATGTTTCTATTACAAAAAAATAACTAGAAAACATGGATATTAATATATTTTAGGTGCTAAAAAAAATCAGACATATACCTAACAAAATTTAGGTGTGTGCAAAAAAACAAAAAAAAAAACACATAAAAAACACGTTTTTCGTAAAAAAAACGCCATCAATTAATAACCATTTTTTTGCATCACTTATCTAGGATAAAGTTCAAAGGGGTATTTTCATTTGTTAGCTCTGTCTTGTGGTTTTTTAATACTGACCTTGTCCTTGATAAAAGCTCAAAAAGGTTTGCAGTTTTTGGACTATATTTTATTGGGCACAAGTGTGAGGTTTGCACAAAAGCCCAAAGCTCTAACGAACTATAGCAACTGTGTGCTAGTTTATATATCTGACAAAGTCTCATCCTCCTTATTAAAAAATGAACTTTGTTTCTATGAAATTAAACATGAAATACAGCTAACAATGGGTTTACAATTCTTTATACTATATTAGCACTTGTGATTTTTACTTCAATGACCCTTGATTTGAGAATCATAGCTAGGTATAGGCATTTCTGAGGTCAATATCTATAAAATTGGTAGTTGTACAGCAAATTAATAAATTCATGACTGTTGTCATAAAATAGCAGGATATTCAAGAACATATATTATCCGAAAAAAATGTTAAATCAAAGTATCAGCAAAATTTCAGGCAGAAGTACATTTATTATACAAATATGAGTGCAAAAAAACAAAGGTTCACGAACAACGTTGGACTTTTTAAACTAAAATTAAGAATCAAACTCAAAATCTTGAACTGTCCTTCTTCATTGATTAAGAAGTGTAATATTTGAGAACTGAAATTTCCAGAACTTACAATAGTAAAGTAGTATACTCTTTCTAAATGGAATAAATTTATATTTTCAATTGCAAAGAGCTGAAAACCGACTACTTAACACTTTTGTGGTGACCAATACATTAGCACATACATTAAAAACTTTGGAGAATATCAAAGGAATGCAAACTATAAAAAAGTGCAACTCATTGGGAAATAAGCATGAAACTATACTATAAAGTGACTCATATGTTATGAAAGCCAACGAATAATCCACAAAAGGAATAACTAAAACCCACCAAAATGTAGACGAATTTCAAAGTACAATAAATTAAAAATGAGAAGATTTTAGTATGACCATAACGGTAACAACCTTTCTTAGGTCAGGCTAATGTACCCAAATAAACACTTACCTTCATCAAACTTGAGAATGTAAACATATTTTTGTGGAACTGCACCCTCATTCAGCCAACTCTTAGCCTTTAAAGAGTGATAATGTTCTTGCGAAATCAGACCGGTGGAAGTGCTTAGCACAAATATATCGATGCGTTCTCAAACAACTCAGAGATAAACTTTTCAACTTTTCATTTCCAGATGCAGCAATCCATTCTAGGTATAATTTTTTAGGGAAGTTGAAAAACCTAAGCTCTGAATCGTCTTTGCTGTTACTTGAACAATTCTGGTTAGAACACTTTTTTTACGAATAGCCATCACGATTATTGTTAAACGACAACCGTGACGAAAGCCCTCACGATTCATACAGAAGGTCACGTCATTCACATCCGTGCTCTGAGTGGATGATTGTCGCTATGACGTTACAATTGTTATGACGTCACAATAGCCGACTCTGGATATGAAGTTACTTCCATGGTAGACGAAAGAGGAGGTAGCGGCAAACCAGTCTTTTATCGAATCGTGCTGCGTGCGATTGACGTCAAGGCATCGCACCATTAGCAGCGCCGCTTACATAAAGGTACATTGCATATGGCAACACTGCTAACCCGAAATCTGGCATTACTGTAAGCGAAGCGTTACTGGTACGACAATCTGGCATGCCGTTGAAACGAAGTGTGATGGCGTTGAGTGAAGTGAAATGTTGCGGCCTCACGTGAAATTTAATAAGTGTTCCTTAATTTAATGTCGGAGTAATTCTAAAAATTTACCTAAGATATTTCAATGTCTTGGTTTCAATTCTAAAGAATGGATTTTGCCGAGTTGAAATGTTCAGGTTAATTAATAACTTATTTATGTTAGCAGCTGCCATTTCAAAAAGACCGACTACCGAAAAATCCTATCAGCATTCAATTAAGACGCACATTTCAATGAAAAGTGGTGTTGTGCTGTTGTTATATGATCACTGGAGTTTGGAACTGGATGGTAAGAAATTAAACTTTTAATATTATTTTAATATAATTTAAAAAGGATGGCTCATAACTAATTTTTTCAGTGGATGAAGTTGCATCTCTTTATCAAAGCTTTGAAACCAGATACAATTAGAACAGTTCAAATTTGATATGCTAGTTCCATGGGAAAATGCTGTTGACTTGCCTGAAAGTTAAAATATAAAGGAAACAAAGAATTAGGAATATGATGTGCTACAATTCAATACCAAAAAATGACATAGACCCCTCAATGACCCCTCACCACCTAAGGGTCCTTGCCTACTGCTTATTTCCAATTTTTTTAATACCTTGGAGCTTTTCATTCCAAAAAGGTGACCTAAATTGGTCAATGTGAAGTTTAATGCAACCACGGAAATTAATAATTATATTCCAAACAATCACCAAAGGAACCCATTTAAGAACGTTTTACATGAATGACATTCTGCTCGCTGATGCGTTATTTTCGAATAATTGAACTTTGAAGTTGGCCTTCCCGCGCCATAGGAAGCGAGCGTAATTTAATTAAAAACGGAAGCTAACTCCCTATTACAAACGTAGAGAGGTTGGGTCGTGAGGAGGAGGCACAGTTCTTCTAGTAAAAATTATAAATAAAGCTTCTAGCCCACCCATTAGGGTGACGACCGCAATCTTGTTTACATCGGGTCTAACATGGCGACCGCAATGGGCGCCGCCATCTTGGACCCGATGTCAACAAGATTGCGGTTGTCACCCTAATGGGTGGGTTAGAAGCTTTATTTATAACTTTCACTAGAAGAACTGTGCCTCCCCCTCCCGACCCAACCTCTTTACGTTTGTAATAGCTTCCGTTATTAATTAAATTCCGTTTCATGCGCTCGCTTCCTTTGGCGCAAAGGCCAACTTCAAAGTTCAATTATTCGAAAATAACGCATCAGCGAGCAGAATGTCATTCATGTAAAACGTTCTTAAATGGGTTCCTTTAGTGATTCCTAAGGTTGGAATTCTTATTTTCCGTGGTTGCATTAAACTTCACATTGACCCCTAAATCTTGTGGTAGGGTACTATCAGCTTCATTTGTATGTAAATTTCTGTGTGTAAATTAATCTGGAAGTAGGATGTGATGTCAAATTTTACCAGGTTTACAATAAGAAAAAACTTCACTGGTATTGTTCAAAATTTGGGTAAATTTTCCTGAACAACACACTAATCGATTTTCAAAATTTTTTTGATTGGATCATGGTAATCACTTCAGAATAAACAACTTTTATTCCATGCCATTTCTGGTGCAAAGGGGTATTTACTCAACATTACCTAAAAAACTATAGTCAATATGTTTTTTAGGTGCCTCATGGAAATTGATAATTCCATTCCAAGCAATCACTAAAGGAACATATTTAAAAACGTTTACTTGAATGTCATTCTGCTCGCTGATGCGTTTTTAAAGAGTTATTCAACTTTGAAGTTATAGGAGCGTCGCTCATGAACTGTCTTTCTCGCGCCATAGGAGCGTGCGTTCCAACAACGCAACAAGCGCGGCAGGCAGGAGAAAAGTTGTTTTCGCAATATATTGCATAATTTATTATTTGCTAACCCCGCGGAGCCTGAGCCTACTTCTAGGATGTTTTCGTTGAAAACAAAAGAAACGTTGGTAAATGTGTAGCGTTGGTCAGTAGCGTTGAATTGGAAAAAAACGTGAGAGTTTGTTACAAATGTTCCTAGGATTCTAAAATGTCTTTGGTTTTGTTCTAGCATCAAAACTCGAGGACTAGTCCCATTTTGAATGTTGAAAGTTAGAAGTGTTGGGTATCAGCAAAAAACGAAATTTTTTGTTGAAGTGGCATATAATGAACAATTTATGTATTTGAATAGTTTTATTTTTATTTCTATAATTTCCATACATAACTTTATATTCACAGTGTGAATTGTGATTTCCAAAACAAAAAAAAATTCTTTCAAAAATATGAAATTTTTTATTTTCAGTCTGATTCATATGAAATTTGACTATGATATGTAACTTTTGAAAAGAAACACAATGCATTCGATCAATTGTTTTGATTTAGGCCTTAGTTTTTGTAAAAATTGAAATATTGATTTTAGGTATTGATATTTCACTGGTAATGATATTTCAAAATGGGACTCGTCATTGAGTTTTGATGCTAGAAAAAACACAGTTTTAGAATCCTTGGAACATTCCTAACAAACCAACATGGGCTTTTTTCCATTTCCCATTTGTTCTCTTTGTACGTGGGGTTGAAATTGGCTCAAAATTAAAGATTTTGGTCCTTTGGGGAATCTATTGTCCGTAGCGCCATAAAATTTTAAGACCGAATAGTCCATTACCTAAGGGTCCTTTTCCAACAAAAACATGAAAAATGACCACCAATCGGACGAAAAAAAGTTGAACAGCCGGGACGGTCTCCTTAAGAGAACATTTTGGACTGGTTATGTTAGGAATTTAGGTAACTTTTTGGCAATAATGCGTTGGTTGCTGCTTTTAGTATTAAGTATTTCAAGTATTAACAAACTTCAAACTTTTTTTGAACCTGTGTTATTGAGTGTATTATTGACTCAAACTGCTCATTATAGGCCAATTGCTTACATGTTGATGACATTCATTATGTATAAAATAGGTAGTAATTATTGGATGTTGAAGAAAAAAATAGTAGAAAACTATTATTAGTGAAAAATAGTAGAAAACTAATGAACTTTGGAAATGAAAAATATCATTAAACATCCTGTTCTACATAATTTTCTTTTTATGTATTGGTTAGTATTGTTTTTGGGAATCTATATCCATTAGTACCCCCATAATGATTGCTCATCATGGTGACTCTTGTTAGTAATGATATTAGAATTAAGGAAATATTGTGCATACATATCCAGTTATTATCCACACTGTAGCACCATTTAATTTCATGCCAAATTTGAGTTCTGCACACTTAATGACTTTATACAGTACTCCATTAAGCTGTGTTTTCAGTGCAAATGGTGCACCTGCAGCCATTGTTCAAGACTCATCCATACATATTCTTGGTATCTATATTTTCATAATTCAAATTTGACTCATCCATATTGGTGGATATAAACATTATGAAACAATTCTTTTCTTTTTGCAAGTTGGTTCTTTATAAAAGCTAGTTGATCTTGATTGTAAAAGTTCAGTAAGAAGAGTTGACAACATAATTTCTTTATTAAATTTCAATCTGTAAGTGACTTACTGGGCCTGCATTTTAAGAGCCCATTTTTACTGTAAGTGTTGTAAGTTTTTAGGTTTCTAATTGATTCTGATAAACTTTTTCTTCATAGAGAATTGTAACATCTCTAAGTGTAGTATAAAAATATCTAATACATTAATCCATTACAAGGTATGTTATGTTCATAAGCTAAGATTAAATCCATTGAACTTTTGTTATCAAGAGTGTTTTGAGATTCTTCTAGGTTTCATTGGTCTAGTTTTTCTCTTCCAAGGTAATTATTTTTCAAAAATTAAATTTAAATTCTTCATTAGCTTTGTAAGATTGTATTGAGTTCTTTTTAGTATTTCCCCTCAGGGGGACACAATTATTGTATCTATGGGAATTAGTGCTCCCAGGGAAACAATGTGAGGGCCCGAGCTAAAGGTTAGGTAGGCTTTCTTTTTGTTGAAATAACACTTTTTTTGGTTCACTGCTGTCCTGTTTTTTCAGCACTTACTACTTTCTTCTTCAACTTTGATCTTGTTTCATGAACTTTTTTCTCATCTTACTGTTTCTGTGCCCTTTCTGCATAGATTCCACGTAACTTTAACTCCATACTAAATGGTGCCTTCTTCCTTCCTCTCTTTGGATCTCATTTGTTGAGGATAGGGAGGCTTAAACTGACTAATAATCTAATCTAATCTTTTTAGTATTAATGAAAACTCTTAAAAATTAAGTGTTGTCATTTAAGGTCAATATTTTTTTTTCATATGTTCATTCAAGATTTCATTACAGAGAGACTTAATTTTTACATAAAGTGTTGCTACGTACTGTTTCATATGAATTGTTTTATTTTTCAGGACATGGAATTGACATGCCATCCAATCAAGCTGCTGATCACTCACTGCTCTTCTCTGCCTCTTCTCTCATTCGAGCTCCTCTTGCTTCCAATTGCGAGACAGCTCCTGACGAGCAATTAAGAGAGACCTTGGGCTTCTTAGCAGAGGTGAGATGAGTCTGGTAACCCGCTAAGGAATACATACATGTCAGTATAAAATTTAAGATGTCCAGATTATAGACAGATTTTCTTGACTCAATCATTAGGAGTCTTATTAAATAGATTTTTTCATTTTTTACTTATTCTTTAAAAGTTTTCAAAAGTGTACGATAGGATTATTATTTAACATCTCTCAAAAATCTAAACATATTAGACAGTATAAATGTTAGAGAGGAATTGTAAGAAATAAGAGTGCATAAACTTAAGTTTTGTTTTAGGCCATGTATTTCATACTTCTCTGCCTATTACTATCAATCATTTGTTTTCTTTTTTCCCCTCAAATCTTATTTCCCCCATGATATCCCACATTGCATTCTTTTATTTTCTCACTAAATGGTGCCTTTCTCCTGCCTCTCCTCTAAACTGGATTTTTTTTAGCGGTTAAGGAGGCTTGAACTAACATATAATCTAATCTTACCTTTTTGTCTCTTTTCTTCTCTTTCTCCATTGAGACTCCTTATAGTTTTACATTTAATATTATGCTATAGTTCATCATCTCCATTTCCCCTCAGGGGGATACAACTTTTGTATCTATGCAAATTAGCACTCCCAGGGGGACAATGTGAGGGCACAAGCTGAGAGTTAGGTAGGCCTTTTTTGTTGAAATACCGTGCACGGTATACTAAAGGAGGTAAAGTCACTTCTACGGGTACAGCCGCGCACATTCACAAATTCGACTGGCCAATAGAAAGCTTCATAACAAACAAGCCGGATGATATCACTCGCACGCAAGATGACGTCAGAGGCGGCAGCGTGCGTACTACCACGCAACGTACTCTGCCTTCCAGACGTACGATCAACAGGACCGACTGCCGGTATGCCCCACGTATCCGGATTTGTATTTTTGGAAAATTTAATTCAGTCCGGCTACGTGCAAATTTTTCTATTTAATTATAACAGCAGCTTCGTAAATTGAAAGCCCTTTCCAAACAAATTAGAAAATTTACTTCAATCAATCAAATAAGACGTTTTATTATCTTTTCATGCGGATGAGCCTGACGATTGCGCACCGGATCGTAAGGATAATATAAAATTCTGTACTTATATGTTTATTTGAAATAAAACATGCTATAGGTTTCGCTTCACTGGAAAAGATTATACGCAAGTTTAAGCCTCCGTGACCGCTACAGGAAAGGGCGTATCGAAGAAAGAAAGAAAGAAAGAAAGAAAGAAAGAAAGGAGGAAGGCACCATTTGGTATGGATTTCAGAAAATGCGGAATCTATGCACAAGATGCATAGAAATAGTAAGCTATGAAAGAAGTTCATGAAACAAGACGAAGTTGAAGAAGAAAGTCGTAGATGGTGAAAAATAGGACACCACTGAACTGAAAAAAGATGGTCCATAACAAACCAAAAATCTTTTCTATTTCAACAAAAAGAAAGCCTACCCAACCTTCAGCTCGGGCCTTCACATAATCCCCCTGGGAGCACTCATTCCCATGGATACAATAGTTGCATCCCCCTGAAGGGAAGATACCCTGTACATAGAAATATTAAATTGAGGAGCAAGATTAAAACAAAATTAACACTGAAGAAGAAAATCATAGGTGATGAGAAACGAAACAGCAGTGAATGAAAAGAAAAGAGTTTTTAAGAAAAGAAAACAAAGCTTTAAATTGTAACAAAAAGAAGCCCAACGAAACTCTAACCATGGGACTTAACATAACTAGTTCTTCAAGAATAGGGAGGAAAATCAAAGAGACAATAATTACTTGTCCATGGAAAAATATTTTCCTCACCTAGAAATACACTAAATTTATATCACATAAATTTTTGTCGATAATGAATGAAATAATCTATTTTCCTCTCGAAACAACATTAGGTATACCACCGCTCTATGCGCGCTTCGACATTTTGCAGTTATAAATTCCAAAATCTACACAAAAGAAACAACATAAAACTAATTACTTAAATCTAGGAAAGGACTTGAGTAATCACATACGACGAGTGACTAATTAATAATAAGCTGCAGGACTCCCAATGCATTAGCGCTATATTCAAAAATCAGGACACTCTCCGTGCCAGTAAGTAAAGAACTATAAAATAAAAATAACCTGAACACTTAAAATTCACAAATGAATAAATTTAGCTTAATGGATTATAAAGGTATACTTTAGAATGACCAGTTAGTCAAAATCACAATTTGAGTACCAATTCTTTTAACTCTGCAATACTGCATGAAACAATATATATCATAGTTTTGCAGAGGTTTCCTTAGTTAGTTATAAACAACCTTTCCAAAAAAAGTTGCAGTGTAGAGGGTTATTATTATTATTATTATATAAGAAAGTTTTAGCCTCCCTTAATTGCACGACAAAGATGTTCTAAGAGAGGAAGGAGGAAGGCACCCTTTAGTATGGAGTTGAGGGAACGGGGAATCTATGCACAAGGTGCACAGAAATAGGAAGCTAAGAAAGAAGTTCATGAAACAAGAGAAAGTTGAAGAAGAAAGTAGTAGGTGCTGAAAAACAGGACAGCAGTGAACCGAAAAAAGATGGTCCGTAACAAAACAAAAACCTATTCTATTTCAACAAAAAGGAAGCCTACCTAACCTTTAGCTCAGGCCCTCACATAGTCCCCCTGGGAGAGCTAATTCCCATAGATACAATACTTGTATCCCCCTGAGGGGAAGTACTGCCCTAACTCAACCATCTCTATCAGAAATACAAATGCACACAAGTCTTGACAACAATGCAATATTAGCAGCTACAAATGAAACTGAAAAGCCCACTAATGCACAAAAACGAACATTGGACCAAAGCCTTGAACCTGCAGAAAAAGTAGCTCATGGGAAGAAGAAAAGGAACTTAAGCAACAACTTGGAGTTTTGTACAACTGACTTGTCCTTTGAGAGCAATCCATCTGCAGTGATATCTAGGGATAGGTCTCTAAATACAACTATAGATACCATTCCAAACAACCAAGAGCAATTTACAAACAATCAAGCAACTTTCACAGAACCCAGATCTGCTAAAATTGATTTGAACCTGCCAGAAAACATAGATAAAATACCTGATTCTTCCAGGCATGTCATAATCTCTGCTACAGATGAACAGATCAAACTAACAAAACTGAGTCCATTCAGAGTGCAGAGCCTAATCAATCAAATTTGTGGCCCAGTGGAACAAGTGGAATACAAAAAAAAACAGGAAGCTTAATAATAGAAGTGAAAACCTTTGAATAAACAAAAACATTACTCGCAGCCAAATCCTTGGATAAAATCTCTATTAATACTCAAATAGCCTGGGGAGCCTCTACTGTATGTGACAAGATTTGTGCACCAGAATTTCTTGGCGAGTCTCTGGATGAACAGCTGCTGCATCATGCCCCTACAGGAATTGTAGGTATCAGGAAAATGTATATGGACCCAAAGCTAGCCGACTCTCACATGTTCGTTTTAACTTTTCTAGGAACAGAATGCCCTAAGGAGATTAAGGCAGGATATTTTAATTGCTAAGTCCATCCTTCCTATCCAAACCCAATCCATTGCACAAAATGTTGGAGGTGGGGCATACCGCTTCCATCTACCGGAACAAAAAAAATTTGCAGAAACTGTTCATCAGCAGAACATGACTAAGCAAGCTGCAAATCAGACAACTACCATTGCCCTAACTGCAAAGGGAATCATTCTGCTAACTCCAAAAACAGTCCAACATATGTCGAAGAACACGAAATTTGCAAAATCGAGGCCAGCAAAACTATTTCTTTTAATTAATCACGTGCCATCTACTCTCAACAACAAAAAAACAACTAGAGATAAACACTGAAGAATATATTGCCCACGAATCACAGCACATATTCCCGGCTCTGACTCGGCCGCAAAAGCAAAATTTCTCTCGGAATACATATGCAGCTGTAACCCGATCTTATAGTACACACCCACTTGACAACAGAACCACCTCTCAGAAGAGGTGGTTCTGCTTTTTTGCTAACAAAAAACATAAGCAGATGATAACCAGCCAAAGCTGCAGGAATCAATCTACACCAATACAAACCACTAGAAGAAGCCAACATGCTTCCCTGGGCTCAAATACATTGCCTGAGACTGATGTAGCCTCTGGTTATCCTCCGGATCACAGGAACATGCTAGAAAGACAATCTCAATTAAGAGATGTAGACAACTCAAATGCAACACCACATATGCCGAAAACCTCCCAGGAGAAACAAATGGTGGGCTGCTTTAAAAATCTAATCATCCAACTTCTCCCTGCTATTATCAAAATCTTACTGGCAAACACTATAACTGAAAAATAGACGGCCTAAAAGAAGTAGAAAATATATTAGAAGCTGGTAAACTAATTTCCGAGTTACTCACAAAATTAAATGTTACCTCTCTCATCAGTCAAGCATGAACTTAACAATCCTACAATGGAATCTAAAAGGATACTTTGCAAAACTACCTTACCTTCACTTGCTTATTGATCAACATCAGTCAGGAATTACATGTATTCAAGAATCATTTTTACATCAGCGCCATAACATATAATTGAAGAATTACTTCAGCCCTTTCCGATATGAAAGAAGGGAAGGTAGAGGAGGTGGGGTGATTATTTTCATTCACTCCAGCATACCAAACACAACAACAAAATTGATTACTCCATTAGAGCTTGTGCTCGGCAAAATATTTATCAACAAAAAGCCTATCAATATAATAAATATGTATTTGCCACCCCGTTTGGAAAGTTATGGTTTATTGCTGAAGTTACAAGACATCAGTTATCAGATTACAGGATCTAGCATTATTATGATGGACTCAAATGCTCACAGCTATAGCTGGGGCCCTGACTTCAGTGACACACAGTGTAAAATAATAGAGAACTGGATGACTGAAAACAACCTAATATTACTGAATAATTCAGCCCCAACTTTCTTGTTCTCCAGAGGTACATATACACACATAGATCTAACAATAGTCACTGAGGATCTGCACTCCAAGTTTACATGGAACACTTGTAGTGACACATTGACAAGAGATCACTTTCCACTGATTATTGATTCAGCTTTATCAATTCCCAAGGCCGAACTACCAAGATGGCACTTGCGCAATGCATATTGGCAATATTTGAAACTTCTCTAGTGTTCCCAAACTGCTCAAAATAGACAATATCTGATGCTTTTCAATCCATAACCAAAGCAACATTGGCAACATCAAGGCTAGTCAAAGCTTTACACAACAAAAATTATTATTATTATTATATAAGCAAGTTTTAGCCTCCCTTAATTGCACGACAGAGATGTTCTAAGAGAGGAAGGAGGAAGGCACCATTTATTATGGAGTTGAGGGAACGCGGAATCTATGCACAAGGTGCGCAGAAACAGGAAGCTAAGAAAGAAGTTCATGAAACAAGAAAAAGTTGAAGAAGAAAGTAGTAGGTGCTGAAAAACAAGACAGCAGTGAACCGTAACAAAACAAAAACCTATTTTATTTCAACAAAAGAAAGCCTACCTAACCTTTAGCTCAGACCTTCACATAGTCCCCCTGGGAGCGCTAATTTACACAACAATAAAGGACAAGCAGCTGGTGGACTGATGAGTGCAAGATAGCCCATAGGAAATACCATAAGGCCTACAACCATTACAAAAATCCCCTTGAGAACATTGATAAATGGATCGCATTTAAGCAAGCAAGAGCGATTTTCCGGAAAAACAAGTAGTAGAGGCTAAAGCCGTCAGTTGAGGGAAGAGCAGTTTCAGAGCAGACCGTTGCACTCTGGATGGACTCGCACGTATTGGAAACTCCATTCGGAAAGCAATAATCCTGCAAGATTTTTATGTTGCAGTATTTTTGATATAAAACAGGCTTTTGACACTGGCTGGCATTATGGGCTATTGCAAAGGCTACAGATTTTAGGAATTGCAGGTAACCTACCTCAAACCATAATGTCTTTCATCAAAGAATGCAAAATAAGAGTCCGAATCAATGACACCTTATCCGAGCAAGCAATGTTTCCGGATGTAGGGTGTCACACAGGATCAGTGATCAGCTCAACATTGTTTAACATAATGATGCATGATACTTTCCAGGACTGTAACCCCCTACTGCAGACATCCCTTCATGCTGACAACGGAGCTGTTTGGGTAACTTGCTCTGACTTGACTGAGGCCCTTTGCATGCTGCAGTATGCCTCAGATGCAATTCTTGTTTGGTCCTTCAAATCTTGTTTGGGGGCTTCAAATCTCTTCCACTTCCACAAAAGGAAAACTTCTTTCGATCTCGGTGGCTCCGTTGAACACCACAGCAGCCTTTTGTTCCTCTTCAGACACCTCAATGATAAGTGGAATCATTTCACTTTCTTTCCTGAAAGGCAAGAAAAAATGTGAGCTCAAGTTGAAAATTTTTTTAATGAAGTCTTTCGCTTCATAAGCAAGCCTTTTAGTTGCAGTTAAGGATACAGATTTAAATCTGTTAGTGAAAATGGAGCTAATATGATAAATTGAGATGCAGGCAAGAGCAATTAGAAAAGGGGACAGTTGTGAAGAATTACGCTCAACGGGAAGCACATTGAAAAAGTATATGAAGAAATGGAGATGACATTCTTAGCTAGTTAAAGCCTCCCTATCTGCAACAAAGGCGATCCAAAGAGAGGAAGGAGGAAGGCACCATTTAGTATGGAGCTAAGGGAACGCAGAATCTATGCAGAAAAGGCATTGAAACAGTAACATAAGAAAGAAGTTCATAAAACAAAGTCAAAGTTGAAGAAAGTAGTAGTTGCTGAAAAACAGAACAGCAGTTAACCAAAAAAAGATGGCTCTTAAGATAACAAAAGCTTCATATTTCAACAAAAAAGGCCTACCTAACTCTCAGCTTGTGCCCTCACATTGTCCCCCTGGGAGTGCTAATTTGCATAGATACAAAAGTTGTATCCCCCTGAGGGGAAATGGAGATGATGAACTATAGCATAATATTAAATGTAAAACTATAAGGAGTCTCAATGGAGAAAGAGAAGAAAAGAGACAAAAAGGTAAGATTAGATTATATGTTAGTTCAAGCCTCCTTAACCGCTAAAAAAATCCAGTTTAGAGGAGAGGCAGGAGAAAGGCACCATTTAGTGAGAAAATAAAAGAATGCAATGTGGGATATCATGGGGGAAATAAGATATGAGGGGAAAAAAGAAAACAAATGATTGATAGTAATAGGCAGAGAAGTATGAAATACATGGCCTAAAACAAAACTTAAGTTTATGCACTCTTATTTCAAACAATTCCTATCTAACATTTATGTTGTCTTATATGTTAAGATTTTTGAGAGATGTTAAATAATAATCCTATCTTACACTTTTGAAAACTTTTAAAGAATAAGTAAAAAATGAAAAAATCTTTTTAATAAGACTCCTAATGATTGAGTCAAGAAAATCTGTCTATAATCTGGACATCTTAAATTTTATACTGACATGTATGTATTCCTTAGCGGGTTACCAGACTCATCTCACCTCTGCTAAGAAGCCCAAGGTCTCTCTTAATTGCTCGTCAGGAGCTGTCTCGCAATTGGAAGCAAGAGGAGCTCGAATGAGAGAAGAGGCAGAGAAGAGCAGTGAGTGATCAGAAGCTTGATTGGATGGCATGTCAATTCCATGTCCTGAAAAATAAATCAATTCAAATGAAACAGTACGTAGCAACACTTTATGTAAAAATTAAGTCTCTCTGTAATGAAATCTTGAATGAACATATGAAAACAAAAAATATTGACCCAAAATGACAACACTTAATTTTTAAGAGTTTTGGAAATACTAAAAAGATTAGATTTGATTATTAGTCAGTTTAAGCCTCCCTATCCTCAACAAATGAGATCCAAAGAGAGGAAGGAAGAAGGCACCATTTAGTATGGAGTTAAGGTTACGTGGAATCTATGCAGAAAGGGCACAGAAACAGTAAGATGAGAAAGAAGTTCATGAAACAAGATCAAAGTTGAAGAAGAGAGTAGTAAGTGCTGAAAAAACAGGACAGCAGTGAACCAAAAAAAGTGTTATTTCAACAAAAAGAAAGCCTACCTAACCTTTAGCTCGGGCCCTCACATTGTATCCCTGGGAGCACTAACTCCCATAGATACAATAGTTGTGTCCCCCTGAGGGGAAATACTAAAAAGAACTCAATACAATCTAATAAAGCTAATGAAGAATTTAAATTTAATTTTTGAAAAATAATTACCTTGTAAGAGAAAAACTAGACCAATGAAACCTAGAAGAATCTCAAAACACTCATGATAACAAAAGTTCAATGGATTTAATCTTAGCTTATGATCATAACATACCTTGTAATGGATTAATGTATTAGATATTTTTATACTACACTTAGAGATGTTACAATTCTCTATGAAGAAAAAGTTTACCAGAATCAATTAGAAACCTAAAAACTTACAACACTTACAGTAAAAATAGGCTCTTAAAATGCAGGCCCAGTAAGTCACTTACAGATTGAAATTTATTAAAGAAATTATGTTGTCAACTCTTCTTACTGAACTTTAACAATCAAGATCAACTAGCTTTTATAAAGAACCAACTTGCAAAAAGAAAAGAAATATTTCATAATGTTTATATCCACCAATATGGATGAGTCAAATTTGAATTATGAAAATATAGATACCAAGAATATGTATGGATGAGTCTTGAACAATGGCTGCAGGTGCACCATTTGCAGTGAAAACACAGCTTAATGGAGTACTGTATAAAGTCATTAAGTGTGCAGAACGCAAATTTGGCATGAAATTAAATGGTGCTACAGTGTGGATAATAACTGGATATGTATGCACAATATTTCCGTAATTCTAATATCATTACTAACAAGAGTCACCCATGATGAGCAATCATTATGGGGGTACTAATGGATATAGATTCCCAAAAACAATACTACCCAATACATAAAAAGAAAATTATGTAGAACAGGATGTTTAATGATATTTCTCATTTTTAGTTCAATAGTTTTCTACTATTTTTCACTAATAATAGTTTTCTACTATTTTTTTCTTCAACATCCAAGAATTACTACCTATTTTATACATAATGAATGTCATCAACATGTAAGCAATTGGCCTATAATGAGCAGTTTGAGTCAATAGTACACTCTATAACACAGGTCAAAAAAAAATTTGAAGTTTGTTAATACTTGAAATACTTAATACTAAAAGCAGCAACCAATGCATTATTGCCAAAAAGTTACCTAAATTCCTAACATAACCAGTCCAAAATGTACTCTTAAGGAGACCGTCCCGGCTGTTCAACTTTTTTTCGTCCGATTGGTGGTCATTTTTCATGTTTTTGTTGGAAAAGGACCCTTAGGTGGTGGACTATTCGGTCTTAAAATATTATGGCGCTACGGATAATAGATTCCCCAATGGGGGGGGGGGACCAAAATCTTTAATTTTGAGCCAATTTCAACCCCACGTACAAAGAGAACAAATGCAAATGGGAAATGGAAAAAAGCCCATGTTAGTTTGTTAGGAATGTTCCAAGGATTCTAAAACTGTGTTTTTTCTAGCATCAAAACTCAATGATGAGTCCCATTTTGAAATATCAGTACCAGTGAAATATCAATACCTAAAATCAATATGTCAATTTTTTCAAAAACTAAGACCTAAATCAAAACAATTGATCGAATACATTGTGTTTCTTTTCAAAAGTTACATATCATAGTCAAATTTCATATGAATCAGACTGAAAATAAAAAATTTCATATTTTTGAAAGAAATTTTTTTTGGTTTGGAAATCACAATTCACACTGTGAATATAAAGTTATGTATGGAAATTATTAAAATAAAAATAAAACTATTCAAATACATAAATTGTTCATTATATGCCACTTCAACAAAAATTTGGTTTTTTGCTGATACCCAACACTTCTAACTTTCAACATTCAAGATGGGACTAGTCTTCGAGTTTTGATGCTAGAACAAAACCAAAGACATTTTTAGAATCCTAGGAACATTTGTAACAAACTCTCACGTTTTTTTCAAATTCAACGCTACTGACCAACGCTACACATTTACCAACGTTTCTTTTATTTTTAACGAAAACATCCTAGAAGTAGGCTCAGGCTCCGCGGGGTTAGCAAATAATAAATTATGCAATATATTGCGGAAACAACTTTTCTCCTGCCTGCCGCGCTTGTTGCGTTGTTGGAACGAAATAATTAGAAAAAAAAACACATTATCTTTGTAATATGGTGCAGAATGTCTGCAATTGATAAACACACACACACATAGGTACCATGTTTGCAAATGACAACGTATAGGCGGTCAAATCATAATAAGGTGAATTTATGTTCAAATTATTATGTTTGCAACAATCATTTCAAAAAGACAGACTACCGAAGGATTCTCTCGCCATTTAAGACCCACGTTCCATTGAAAAGTGGTGCTGTGCCGTTGCCATATAATCAAGGGAGTTTGTACGTGGAAGGTAAGAAATGGAACTTAGAATTGTATTTGAATGTAATTTATGAAATATGGCTTCTAGGCCTTAACTGATTTTTCCATTTCGTGAAGTTCCATTTTTTATCATATTTTTGAAACCAGATACAGTAAAACAGTTCAACTTTGAAATGCTGGTTCCATCGGTAAATACTGTTAACTTGCTGCTCATTTAAAATATTGAGTAAGAAAATTAAGGTTCAGGTTAAGGAGATGCAACTAATTGATTTTCGAAATTTTGTTGCCTGTATCATGGTTATTGCATCGAAATAACGAACTTTTTTCCATGCACTTTTTGGGGCAAGAGATTATTTAACGAGTTATAGTGGTAAATCACTTACCCCAACTCTAGTGTTTGAAGCGGGAAGAAATTGTTTTGAATGGAAGACTACAATGGACTCTCCCTTCCGACGCGCTCGAATGATCCAGCGCATTCCTACCATCAAAGACAAAAATTAACATACCGCTATAACCCATTTAATACTCATTTGCCCCAAAACTTGCTTAGAAGAAAAGTTGTTTCCGATGTAATCACCATGATTCAAGCAACAAAAATTGGTAAATGTCCAGGAAATGACCATAATCAATTTTGCACTTTTTGGTGCCTATACATAGCTAATTAGATGTAAATGAACAATTTTTCTTCTATGCACTTTCCGTCGCAAATGAGTATTTAATTTGTTATGGCAATAGGTTTATATTTGTCTTTGATGACGAATGCGCTCGAATAAACAGCTACTAATCAATTTTTGAGTTTCGTTGCTTGAATCACGGTAATAACATCAAAATAAACTACTTTTCTTCTATACACTTCTTGCGGTAAATGAGGATTTGACCAGTTAGAGCGGTAGGGTTAGTTGTTGCACGATTGAGCTGTTAGAATATGTTTGGGTACTTTGTAATTTATTATTAGCTAACTCCGCAGAGCCTGAACCCACTTCTAGGATCATTTAGTTAATAACACAATAAAGGATATCATCCAAAAATCACGATATATAGCGGTATGTTTATTTATGTCTTAAATGGTGGGAATGCGCTCAATCATTCAAGCGCGTTAGAAGGGTGAGTCCATTGTAGTGTTGCCATCCGATGCGCTAGATGAATTCATTCCCTGCTTCAAACACTAGAGTTGAGATAACTAATTTACCGCTACAACTCGATAAATACTCATTTGCGACGGAAAGTGCATAGAAGAAAAATTGTTTATTTACATCTAATAAGCTATGTTTGGTAAATCTGAAGGATATGTCAGTTATCAATTTTGTAAATTTCGATGCCTAAGCATAGTTAATTAGATCAAAATAAACAAGTTTTCTTTTATGCACTTTCCATCTCAAATGAGTATTTTATTAGTTAGAGCGGTAAATAACTTACCCCAACTCCAGTGTTTGAAGCGGCAAGTAATTCAAGGAGCACTTCGGACAGCAACACTGCAATGCGCACTCGCTTCCATCGCGATCGTCATCAAAGACGAAACCAAACGTACCGCTATACCTCGTTAAATACTCATTTGACAAAAAAAAAGTGTATAGAAGAAAAGTTGTTTATTTCAATGTTATTACCATGATTCAAGCCACAAAAGTTCGAAAATCGATGAGTAGCTGTTTTTTTCGAGGGCATTCGTCATCATAGACGAAACTAAACTTACCGCCATAAATCGTAAAATACTCATTTGAGACAGAAAGTGCATAGAAGAAAACTTGTTTATTCTGATTAAATTAATTAGGTTCAGGCACCAAAAAGTGGAAAATCAATAACTGACATATCCTTCAGATTTTCCCTGTTTACACACAGAAAATTGGGAATTCAATTACGTTCCTCTCCTGGACATTTACCCCAAAATTCAAAAATTGATTAGTAGCTTTTCATTCGAGCGCTTTCCAGCCATCAATGACGAAAATTAACATACCGCTAAAACTCGTTCAATACTCGTTTTCCCAAAAAAGAACATAGAAGAAAAGTTGTTTATTTTGATGTAATTAACATGATGCAGGTAACAATTTTTTGAAATTTTGAAAATGAGTTGCATGTCCTTAACATTTTCCAAAAATTATAATGTAAATAAGATGTACAACAGTTCATTGCTGATTAATGACGTACTGCTTATTCTCAATTTTTTTGTCGTAACTGTTGATGAACTATTACTTTCAAAAAGATAACCAAAATATAGTGGTAAAGGGCTTTCAGCTTTAATAGTATCTCAATATCTGTCTATAAATTAATCAAGAACTAAGATATGACAAGTTTTAACAGTTTTATAACAACCCAATTTTATTGGCACTGTAATAAAATTATTTATATTATTGTGTCAGAATTAGCAAGGAATAGGCTTGGAACCTACAGTGCTCTGCATGAAAGCTTGTTGGATTGCCACGCTGGTCGCTGTATAACTTGTGTACAGTATGCTGAATGCATCTTTACAATAGCTTTTTGGTTTGGTAACCTATCTTATCTGAAATTATAAGAATAACTTATAATAATAACTTCCCACCTTGTAGCTAAAAGTTTAGTTATCATGAGAGTTACAAAATTTCGTCAGAATTATTGCTTGGGAAGTGCGTCTTGGAAGTGTCAATCATATACTTTTGCAAATGACGTCTAAGCGCCATTGAATATGCATTTTCAGAGATACCTGACTGTTCTTTCATGGGTGACATTTATGGTGTACTATTTACTGTTGTCAATGTCTTTGATTTATAAGATTCAAATTCATGTTCCTTATCATACCTTCATTAATGTGTGAGTACTTTAACCCTTTGGGTACTGACTACTGATGGCTACTCCAGCGCCAAGAGGGCTAGTGCTGCCAGTTGAGAGCATCTAACCTAATTTTAAAGTAATTAAAAAAGAGGAGGAAATTACAAGCATTCATGAAACTAGTTTTAGACATTCCAGAAGCCTGCACGCATAAATTATCATTTTTTTTCTCTAAGTTCATGCCACAGGGTCTGTTTTGTGCAACGAATTTAATAACCTTTTTGTTTAGCATGAGCAAGTTTTTTTCTGAGCTTTGCTTATTTCTGCTACATTTGGGCAAAAAGTAATGAACAATTTATTCGTCAATTCAGAAACTTTATAATCAACGTCAAAAATTGCTGTCGCCAAGCATAGAGCTTTAAAGCTTCAATTTTTATAAAATTAAAATAAAAAATTAGGCACTTGTTTAAGCTAAAAGCACCCAGACCAGAACAATTTCACTGACAATTCAGGATAATGACCAATTTTTCCTCTGGAAATATTTCCCTAAACCATTTGAATTGTTGTACCCAAAGGGTTAAAAAGCTCATATAAAGAAACAAAGCCTGTTTGAAAAAAGCAAATCCAATGTCTATTTCAATGTTTGCATTTTTCATTTTCTCTTATGTGTCATATTGGTTTCTGAAACCTATTTCCATTGCTATTCATTTGATGTTAGTTCAACATGAGTGAGTTTGCTTAGTTGTTCTATTGGAAATGAGATAATATTGCTCATGCTTATATCCACACTGTAGTGCAGTTCAATTTAATAACAAATTTAAGTTTTGCTTGGTAAATATTCTTGAAATGTACAAAATGGAACTGTTTTGGGTGCAAGCTGTGATGCTGTAGCCATTATTCAAGACACACCCATACCCATGCCTGGTATTTATGCTTTCACAATTCAAATTTGACAAATCATGTTTGGTGGGTATGAATGAATAATCGCGAAAATTGGCTATACCTGCAAGTTGGTATTTTACACCACCAAGCTGGCTTCAGTATACAAAATCAGTAAGAAGGGTTAGCAAAAGACTTTCTGTTCAAATTTCAACCTCTCAATGATTTACTGAGCCTTTTTTCCATACAGTCCACTTATGCTAAACATATGTTGTAAGTTATTGGGTTATCTAATTGTATCTGATTAACGTGCTTTTCACAGATAGATGTGACACCTTTTTTGTTAAAAAAATACATCTAATACATCTATCTATTAGCAGGCGGCATTTCGACTATTTATTAGCTAAAGATTAAGTCAATTGAACTTTTTTTTAGGGAGGAGTAAATGGTTCCTGGAAGCTTTAATGGGTCTATTTGCTTTCTACAAATGTTATCGGTTTGTGGGCATTTAAACTTTCACTATTCAGTAACTTTGTTACTGTATTGGGCTCTTTCCACTATCTTGGACCAAGTCTTGAACAAAAAATTTGCTGTCATTTAGGGTCAAAATATTTTGATGCTCTCATGTGTGTACAGTTGATCAGGATTTCATTATGACAAGCTAATTGTTTCCATAACATTTATTGTTGAGTATTGTGTGTCAAATGGAATTATTTTTCTTTTATCTTCCAGGACATGGGAGTGATATGCAACCAAAACAAGCTCCTGATCTCTCACTGCCTTTAGAAGATGATCCACCTTCACTGGTTGCTATTGCTTCATCCCAACCTATCCAACCTATTTCAAAAATAAGGCTCACAATTTCACCATCTTCTCAGCAACCTCCAACTCTTCATTTGACCGGTGATCAACCCTGTACAACCCCCCAATCAGCCATAAAGAGAGCCTGCTCCAGTTCTCAAACAGGCACCAAGAAAGTGCATTCAAGTTGTTCAAGTCCTCAATCAGCCACCAAGAGAGTGCATTCAAGTTGTTCAAGTCCTCAATCAGCCACCAAGAGAGTGCATTCAAGTTGTTCAAGCCCTCAATCAGCCACCAAAAGAGACTGTTCAACTCCTCAATCAGCCACCAAAAGAGACTGTTCAACTCCTCAGTCAGCCACCAAAAGAGACTGTTCAACTCCTCAATCAGCCCCCAAAAGAGACTGTTCAACTCCTTAATCTGCCACCAAAAGAGACTGTACAACTCCTCAATCTGCCATCAAAAAAGCCCGTTCAAGTCCTCAATCAGCCACCAAAAAAGTCCGTTCAAGTCTTCTATCAGCCTTTGAGGGAGCCCATTCAAGTCTTCAATCAGCCTCTGTGAGAGCCTGTTCAAGTCCTCAAAAAACCACAGAAATTGCCCATTCAACTTCATCAGCTACTAAAAGTGCCCGTTATATTTCTGTATCATCCACTGAAAATGCCTGCTCAAGTCCTCAATCTGCCACCAAAAGAGCTTGCTCAAGTTTTCCATCAGGCTCCAAGCAGGCTTTTTCAGGTCCCCAATTATCCAGCAAGCAAGCCTGTTCAACTCCTGAACCAGCCACTGCTTCAATTCATCGCTCAACAACAGAAAAAACCTTACCAGCTTCCCAATCATTCACTGAAGGAGCTACTTTGACTCATTCTCTAGCTAAGACTTCTCAATCTGCAACTGAAATGCCCTCTTCAATTCACGAGCCAGAAACTTCAGTTCAGCTAATTCAGCACTCAAGTTCAACTGTGTCTTGTCAGCGGGGATTATTTCCTTGTCCCATTAAGGTGGAAAGTTCAGCAAACTCTAAGGAACGGAAGAAAAGGCGCTTTTATGACAGGAAAAGGAAACATGTTCAGTATAAGCGTTTCAACATAGACACGCACCTAACTCCAGTGTACCCAAAGCTGGGACCATACTTGAGTGAATTCGTTAAAATAAAACTGAAAGGCAAAAGAAGGTACACGCTCTATCAAAAATGGTTGGCTGTCAATCTCCTTGTGAGCTGCAACATATCAGGATACAAAACGTTGAGGATAATGCTGCCATTGCCTTCACTATCTACTATTCAACGATTGCTGAAAACTTTGAAAATGTCTCCTGGAGTCGTACCAAGAAATGTTCAAATGATGAAGTTGAAAGTCGACCCTCAAACTAATGCTGATAAGCTGACATTCATTCTTTTAGATGAAATGTCTTTGAGAAAGGGTCTTGCTTATAATGAGAGCAAGGATCTTATTATTGGATATGAGGATGACGGCGAAACTCGTTCAAGGAAGTTGGCATCATCTGCTCTGTGTGTAATGGCAGTTGGTGTGAAAAATCATTGGAAATTTCCCATAGGTTATTATTTCTCTGTCAATGCTATGAAGTCTGCTAAAGTTGCTGCAATAATTACAAATGCTATCAAGTTATTGGAAAATGAAGAGTTTGTAGTTCTGGGCATAGCTACTGATCAAGGCTCAAATTTTGAAACAGCTTTGAAGACCCTTGGATCCACACCACTCAACCCAAAGATAACAATTAATCACAAGAGCTACTTTGCTTTCCGAGATCCTCCACACTTACTAAAAAGTGCTCAGAACTTTCTGCTGAATGGAGATGTTAATGTTCCATCGTTCTCAGCCCCAGCTAGTTGGAAAGATGTTGAAACTGTCTACCAATTAGACCAGGACAAGAGCCTTCGAAGAATGCCACGTGTTACCCACAAACACGTCTATAACTTCAGATTTGGTGCCAAAATGAAAGTGAAATTGGCTGCTCAAGTTCTCTCTAATTCCTGCTCTGCTTCTATTGATACCTGCATTGCTAAGGGTAAAATAGGCTCTTCTGCTGCAGCAACAAGCACTTACTTGAAAAAAATGAATGACATATTTGATGTCTTGAATTCAATACCAGGAGACCAAGTGCCACTTCGAAAACCAATCCATTCGCGATCACCATCCATTCAATTTTTGAAAGAGGCTGTTAAATGGTTGCAAGAATTGGAAGACTTGAATATTGCCCGGAAATGCCGCTTTATTCAAGGCCTCATTCAATCTATTACTGTCGTTCTTTCATTAAGACGTGTTTTGGATGGTCATCATCTGCCATACCTTTCGACCAGAAATCTGTGCCAAGATGAGCTTGAGCTCTTCTTTGGCAAGGTTCGCCTACTGCAGAAGTTCTCAGATGCCCAAACGTTCACACAGAACTATTCCAAGGTTGCGGCCTCTTCTCTCATTCGAGCTCCTCTCGCTTCCAACAGCGAGACCACCCCTGATGAGCAATTAGGAGAGACCTTGGGCTTCTTAGCTGAGGTAAGATGAGTCTGATTACGATCTTAGGAATAGATACGTGTCAAAATCAGACGTTCTCGAGATTATGAACTGAATTTCTCAACTTAATTTTGAGGAGTCTTATTAAATTGGTATTTGTATTTTGTACACTAATTTTTTCGAAGTTCATTAGTTGACTTTGGGGTTATCATTTGATATCTCGCATAAATCTACATATATTAAACATTATTAATTGTTGAAGAAAAATTAGGGGAACCAGCTTGAGTGTGCAAACTTATTAGGTTTTGCTTGAGGCTATATATCTCACACTTCTCTGCCTATTACTTACAATCCCTTTTTTTCCCCATAGTTTTTATTTTTTACATACTTTTTCTTTTTCCTATATTTTTCTCTTCTTCTTCCTGCCTTTTTTCCTCTCTTTCTCCTCTCTTACCTTCTCTCAGACTACTTTGAGACTTATATTTTTGCGTGTTCTATTATGCTCTAGGGGGACATAACTATTGTATCTATGGGAATAAGCACTCCCAGGGGGAAAATGTGAGGGCCTGAGCTGAGAGTTAGGTAGGCTTTCTTTTTTTTAAAGAAAATGTTTTGTTACGTTAATCTTTTTTTCGGTTCACTGCTGTCCTGTTTTTCAGCACCTACTACTTTCTTCTTCAACTTTGATCTTGTTTCATAATCTTCTTTCTCAACTTACTGTTTCCATGCCCTTTCTGTATAGATTCCACATTCTTTTAAGTCCATACTAAATGGCACCTTCCTCCTTCCTCTCTTTGGATCACCATTGTGGCGGAGAGGAAGGCTTAAACTAACTAATATTCTAATCTTATCTATGTCATCGTTACCATCTCCTTGTGTATACTTCTCAATGCTTGCTTCCCGTTCAACGATATCACTCTCTATAAGTGACCCCTGTTTCTAGTTACTCTCACCTGCATTTCAATTTATCATATAAGCTCTGTCTTCCATTTCCTCTAATAGATTGTAATCTGTACCCTCACAAACAGAATTAAAATGCTTGCTTAAGAAGCCAAAGAATAATGTAAAAAATGTCAACTTGACGAGTTTACTAATTTTTTCACCTTTCAGGTCCCGGAAGAAAGTGAAATAATTCCACCAATCATTGCGTTGTGTGAAGAAGAGCAAAAGGCGGCCGTGGAGTTCAACGGAACCACCGAGATAGGAGGAATTTTCGCCTCTGTGGATGTGGAAGACGCTGCCACTAACATCTCCGGTTACCTTGCCATGAAAACAGATGTGTATCACCAGCAACTTAAAAAAACTTCTTTGGCTGACTGCACTACATGTTGTTCCATTCTTAGTGTGAAAGATTTCAGTTTCCATCTATTTGTGTCATTTAAAGAGTATATTCAGTCTGATGATCCTCGCAGGGGACTGAAATATTGCAGTAAGTCTTTCGTACATGCTATCATTTGTTATGAGAGGGTTTTCCTGTATCTTTTCAGCAAAATTAGTCACTTGCCAGGCTTCTGTAAATCTGTTAGTGAAGTCATCCATAATAACTGCCCTAAACCTGACACCTGCTGTTCTCAAATAACAGTGTATTTAATAAAGTTTTTTGTCAGATGTAGAACTCTGCAGTCAATCAGAGCTTACAATAGATCTGTGCGGACAGCCTCTTCTAAAGATAAACTGGACAAAATGATGCACAAGTGATTCACTTCATTTTCTTCCTGAGCCCTTCTCATAACATTCTCTAGTAAAATTTCATAACTTTTGTCACTTTAAACCATTGAGTTTATTTTAAATGCAAACATTAATTTGCTTTCTCTGCGCCCTACTTGCTCTCTGCTCTATAAGTGAAAGTGTTTATTAGTTTTGCCAAGACTGCCTTAGTTTTGGACTTATGCCAGTCTTATTTCGTTTGTCTGAGATGAATTTAAGGCTGTGAAGCATTCTATTTTATCGAGCTGGCGATAAACAGGCGTCATGCTACCTGAAATTGTGCTACCATACCTGCGCCCTACTCGCTCTCTGCTATGTAAGTGAAAGTGTTTATTAGTTTTGCCAAGACTGCCAATATATAACCACTTAGTTTTGGACTTATGCCAGTCTTATTTCGTTAGTCTGAGATGAATTTAAGGTTGTGAAGCATTCTATTTTATCGAGCTGGCGATAAACAGGCGCCATGCTACCTGAAACTGTGCTACCATACCTGCGCCCTACTCGCTCTCTGCTCTGTAAGTGAAAGTGTTTATTAGTTTTGCCAAGACTGCCAATATATAACCACTTAGTTTTGGACTTATGCCAGTCTTATTTCGTTAGTCTGAGATGAATTTAAGGCTGTGAAGCATTCTATTTTATCGAGCTGGCGATAAACAGGCGTCATGCTACTTGAAACTGTGCTACCATACCTGCGCCTTACTCGCTCTCTGCTCTGTAAGTGAAAGTGTTTATTAGTTTTGCCAAGACTGCTAATGTATAACCACTTAGTTTTGGACTTATGCCAGTCTATTTCGTTAGTCTGGGATGAATTTTAGGCTGTGAAGCGTTCTATTGTATCAAACTGGTGATAAACATTAGTGCGTATAGAATTTGAGGCTGTGAAGTGTAATGTTGTACAATGTGGTCTATTTTATGACGCATTGAAGGAGGGTGTGTATGCATTGTTTGTTTTTGATTTGGCTCAGTGCACAGTTAGGTTAAAGTGTTATGAAATAGCATTACTATGTACGCGCTTTTCGTCTTTGTTATTCCTTACTTTCTCCCTCTCTTAATTTAAACTGTTGTGCAGAAAGTTTTTTTTGTAATGTGCCTAGGGAAACCTTTGCGAAACTTTTACATATTTATTGCTTCATGCAGCATTGCCGTGTTAGAAAAATTGGTACCCAAATAGCGTATTTACCTGTACGGGTCTTTTATACATTAATCTTAAATCTTCCACTGCGTAAAATTTTTGCCTTTGTTGAATTATAACCATTCATTTCCTTTTATCTCACATTTCTTCACTTATTGGTACGCTGAACACTTGTCCTTATGTTTAAAGATAGCGCTCATTCATTAGGAGTGCTTCCCTTTTTGCGCTGTGATGTTTGCTAAGTCATTATGTACGACTAGTCCTTTCTTAGATTTGAATACTCAGTTTTATGTTGTGTCTTGTGTGTACATTTTATAATTTATTTGCCGGAAAATGTTGAAGCACGCCTTGAGCGGTGGTGTACGAATTATTGTTTTTTATGGAAAAATAGTTTATGTAATTGAATACCGTTTGAAAGTAAATTAATGTCGAGATAATAGAAACGAAATATATTTTTAAGTGATAGAAATATTTTTGCTACGACGAGTTGTTGGCTTATATTTTGCTCCCCATTCTTATAGAGTAAGTAATGTAAAGTCACGAGGTGAGAGTTTGGTAGGCCGTTTTGTTGTTTAATTAAAATGCCTAATTTTCTTTTGTTAAGGACCATCGTTTTTTGGCTCTATGCTGTCCTGTTTTTCCATCACCTATGATTTTCTTCTTCAGCTTTATTTTTGTATCATAACCTTTTCCCTCAACTTACTGATTCTATGCACAGGATATCCTGTGTGTTAATTCAGCGTTCCTCTAACTCTCTACTTAAGGGTGTCTCCTTCCTCTCTTTGGACAAGTTTTTCTATCAGGTTGAAAATGTGTTGGCCCGAGCTGAAAGTTAGGTAGGCCTTCTTTTAGTTGAAATGAAATGTTTGTGTTATGTTAAAGGAACATTACTTTTTGGTGTACTGCTGTCCTGTTTTTCAGCACCTACTACTTTCTTCGTCTACTTTGACCTTGTTTCATGAACTTCTTTCTCAACTTACGGTTTCTATGCCCTTTCTGCATAGTTTTATGCGTTCTATTCACTCCATACTAAATGGTGCTTTCCTCTTTCCTGTCTTTGGATTGCATTTGTTACTGCGCATAGGGGGGCTTGAACTATCGACTAACCTAATCTTGAGCAGGTTTGTTGTGGTAAGGGAGGCTGATTCCAAGTCTTAATTTAATCTGTAGAATTAGTCAGTATTTATAATAGAAATTTGGTGTTCTATGGGAGAAAGTAAGTCCTTTGACCGACTTAAATATGCCATCAATTTGTTTAAAATAAAATGCATTTCTTATTCTGTCGCTGACCATCTTTTGCTTCACTGCTGTCATTTGTATTTAATTTACGATTGAAATATTTTTAATTTTCATACATAAAAATGTTGTGGAGTAGCTTAGGAGAGATTTTGAATGCGCTAGCATTTTTAGGGAAACGCACCATAGAATGAGCAAAATAAATGGATTTTGATTTACTTCCACCAGCTCATCCACCCCATGTTAAAGGGAGCCCTCCCATTCCCCATAAGTACGCGGTTCGTTAATCAATATTTAGGTAGGCGTTAGAGCTGTACTTTCAGTGTCTTTATTATGACAAGTATGTTTAAAGATAGTCTTTTATTGCTATTTCGTTATTTCCTGACATGCTGATCTCGAGTGCATTATTCCTGTGTGCAGTGCTCCCGACGAATCTGTTTCGAAATAATTGGAATTCCAGTTCTAATTAGGAAACTAAAATTTTTATTGGAAGAGTTCAGGTTTTGTTTTATGATGGGCCATCCTCTTCGATTAACTGTTGTCAATTTTTCACCAATTCTGACGTTTTCCGTAAACTCAAGAACTGCCCTCTATTTGCTATTAATTACATGCATGGAGTCTTCAGTGGGAACAGACCTTGTCCACACATTCCCGTTCTTCCAAGTCCATATAGAATGATTCCTTAATTTCTTTGATAGAACTTTTCCGTTGTTTTGGAAGCTTCTACTACTAATGATCCAGCCTAAAATTTTTTGTTTACTTTGTACCGAGTATTCTTTAGTTCATTGCTATCCTGTTCTTCGAAACCTAACATATCCAACGTAGTTTTTCATAATTAACTTCTTACTTTTCTGCCCCCTCAGGGGGATACAAACTATTGTCTCTATTGGAATTAGCGCTCACAGGGGGACAATGTGAGGGCCCGAGCTAAAGGTTAGGTAGGCTTTCTTTTTGTTGAAACAACATAGATTTTTGGTTTGTTACGGACCAACTTTTTTTTCGGTTCTCTGCTGTCCTGTTCTTCAGCACCTACTACTTTTCTCTCTAACTTTGATCTTGTTTCATGAACTTTTTCTCATTTTACTGTTTCTATCCCTTCAGGGGGATACAACTATTGTATCTATGGGAATAGGCGCTCCCAGGGGGACTATGTGAGGGCCTGAGCTAAAGGTAAGGTAGGCTTCCTTTTTGTTGTAATAAAATAGGTTTTTGTTTTGTTACGGACCATCTTTTTTTCGGTTCACTGCTGTCCTGTTTTTCAGCACCTACTATATTCTTCTTCAACTTTTTCCTTGTTTCATGAACTTCTTTCTTCCTGTTTCTGTGCACCTCGTGTGCATAGATTCCGCGTTCCCTCAACTCCATACTAAATGGTGCCTTCCTCTTTCCTCTCTTGGAACATCTTTGTCGTGGTTAAGGGAGACTGAAACTTTCTTATATAATAATAATAATAATAATAATAATAATAATACTGTTTCTATGTCATTTCTGCATAGATTCCACATTGCCTTTACTCCATACTAAATGGTGCTTTCTTCCTTCCTCTCTTTGGATCTCATTTGTTGAGGATAGGGAGGCTCAAACTAACTAATAATCTAATCTTACTTTCCTGCTTACATGTTACACATCTTATATGGGAACACACCATGTGCATAGAATCCCTGATCTCTTGTTTCCATACCAAATGGTGCCTTCCTTCCAATTTATGAAACAATTTTTTTTGTGCCGGAAGGTGCTAAACGATCTCATTTTCTTCTATATTTGCTGCATCTTATCGTTTCTTTATATAATTCCCACAATAATGTAAACGCGTGTAATTTTAACTTTCCATTACAATAATCAATGCTCTCGGTTCTTAGCGCTCCCATGGGGAATGTACGAGGTCTTGTGCTAAAGGTTAGGTGAGCCTTCCTTTCGTTGAAATAGAATATTTATATGATTTTCTTACGGACCATCCTTTTTTCGGTGCACTGCTGTCCTCTTTTTCATCACCTACTACATTATTCTTTAACTTTTATCTCGTTTCATGAACTTCTTACTAAATTCACTGTTTCTATGCACCTTGTGGATAGATTCCGCGTTCAACTTAACTCAATACTAAATGGTACCTTCCTCTCTTCGGATCTCCTGTGTTGCGGATAAGGAGCCTTAAACAAAGATCTTATCAAATCTAATCTGCTCTCTTTTCGTTGTGTAACAACAAATGCATTACTATATAACGGGTGTCTGCTCTAGTACTCGATATTTTCGAGTTCCTTTGGTATTGAAAGTTGGATGTCGCTTGAAAGAGTATTTTTTTTTATATTTCTTTAGTGTTCTTGTTTCGCGGTTTATTAGAGATTCGGAGATTATTCTATTAGTGTTAACTTTACTCGAAAAATTGAGATGATGGAGACGTATATACACATAAAATTCAATTCTCCTGCCGTTCATTTTATAAACTTATAAGCGGAGTACATATATCGCTCTTTTTATTACAAATAAATGATATATTAATATGGAACTTTATATGATCCTTTTAACAATTGAACACGGCGTGCAATCGTCAGCTTCATCAGTGTAGAAAAAGTATTGAAACACCCTGTATAACTGAATGAAATAAATTTTCGTACTGGTTCGATTGAGCTTTCAATTTATGAAGAAGTCCATTTGATAAAATCGCAGATCGATAACCTTTTAGTACTGGTAGATTTGCACGGAGGCGGACGGAATTCTATTTTTCTAAAATCCGTCGTGCGGAAGCAACACCGGCTGTCGGTCATGTTTCTGATCGTACGTCCGGAAGAGCAGAGTACGCTGCATCGTAGTACGCTGCCGCCGCTGACGTCATGTAACCCTAGTGACGTCATCCGGCTTGTTTGGAATGAAGCCTTTCTATTGGCTAGTCGAGCTGGCAAATGTGCACTGACGTCTTCATAGAAGTAACTTTACCTCCTTTAGTCTACCATGCGGTGGACAGCAAGCCCGCTCTAGACAAACGTACGCACGCACGCCAACCAATCAGCTTCCAGCAGCCATGACTCGCAGCTGACGTCATTGGTGCCAAGGCTTTCAATTGGCTGCGTATCCAGGCTTTACTATGATACTCGTTAGGATTGGAACTTAAGTTTTTATTCAAAGTTTTTGAAACGTTTCTTGGCGTAAAAAGGATAGTGAAAACCGTAGTAGTACATTGCGATTATATTGAAAACACCTTTTTATCCTGTCCTTCACCATACGTAAACGTGAATGTGCATTCATGAACGTATTTACAATTTATATTTAGAGACTAAGGTGCATTTAGATTAGACTAAGGTGCTGAATGTGATAAAAACGTTGGTGCCTTTTATTAATTTTTTCGGTAAGGGTTCATCGTCATTTGAAACCATTCTATATCAGATTCTCAGACTAGTCGAAACAATACGATAATGAAGAAATTAAGTTATTTGAGCGATAAGAAAAACCTGCTAATAATATGTAGCAATGTTATTAATATATATTATACGTACAGATTACCCAAATAGTTACATACGAGAAATCGGACGTTTACGTTAACGTAATGTTGTTCTTTGTTACATTCATTGATATATGATTCGTGTGTACTTTGCTTGGTTGATTAAAGCTTTATTTTAGCCTCCCTCTACCACAACAAAGATGTTCAAAGTTGAAAGTGAGCAAGGATGAAAGCACCATATAGAATGGAGTTAAGGGAACGCGGAAAATATGTACAAGGTGAGTTTCCGCGCAAGATCCCGCGCGCATGGAAAGTCAGTTAAGAAGGAAGGTTATGAAACAAGACAAAAGTTGACGAAGAAAGTTAGAGTTACATAAAAACAGGACAATAGTGAAACGAAAAAAGATAGTCCTTGGCAAAACGAAGAACATTTTATTTCAACAAAAAAAAGGCTTACCTATCAGCACAGTACCTCACATTTTCCCCTTGGGAGCGCTAATTCCCTTAGATATAATAGCTGTATCCACCTGAGGGGCGCGAACGTTGCTTCGTAAAATTAGTGGAGATTATAGAGGAAGAAGAGTCCACAAGACCGCCACACACACACACACACACACACACACACACACACACACACACACACAACACACACACACACACTTCGGATTAGGGTTTACAAGCATTCAGTTTCTGCACGAAGCTCAACACGCAGCATCACAGACCATATACTAGAAGATCCGCAACTTATCACTAAGCGAATTCGTCCGCCGGCCGCGATGACGTAGGTGCCAATTGGCCAATGAGGAGCCAAGAAATTGTGACGTCAGGAAAAATCGGCTGGAGACTCTGTTTGAATCTGAAAGCAGCTGTGACAGAGGTGTAACGAAGATTGCTGCAAAAATGGCCCCGTACGTACGCTTTAAAAAGTGCTTGATGGAAAATTTTGGAAATGATAACCGTCAATGTCCTGATTTGTCGTTTTTCCTATTTCCTGAAGGAAATTACGACGAGTTGATGGTAGCATGTGGTACTGTAACGTTGAAGATGGATGAGAGATACAAAAGGCCGGAGAGGGCTAATGTGTGTGCCTGCACTTCTCTCGTTCAGACTATAACTTCATTTTGTCTCCATTCAGAAATGCGAGAAAGTTATAGTAATCTTCAGCAGTCCCAAGAAGAGCTGTGCAAGACCAAGGTAATGTAAAACTTTTAGTTGTTTCGTTTGTTCGAAGTTAATCCAGTACATCAAAGTTTCACTAATTATGATTTTCCTCATACTCTTGATTTTGAATAATGAATGGCTGTTGGATTGATGTATAATAACAGTGTGTTAATCAAGAGTAGAAATTTTATGGGCTTCAAATTGTTATCAAAAATATGATAAGAAATATTGTTGGTTGGCCTAGCTTTAGCTGAAATAAATAAACAATGCAGTAGATAACCCCAAAATTTAATTTACATTAAGACAAATGAATGTTATGCTTTTTATGCAAGATTTAGTTGCAAATGCTATTCTAAAATAAATGTTTCCATAGTTATATAAATGCTAATTTAAATTGTTTGAAATTGGCTATAATTTTGTATTGACAGTAAGGCAGTAACTGCTTGTTTTGTATTGAAATTTAACACAATCAAAATCTCTCATTAGTAGTTTTTTTGAACAAGTGATGGTTAAACACTTTGAATCATCCTATGTTTTTTATCCGAGTTCTTTCAATTTGCTTGCAACTTATAAGATACTCTAAAATAATTTATATATGGCTATTGTGTGAAGTAATCATTGTGATATCATGATTGCACTCAATGAGCATGAATGATCCATTTCAAATAATTTTGTTTGCTTTTTAAAATTTACAGTTATTTTCTCACTGCTCATTGCCTTTATTATAATGAAAAGAAACATCATGCAGGCTAATTTACTTTAGTAGGAAAACAGTAGCATACCTACTCTTACTTTACACAGCTTTGAAATAAATTATTAGGTTTGAATAAGTCAGCTTTCAATCCTACATCTAGGCTAGTCACTTTCAAAGGTGACTTTTAATACTATGAACAGTGATCAGACAGTGTTATTCATAAAGGTGGCCTTGTAGAGTTGGCCACTAAAGATGACCATACAAAGTTTACATAGTTTACATAGGGCTTCTCTTGGTTAATTTAAGGTCCAGAAACATGATCAATGGATCTTTCTTAAAAAAAATGTTCAGAGTAGGCTGTATGGATTCTCAATTATTATGAACTACAATTTCAAATAGAAATTTTTCTAAAATTGAATGAATTAAAATCTAGATAAAAGGAATAAAACTTATTGAGATCAAAGGCATTCACATTGAGATTGGGGAATTTACATAATAATAATAATAATAAATTGAAATTTCATAAGGATCAGTACAACAGTTTACAAGATAAAGGGGCTAGAAGCTGGGTAGTGGGTTGATTTACTTGAATAAAAGGTCTAAATTCATATGATTAATTTTACACTGAAGGGGTGAAAAGAACCTATTTATTGCATCTCAAAGGCTGTGTTTTGAAAATGGTATGGGTACTCCAGAAGCCAACATTCCCCTTAATGACTTTGGTTTGTGGGGAATAATATTCAATGGTACTTAGCTCTATGAGTATATTACTCATTCCCTTTTATTTTCTCTCTGAAACTATGTTATGGCGGTGGAGCCTTAAAATGACTTATTTTCTCCTAAAGTAAATAGGCGATGCCATGACGTAGAAGTTCAGAAAAAATAAAGGTTGTTGGAAATATCCCTCATTGTGTAGAGTGCTTCAATTTCATTTAAGATGCCATATCACTGTTCCAAATTTATTCCCTTATTTCTCCTCCAGCTGCTGGCACTGTACCGCCTGCTCTTAGTGCTACAAGCCTTGGCACTCCTGGTGCAAGGCCTGCCCTACCTCTTGCTACAATGCCTGGTGCTGCAACGCCTGCCACTCCTAGCAAAAGTAAGTTTACATTTTAAATGATGATTCCCCAATCCAATTGAGGAATATTGAAATGAAAGTAAAGAATGTTAACATTGGGCTTAATGTATTGTAATTCTTGAAAAAGTCAAGGCCACTTGAAGAAATATTCATCCCATGTGAAAATTGAAGCCAATAAGCGTAATTTACACTTATTTAGAGGGTGCATGGCTGTCACTTATGAAGCCTTAGTGTACACAAAGAAAGGGTAGTACATTTCCACATACTTTTGAGAATGGTATTCACACATGTTTTACAGTGTGTAGCATTTATCCAGGAAATTGATGCTACACAATTCATTATTACACTCAATGAAACATAGGAAAGAAAGTTTTTTCATACATAATACAGGGGTCAAAATGTTATTGCAATCTTTTTCCATGTACATATAGTGTTGAATTAGGAAAAATAATTGAAATGTTCAAAAATGTTGTTACGATCACCAAAGTTAATTAATATAATCTGAATTACAATCCTGAGATAACTCAGGAGCTTCATGAATGAGAAATATGTACCTAGTGCAGTGTTTGTGTTGACAGGTTAGTCTTGGTTTGTAAAAATAGGTTTTGTATTCATTTAAAGATGTGCTCTTTTAGTTTTTGATGAGCCTCCTCTGTACCCCAGTGTTTAATTCCTTATGTACCCTTACAGTGCAGCAGAACTTTAATTCACCAATAGGCCTTGCCTATTTTACATTATGAAGGATCACCTACATTTGATGATTTCCCAATAAGTGGGATAAAACTTTTGTATCCATTGGAAGTAGTATTCCATGAGAAAGAATGTCAGGGCCTAAGCTGATGGTGAGGTCGGCTTTCTTTTTTGTTTGTACCTAAATGTTTTCCTTGCATACTATATGCTTCCTTCCACTTCCTCTGTGAAATTATGTTATGGGGTGGAGCCTTAAACCGCCTTCTCTACTAATGAGTAAAAATTGAATGACATGAATTAAAGCTTCTGGAAGAGTTAAATTTGTTGAAAATACCACTCATTGTGTAGTGTGCTTCAATTTCATTTGAGATGCCATATCACTGTTCCTAATTTATTCCCTTATTTCTCCATCAGCTGCTGGTACTGTACCTCCTGCCCTTGGTGCTACGAGACCTGCCACTCCTGGCACCTCGAGAGCTGCCACTTCTGGTGCTTCAAGGCCTGCCACTCTTGGCACCTCAAGGCCTGCTACTCTTGGCACCTCAAGGCCTGCCACTCATGGTACCTCAAGGCCTGCCACTCATGGTACCACAAGACCTGTCATTCTTGGCACCTCAAGGCCTGCCACTCATGGTACCACAAGGCCTGCCACTCCTGGCACCTCAAGGCCTGCCACTCTGGCACCTCAAGGCCTGCCACTCTGGCACCTCAAGGCCTGCCACTCTTGGTACCACAAGGCCTGCCACCAGTGCTTCCAGCAAACAATGCTGCTCATCTTCGTGGAGGGGAACAACACAGGTTGGTCGTGTTGAAATAACCGCTGAGTTCGTACTTCATTGAAGTGTCTTTGAATTGTAGCGAGATAGATTTTTCATGTTACAAGCCAGAATTGGACAGCAAAGGATGAGTGCTAGCAGCAAAAGCTCGAAAGATTGCTGAAAAGTTATCACATACGCATTATTCTAAAACATAGCAGCATTTGTAGAATTATTGTGAGAACTACCTGCTGCCATTTCCATCAGTGTCAATGCCATATTCACTGTCACTCATTTACCTCTCTGATCATTCCACTTCTCGATTTAATACATCTGTCATGAAATTATATAAATATCTTTGGGTGAAAAATATAATTAAAATGTGATTCTCGTAGCATATTTCTGAACTACACTTTATTTCTTGTGTCCTTGGATTTGAATTAATGCAAACATTTAGGTAATGCTTCTTTACACAATGCATCCAATTATAATGCTTGATTCATTAGAAGGGTGGGCTCGCGGTACTCGCTGACTTTCTTGGGTACTGAACAGGGCTTTCCTGTCTCTCATTGGTACTCACTTTATACCGTTCGGTATGTTTGAACTCATTCATAGTTTAATGCTAGAAATCTTGGAAAAGAATACTGACCAGAGCTGTGAATCCAATCCATGTAGATTAAATGTGGCATATTTTTTAATGAGATGTGTTGTGTTCAAAACCTAAACTTTCAATCACTTTAAAGTTTGATTTATGTGTACAATTAATGCTTTCTTCAAGTTGGGGAAGTAAATATAATATACAATCTAATTTTCGTTAATTTATTTCAGAATTCGTGTGGCAAAAGCAGCAGTTCTTTGTTGGAAGACACAGGTCCTCCAGTGGTACCTTGTTAGCGAAGGTTGTTCGCTTCTCCTTCTGGAACGACAATTGCCCTTGAAAACAGCAGACCAGCTTCCGAGAGAAAACTTAGAAAAGGGCTCAGGAGAAAATCAAAGGTACTGTACAAGCGGTTGAACACAGATAAGTTCCTGAGAAGTGTAAGTGGCAGACTTGGTCCTTATCTCAGTGCATTTGTAAAGCTCAAATTGAGCGGCAAGAGATCATACACCATGTATCACAAGTGGCTCGCTGTGAACATTCTTGTAAGCTCATCAGAGACCCACTATCAACTGATGAGGAACTTGATACCATTACCCTCACTTTCGACTGTGCGTGCAATGATGAAACAATTCGAAGTACGTCCTGGTACAAGTGCTAAAGTGTGTCCATGTTGAAAATGAAGGTTAAACCCGTCAGTGCTAGAGATAAACTTTGTTTCCTTCTAGTGGATGAGATGTCGCTCCGGAAAGGGCTATTGTACAACCGAGAGAACGATGCCATAGCTGGATTTGAGACTACTTATTGACCTGATTATTTTGTACGAGAGATTATTTTTGTATTGCTTTCGCAATTATCGGCACGTATCAGGATTTCGTAAACTAGTCTGTAAGTTCTTAGATTTGTGTCAGCATCACTGTAATTTCTGCTGTGTCCAGGTCACCGACAAGTTGCAACAATTTTTTTCCGTGTGTAGAACGCTCCAACGCACAAGACACGTGAACAAACTTATGTCCTCCAAAATTTGTACGGAAAAACTCAAAAAAATTGTCCATGAGTAATATTACCATATGGTAGCAAGTTAGGTATATTTTTTGATTGACCTAAGTATATTTTATTGTTAATGTATTAATTTTGTTCATAAGCTTATATCGCTTCAATATTTCTGCAGTGCGTCATGGTAGGAAGCTCATTTACTGTTACTAGCTCGTAATTTATCCAAATGATTGCTCTTCTTGCACTGCAGTGTCCACCGTGACAGTGCAAGCTTTCAACAGACACAGAGATTGGATTTAATGTCCCATATCTATATTTTTGTTTCTTAGCACACGCTGTGCACATAGTGAGAGTTTTAATTGCACTAAATCTTCATGCGTAGTTCATTGCTTTGTATACATAAGCATATTTACCCCGCTATTATTTAGCGTATACGCTCACTACTAATATGTTGTAACTGGAAAATGTAATGAAAAGCCATGCCGACGGCTCTGCTTAGGCTTCACTTATTAGCTCACCTAGCCACTTTAGTACTGTAGTTCACTTCTGATACTAGTTAATACTATGTGTTGAGCCCCGTCCAAAAACTGGATACATGTAAACCCTAAACCAAAGTGTGGCGTGGCGGTCTTGTGGACTCTCCTTCCTCAATATTCTCCATTATTGTCACGAAACAACGTTCGCGCCCCTCAGGTGGATACGACTATTATATCTATGGGAATTAACGCTCCCAAGGGAAAAATATGAGGTACTGTGCTGATAGTTTGGTGAGCCTTCTTTCTGTTGAAATAAAATCTTCGTAGTTTTGTGTAGGACAATTTTTTTCGATCTACTACTGTCGTGTTTTTCAATACCTCTAACTTTCTCCATAAAATTTTATCATGTTTCATAACCTTCCTTCTTAACTGACTTTCCATGCGCACGGGATCCTGTGCCGGAACTCACCTTGTACATAGATTCAGCGTTCCCGCAACTCCATACGATATGGTGCCTTCATCCTTCCTCACTTTGAACCTCTTTGTTGAGGTATGTGGTAAAAGGAGGCTAAAACTAATCTATAACCAATCAAGCAACGAACGCACGAATCATTCATCAATGAACGTAACATAAAGAACATAACTTTAACGTAAACTTCTTCCCATTTCTCGTATGTAACTATTTGGGTAATCTTTACGTATAATAAATATAAATAATATCGCTACATATTATTAGCAGGTTTTTTATCGCTAAAACTAACTTAATTTCTGCATTATTATATTGTTTCGACTAGTATGAGAATCTGATATCGAATGGTTTAAAAAAGACAATGAACCCTTTCCGAAAATTTTTAATATACGACACCAACGTTTTATCACTTTCAGCACCTTAGTCTGATCTAAATGCGCCTTAGCCTTTATATATGAATTGCAAATATGTACATGAATGCGCATTCACGTGTATGTATATTGAATGAAATAATAAAAAGTGTTGTCAATGTACCCGCAATTTACGATTTCGGCTTTCACTATCCTTACTACGCCCAGAAACGTTTATTCACAATCCAAACGAGTGTCACAGCAAAGCCTGGATACGCAGCCAATTGGAAGCTTGGGCCGTGATGACGTCAGCGGCTAGTCGTGATTGCTGGCTGCTGATTGGTTAGCGTGCGTGCGTATGTTTGTCTAGAGCGGGCTTGGGGTCCACCGTAGTTTTGCAGTTCTTCTTATGTAAATGTTCTGTGGCAGCATCAACTAGTATCAGAAGTGAACTACAGTACTAAGGTGGCTAGGTGAGCTAATAACCGAAGCCTGGGCAGAGCCGTCGGCATGGCTTTTCATTACATTTTCCAGTTACAATATACCAGTAGTGAGGGTATACACTTAGATTATTAGATTATAAGTTAGTTTAAGCCTCCCTAACCGCTACAAAAATAGAGCGTATCGAAGAGAGGAAGGAGGAAGGCACCATTTAGTATTGAGATAATAAAATGAGGAATCTATGCTGAAGGGGCATAGAAACAGTAAGATCAGAAAGAAGTTCATGAAACAAGATAAAAGTTGAAGAAGAAAGTCAGAGGTGCTGAAAAACAGGACAGCAGTGAACCGAAAAAAGTGGTCCTTAACATAAAAAACATTTCATTTCAACAAAAAGAAGGCCTACCTAACTCTCAGCTCGGGCCCTCACATTTTTCCCTGAGTGTATACGCTAAATAATAGCGGTGCAAAAATGATTATGTATACAAAGCAATGAACGACGCATGCAGATTTAGTGCAAATAAAGCTTTCGGTATGCGCACAAGCGTGTGCTAAGAAACAAAAATATAGATATGAGACATTAAATCCAATCTCTGTGACTGTTGAATGCTTTCACTCTCACAGTTGACACTGCAGTGCAAGAAGAGCCATTATTTGTATAAATTACGAGCCAGTACCAATAAAAGAGCTTCCTACCATGACGCACTTCAGAAATATTGAAGCGATATAAGCTTATGAACAAAATGAATACATGAACGATAAGATATACTTAGTTCAATCAGAAAAAGGTACCTAACTTGCTTTCAAATGGTAATATTACTCATGGAACATTTTTTTAAGTTTTTCACTACAACTTTTGAACGACATAAGTCTGTTAACATGTCTTGTGCATTGAAGCGTTCTACAAACGGCAAAAAATTGTTGCAACTTGACGGTGATCTGAACACAGCTGAAATTACAGTGATGCTGACACATATTTAAGAACTTACAGACTAGTTTACGAAATCCTGATACGTGCCGATAATTGTGAAAGCAATACAAAAATACTCTCTCGTACAAAATAATCAGGTCAATAAACTCCTTGCTGCATGCAGTAGGTGAGAGACTGGTCGCACGATTCTACATATTCTTTAAAGGTAGTGAACATGTGCAAGTTCATATCTTGCTTTGTTAGGATATGAGAACAAGCGTCACAAGAGGATACAGAGGAACCTTTCAAGTTGATGTGGAACTGATTAACCTTATGAGCTATGTAACCGCTGAAGTAGGTGACAGCTCCATCCACCTCCATGGACTGGAACATTCCTCCAGCAATCGTAGGCTCCGAAAAAGTTGCGGCTGCTTCAATTTCTTCAAAGGAAATGACAGCGTCCTCTGGCTCCACCTCAGGAATCTAAAAGAAATGAGAATACAACCCTGTTAGATAAGAGTTTCATGAACTCTTTACAGTTTCAAATATATTAATTTCCAGTATAAAAGTATGCGGCTTTGAAATATCTACGAAAGTGATCAACAGCAATCTCTCTAGCTGGACACAGGTTAGCAATAAATAAGCTGCTTGCATACCTCTTCAACAATGTTCCATGTATCCAAGTGTACGTCGTCTTCACCCACTTCAACGTTGCTCTTCATCGGCGCTGTAGGAAGAGATGCCGTTGACACTTTGCAGTTAGAATTGATGAAATCTTGAGGAATAGGGAACTTCTGCTTTTGGCGCATTTTTCCAAAGAATTTTTCTAACTCATCTTGACAAAGATTGCGGACACAGATGTATGGCAGAACATCTCTGTGAATTTCTTCTCTCAACATAAGCACAACATTTATGGACTGAATCCACCCGTCAATTAAAGAGCATTTTCGATTTGGATTTAGCGCTTGCAACTCTTTCAACCAAGGGATGTAATCCTGCAAGGTTTTTATCGAAGGAGAACATGAAGTCAGGGGTTTTCTGAAAGGGACTCGGTCAGCAGGAGATTGAGAATTTAACATATCAAACAAGTCGTTGAATTTCTTGCAGAACATGCTGGTTGCTGCTGATGATGATGGAATGGAATTAGTTGCAACATAAAAGTCTAAAGCAGCAGATGTTGTATTAGACAATACTTGAGTTGCAAGTTTTACTTTCATTTTTTGTGAGAACTTCAAATTGTAGACATGATGATGCGTCAAAGGGGGAACACATTTAATACTTTTGTTTTGCTCAATTTCAAAGAGCTTCTGAATATGCGTCCAAGAAGCTGAACAATCTAGGGAAGGAATTCTCAAATCACCATTGTAGAGAAAGTTGCGAGCATTTTTGATCAAATGGGGGGGATCTTTGAAAACGAAATATTTCCTGTCGGCAAACTTAACAACAGGATTAGTTGGTGTGCAGCCCATGTCTTTGAATGCTTTTTGCAAATTGCTGCCTTGGTCGCTTGTTATGCCCAGAACAGTGAAGTCTTGACATTCCATCGCAGCAATTGACTCCTGTAAGATGTCGTTTATGCAGGAAGATGGCATTGCCGAAGCTGTAAAATAGAAGCCAATTGGGTGTTTCCACTTTTTCGCAATTCCAGAGGCCATAACACAAAATACGGATGTGGCCATTTTCTTGCGTTCGCCACCGTGAATAGTCTCAAATCCAATTATGGCATCGTTTTCTCGGTTGTACGATAATCCTCTCCGGAGCGACATCTCATCCACTAGAAGGAAACAAAGTTTGTCTCTAGCGCTGACGGGTTTTACCTTCATTTTCAACATGGACACACTTTTAGCACTTGTACCAGGACGTACTTGGAATTGTTTGATCAATGCACGCAGAGAAGAAAGTGAGGGTAATGGTATCAAGGTCCTCATCAGTTGATAGTGGGTCTCTGATGAGCTTACAAGAATGTTCACAGCGAGCCACTTGTGATACATGGTGTATGATCTCTTACCCCTTAATTTGTGCTTGACAAATGCACTGAGATAAGGACCGAGTCTGCCCCTTACACTTCTCAGGAAATTATCTGTGTTTAACCTCCTGTAGAGAACCTTCGATTTCCTCCTGAGCCTGTTTCTAAGTTTTCTTTGAGGAGCTGGTCTGCTGTTTTCAATGGCAATCGCCGTTCCAGAAGGAGAGGCGAACAACCGGCGCTTGCAAGGTACCACTGGAGGACCAGTGTCTTCCAACACGGAACTGCTTCTTTTGCCACACGAATTCTGCAATGAGTTGACGAAAATTAGATTGTTTATTATATTTACTTCCCGAACTTGGAGAAAGTATTAATTGTACACACAAACCAAACTTGAAAGTAATTGAAAGTTAAGGTTTTGAAACACAACACATCTAAGTAAAAAATATGCCACATTTAACATACATGGATGGGAATAACAGTTCTGGTCTATATTCTTTTTCCAAGGTTTATAATATTAAACTGTGAATGAGTTCAAACATCCCTGACGGTATAAAGTGGATAACACTGAGAGATAGGATAGCCCTGTTCAATACCCAAGAAAGTCAGCGAGTACCGCGAGCACACCCTTCTAATGAATCAAGCATTGTAAGTGGATGCAATGTGCAAAGAAGCAATACCTAAATGTATGCATAAATTCAATTCCAAAATTCCAAGGACACTAAAGGAATAAAGTATAGTTCGGAAATATGCTACGAGAATATCAAGTTAATTATATTATACCCAAGAAATGACAATTTCCTGATAGATGCATTAAATCTAGGATTGGAATGAACATAGAGCTAAATGAATGCAGTGAATATGGTATTGACACTGATGGAAATGAGAGAAAGTAGCTCTCACAATAAGTCTACAAATGCTACTGTGTCTTAGAATAATGTTTATGTGATGACGTTTCAGCAATCTTTTGAGCTTTAGCTGATAGCACTCATCCAACGCTGTCCAATTCTGGCTTGTAACTTGAAAAATCTATTTCACTAAAATTGAAAGACAGTTCAATGAAGTAAGAAATCAGTTTATTTCAACGCGACTAACCTGTGTTGTTACCCTCGATGAAGATGAGCAGCATTGTTTGCTGGAATCACTGGTGACAGGCCTTGAGGTGCCAGGAGTGGCAGGCCTTGAGGTGCCAGAAGTGGGAGATACTGAGGTGCCAGGAGTGGCAGGTCTTGATTTGCCAGAAGTGGCAGATCTTGAGGTGCCAGGAGAGGCAGGCCTTGAGGTTGAGGTGCCAGGAGTGGCAGGCCTTGAGTTGCCAAGTGTGGTATTTCTTGAAGTGCCAAGAGTGGCAGCCCTTGAAATGCTAGTAGTGGCAGCCCTTGAAGCACCAAGAGTGACAGGGCACAGAGCACCAAGAGCATGAGGTACAGTACCAGCGGCTGATGGAGAAATAAGGGAATAAATTGGGAACAGTGATATGGCATCTTAGAAGAAATTGACACATACTACACAATGAGTGGTATTTTCAACAAATTTAATTCTTCCAGAACCTCTACTTCATGTCATTAAATTCTTATTCATTAGCAGAGAAGGCGGCGATTGAAGGCTCCACCCCATAACATAATATCACAGAACAAGTGGAAGGAAGCGTCTAGCATACAAGAAAGCATCTCAGTACAAACAAGAAAAAAACCCTACCTCAGCCCCTGACATTCTCTCTCATGAAATACTACTTCCAATGGATACTAAAGCTTTATCCCACTCATTGGCAAATCATCCAGTGTAAGGGATCCATCATAATGTAAAACAGGCAAGGCTTATGCTTAAATCAAAGTTCTGCTGCACTGTAGGGGTACATAAAGAATTAAACACTGAGGTACAGAGGAGGCCCATTAAAAACTGGAGGAGCTCATCTAATTAACACGCTAACTGCAATGGGTTAAACTGAATGTAGGGGCGACGCTTCCGACCTTCCGCACTTCTTCCCAGTGACGTCGGAAGACAAACTGTAGATTAAGCTTCTATTTAGCCTGCGATGCTTCGCAGATTGTTACATTTTTCTAGGATCATGGAAGGAGCCTACTGTAGTCTCCTTCCAACATAGTATTACTACCAGTTTCTTTTAGCTCACGCCCTGTGTCTAATTTGTTTCTTTTCCATTCTAGACTCGAACCTTATAGAACTCTGGTGAACTTATTTGTTGTAAGCACTGGATAAGTGTCACCATTTCTAGCGAGTAAGTTGTTTACATCTGAGTTTTTTTTTGTGATGTTAGGGCCCGAGCTGAGAGTTAGGTAGGTGTTCCTTGTTGAAATTAAGTGTTTTGTGATGTCAAATACCATGTTTTTCCTGTTCATTACTGTACCGTTTCAGCACTTGCTTTCTACGCCAATTCGATCGTATGTCATAATCTTCCTTTCTCAGTTAATCGAACCCGTGTCCTATCTACATAGGTTCCGAGTTACCTCAACTCTATGCTAGGTAGTGCCTTTTCCCTCCCTCTCTTTGGATCACCCTTGTACAGATGGGTAGGCTTAGGCTGGCTAGTAAGTCAGTCTTTGCTAATCATTTTTCTACTGAGTTTGCCATTTATATCTGCGCTGTTGTCGTTCCTGGCTACTGACTGTGTCGTGTGTTTGAGCCAGCTCCCGTTAGGCCTGCTCGTGAGATTTTTCCCTCGCCTGAAATTAGAGGTTGACCCTAGCTAGCCGCTAGCAGTGCTATACAGTGCTTCCACTTTAGGGTAAAATACCCCATTTTAGGGTAATCAGATGTGGTCTAGGGTAGAACTTAGGGTAAAGCAAAATTCCGTGATTTTTAGGGTAATTCGACTTCTGTCGGGGTAGCGCAGCAAAATTGTAGGGTAATTGCCTGTTTTCATTACCAATATCAAGTTTGCTCTCAAGTACCACATACAGTATACCTTGTGTAAGATACATTGCGGAAGTACGCTACCGAAGCAATTGTGAAAATGTTCAATAAGAGTCATATTTGGAACAAGTTTGCCCGAACTAGCTATCAATTTAGTCTCTATTGCACACTACGATAAGGCGCAAATTGCTGTGCATATCGCTGCAGATCCCTCAGTACTCAGATCTCTCTTTAGTATAATGTGGCCAGATTTGCTACATGAATAATACCTCGGTTAATTAAAAGTAATGACAATAATTAAAATGATATGCAACTTGATATAATGTTTTGAATTTTATATTTTCTAACCTTACATAACTAACTCGTAAATGTATCAATATTTACACCTATACATCGGTCATCGTCGTTTAATGGAATTGAACAGCTATGTAACGTGTACAAAACGACACTCCCTGAGTCGAGGGTAGGTAGTTTTGTTTCATTCGAGTGCAATTAACTGTGTCAGGTGCTGTCACGTGCAGTATTGCATCGTGACAAAATATTTGGTTACTTGCGTCTCAGTAAAATTGGTATTATTAAATAGATTCTGTGTACGATGAAGCTGCTACACCACTCATGAAGGAAAGCCAAATTTTACCGTCTGTTAAGCCCTTTTCACGAAAAGGGAAGGAAGGATAGAGAAGCAAACAACTGTTTTGAGGCTGGTTAGAAAAGTCTCAGTCTTATACTTCAAGTAAGGATTTGGCATACAGCACTACCTGCTCAACTATCATTACGTTTGGTAAATCTGAGATTATTCTTCATACTAACTCTCAACGCTATAAAAATCTCTCAGTGCAGAGAAGGAAAACACAAACTATACTTCTGTTCATTTTATCACACGATCCAATTGACGAGTCAGGTACAAAAATTGAATTGCCGATATGTGCAAATCTTTCTGATAATGATTTTCCTATTTCGTTACTACTGAAACAAATGTTTCTTAAAGAAAGTAAGCTTAGGGAAACAAAGAGCTTCAAACATTATTCAACAATGATTTGGTAAACATCTACTAAGTGATCTTGTCGTTGTCCTTAATGAACTTTATATTCTGTAATAATTGATGGAACAACTGATCGTAGTAAAGCTAAACAGCTCGGAGTCATCGTCCAATAATGAAGTGAGAGTGCAATTAAGAGCTCCTCTGTTGATCTTGTTGAAAAAGAGGATAGCACAGCCAATGGATTGTTTACTACACATAAAAAAGATTTCAGTGACAAAACTATTAAATTGATCGACAGTGTAGGGTTCTGTTCAGACACGACCAATGTTATGATGGAATCCAAACTTTCTGTGGCTTATTGGTTAAAAAAAATGTATTTTCGACTTTATAGAAGAAATTTTGGCTTGGTGGAAATAGATTTGGGGAGTGAATAAAAAAGCTTGCGAGATAGCAATCGAAGTTCTTCTTCCATTATTCTTGGCACTAGGGCTTACTAACGTTGGACTCCGATTCTTGGAGGAGCCACAAGTATTCGACTCTTTTGGCTTTTTTGACATGCAGGCTTCTGTCGAAAAATAATCCGGCCATGGGCCGAGATTCTTAATTGTAACGAGACTCTTTTTTGAAATTGAAAGACTCTTATTGGGCTAACTTTGAACCTTGAGCAACATATGCTTCGCCTTACCCAACGTAAATTATCACTATACGCAGTTAAATTCGAACCAATTGAGTGAGTATACTGATTGCGAAAATTTTTGGAAAGTTGAAATTTTTCATATAGTGCACAACATTCTTGGCCCGTTCTTTGCAATTGTACCGAGAATTAGGGTGTATATAAACTTATTTCACATCTAAAAACCTCTAATTTTTTGCGAAAAAATTGTGAAACTGCGTTTGTGTTGTGTTCCGTAAATAAATGTTTCGAGTAATACTTTGTCGTTCATTTCCTCTTACTATGTCTTTGCTTCTATCTGCTAGTCAGGAATAGATTGCCTGGCCTTATACTTTGCGCTCACTGAACAGAGCTTGTAACTAGGTAACCATACAAAGAAGATAAACTACAGTATATTGAAAGCAATATAAAATGTTGCACGTATCGTGACACATATGACTCCGTAAAGTTAGAGAATTGCATTTTCTTATATCCGCATGACCCTGATGTTGTGTAATTTTTACACATATAAACATGGATACATTGAATATTTTCATGTAATACCAACAATGGGCTTATTTGATATTTTAGGGTAATTTAAGTATTTTTAGGGTAATCTTGAACGAAGTTTTAGGGTAGAAACTTTTGCACTCGTGGAAGCCCTGGTGCTATAGTGGTGTGTTTGTCCACAGGCTGGACTTACCTTATTGCCCCGGGGAGCCACGCTCGCGTCGGTTCTTGCTCGTCGCATCTAGTCTAACTAGCAGCTCACTCGCTGGCTTGTTCCTGCACGGGTCCTGCGTGCCACTGTCCTGCACGGGTCCTGCGTGCCACTGTCCTGCACGGGTCCTGCGTGCCACTGTCCTGCACGGGTCCTGCGTGCCGCTGTCCTGCACGGGTCCTGCGTGCCACTGTCCTGCACGGGTCCTGCGTGCCACTGTCCTGCACGGGTCCTGCGTACCACTGTCCTGCACGGGTCCTGCGTGCCACTGTCCTGCACGGGTCCTGCGTGCCACTGTCCTGCACGGGTCCTGCGTGCCACTGTCCTGCACGGGTCCTGCGTGCCACTGTCCTGCACGGGTCCTGCGTGCCACTGTCGTACTCGGCCGCCACCATCACGGTTCTCCACCTTCATCCTTTGCTATAAGTTAAGATATATTTTTCCAATTTATGTTATTTAATGTATTTATTGTTATCGTGGTTTCAATTCCCGAGGCGGTCGGAGTGCCGAGAGTGTTATAGCCCGACATCCCCACAATTAGAACCGTACACTGTAAAAAATTTCACCGTGATTTCACGGTAAAATGTCTGGCAACTTCGCTGCCAACAAAAAACCGTGAAAAAAACGGTAAAACCTGGGGGTAAAAAACGGTAAAAAACCGTGATTTGTAAGGAGTTCCCGTGCTTTGAACGGTAATACCAGGAAATTAAAACCGGTAAAAACTAATTTATACGAAAATGCCGTGAAATAACAGTAAAACCTGGGCATTGAAAACGGTAGAAACCAGTATTTTCTTCTGGTTTGCCGTGAAAAAACGGTGGTAAAACGAATGTATTTTTTATTATTGGCCAAATAACCGTGTAAAATGCAAGTAATCGTGCCCAAAAAGATGAAATTCTATAATTGTTCAATCGCCAAGAAAAAACAATCGCTCTTTGGAATTTTGAAATACGATGAGCATAGTGCAAGCCATATATCGTAGAAAACTGTTGAAATTTGTGTAAATGAAGAGTTTACCTAAAGCAGTAGAATGCTAAAACGGCTTCTATTGGTCAACCCTAGTACTTCAACTAACATCTCACTTCATGAAACTTTAAAATGGAACTTGCGTCACCTGCAGACGTAAGTTGTTTCCGCTGGTCATGCCCAGTAGTTTACATTGGCTTGAAGTCAACTATTTGTAAATACGGTCAATTGGCATTACCTACCTAAATACTCGAAAACCTCGTAACGAAAGGTCAATGACGAACAATGGCAATTCATTATGGCAACGTTTATTATTTGTTTCCAAAAGAAAAGCATATCCTCAACAAAATAAAAGTACGAACGAATGGTAACTATTTAAACTCGATTCAATGTTTATTATTAAACAAAAAGTCATGTCATTCTATTCTCAAAGTAACGACAAGTTCATTAAACGAATTTTAAAACTGGTCATAACAAAATAAATTACAACCTTCCCGTGTTCCTCTTTCCTTCAATTGACACTTCAAAAACATTCTTAAAGAAATCAAATCATAACTCGAGCGTTTACGTCAATGGATTTCGAATCAGCGTCATCGTAACTCTTACAGTTATGTCTGTTTATTCGTCATAAAAGTACAATAAAATTGGCAAGATTGACCTGAACTAATATCAAGAACAAAGTGGAAGTTCGTCTGCAACTCACACGGCTACAGAAATTAAATAATTCCAAGTTGAATATTTCTCAGGTTTAGATATATTTCTTCAACTAAACTAATTAGCTTAATTAATTACATATTATTGCCACTAAAATAATCAAATTCTCAAATGCTTCACTAGATATCATAATCAGATCAGGAGACCGAGCATGAATTACGAGCTGAAAGCATTCTCCCCATAAAAACCGAGTGGAAGTTCCAGCTTGCAGAGTAAATTTCACAGAACAATAAGGCTTGAAATAGATAACACATTTAAAGCCGAGTTTTCAGATTTTAAAATCCACTTGATCAATAAGAAATCGTACAACTTCAAAAAACATTATTGGGAACAACAATCTAATTTTCATTCAATATTTTGTTTCTTGTACATAATTTTATAAAATTACCCACTAATAATCATTCCCAAATTTACTCAGAACATTTTTCATTTTATATAATATACATGCAATATATGAAGTACGTATGTTTAGTATACGTTTCCGCATAGGTTATGGCAAAACACGAATATAAATCATAAAGGAATCAAGTGTTATGTCTAACAGAACAATAGAAATAATGAAAATATATGAATTGAGGCACTAACAAAAGAAAGTTTCCAAAACTATGATAATTGCAACAAGGCTTCCACATCACGCATTCCGTGACAAACATTGAAAATCTTAAATCCCTGCCTTGAGAGGGCTAATAGCTCAAGATATTTAACCTAGAAAAACGATCTCATTACCTAATTCAACAGGCCAAACAGTGTAACCATCTAATCCACTATAAATAAGCAGCAATTACAATAAACACTATTCGTCGAACTGCAAAAAAATAATGATAGATGGTGAAAGTCAATTTACGAAGCGAGTGTTGCAAGTGGAGAAATACAAGAGTTTTCAGCAAAGACTGTATATCAATGGAAATATATTTATGTATCAGATGTTGCCCATAAACGCGAGAAACTACTGCAAATGTTACTAAACAAAAATATGAGAGAAGCTAAACAGTAAATGTTGGTAAGTGAAAAAATTCGTAGATCTTACTTCGTAGAAAAAATTCGTAGATCTTGGAAAGAACTCAACTCGACTACCATGAGAGTCGATTGGGAGGGCATCAGATGCTCACTAACAACGTTCACATCTCGGTCCATTCAAAATCTGCGAGACCATTGATGAACGAGAGCACCTTCGGGTTCATTGCATACCTTTTTCTATTTTTCTCCACGGCCATCTTGGTACCTCTTCCAGGATTTATCCGCACGAAGCATCTGTAATAAAAAATTATAAATACAATTTTTTCTAAGATTCATTCCTTTCTTTCTCCCTCTGAGCAAGCACAATAGATTAGATGACAGTTTAAGCCTCCCTAACCGAAAAAAGCGTTCTAATGAGAGGAAGGCAGTCAACTATTGTCGGATGATAAGAGTTTAAGTATGGTAAAGATAAGAGTATGGAGATAAGAGAATGCAGAATCTATACAGAAAGGGCATAGATGCAGTAAGTTGCGAAAGAAGTCGAAGAAATAAGATTAGAGTTGAAGAAGAAAATATTAGATGCTGAAAGACATGACAGCAGTGAACCGAAAAAGGGTGGTCATTGACATAACAAAAAACATTTCATTTCAACAAAAAAGACCTACCCAACTCTCAGCTCGGACCCCCAGACATTTTCCCCTGGGAGTGCTGATTCCTATTGATACAATAATTAGAACTAGTGAATTAAGTGTTAGATACAAAAATTTTTAAATTTATAAATAGACCTAACGTTTTTAGCGCTGAGTTTTATTTTCCTCGGTAAAATTCGTTTTAAAATTCTAGGCATAGGATCTTGTAGACATGAACAAGTGTTAGGATACAATTTATAGTAGGCATGGATATATGGAAACCGACGCTACGCAGCAAGGTAACCGGCTCTAACCGGCTCTGCATCGGGGCGCGAATCGTGAGGGGATGAGGGGTGCACCACATCAGCAGATGGGAGGAGTACGTAAGGGGTAACGGCTGTGTAAGAAGCTAGCTCGGAAAATTACACATAGTATTACACAAGGACAACTTGATTGTGTAGTAGAGAAAAACTATGTATTAAAATTAATTACCAACGGGAAAGGGAACTGCGGAAAATATGAACCTGAGCAGAATATGTTAGAGGGAAATGCGCGTGGCAATACCAAGTTTGTGACGCAAGGGGACACGTCAGAGGTGACGCGTTAGAAGCACCAATCGCGAGATGCCACGTCACTAACAATTTGAGCGGGTAGCCGCACCATCTACAATGAGCGTTCTTTGTGCGGCGGGGGTATTTAAGCAGAGCAAGCGCGGGGACCGGCCTATTTGACCGGTGTAGTGGCAAGGATGTAGGCTTCCTGACGACCAAAGGGGAGGTGAGATGATATTCTGTGTTCTGTGCTAGGAGCGTCTTTGTATTTTTCAATACCATATTTTGTTACAGTCAAAATTCGGGTACAAATTAATTCTGTGGGTTTGATTTCAAATCATTCTAGAATTGTTCACGTGATATAACTTCTCACAAGGCTTGAACTTGTAGATTTTTCTCAAGCGGGGATTAGAATGCCCACTAGTTAACAGCATTTTCATTGACTCATTCGACCTTGTTCTCAAAAAGGGCGCTTATGATTTGTTCTTGTAAAAAGGGGAGAAAATTAATTCTATGTCGGGAATAGCCACATTGTCAGTTGAAGCTTCATGTCAATTCTCAGAGGGGGATATAACGTTCATGTCTCGGGGAATAGAACGCTCATCAACAAACCTGATGTGGTCCTAAGTTGGTGCGAAAAAACTGTGTTTCACTCCTACTAAAGATAAAGAAAATCTCTTACAAAAAATTTCGTTTCCAATACATTCTAATATTCGTGAATATAACTCATACAAAATTTGCATTTTGGATCTTGAATCCATTCTTATTCTCAAAATCATTAATTAAGTTAGCCATGAAAGAAAATGTCATTTTTCCTGCTAGTTGGTTCAAAATGCTTGGCCACATATCATGAAATACCAGCTCTTGATACTTTATTGCCTTCTATGAAGACTCTTGACTCGGAAATATGTGCGTTGTATTTCCATTCTTTAACGTATATATTGAAATGAAAATTTCTACGAAAATTTCTACAAGATGATCATTCTGCTGAAGGTTTTCGAAAAAGTTTCCAAGATTTATAAAAATTGTTATACTATAATTCCATAAAATGCCACCAGACGAAAAATATCAATAGAAGCGTGGCATGGAATTCATTCACGATTTGCTGTATTGATAAGACACCGTCCAGGTAGGCCTCTAATTATTTTATTAAATACTTCATACCAGCTTATGAAGGTTATCTGAAGAAATGGTGGAATTAACCAAGTATCAAGATACCTCACGAGGGTACAATTTAGTGTCAATGGTTACAATGGACTCTCTTACACTGAGGCAGGTATGTTGTGCTACTTACCATTTATTACAATGTGAGGGTGCGAATGAAGTCCAGAATCCTCGATCTCCTGCACGGACTTCTCATCCTGCAATGAAAAATAATGATCAGCACATTTTTCACATTGGCGTAGAAGATTTAGTAGAAGGTCTCCGCAAGGGTTGTTTTAATATTGTTAAGCTCATAAATAAGAGTAGAAGAAACTTAACTTGTTGGAATCCCACCTTGAAAAAGTTTTCTTTGACCACAAAATTTTCCATCATATCCAGCACATCAAATGTCATAACACTCCAGGATAATTTTAAGCAGACACAGCACTACTATTTTGAATTTTGGCACTTATGTTTAGGGGAAAAATTAGAAAATAATGAAAGCATTGGAAGTAATGCAAGAAATATGTGCATGAAAGGATATAAGAGAGTTCTGATATTATCAGCTTCTATGGATTTGAATGAAGTTTGAATGGATATATTAGATTAGCTATACTCGCATGTTAGTTTAAGCCTCCTTAACCGCTACAAAAAAAAAGTATTACAGAGAGCAAGGCACTATTTAGCATGGAGATAAGGGAATGTGGAATCTATGCATAAGGGGTATAAAAACAGTAAGTTGAGAAAAACGTTCATGAAACATGATAAAAGTTGAAGAAAGTAGTAGGTGCTGAAAAACAGGATAGCAGTGAACCAAAAAAGGTGATCCTTAACATAGCAAAAACATTTTATTTCAACAAAAAAAGGCCTACCTTACTCTCAGCTTGGGCCCTCACATTTTTCCCCTGGAAGGAGCAATTCCCATAGACACAATAGTTTATCTCCCTGAGGGAAGTTTGAATGGATAAAAATTATAAAAAATGAACATTAGAACATGCGCAGTACCCACCTTGAACACTTTGAACAAAACATCTTGTTTTTCCTTGAAATAGGCCATGGTACCCAAAATAGCTGCTGGCAGTTCAGAAAGCGTGTTGCCTGAGTTCAGTTTTGCATTTTTATAATCCATATTAATTTGGATTATGTCACGAGATTTCACTTGCCTATCCATCCACAATAATATTCTTTGTGCTCTGCTTTGGTGTGTCGCCTGCACTTGATCTCTTATGTTAACTCCTGTTAATTCTTCAAAATGGATGAACAAACCACTCGATTCAAATAGGTACGGCCAGTTTTTTTTCAGAGCTACAACATTTACTCCAGACAGAATATCTTGCCGCTGAAGGTAATATGATTTTCGCATCATCTGCTCGTAATGGCCTTCTGTGCCCTTCTGGAGGAACATCTCCTTCAAAGTTGACGCGATAGCTTGTTGAGCTTCTTTAGTGTCTCCAACGGGAATCTCAGGATTGAAACTTATGCAACCATAATCATCGTAACGAACCTTCTTTGATTGTCTTGCATCATCTTCTTCAGTAGTGGATATATCTATTGCCACGCCACTTTTAATAGAAGAAGGATTAACTTTTCTGTTAAGCTGTTCGGAGCGATTTACAAGTTGCTTGCAAAGTGACTCATGGCCAGAGCCAACAAGAGTTCCCTCAATTATATCCTGGAACGATTGTGGATACTTAGCCACAATCTTCCTAGCTATTATATCCAGGGCCTTTTTGCCAGGCCTACGAGTTGTCATCATAACGGCATCTATAACGACGCGTACCATCTCACGCCTTGCCCTTGGCGTAGGCCGGGCTTGATTTTCAACCACATTGATTATATCCCTACGGGACATCTTCTCCCATGGAATTGCAAATTCGTGAGCCCAATTCGGGTTCATGGGGCTAGGTGAAGATGTCGACGCTGAGCTTGAATCCAACGTTGAACCAATCCCACTTGTAGACGGTTGAGCTACATTGTTGAGGTCTGATGCACTTGTGGCAGGTTGTACATCTGTGAAAAAACAATACATAGTGAAATGAAATTAATACTATCTCGGTATGATCAAGTCCCAAAAATTAAACAAGAATACAAATACAATAAAAGTCAAAAATTGGAAATTAAATTCTGCAACTGCCCCTAATATTTTTGTTTTTCAAAACTGCATGAGGAACTCATTCATTCACTAGCTCTTTAAACAGAGAAATTTCTATTAGCTACAATCAACAAGGGAAATGTAAGCAATTTTTGGTGGTTCACTTTGGAAATCCTCACTTCAATTCTAATACAATTTAATATTTCTAAAAATACTTGAATTCCTAATATTTATTATAAACATTCACAGAACAATTTCTTTCATCAATTGTTCTGTGTATTTTTGGAGAAATGGGAGATCTGTTTATTTTTTGGGCAACAAAATTTATTTAAAATTATATTGCAAATAAGACAAACAACTACCGAGTAACTCAAAGTAGAATTCCAGTCAATTCTGACTCTCCCTACCCACACAACAAGGGTGTTCCCAAGAGAGAGGCATCATATAATATAGAATCAGGGGACATGAAAATCTATGCACAAGATATCCTCACACATCCAGCACATAGAAATAAATTTCGAAGCAATTCACAAAACCAGATGAAAGGTGAAGAATAAATGGATGGAAGCAGAAAAAAGCAACAGTGAACCAAAAGTGAACCAAAAGTATAGAAGTAACTAGCCAAAGAAAGAGCTTTTCCTCCCCTGAAACACTGATATCAATAGAAACAATGGAACATCAAGTACCACAAACAATTTTTTTTCAAGTGTCATACAATTTTGCATAATTGTATGGCTTAAGTGCTTGACTATTTCAAACACAAAAGTACTCCTGGAGGTACACGAAAAATGTATAAACCTCTTATAACTATATTTGATTTTGGTCAGTTATTTTTCTTTGACCTGCACCATTCTTCTGGAGTTGTGCTAGATGAGTTACTGAACATATGAGAAATATCTGTAAACAATCTATTTGCCATTTTGCCCACAAACCGAATTAGCTGACGGCAACTTGGGCTACTTCAACCTGGCAAGTCAACAATATTCCGGACAGTTTTGTTCACTATTATGAGGCACTTCCCCTCCTTTGCTTGCACTCAAAAATTTGTACTGAACACAGAAGTAAGATATTTTTAGATTTTGTAGTTCGAAACACTGAATAAAAGTGAGGTTTGATTATTAATTTTTTTTTAAATAATGACATAAGCACTCAGCACTGAGAAAACTGAACTTTTCCTCTGAAGTGAATTGGTATTAAAGTGAATTGATACTCTTTCTATTGGCCCTACTAAAGTAAAAGAAAAAGGTGGAAATCTTCAACAACCAATGCAAATGTGATAAAAAAGACCAGATGTAAATTGATCAGCAGTGGTAAAACAGCATTGAAGAAATATCCGCTAGAAGTACACTGAGTTTCAAATTTTCCTTGAAAAAATTTTCTCACAACTTCACTAAACAACTAGCCCTTACTACACAGTGATGCAGAATAATCATTCTCACACAAACTTCAATATATTACATTGTTTAAATGTAATATAAACTAGAAGATAACAGAAGACAATTTTCTCGCTTATGTTTAGTACTTTCACACGTATAGAAAAATGTAGGTGATTCCAACACAAGTAAAAGGTTACATCCCATATTGCACAAATAAAGCAATAACATATTTTTTCATTGTATTTAGCCGATAATTCAAGCGTTGAATGAATCTCGTAACTCAAACATCGAGCATTAAGTAACTGACTTATATCCATCCCAACACACCACTAAAAATAAATAATTTCAACTCGCCTCACAAAAAAATTAAATGTGAAGAAGTTTTCACCAACAGTATTCCTTTTTTAAATTTATCAATGATTTGCTCATTTCACATTCATTTTTGATTTTAAGAAAACCAGTATACATTGTCGACGAAAGGCTTCAAGGCCTTCTGAAGCCTTGTCGACAAGGCTTCAGAAAAGTTTACAGGTATATGAAGAAAGTAATTACTTTGAATTTTTCACAATTTGCCAAACCAAAAATAAAATACTAAGCACTCTGTAATTAGCTAGGTTACACACATGCAACTTTATTTCTGATGAAATTTAGTAGCTGAAGAAATTAAGAAAACAACTTTACTCTCAATTTGACATTTATAATGATTGAAAACACAAAAAATTAAGTTAAGAAAACGTCAAAATTCCAAAAAACCCTTTTTTACCCTAGCATTTGTCTTTTAGGAAGAATTTCTTAGAAAATGCAGTTAATTATCTGATAATATACCCATAAATAATCATCTATACACAGTTGATGCCCCCACACAACTAAATTTACTTACCCGAAGCACATCTCCAGAAATTTCTTAGCTTGCGAATTTGGATCGGCCTCAGGATTGGGCGGAGGTCATCCTCTTCTACCAGACTCAGGTCATCCCTAGTTTCCACACCAGCTTCAGTGAGCACCTGAAGTATGCCATCAACGGTACCACTTGCCAGGTTTGGCAACACTTGAAAAATGCTCTCTTTTATTGAGATTGACATTTTCAAGACGAAAGACTGTTGTGCTTGAGAGGAATCAATAATGTCCCAAAGCTCTTCTCATACCCTTGAAGAGGGTAATAATCATGAAGGTCTAAATAACTCACACAATCATAAGATTTTGGAAGCTGACCAGGGGAAGTGAAAATTTGATGGACATGAAGGCTGAAATCAAAAACTGACAGATGCTTCCTCACAACAAAATAAACCAAGGGACCTTCAGAATTTCCACCAGATACAAGTATAAAAAGAATCTCCCCAAATATAAGAATATCTTCCATGTCACTGTTTGCTTTGCCCAACACTAAAAAATATCCTTTCTTGTACTGAGATCCTCTGATAGTCACTTCATCACTAATCCAAGTTTTTTCATTAGAGAACTTGAAGGCAGCAAGTGCAGCTTGCAACTCTACTGAAATTTCATTCAGAAAAAATGGTTCACATGCCCCAATGTCAATAGGGTCAGGAAAATACTGCCCAGCTCCTTTAAAAGCTTGAAGCAGTTGATAGCGCTCACTAAGTGTGAAATTCAAATTTTTGAAATTATGACTGTATTGAACACATCTTTTGAAGTACGAGTGGCGACGCTCAAAAGTCATGGTCCAGAGATGAATAAGTGGCCCAAAATCCAAGATAAGCTTTGGATAGTGTCTTAGGTAATGGTGCTTGGGCTTCAAATCATTTGAAGGAAATAAATTATTTCGTAATTCAAGATAGTCTTCAATTAAAGTATTCAAGTAAGCAACATTGCTTTTAGTTATCTTTGGAGCACATAATAACTCGACAATATCCCGTAACATTAGAAAGCAGCACCAAGTAGAGTCTTCTGAATTCATAATTTTGTTGCGTAGTATGAGCGGCAGCAACCTAAGTAAGCACCAGTTTTCAGCAGCTTGCCCTCCTAACTTCTCTCCAGATGTGTTCACTTCACTGGGCTTACAACTAGCATCTGCACCAAGGTATTTAAAGGTTACTATCAATCTATTTAATTCCTCATAAGTCAACCATTTCTTCACTTTGACCAAATCTTTTATGAAAAGAGCACAGTCATAGTTCACAATACCCTCAAATAGGTCATGACCAAGACATGGAGGTAACCCAGGCTGACAAACATGATAATATGACAATGCATTAAATACAGAATTAAATTTAACACCTCTGATATTGTTCACTCCATTTGAAAGCCCAACAAGGTCTAATTTGTAGCTTTCAACTGTCCTACAATGTCCAACAGCTAATGGATTTTGTTTAAAATCTTGTTTTCGAACCAAGCAATACCTACAGAAGTACTCAACTGTACTGAAGTTTTCTGTAAATCCTCCAACACAATGAGAGCCAAGGTTATCTCCAGTAATACAGCACAAAGTGCCTCTGATCTTATTTTTGCCAAATTTAATTTCATTTTTTTCTATATCTTGCAGGTCTTTTATCAAATATTCAAAAATAGCCTCCTGCCCAAAATAGTTGAAATCTTTTTCTGTGCATAGCAAAACCAAAATGGTATGATCAGCATTAGATCTTAAATGTGGCCTGATATTACCAAGAGTAAGGTAAACAGCCAGTACTTTGTGCTTCTTTTTACTTGAGCCAAGCGGATTGCATACCTCAAAGGCATCCTGATAGAGGATGAGTTTAAGAGAATTAGGATCATGCCTGAATAAAGGATTTGCCCTAAACACTCTACCATCACACACGTCATTCATACACTCTGGAATGTCATTCATATTAGGCAAGTTGCATACTCTGGTAGAAGCTAATTCATCTTGGACAGATTTATTATTACACAAGCTTTCTAGGCTTTTACACAAAGGAATATATTGAAAAGTACGTCTTTTACTCTGAGCGTTATTTCCTAAATTCATTTCAATTGGTTGAACATAATTAAATATTTCTTTGAAAGTTTTTTTACGTTTGAAGTCAGTTCTAAAACTTTCTGATGTACATTGAAACAGATCTGCATTGGTGAATAATTCTTCAATTTCTTTTAACTTGTCAACAGGAATGTCAGTTTCATTTTTTAATTTTGTGATTACTTTTGAGCACAAATATGTCTGTCCTTGTTGGTGAATTTCATGAAATTCTTCAATGATATGCTGGATGGTAGATGATGGAAGTAATAATTTTGCCTGCAATTTGAGGTAAAACAATGCAAGATTTTTCAAATAAAATGCTTCTACATCATTGTTATCTAAATTTTCATCACTATTTTCCATTCTCTCTTCTGTCTCTCTAGTATCAGGTTTATCACTGGCATCAGATACACCAGAGCAAACTTCATGAGCTGGAAGTGCAACTGAATGAATATCAACACTGCCTTCATGTACACTGGGTGATATTATATGTTTTAAGGCAACCTGATTATGAGAACATCCACGATGGTTTCTACTACGATGACTTTTAAAACTAGAAATTTTTGAAAATAATTTATCACAATTTTTCATAGGGCACCTAATGATTTCACCATCTTTTATATGATCATTTAGATGTTGAAGTAAAGCATTCAAATGGGGACAAATTTGATTGCAATGTTGTAAATTACACTGCAGTAAAGTACCTGGAGATCTTTGATGCTCCTTTTGGATGCCATTTGACACTCTTTTCCCATGTTCCCGCAAAATGTGCGCTCGAAATCCAGCATATGATTTAAATTTCCTAGGACATTTTTCAAATGAACATGGAAATGCAACATTGCATAAGTTTTTATGGAATGCAAAATGGCTTACATACCCTGCTAATGATTTAGATACTTTACCACAGAATGGACAATTATACTGGGGCCTCAGACTACCCTCTTCCAATACATTTATGTTCTGCATTTTTGAGATGGGGGTTATATTTTAATAAGAATTAGAGAATGTTCTAATGAACTCACAATTTATACACTCAATGAAATCTATATGTTAACGATAAATGTCATTGGCAGTTAAGTCTAATTCTCTTTTTCGATTCGAGTTGACAATCTACATTTGAACTAAAAAAAAGCACCAGGATCAAAAAAGTATGGTTAAAATACACGACCACAAGTCTTTTTACAACTAAATTTGTCAAAATTAGAAACTCACAAAATAAGTGGGGAGAATTTAGGCCATTTAGGGACAATAAAATCGCTCAACAGCATTCTAACGAGACTTGATTCCAACAGTTATACTGTATGTGTGAGTAGATTAACACGAAAACTGCCTGTACTTCACGAAAATCAACGGTAAACGTCCGCTGAAATTGAAACCCCCACTCATGAACTCTATATGATGGCTGTCAATGTGAAAGAAGCACTGTCAAATTATTATACTCTGGTGGTGAGAACAAAACACATTTACTGGAAAGCAATAACTGAGATTTTAACATTGACTCCTCTCTCGCACAATTCCAACGGCTTTCTACTTGCCGCGCAAACACAATTCCTTGGGGAAAGTAGTTCCAATACTATTGACACGGTGTCACCTTTTCAGTGATTAATTTACCAATACATTTGTTGTAACAAAAAATTTGAACAGAATTCGTATTTTTTTGTTTAATGAGTTTTATTAAAGCTTCAGAAATAAAGAAACAGCGAAGTGATAAAATAAAACAGAGAACCAATATTTTCGAAAGGATAGTTCAATCTTCAACTTTGTAAAGCCTAAAATACCACTTATAAAACTGATGTAAGAGGAAAACACAATAAATTTAATCAATCGATTATTCGAATGATCTTTCTCATTTTAATTATGGGGAGGAAAGTTCCTAGATATTTATGATTCAATCATTTCTCATATGATTTTTATTGCATGAACAATACATACCTAATAGAGTTTACAGCAACTAGGCAACATTTGTTCAAGCCATTTTAAGCTCAAATTGAGCAAAATTACTTTCATTTCATTCATTGATATAAAATCCCCGTGTAATAGCCAATAACGGTGTTCTACCGTTATTGCATTGAGACCCAGTGTTTTACTGTAAAATATGCCTCACAGTAAAATACTGTGATTTATACGGTGTTTAACCGTGAATTTCACGAGCATTTTTTACAGTGTACGGAATTCTTCCGTCGCTTGGCCTTTACACTGAAGTTCAATGTTTAATTCAAATTTAAACTCAATTGTGATAATCAACTTTGCAAATAGCAAACATTACCTGGATTGAGCCTTTATTTGGCTGACAAGTATCAATACAAAATGAGATAGTGACTCCAGGTGGGTCAGCAGTTCTATGAAAATCACTCAAGTGACCACCGGTGGGTCACTTCACACGAAATGTATTGACAAAACCAATTTTTGCCAAACAAAACTAACATGTCAGTACAAACACTGCACTAGTTATTTCTAATTCATGAATCTCCTCAGTTAACTCAGGATTGCAATTCAGGTCATATCAAGTAACTTTGGTGTTGGTAACTACATTTTTGAACATTTCAATTATTTTCCTCAATTTAACACTAAATTGAAAATGGAAAAAGATTGCCAGTAACATTTTAACCCTTGTATTATGTATGAAATCATTTCCAATTCCATGTTGAAGTTTGTTTCCCTACAAAAAATTTGCTTTGCTATGTTTCTTTGAGTGTTATAACGAATTGTGTAGCATGCATTTCCTGAATAAATGCTACACACTTTTAAACATGTGTGAATACCATTCACAAAAGCATTTAGAATGTACTACCCTTTTATTGTGTATACTAAGGCTTCATAAGTAACAGCCATTCACTTTCTAAATTGGTGTAAATTGAGCTTATTTGCTTCAATTATCATGTGGGATGAATATTTCTTCAAGTGGCCTTGACTTTTTCAAAATTTCACTACATAAAACTCAATTTGAACATTCTATTCTTTCATTTCAGTATTCCTCAATTGAATTGGGGAATCATCATTTAAATTGTAAACTTACTTTTGTTAGGAGTGGCAGGCAATGCAGCACCAGGCATTGCAACACAAGGTGTGGCAGGCCTTGATGCCTCAGTAGTACCTGGGCTTGGAGCACCACGAGCAGGAGATACAGTACCAGCAGCTGATGGAGAAATATGGACATAAATTGGGAATAGTGCTACAGCATCTTGAATAAAATTGATGCACACTACACAAAGAGTGATACTTCCCACAACCTTAATTTTTCTTGAAGTTCTACATCATAGCATTGACTAGTAATGCTTCAGTTGAAAATAAGTCTGTGTATGGCTCCACCACCATAACTTTGTTTTGCAGAGCAAGTGAGAGGGAATGAGTAATATACTCAAAGAGCTAAGTACCATTCAATATTAATCCCCACAAATAAAAGTCATTAGGACCCTGTTCTGAACTCAAATTTACATTAGACTCATTTCATAAGGTGCTCCCAACTGTCCCGACATGGTGTCTCAAATTACCTGTGGTTACTAGACAGACTGCATTTTATTCAGAGTAAAAAACGTCTGACAATGGAGATGTATAATTTGGGGATATGCAACCCTCAGGTATGGCAGGCCACTATACAAACCACCCTACATGACTATCTCAATCTAGTCAGTGTTTTTAAACTTCAGGCTTGTATAAGAAAATTTTTTAAAGCATCTGCATTATTTAAATTACAATCCTGATATAAGTCCAGCCAGACAAATCATACCATAATCATCTTCCCCACATCTGTCACATCACACATTCTCTCCATACCACTCGAATACATTCGCGAAGGTCTCCCTCTCCTCATACTTACTATGTACAATCCAAGGAAGTTGGATACATGGAACCGGCATCGCTATCTTTTGCCAGTCAAGCAAGTGAAGCCACTTCTGCCGTCCCAAGCCCCTCCCACCCGGCATTAGGTCCCTGTGTGGAGGTGGTGTTGCAGTGGAGGGGTAGCACCACCTCCATCATCAGCGACTGAAGACCTCCCTGTTAAATGGCAGACTTGCGCTACTCTGTGCTATACGTTTTTTTCTTAGGCATATATTTCAATTGCATTCTCGCTGAATGATAAAGAAACTCATATTGAGGAAACTCGTCCTTGACCGCAGCGTGCATAGCGGCGCCCTGTCACGCTGAGTGTCTGACACGCACTGAGCCCCATCTCCGTGTGTGTGCCCGACGCCCGTCACTGCCGTATACCCTACAGCTACGAAAATTGGCTTCACTTTAGAGCGCTGATGCCGCCTCCATTCTTAAACCTCCTTGGTACAATCCATGGACAGAGTGTTCAATGGTATTTTTAACTCCCCTATCACATTACTTACCTAATCTACTATTATACATTCCACCTCAACATGTGTCTATTCTCACTGAATGGTTACAACATACAGCTAAAAAGAGTTGGCTTACAAAACTAACATGATACAACATTCCACACTTAGGCACATTCTTTCCAACATGCAGACTTTTGCACCACGCTAAGCATCCACTAGTACAATCCAAACACTTTAGTGTGCCTTCATCTTTTTTTTCTGGTCCCTATACTCATTCCATGGACTGTGTCATTCATCCTCTGTAACTCGCATGTCATCTAAACATTTTTGGTATTTTACATTGTTTCCCGTTTACAGTCTTCCTTCTCATTTGCTCTTTCTTTATGTCACTTGTAAACTACCTGGCATCCACTGTACTTCTTCTGCATCTCATTTTTTTCATTATTTTGTCTTGCTATATCATACTGGATGTGCTATATCATACTGATTTTGTTCATCATACTGATGCTATATCATACTGATTTTGTTCCAAGGGGAACAAAATATGGTTTAGATGTGTGTAGTTAAATTCCATACATTCTTTCATGCTGCAAAATTGTAGATTTTTTGCAACAAGACAAAATTTCAACCAATAAATGCAGAATTTTTTGTACTTTTTCAAGCAACAAAAGCTCCATCACTTTCCAATGTAAAAAAGGATTCTGGTCTCCTTCAACTTTTAATAAACAGGAATAGAATTTTGAATATTTATTTTGAAAAAAGATATATGTTCACAATTTTCAGCACTTTTGGAAGAACACACATTTTGGGCAGAAATCAAGTTTAGACTAGAACTTGAATTATGCTTTCTATTTTTATAGACAAATCATTTCTGCATCAACTGAAAGTAGAATAAAGTTTCTACAGAGAGTGACAGAACCTTTGAAGATCTTAATATCAATAACTTACAAACAGAGAGAAGGGCTATTGGAAAATTACAAAAAATAATCTTGCAATACCTGTAGCTTATTCAATGAATGCATACACCTTGTATGGCTCAGGGTATGTTGGTTCCTCGAATACCCATACCATTTTCAGAACACAGCCAGAAATGACAAAATGCCAGAAATAGGTTCTTTTTACCCCTTCAGCAGCAAATTAATCATATGAATTGAGAACTATTATTAAAGTAAATCAACCCAATACCCAGCTTCTAGCCCCTGTATCTTGTAAACTGTTGTACTGATCCAAATGAAATTTTTTTAATTATTATTATGTAAATTTCCCATTCACAATGTGAACAATTTTAATCTCAATAAGTTTTATTCATTTGAACTGAATTTTTATTCATTCCATTTTAGTCAAATTGTAAATTGAGATTGGAGTTCATAATAATTGAGATTCCATGTAGTCTACTCTGTAATATTTTGTTCATAAAATCCTATAAATCATGTATCTGGACCTTGAATTAACCAAGAAGAAACCTATATTAACTAGGTAAACTTTGTATGGTCTCCTTTGGTGGTCAACTCTGCATGGCCACTTTTGTGAACAACTCTGTCTGATCACTGTTCATAGTAATAAAGGTCATCTTTGAAAGTGACTAGCTGTAGGATGGAAAGCTGACTTATTCAAAACCTAATCATTTATTTGAATGCTGTGTTAGGTCAGAGTATGCATGCTACTATTTACCTACTAAACTACAGAAGCCTGTGTGATGTTCTTTTAATTATAATGAGGCAATGAGCAGTAGGAGTAAATTTTAAAGACAAACAAATTATTCGAAATACATTATTCATGCTCATGGAGTGCAATCAAGATATCTCATTGACTACTTCACACAATAGCAATATGTAAATTATTTTCAAACATCATATAAGTTCCAAGCAAATTGAAAGAACTTACACAAAAATACATTGAATTATTCAAAGTTTCCAACCATCACTTATTCAAAAAATCTACTCATGATAGATTTTGATTGTGTTAGTTAAATGGCAATAAGAAACATGCAGTTACTCGCAATACAAAATTACAGCCAATTTGAGACAATTTAAATCAGCATTTATTTATCTTTTGAAACATTATTTATAAATGAGCATTTGCAACTAAATCTTGTATAAAGAGCATACTATTTATTTTTCTTAACGTAAATTAAATTTTTGAGTTTTCAACTGCTTTCTTCATTTCAGCTAAAGCCACAAACAATATTTATTACTAGTCCCCTATGTTTTTGATAAAAAATTGAAGCACATACAACTTCTACTCTTCATTAACACAGTGCTATTACAGGTCAATCAAACAGCCATTCATTTTTTGAAATCAACGGTTTTAGGAGACTCATCAATTAGTGAAACTTTGATATATTGTGTTAACTTGGAATAAACGATAAAACAAAAAGTTTTACATTACCTTGGTCTTGCACAGCTTTTTTGGAACTGCTGAAGATTTCAATAACTTTCTCGCATTTCTGAATGGAGACAACATGAATTTATAATCTGAACGACAGAAATGCTCAGAACACACAAAAGCCCTCTGAGGTATTTTGGATTTCTCATCCATCTTCAACGTTGCATCTCCACATGCTGCAATCCACTTGTAATTTCCTTTTGGAAAGTGGAAAAACGACAAATCAGGACATTGACGGTTATCATTACCACAATTTTTCATTAAGCACTTTTTCAAGCGTATGTAAGGAGCCATTTCTGCTGCAATCTTCCTTAAGGCCCGGCTACACTATGCGTTTTTTACTGCGCGAATCTCAGGCATTTTTTAACTTCTGCATGCCTGAGCGGCTACACTACAGACAGTGCTTCCACTTTAGGGTAAAATACCCCATTTTAGGGTAATCAGATGTGGTCTAGGGTAGAACTTAGGGTAAAGCAAAATTCCGTGATTTTTAGGGTAATTCGACTTCTGTCGGGGTAGCGCAGCAAAATTGTAGGGTAATTGCCTGTTTTCATTACCAATATCAAGTTTGCTCTCAAGTACCACATACAGTATACCTTGTGTAAGATACATTGCGGAAGTACGCTACCGAAGCAATTGTGAAAATGTTCAATAAGAGTCATATTTGGAACAAGTTTGCCCGAACTAGCTATCAATTTAGTCTCTATTGCACACTACGATAAGGCGCAAATTGCTGTGCATATCGCTGCAGATCCCTCAGTACTCAGATCTCTCTTTAGTATAATGTGGCCAGATTTGCTACATGAATAATACCTCGGTTAATTAAAAGTAATGACAATAATTAAAATGATATGCAACTTGATATAATGTTTTGAATTTTATATTTTCTAACCTTACATAACTAACTCGTAAATGTATCAATATTTACACCTATACATCGGTCATCGTCGTTTAATGGAATTGAACAGCTATGTAACGTGTACAAAACGACACTCCCTGAGTCGAGGGTAGGTAGTTTTGTTTCATTCGAGTGCAATTAACTGTGTCAGGTGCTGTCACGTGCAGTATTGCATCGTGACAAAATATTTGGTTACTTGCGTCTCAGTAAAATTGGTATTATTAAATAGATTCTGTGTACGATGAAGCTGCTACACCACTCATGAAGGAAAGCCAAATTTTACCGTCTGTTAAGCCCTTTTCACGAAAAGGGAAGGAAGGATAGAGAAGCAAACAACTGTTTTGAGGCTGGTTAGAAAAGTCTCAGTCTTATACTTCAAGTAAGGATTTGGCATACAGCACTACCTGCTCAACTATCATTACGTTTGGTAAATCTGAGATTATTCTTCATACTAACTCTCAACGCTATAAAAATCTCTCAGTGCAGAGAAGGAAAACACAAACTATACTTCTGTTCATTTTATCACACGATCCAATTGACGAGTCAGGTACAAAAATTGAATTGCCGATATGTGCAAATCTTTCTGATAATGATTTTCCTATTTCGTTACTACTGAAACAAATGTTTCTTAAAGAAAGTAAGCTTAGGGAAACAAAGAGCTTCAAACATTATTCAACAATGATTTGGTAAACATCTACTAAGTGATCTTGTCGTTGTCCTTAATGAACTTTATATTCTGTAATAATTGATGGAACAACTGATCGTAGTAAAGCTAAACAGCTCGGAGTCATCGTCCAATAATGAAGTGAGAGTGCAATTAAGAGCTCCTCTGTTGATCTTGTTGAAAAAGAGGATAGCACAGCCAATGGATTGTTTACTACACATAAAAAAGATTTCAGTGACAAAACTATTAAATTGATCGACAGTGTAGGGTTCTGTTCAGACACGACCAATGTTATGATGGAATCCAAACTTTCTGTGGCTTATTGGTTAAAAAAAATGTATTTTCGACTTTATAGAAGAAATTTTGGCTTGGTGGAAATAGATTTGGGGAGTGAATAAAAAAGCTTGCGAGATAGCAATCGAAGTTCTTCTTCCATTATTCTTGGCACTAGGGCTTACTAACGTTGGACTCCGATTCTTGGAGGAGCCACAAGTATTCGACTCTTTTGGCTTTTTTGACATGCAGGCTTCTGTCGAAAAATAATCCGGCCATGGGCCGAGATTCTTAATTGTAACGAGACTCTTTTTTGAAATTGAAAGACTCTTATTGGGCTAACTTTGAACCTTGAGCAACATATGCTTCGCCTTACCCAACGTAAATTATCACTATACGCAGTTAAATTCGAACCAATTGAGTGAGTATACTGATTGCGAAAATTTTTGGAAAGTTGAAATTTTTCATATAGTGCACAACATTCTTGGCCCGTTCTTTGCAATTGTACCGAGAATTAGGGTGTATATAAACTTATTTCACATCTAAAAACCTCTAATTTTTTGCGAAAAAATTGTGAAACTGCGTTTGTGTTGTGTTCCGTAAATAAATGTTTCGAGTAATACTTTGTCGTTCATTTCCTCTTACTATGTCTTTGCTTCTATCTGCTAGTCAGGAATAGATTGCCTGGCCTTATACTTTGCGCTCACTGAACAGAGCTTGTAACTAGGTAACCATACAAAGAAGATAAACTACAGTATATTGAAAGCAATATAAAATGTTGCACGTATCGTGACACATATGACTCCGTAAAGTTAGAGAATTGCATTTTCTTATATCCGCATGACCCTGATGTTGTGTAATTTTTACACATATAAACATGGATACATTGAATATTTTCATGTAATACCAACAATGGGCTTATTTGATATTTTAGGGTAATTTAAGTATTTTTAGGGTAATCTTGAACGAAGTTTTAGGGTAGAAACTTTTGCACTCGTGGAAGCCCTGACTACAGACGCGGAGCAGCGGGGTCAGTTGCATGCTGCGGCTCGGAGAGTATGGATGTAGATGAACGTGCGCTCCGGTTAGTAGCTATCGCATGTGCGATAGGGAAGAAAAAAACAACGACAAGTGACTCACGCTACCTGTCTATTTCCTTCATGTATAAGTAATTTACAGTCAATCAAAGACATAACTACCCAACTATGTTTCATTCTAATTTCGGGTTAAGCTATCTAATTAACAAGAAACAGGGTTGATTTACTCGAAATAAATGCTATATATTTCAAAAAAATATACACGGTATTCATTTTTGATTTTGGTTTTATTCACTCAGGTACAAATGCAATGGGAAGAATTATTTAACTTATATATTTTCTATATACAAATAAATAATACACATGACTTACCTGAGCGACTACTTGACTATGCAAATTTGATGTTGACCGCCGTCTCTCTACCCATCATTAAGAAATGACAACATTTCATAGCAAGATTGGGTCAGTCGCTGTACCTCCTCTGTACCTGCTTCGATTTTTTTTAAATGCTGAGCATTTTGTTTAGCCTAAAAATACTGTGTCTTCAATGTGTGAATTTTACTTTTACTAGTTCAAAATGACAGAGTTACACCACAACGAAAAGTTACATGTCCTCTGTTTAGCAAGCATAAAACTAAGCTCGAAATGTCAATTGAGCCTGAAAAAACTAAAAACAATGTCAATTGAGCCTGAAAACATTTCTATCCGTGGTGGCCTCTTTTGGTGGAATTTTATTCTGTAATGTCAATTATCTCTTCCGAGCTTTTCAAGGAAATCACAATTTCGAAAACGATAACTCAAGTTCCAAAATCTTGGGCTTTATACTAAGTGGTAGCCAGGTTACTGGTCAAACGAATTTAAAACAGTTTTTTGCATTATCAATTAGAAATATCAAAGCATAATGATGAATTTCAACAGAGAAAGCTTCAAAGAAAATTTCTATTTGTAAAAATATGCTGATTGCGTATTCTGGATACCATAATCCAAATGAAAGGGAATTTAATCGTCACAGAAAAATAATGCAGTAGAATAATTTCTTGTATTTCTTAAGCTTCATCCTTGTTGCCATCAAAGCTATCGATTAGAAGAGGGAGTCACACAGACGGATGGACGCGGCTACTTTTATAATAGTGGTTATATCAACTGTCAATGCCTTCTCAGTGTCTAGAGATGTTAACCTAGTTTTGTAAGCAAATTCTTATAACTTTATATCTTATATGTTGAATTTTTGACGTTTCAGAGGCGTTCCTTTACTTTAAATTGGTCTCTGAGCTGGAGCACCAGCTCGCGTGCCCAATCACTCGTTTTAGAAAGCGCAAGCAATAGACAGAAGTACAATAGAACACTCCATGATAAAGTACAACTGCAAAATGGGAGAGCTGTCGGGCGATGACCCTGAAATGATGTGTAGTTCACTCCTAACTACGCGCCACAGATGCTTGCTGCACAAGAAGACGCGTCAAAAACCGCACACCGTCGAAGTTCATGCAGCACTCGTGCATCCGACATGCATGCGTCAAATTAGGGCGAGTCGCGCGTGAGTTGCACGAAGAAACGCATAGTGTAGCCGGGCCTTTACACCTCTGTCACAGGCTCACAGCCGACTTCACATTCAAACAGTCACGTGACAATTTCTTGGCTCCGTCATTGGCCAATTGGTACCTACGTCATTGTCTACAGATTTCAAACTCACTTAGTGATAAGTTGCGGATCTTCTTGTATATGATCTGTGTCCGTGACCTTCGCCCAGGCATCAGGCCTTCCGCGCTCGCCAATCTTTGTACCCTAGGCTGGCATTTATTCTACCCTAGAATGCTCCTCTATTACCCTAGAAAGTTCAAATGGGGGCAATCTGATAATTACCGTATAGTTTTTAATAGTAGTACTGGCTTTGCTTCTAACTAAGTCACATTTACAGCTTTTTTAAAGTTCCAGGGAATATGTTCATTAATGAATGATTTATCTGAACACCTCTATTTTGGAAATGTATATAAAATGACCATGCCATTGAAATTACAAAATATATTTCAAACGTGGATCGATGAACAACTCAAACAAACACACAAAGCGCTGTGACCGACAAAATTGAAGTCCAGGTTTACATTACTAATGTTCACAATTCATAAAATAATAATTGTTGAAACCAAGTGAGGAAATTCGGGATGAAAAATGCAGGCCTATGTAATATTTTTTCGCGCTTCTTGTTTGCAGCCTTTTGACAGATCAAAAACAAATAAAAAATGGACGAACTCTGCGTACGTTATTATGTATAGCCTTAGATCTTAATGTAAATAATTTTTAATCTCCAAGAAACTATATTGTTCACATAGAAAGTAAAATTCTTGAAATACATAGTACAAATTACAATCTATAACATAATAAGAACGCTATCACGTTTTCCTCATTTTTTGTTTCTAACATTTTTGTTATTGGCATTGCTGAAGATTCTGTGCGCATGGCATTTTTCACTTCACTAATAGCCCTAGTGAAATTAGTATTAATTGGGACATTATAGATGCAGTTGTACACTGCGTGCATCAAACCACTCACAGTTTCAGTCTTCAAACAGGTTCTTTGAAAAGTTTTAGTTGAATTAAGGGGGTCATCTGAGTAATTTTTCGTTTATGAACCGATTGATCTGAAATTTAGCCAGAATGTGTAACTTTCAAAAGGAAACACATCACCTGTGTAAATTTTTCGATTTTAGCCATAGTTTTTAGAAAATTGAAACTATTCGTTTTTTTCATATTATGACGTTCGGAAATTTCAAAAAAATTTAGGTTAAGAAATTTTCATGATAAAACAAAACCAAAAACAGTTTTGGAATGCTTGAATCATTTCTAACAAACTAGCGGAGCCAGATTTTCCATTTTCTTTTCTGATTTCTTTCGATACCGGGTTAAAAATTCATGATATTTGACCCCTATCACACCCCCTTTAGACCTTTCTAGGGGGGGGGGGGAGTTTTAGTGCCGGTAGTCCCATGAAATTTTAGGACACAATAGCCTAATGATCCTTTTTCAGCAGAGAAAAAATTCACTTTTAAGACAAAAATCGCTCAGATGACCCCCTTAATCAACGAATGCATTTGGAAATTTGGGAGGGACAACAACTCTAAAATTACAGTTGCAAGGTTTGGATACCATGGTAGCCCACAGACCTTTTTACGGCTAAACTCTGTTTCTCAGTAATCAACGGCTGACATTACTGGTGTCGATTGTTCGTCCAAGTAATGTTCTCGCCACTATTCATCAAGAAATTTCTAATCGACAAAGTTTACATTGGGGAAATTTTGTCCAACATATAGGACAAAGATTTTGCATCGGTGTTGAGCATTAGGCGGATTTAGACCGCGTACGAGGTCATGTTCAGGATCCTCGACGGAAAACCGTTTTTAGATTTGTGAAACTGCTTCAACAAAGAAGGGTCTACAATTAAGAAAAAGTACTTTCTCTTATGAACTACAAAATGTCAGTTATCTCTGACATCGTTTCAGTTGCTGTCATCTCAATGACGTGGATCCCTTTTTCACCTACTGGCACTAAAGCACTACTGAATGTTGGAGGGGATGGATTCAGCAAAGAAATGGTCGCATTCTTCACAGAAGCAACACGCATAAAATCCGAATAAGAGCTCTTAAGGCTACAAATTTTTGATCCCAGATTGAAAATATTCGGATAGTCAGACTGACACAGGTATTTAATGCGTTTCATTTCCTCAAATCATAATCTAAGAGCTTCGAATAAGCGACGGTTAGCTTGTTGTTGAAAGTATTGGCTATCATATCATTTATCTGAGTTAGATCACAAAACGATAACTCGGAAAATTGTGAGTGCATCTCATTGCACTAGCAATCGTCGTACACAAGCTTGTTAAGAAACTGCACTACGCACATTGTGAAAAGAACCGCAACTAGCTCGGTGGAACACGTTGACTTGTGCTATATTTCCGAATCAACTGTCCATACGATCCATCTCTGAATTAATACCTTCTGCTCATTTAATTCTTATTTGGGGTATTCAACTGTAGTTATTGGCAACTATCATGTTTTCCCATGATTTTTACAAACCATATTTGAAATATAGATTTTACCCTAGATTTTTAATTTTTCCCCTTACCCTAGTCTGTACCATACGAGGAGTCTGAGTACCCTAAACTAGGGTAATTACCCTAGGAGTGGAAGAACTGCCAGGCCTTCCACGCTCGTCAATCTTTGTGCCCCTTGCTGGCCTGTATTTTACCCTTGAATGCGCCTTCATTTCCCTAGAAAATATAAATGAGGAAAATATCATAATTACCGTATAGACTTTAATAATGCTATTGGTTTTGTTCTTAATTACGTTACATGGACAACATTTTTAAAGTTTCTGAGGATTCGTTAATTAAATAATGAATGATCTGAACGCCTTTATTATGGAAATGTGAATGAAATGGCATCCTTCCATTGAAATTTCAAACGGTATTTCCAAATGTGGATCGTTAAACAACTCAAAAAACACATGAAGCACCGTGGTCGACAAAATTGAAATCCAGGTTTACGTAATTGGTGTTCACAAAGCATAAATAATAATTGTTACAAAAACTAAACTACAAAATTTTGGATGAAAAATACAGACCTATGCAATATTTTTCCAGCTCGTGGTATTGAGTTTTTTGAACGATCCAAAAAAAATACAAAATGAATGAACTCTACGTGCGGTGTTGCGTATAGCCTTAGATAAATTTGTTCGAAATAAGAGAAAGCCTAACTTAAATACAAACAAACAATTTTTTATCTGCAGGAAGCTATACTACTAACATAAAAAAATAAAGTTCTGGGAATACATTGTACGAACTACAATCTACAACATAATAAAAACGCAATCACGCTATCCGTATTTTATATTTCTAAGGTATTGGCGTCGCTGAAGATTCTACACACGTATCATTATTTTTTACTTCATTAATAGCCCTAATTAAAATAGTATTATTTGGAAAATTAGATGCCATGGAGCCAGACTCTTCTTGGTTATCAACTACATGGATCAAACTACGCACGGTATCATTCTTCAAACTGGTTCTTTGTAAAGTTTTGGTCAAATTTAATTGGCTAAAGAACCGTTAAACGAAAGCACTTGGAAATGGGAGGGCTAACAACGTTGAAATTATAATTGTAAGATGCGGATAACATGCCAGCCCAGTGGCATTTTTACGGTAGAACACTGTTTCCAAGAAATTAGCAGCTGACATGTCTGGTGTCAATTGTTCATCTCAGTAATATTTTTGCCACTCTCCTGTAAGAAATTTCTTATCGACAAACTTTTTCACTTGAGGAATTTCGTTGAATGATTAACAAAGATTTTGGAGTCTGTGTTGAAGCTAGGGTTTGCAAGCCCGGGAAAAAATGAAAATCCCGGGATACCAGGAAGACAATCCCGGGAATTCCCGGGATCCCGGGATTTCTTCGTATTTCTACATTTTATGCTTTTGTAATTTGTTGTCAACCCCTATTACAGTATTTGATGATTTAGGAAGCGAAACACCTTTATCTGACAATGATTCTCTAATGAAATCACTCTTTGTAACTGTATTTGCTGGCACGTCATCAACTGCTACAAGCTTGGTCACTTGTTCTTCCGGAGTACTTTTATGTACCTTTACAAAAGTTGGTATTTCTGTTCGTTTAGGTTTAGTGCTTTTCCTACTGATCTCCCTTGCATGAGGGTGCTTTGTTCCAATATGAATTCTGTCTTCTGAGCTACTAGTTAACGCATCTGGGTCTACAGTTTCAGGCTTCACTATGTTGTGTTTACTCTTTAGGTGACGTAACAAACCGCTGGTAGACCAGCCTTTGCAAAGTAAACTCTTGCCGCACTTTATACACCTCACACTTTTTCCACTTGCGTCTTCAAAGTAATATCGCCGCATAATGACTTCAGTTTCTACAACACCAGTCGTTGCTGTCGTATCTATTACAGTTTATTCTGTGTTACCTTCAAAACTAAACTACAAAATATATTCTGATGCAATAGTTGAACTAAATTAAGAGATAGTATAGACTACACTGGTGAAGTGATGTGAATTGGAATGATATTATTACACTTAAATCCTATCCTGTGCTCTCTAATTGATAAATCATACTAAACAGCAAGATTTTAAGTTATTTTCTCACCCATATCTTAAAAGAATATATACTATTTAAATTCCCGGGAATTTCTAGAAAAAAGGATTTCCCGCGGAAAATTTCAGCCCCAAATTATCCGGGATCCCGGGATCACCTTGTTGAAGCATTACGCAGATCAGAGTACGATGTCATGTACAGGATTCTCGATGAAAAAACTTTTTTGGATTTGTGAAACTACTTCAACCAGAAGCATCTACAATTAGTAACAAAATCTCTTCCTCTTATGACGTTATGACAGTTATCTCAGTTATCGTTTCAGTTTCTGTCGTTCTAATGTATATATCACCTACTGGCACTGAAGCACTAGTAAATGTTGAATAGGATGGATTCAGCAAAGAAATGGTCGCATTCTTCACAAAAGCAACAATCATAAAATCTGAACAAAAGCTTCTAATTAGGCTACAAATTTCTGATCTCAGATTGAAGATATTCGGAAAGTCAGTCTGAAACAAGGTATTAATTAAATGTGTTTAATTTCCCAAAATTGTAATCTTAGAACTCACAATGAGCGCGTGTTAGCTTGTTCTTTAAAAGCATTTGCTATCACATCATTTGCCTGAGTTGGATCGCTAAACGACAACTCAACAAAGTAAAGTGTGAGTGCATTGTACTGCCTCAGCAATCGCTGTACACAAGCTTTGGAAGAAGCTACTCGCCACACATTGCGAAAAGAACTGCAACTTGTTCAGTACCTGTATGGAACATTTTAAGTTGTGCTCTATTTATGAATCAAATGTTGATACTTTCTACCTCTGAATTAATATATTTTGCTAGATTAATTCGCATTTGGGCTATTCAACTGAAGTTATTGTCAATCTTCTATGTTTTTTCAAGATTTTTATAAACTAGATTTGATACATCGATTTTACCCTAGATTATCATTTTTTTCCTATACCCTTAACTGTACCCTAGGAGGGGTCTGATTACCCTTGACTAGGGTAATTACCCTAGGAGTGGAAGCACTGCCGTGGCCGGCCAACACCGAATCGTATAAGAACATTGAAGTGTGCTGGTGACGGCGGCCGTCATGACTTCGAAGAAAAGAGCGCATCTCTCGCACCCATAAATGCCACTTTTTGCCACCGTCTCATATGGGCTTTATAGAGATTCAAGCAAGAAGTCAAATTCCGCCGCCATCGTCTCTAAAAGAACTGGAGGGTGTTTGAACTGAAGAATGAACTAAAGTTTATTTTGATATAATTCACAATTTGCATGAATCAATACCTCGAAAAACTGAGCCTGAAATTGCCTCAAATTGCCTTCTTTGTTATACCACTATAACATATATTTGTTGATTTTCCAAGTTGTTTCCATTATTTTGCCCCACCCCTGTACAGGTCTTCATTTCATATCATTACTCCTTGACATATCCCAGTTATCACATCTAGGTTTCGCCAAAATTTTAAAAGACAGTGCAGAAGCTTATTCAAGGAATGAATACAGACGATAAAACACGAAGAACATTAGTAAAAGACATCAATTTTATAGCCAGTCAAAATTCAAATGACAGTAGTTCAAACAAGATTGAGGTGCAGCAACGGTACTTCTGAATACACATGTTCAAGGACGGAAGGCTCATTGATAACATAGTTTTTTTTATATATAAAAACTGCCAGAATGACGGAGTGATGGAAAGAACAGTTCTAGAAATACAAGTAACGGTTTTGAACGTGAGAAACTCACTACTACAGAGTTGTGAAGGCTACTTCGAAAGGCGTGAATATGCAAAAATAACCACTAATTCACCTGTCCAGTATAGTTTGATTCCTACTCAAAAGAAAAGTAAAACTAATTTTTTAACGAATCACCCTTTATCCAAGTAAGCAAGTGTACCATCTTTTGCGCTAAAATGGGGTACAAAAGTGCCTCGGAGCAATTTTACACCCAGGTTAGTTCTTAAGCAAAGAAATGTGGTTTCCTTCATCTCCTTAGTGAAACCAATGGACTAGCTTATGAAATGGAATTCATCGTATGATTTGTGCCAGAAAGGAACATTTCCCCCAAAGATTTTTGATCTTGGAAGTAAAGCTCTGATTGAGCTTTGCCAAACTTATTTGATTTGCTAACAAAATGAATCACACATTTGCTATCATACTGTCTCAAAGCTGTTCGCGCTGTGGAATAATTTCGACACAAAAACTGATTCAATGGATAAGTGTCCTAGACGCGAAGCTTAAAATAAGAATACTTTTTGTACGCTTTCAAAAGTTTTAATCTGTTAAAAACATAACTGCAATAGGAGACCATCGATCCTCATTCTCCCGTTATGGCAATAATAAAAAAGACCTACCTACCCCAAAACCGATGAGGCTTTTCCAAATCGATTGGAGATACTAACTTTCATGTGCCAATTCGGCGCTCTTCAAAAGAGGAAGTGGTGAGATTGGAAACGTTCCTGAAAAGCAGAACTGAATATCGGTGCACTGAATGAACTGAAATAAAATTCCACGCCCGTGCAAGAAGCGTTATGGCGAGGAAGTTGAGAGACTCAGATCTATAGAGTTGAGCGGAAGTTTGGGATGAAGAGCGACGTCATATTTGGGCGGGCAATTATTCAAAAATTTGTGTTGTACGCTGAATAGCGAGCCAGTATTTGTTAGATTGATGTTGTTCAAGGCACTTTCGAGACTGAAAATGTCAGGTTGTTTAGCTATTATATAAACAAAACAAAACAAAAAAGTAAATAAGCAATCTGAAATGCAGCTAGCTAATTTTGTATTGAGATTAGGTGTTGGATAGAAATAACTTGATCTATAATTACCGTAAAAAAATTATGTTCTGTGAGGGAATATTATGAAGGTAGGAGTGGCAATAGAATCAAAATTATGGATACATTCTCAAAATGAATGAACTAAGAATCGCATATAGCTAGCTCAAAGAAAAATAGACCAGCTCAAATTCTACGGAAATGTTGATGCTATATGAATGGGGTTCAAATATTACGGAATTACGTCTTATCAAGGGAAGAATGGTCTATATTTCACTAACCATGAGCTTGTGCTCTGGAATATACGCTCGGTTAAATTTTGATTTGTTTTAGTGGACGTGCTGATAGTTTTCAGGTAGTAGGGATGTAAGCTCTAATATGTTTGCAACCATTTTTTCAGACGTCAAAATAAACGAGAGCTTAGGTTTTTAGTGGTCCCGTTTTCTTTTAGGCTTGAACTTGATAAGCAATAGGTTAATGCATAACTACATTTAAACGTATTTTCGATTCTCTTCAGAGTTTAGAAGTTCACTCTGTTGTAGCAAGGGTTTTTAAAATATTCGAGAATTTCATCTGAGACTAAAAGTTCGCTGTTCGGTGTTTTCCAAAAGTACGTAAATTTGCAAATGGCCCCAAATGCGCTGATCTCGTTTTTTTTAAAAACATGCGTTCATCACTTAACTTTGAAGCTTCGGATATATCCTCGGGTGATAGTATCGACAGAGCGAGGAAATTTCTGTCATGTTGGCTTCCCAAGAAAAGAGGTAGTTTTTAATGCTTCGGTGCTTCCTAGTGTCAGTTGGGTTCGCAGTGACGCAGAGTGAGCAACTAGCGATGTTTGGTATTGCTTCAAGTTTCAGTCTTCATAAAATATTGGTAGAAGAATGCCCTGCCTAGCGGAATAGTTTCAGTTCTGACGTTCAAGTTCAGAATTTTACCGGCATAAAGAAAACCTTACTAACTTCCATGTTATTTGCAGTGTAACCGCGTCTTGCTGACATATAAGATCATATACAGAACACGGTCACTAAGTTGGGTTTTTAGTAAATCGAGTTTACGGTCGATACATTTTCAGGTATTACTCCTACGCCTGGCGCGACTTATAGAAGAAAATTAAAAATCGAAACTGCTAAAAAAATGTTGAATTGTCACATTAAGAGTTCACGCATGCTCTGATACTACGACTGACAGACTTAGAGATGTGTGCGTTTATTCCCATTTAATGCTTCGTTTATTGGGTCACATCCGTTTAAAGAAGCAATGTCAAGGTTTCTGTCTGAACTTGCTTCAGTTTTGAGCACTCGGTTCACAGACGTGGATGTACAACTCCACCACTCCTCTGAAATTGAAATTATGAGCGCTTTACGCAGAGGAACATTTTGTATAAGATATTTATTTTCAAACTTCCTCCCTACTGGTTATCATTTACACAAGTTTACGTTAAGGGTTACTAGACCACCCCCTTATTTGAAATATGAAATAAAGCGAAATGAAAGATAGGCCGTAAAAAATAAAACAAATTCAATCTCTTAAGAGTTGATGAGGCCGAGTGCACACGGCCCGTCAAAAATCTATGTAATATTCTGCTATTACCTTCCTTTGTTAGTTATTTAGTCCGTCCGTTACGCTCTCATCCTTTTTTGCGGTAAAATGGATACAAAATTCTTGAGGGTTACTTTAAAAGATCTACTTTACATGCATTGATAGGTTTGACATTTTATCAGGATAGGATAGGTTAGGATAAGTTAAGGTAGGTTGGCTGAGTTGGGCCCGCAACTTTTAAAAAGTTGCGGCGCAACCGCAACACTACAAAAAAAAAGTTGCGACGCAACCGCAACAGCAACTTTGAAAAAAACAAAGTTGCGATCGCAACCGCATCCCGCAACCGCAGCTTTTTAATTATAAAAAATTATTGTAATCAAATAATTTTCAATTGATTTCACGTTTATATTGCTATGAATAAAAATAATATTAAGATAATCAAAATAGTACATTTTTTACGAAAAAAATTAATAGATCGAGTAAATGTGTGGACCAAAATTCAATAAAATATGAAGATCCTGAAAGAAACGTTTCATTTGTAAATATAGCATGCAAAATGAAATGAAATCTATTTTTTAATAATAATGTCAAAAAAGTACCTAGCCAGAAGCTTTATTTTCAATGGAGTTCCGTATATATAACAAAAAAATTAGAAAACAGAAAAGTGCAGAACATTTCTACACTCTCTTATGACGCATAAAGAAAAACCACGTATATGCTCCTGTAATATTTGATATTCCTCTGCTTTTTGTTGTTCCTCTGTTATGATATAATACGGGTTCATGATCTCAATGTGACCGTATCAATGCACTGTAATGACGACCAACGTTGCTTTTCAAAAATATTAACATTTCAAAATGTTCGTCTGAAAGCCAAGCAAGTCGTGGTCTCAAAATTTATTTGCCTAAGGAGAGCAGTCGTTCAACCGCAGCGCTCGATGGTATTGGCGTGTTGAATTGGATGAACGAAGCGATAAATTCACTTGAAGGAAACATCGCTTAGTGAACATCAGGGTGGCTAGTTCTGTTGATTACTGCCTGTTTCAGCCAATCTTTGACTTGTTTCAACAAACTTTTCTTCATTTTTTCCTTATTATCCGATATCATTAAGACGTTGAGAAGTCATCTTCGTCATCTACATCCTCGGCACTGCTCTCCTCAGCTGAAATACCATTTTCCGATCTGTCATTAAGATGGGCGATTAGCTTTTTTGTTATTACCTCCACTCTCTGTACTTCGTTTATCGATTTTAGCTTAAAATGTGGATGCAGAGAGGACGCCAAGATAAAATCGTCCATGTGAAGTACATTGGCAAATCGCAACATCTAGGAATGTAAATTTGCCGTACAACACGTAATTTTACACTTACAACCCACATCATTCCTAATAACATATTTTATATGATGAGTGACATTAAATATACTCATATGCTGGAAGCAAAGTGTATTCGTATCACTATACCGCGTAATGCTAAAAATAAACAGTTGCCAGATGAGTTGTACCCCGTACGGTTTAGTTTTAAACCAGTATGAAACGCGTATTAAACTTGATTGAAGTTATTTTAAAAATTAAATTACCATTGTGATGTTGCGGTTGCGAGTTGCGGCGTGACAAGTCGAAAATTGTTGCGATCGCAACAGATTCGCAACTTTCCAAAAATTGTTGCGGCGCAACCGCAACAGAAAAAGTCGCGATCGCAATTGCGGCCGCAACTTGTTGCGGCGCAACTGCCCAACACTGTAGGTTAGGATAGGTTAGTATAGGTTAGGTTAGCATAGGTTGGGTAATGTTGATGAAATTTATGCTGATGGGGTCCACGGTTTTTTATATTTGGCATATAATCAAGATAGCTTCGGTCACGATAGGTTTGGATAGGATACGTTGGTATATGTTAGGTTAGGAGGGGTTAGGTTAAAATATGTTCGAATTTATTAGGTAATGTTGACTGGATTTTTTACGAATTCATCTGGCTTTAAATTAGCGAATAACGATGACATTGGATAGGTTAGGTTGGGTAACACAAGGTAGGTAATGTTGATAACAAAATTTCACGGGTCCACGATTTTTTTATGTTTGACATATTATCAGGATAGTTTCGGTTAAGACAAGAATGAATATGTGAGGTTTGGATAGGTTAGGTTAGAATATGCTATATTAGAATTTGTTAGGTAATGTTGATCAAATTTTTTCACGGTCCAACTAGCATAACGATGACTTTGTCCGTGGAATTTCAACGGGTCCTGCTGGTGCATAATGATGTTCGGCAAATGACATGACGCACGTTCCTATTTCCTAAGCTTATATCACCGATATGCTCATCACACTTTCGGCTGGCTTCGAACAGACAGACGAGCGGGGCTCTTATTGTAGAATAGATTGGTGCCAAAACTACCAACAAAGTTCTCTGGTGATTTATCATCGTACGAAAACAAAGAAAAGTGTCTTTGAAGACACTTAAACGTAAAAAAGAATGTCTTTGGAAGAAGTCAGAGATGTGACGAACGTCATGGTATGACGAGCATTTCCGCGCTTGCCGGCTTAAGGAAAGCTACTACTTGACTTAATTTACATAATTTTACAAATTTCACTGTTCACTTTACTATTGCCTTGAGACGAACAAAAAATGCATACAGATGGGTAAAATTATATTCTGAACACATTTGCCTTGCTATAAATTTTCAAATTTCCCAATAAAAAAAATTATTGCGCGAACCTTATATATGCAAAGATATATGGTTACGCCAAACATTTCCCACCCTACAATTGACAACGTAGAAGCGGGATTTTGGTCCCATTCGACGTGAAAAGACTGTAAAAATAGCGTAACGAAGGACATTTTCGAATTTAGAATTAAAACAAAATATATGGTAACATTTGTCTTATAAATTGATGTTCCCCATATAAATCCCAAAAAGTTTCAGTTTTAGCATTTCTATTCAAACTAGGTAAACGAAAATGTATACCGAGATATGAAATTTAATTTTGAACATATTTGCATCTATAAACATTTTTAATTTTCTCAATGGAAAAAGTTAATGTGCAGACATATATATACCTAAATTTGGCAAAACCTTACTGTTAAATAGTTAGGCGGTGTAACCTTCTTGGGCGCCAGCTGATAGGTTATTTTGGTGGGCGAGTCCTGTTCGGCCCAATTGATAGTTATTTTGGGTTGGTCTTTCTTGGATGCCACCCTTTGATTTTGTCCATATCTTAAGGATTTCTGAGGGCCGTATTTCTGAGGCTTGTTACTCCTGAGGAAATCGTCCTGATGGGCTGGCTACTTCAGGGATAAGAGAGAAGTCAGATTTTGACTAATTACTTTTTTTAAGATGGGTTCGTCAACCGTTTTCAATTGTTGCGAATCTTTCCGGTATTTTTCAGAGTTTCCGATCTGATAACAAGTTTTGAAGATTTTCGAGCTATTTTCAAGCTTTGGAGATGGCAAGTTGATTTCAAGCGGTGAAGTTTTCGAGCTGATATAACAAGCTTCGAATTTTGAGCCGAACTAAATCATGCTAATGAAATTTTGAAGTCCGTGACTGAAGTATGCTTCCGAAGTATGTTTCGCAAGTATCTGTGATACGCGAGCTCAGTTATTTGCAAGAAGAATTATTTTTCCTCCGTAGAACGGAAGCATCAGTCGACTTATCTTGGCTTCTGGCCAACACCTACCCTTTCTAATTTTCAACGTAAAAGTGTGATTTTGGTCTCATTCGATGCGGTACGACAGTGGGAACAGCATAACGAATCGGAATTTTATTTATATTCCAAATTAGATTTTTATGGTGAAAAAAATGGGATTATTATGGGGAAAAAATGTTCTTGCACATATATAACCATAAATTTTTTTCTAATTTGAAATTCGAAAATGAACCTCGTTCTGCGGTTTTCAATGTCATTCCATGTTTAATGAGACCAAAATTACGCTTCTACGTTGACAATTGTAATGTGGGAAATGTTAGGCGTTAATATATATATTTTTTATGTATGCGCAATAACTTTTTCTATTGCGGAATTCGAAAATTTTTATAGAAGCAAATGTGTTCGGAATTCAATTTTACTTACCTGTATGCATTTTGGTTCCTCTAGAGACAATAATAAGGTAAACAACGAAATTTGTAAAATTATGTAAATTAAGTGATGTCCAGAGTAGTAGCTCCCCTTAAAATCAAAGCCTCCTGAATCCCTGAATCCCTTAGACGTAAAATAGTTATTTCCCAGTTGTGATTCGACAATAAAAGCAGTGTTGAAAAGGGTTCAATGACGGTAAATACGGATCTTCGTACATTTGACATCAGACATTCTGTGATATTCGGAGTGAATAACTTTAAATTCAATTATTGGTGTGTAAATATATGAGCATTGCCAATAGGGCTTTTTAAGCTCATGCACAAGTGTTTTTTATTAATTTAAGCTCAAATGAGGCAAATGCAGTCGTTATGTGGAGCTGTACACAGTTTCAAAAAGATAAATAACGGCTGAGGAAATTTGGGTGGACTATACGGACTTCAACAATTGTGCTCTTAACTTTGTCATTATTTACATAGGATATTTCTACTATAAATACGATTATATCTTTTTCAGATATTTCGCAAATAATCATCTAGATGTGAAGAGAAAGAAGAAAATTTTTTCGAGGAGTCTTACTTCATGCGGCAGACGTGCAAACGGCCATGGGGGGAAAATTTAGTTCAAGGTAGTTACAGATGCAGCTTAATTGGTTTTGGGATTTTTCTCTAGAACCGCTAAGCTTCCCAAAGAGCGACCAAAATAGGATGGACACGGTAGAAGGCATGGTATCGAGAACGACAGGAAGTACAGTATAACCATGCTTCAACATAATCTGAATAGATGTTTAGCTAACATGAACATTTTTGCTAGGAACCTAATAGTACATCTGAAAATGAGGTAGTACAGTTTACCCTAAGTAGGACGAAAATCTACTCAGAACAATTGACTATCGATGACGATGACTATAGCGCGCAAAACAATTTCGCTTTAAAAAATACAATTATCCCACGGATAACTGTGCTGCTCGAACTAATCCTAAACTTAGCTGTAGTCCCTCAAGTGAAAAAGTTAGAATCAAGCATTCACTGATTTTTCCATTTTGTTCAGAGAAAAACTTTGATGAGCTCCAAATTTCCTAGGATGCTATCCGTGTATATTTATTCTCGCTTTCATGAATAAGGGTTTGCATTATTCTTTGATATGGCTGAGTATTCATAGAATTTCATTAATAGAAGGTTAGAGTTTTTTCACAGAAAAAAGAATTTTCAAGGGACTAATCAATAATATCAGCTGAAATATAGTTTTGTTTTCGCTCCGTGTCCTATTTAAGTAGTCTCCCTTGACTGTTCAATTTTTGAACGAACTATGTGCGAGTTCCTGGCATACATTTTGGATACCTGGTGCAAACCCTACGTAGATCACGCAACTTATTTCGTAAACGAAATATTACCATAATTTTCGTTTTAAAACAAAGGGTATGAACAAATTAACTTAGCATTTGGTTAGCATAAACGAATTCAAACATTTCCTAATATCCTAAAGCAATTAGAGCAGAATTTATAGGACTAATGACAGTTGATCTGGTAAAGATGGTAGACGTAAATCGAAGTGAAATATTGGTAAAATATTTGAAATGGGCGACTTGGAAATTGGACTTTTTCGCAGCGATTCGCCGAACAAGAAAAACATATGGTGCGTCAGTGAAACGGGAAATTTTTAAGATTCTTAAAACGATGCCAAATAAATATATGTTCACTTCGCTTAAATTGCAAATTCACCAAAAATTTTAAAACGAAGAAAATGCCAATAAAATTAGTGATTCTTATTCAAATAATAACCAAAAATCGAAGACATTTCAAAGACCAGCTCTATCACCAGTTTTCCAAATACAAAGTACAATCAATCTAACGTAAGCATGAAAACACGATCGGTAGGAAATTCTAGAATATTAAAAAAATAGAACAACTATGCATTAACAATCTGAAGGGGATCCAAGCTAAGCATGTTGTTTAAAATTGGTTTTTCCTTGAAAAAATGCATAGATTCTAAAATCCTAAGGTTAAAATCACGGAAAGAACTGTCAATTATTTTAAAATCCCTATCACTAATGCATTACACGTCTCGGCGTGGCTGCGTAATGCTTAATGAGTAGGATGAGCCAACAAGTTACCAGTACGAAAACTTCTTCCGCGGTGTTCAGTCACTAATGCGTAAATATTGCGCGACGTCATTCGGAAGCACGCCGATGCGTACTGCGCACAACTATACTTTACACTACAGAAGAGCGCATGAGCCCGAGTATTGAGTCCTTGTACCGAAAAAATGAACCAATATTTGCTTTGCTAATCAGCATGACAGGTAAACTTACTTCAGGAAAATGCTTACAGAATAAAGACTTTAATAATTCACGGGCTAATTATTCAGATGGAGAACCGAAATATGGTGAAGTGCAATACAGGCAATTTCCATATTGAACAGGTATGTCCGAATCGCAATACCTTCTAGACGAAACCTTTTTAATTTAGGAGTTAATGATTCCAAGAAGAAAACCAACGTTACAAAAAAAAATCGCGTAGATAGTTAAATTGTATTTCATTGAAAGATGAGTAAATATTGTAAGCCCTGCTTACGAGCCTTTTGATTCCGTTGATTTTAAGAGTGTTAGAACATAAGCGAAAAAAAACTAGTTCCGCATACTGTGATCGTTGGCTTGTGATATACAGAAGTTTTAAAATTTTCCCCGTTCCTAGAGACACAAAAGTCGAGAAATGATAATTGCGCCTCGTTTTCAATTATCATAGTAAATTTAATTGATGGATGTTTCTCATTCAAATAATTAAGGAAAGGTTGAGCGTAAAAATGGCTTTTAAACGACTTGAAAGTGTCATCAATATAACGATAATAAATATAAGTATAAATAATGACTCTAATATATAACGACGTGAATTAAAGTCTTTATTTAGTGAGCATTTTCCTGAAGTAAGTTTACGTGTCACATTGATTAGCAGAGCAAATATTGGTTCATTTTTTCGGTACAAAGACTCAATGCCCGGGCTTATGTGCTCTTCTGTAGTGTATAGGTATAGTTGTGCGCCATACGAATCAGCGTGCTTAGGAATGACGTCTCGCAATATTTACGCTACAATGGCAGAGGCCCGCGGAAGAAGTACTGAATTCGTACTAGTAACTTGTTGGCTCATCCTCCTAATTCAGTAATAAGCAGTCACGCCGATAAGTGTACTGCAATTATTCGTGATAGTGCTTTTAAAATAATTGACCGTTCTTTCCGTGATTTTGAGCTTAGGATTTTAAATTTTTTGCATATTTTTAAGGATAATATTTTTAAAAACATGCTTAGCTCGTATCCCCCTCAAATATCCAGTGCGTAGTTGTGCTATTTTTTTGTTTACTCTGGAATTTATTCCCGATCGTGTTTTCATGCTCACGTTTGATTGATTTTACACACTTTGTATTTTACAAAACTGATATGGGAGCTGGTCTCCGAAACGTTTCGACATTTTATTATTTTTGAATAAAAATGACTAATTTTATAAGCATTTTCTCGGCTTTTATATATCTAATGAAATATAAGGTATGGATAAAAAAATGAATTTGGTGTGTAAATGATTAACAAAACAATCATTTAGTGTACAATAACCGAAATAAATTATTTTTGAAAATAATGCACGGTTGCGGAGTCGGAGTCGGGAGTCGGAGTCACCGGAGTCGCATGTTTTAGGTTAGAGTCAGAGTCGGAGTCGCTTCTCTAAATGTGTGTGGAGTCGGAGTCGGAGTCGCTTCTTCGAATGTGTGTGGAGTCGGAGTCGCTTCTCCAAATGTGGTGGAGTCTGAGTCGGAGTCGTTCATTCGGATGTGGTGGAGTCAAGGTTGGAGTCGATTTTTTTGGCGTCTTCTATTTTAATTCTAGTAAAAATATTTATTATAATATTCAAAACCGAAAATAAACCAAACAGAGTTAAAATACTTCACTGAAAAGCTAAAAACTACGAAATGTTTTTGTTGATTCTTTGTATTCGAGGTTCGAAACAGCGTATTTATACCCATCACCTAATACGGTCAGTGGTCATTGACATCTAGCCATTGTAGGTTCGCACACATATATATGAGATACCTACGAGTGCGAAGCATGATTTTCGTACCGGAGCAATAATGTATATATTACAGTGAAAAGCCGGAATTAGTAATTGAAAGCATCGCAAATTCATTCTGTTTGTTTCTGTTTCTCTCATTTCCGCTTCAATTAATACATAGGATCAAGAAACTAGTAGTTAATGTGTTGCAAGTTACTTGCAGAACAACTCAACTGATGTAATACATTCTACTCACATGAAGAGGGGTAACTCTGTCTCTCCTACTGTGTCTATATTCTATACCAGCGGTTCCTTATCACAATCTTGTTTAGTCTTTCTTTTGATTATGCTTTGCTGTATTGATTGATAACCAGCACAGACCGGGGCGGACCACACACACACACACAAACACACAAACACATCAACACCCCAAACCTTCACACTCTTACACACACTCCCACACACATACACACATACACACCAACATGTCGCGCACACTTCTAAAAATAACCACAATTAGCCAACACAATCAGATACACCATCGCCTCAAATCACAAAACGATATGTACAATGTCTTCCACTTTAAGCTTTATGTTTAACTTTCAAACACCAACAACATTTCGTTTACCAGTAACATTTACAAAATAACAACTTATAAGTTAAATTTTAAAAACACCAAGTGAAAAAATGTCAACCTAACACAACTAAACCTAACCACACATATCAACAGATTCAACATCACTTTATTAACCTACTTCTTATTATAGCACATTCTAACTAAACTACTATCTGCTGGTAACTTCATTTAATAATGACTACACAACTTAGAATTCATTCAATAAGAAATATGTTTCACTATTACTCCTGAACGTAACCTAACCCAAACAAATCTAACACAACCTAGCCAAATCTAATCTAACCTAACCTATTCTTTCCTAACTTGAATTTATAACCTTATCTATCCTATTTTAATGTAGAATTTTCGACCCCTCTTATTATATTTCATCCAACTTAAGGAAACCATCCCACTTTTTCAACTTTTTTAGTCGGATTCGTTTGAAAGTTGGCCAGTATATGTATTTTGTAAAAGTAAACCTTTTTTACTCCTGTCATTTTTCGATTTAGGCCTTACTTTTTTTTTGACGAAAAATGTGTTTTTGGTATATTTTTATTGAAATTTCAGATTGTAACTCCTCCTTCAGTTTTGATGCTAGAACAAAAACAAAGACAGTTTTAGAACCCTTGGAACATTTCTAACACACGCTCGTTCAGTTTTTTCAAATTCAAATTTTTTCTATTTTTTCAAAAATTTTTAAAATTTCAAAAATCAGCAACAATTTTTTGGGTTTAGAGCTATATATTTTTTCAAAGAATTCGAATTTGAAAAAACCTAACAAGCGTTTGTTAGAAATGCTTCAAGGATTCTAAAACTGTCTTTGGATTTGTTCTAGCATCAAAACTCGAGAACTAGTCCCAGGATGAATGTTGAAAATTCAAAGTGTTGGGTATAAGCAAAAAATAAAATTTCATGTTGAAGTGTAATATAATGAACAATTGATGTAATTGAATGCAGTTTTAATTTTGATTTTGATAATTTCCATACATAACTTCATATTCGAAGTGTGAATTGTGATTTCAAAAAAAAAAAAAAAAAATTAATTTTTTTCAACAAAATGATTTTTCTTATTTTCAGTCTGATTCTTATAAAATTTGACTATGATATGTAACCTTTGAAAATAAACACAATTGATTCCATTCATTTTTTTTATTCAGGCCTTAGATTTTGCAAAAAATTGACATATTGGTTTTTAGGTATTGATATTTCACTAATATTGATATTTCAAAATGGGACTCCTCCTTCAGTTTTGATGCTAGAACAAAAGCAAAGACAGTTTTAGAATCTTTGGAACATTTCTAACAAACTCACATTGAGCTTTTTTTCCATTTCCTTTTTGTTCTCTTTTTATATGGGGTCAAAATCGGGAAAAAATTTAAAATTTTGGGTGCTTTTCATTTATATTGATATTTCAAAATGTAACTCTTCCTTCAGTTTTGATGCTAGAACAAAAGCAAAGACAGTTTTAGAATCCTTCAAACATTTCTAACAAACTCACATTGAGCTTTTTTTCCATTTCCTATTTGTTCTCTTTTTATGTGGGGTCAAAATCGCAAAATTGAAAAAGTTTGGTCGCCTTACCCCACCCCCCCCGGGGGGGGGGAAATTATTTTCCGTAGCGCCATAAAATTTTAGGAACGAATAGTCTACCACCTAAGGGTCCTTTTACAACAAAAACATGCAAAATGACCATGGAATCGACAGCATCTGGCAAGGGCCTGGGATGGTCTCCTTAAGGTACATCCCCTGTTTCCGACCAATTTACCCAACGGAATTTAACCTATCACGCAAAAAATGAAATACCTTCACCTCAATCAAAACTTAACATTAACTAAATCCCTAATATGAAGCGCGACTGCAAGTTTCTTAACAATATTCTAAACAGAGCCGTGAGAGAATGAAATTTTAATATTAAATCCCGAATTAACCTAAGGTCCAACATGCTTAAAAGCCTATTAATATGATTTTCCGTTCAAACAGAATACATTAAATAATGCCTATTACCAACATGAATTACATGAGCCTCATTCAAAATTTCACTTATACATGCGGTTTAAAAATAAAGGACATTCTTTCAAAGCTATTTAAAATTCCGCCAAAGCCAGACGCACGAAAATTTGGCTTCCAGTAACCCACACAAAAATAGCCACCTCTCATATCAAAATAGATTACTCACTTTCGTATGAGAGAAATATCCTTTCGTTCTTAAAATTCATTTACAACTTTTTACACAAAACGCCAAATATTCACCAAACGCAAAATATTCACACATCCAAGTTACTATCAATACTTTCTCAAATGAACCGTAAAAACCCAATATATTCTTGTTCTCGCGAATAAATGATGTGAATGAGCTGTAAACTAATATACATCATACGGCGTTTCAGTTATTCATGCAGAGCCTTTAAATAATGCAATCCTGCTCCAATAACAAACAAAACAACCATAAATCCTCAATATAATATAAATCATCACAAAATAAACTACCATCGAAATACCACATCGAAACGGAACATCATTTTCATTTCATAAAAAAATACATCGCCACCTGTTCATCTTCATTGGGTTAATAATGATAGAACGCGGCGCCGTCGCGCGGACAAATTCAAGGGTTGAGAAAATTGAATCTAGGCCTTTGAGCCGCTCAACGATGTGCTAACGCACCTCACAGAGCGGCAGCATTGCAGCTCTGATATTAATCAAACTCGAGGGGCACTGCATTTACCGCGAAACACTTTTAAAGTCTAGAAAATGCCATTTCTGTGTCATTATTACCCATTTCTACTGTATTTTCCCCGGACACTTTACTAAACGCCTAAAAAATATGTGTCCGCATGGTACTGAAATCTATATATGCAGCAATTCTCATAACATTGCATTGATAGTAACATTTTAATATCCCTACACTTTTATCGAACTTTTCCCACAATGTTCCAAATGCGTGATCATTACACAGATGGAAATCTCCAAAATTAACCCAAAAACGGTTCAAAGCACGTTCCACTGACGAAATAACGGCAAAAACATTTCACAAAACTATTTCCCCACACACATATATCAAACAATTATGAATAAAACAATTTCCTCACCAACATTCACACCCTGATTTTGATTCCGCTTCATTTCAGCCCCCAAAATCAATTCTCTAGCTAATTTCGAAGTACCCTTAATCGTAAATTTCAACATGTATAGAATTTCCGAAAATTAACCACTTTTCAAAAAATACTGGTTGGAAAATTCTCAAAATGACAACATAAACTGACCTCATACATATCAACATTGAATCAAAATTTCGGACTTCTACCTCCAATGCAAAGAAAGATACGTCTCATTCAAATTTCAATCCATTGCCAATCTCACTTTCTCAAGACGAAAGAAATGCTATCGCTTCGCTACATCAGGACGCAAGTTTCATCCAAATTTCGACACTGAACTGAGTGAAATTCGTGAATTTCGAATTCTAGTTTAAGTTCTCTTCCGGAAAAGGGTATATCTTAAAACAACTGAAGATATGCGCTGCTGAAGCAGAGCTTTGAGGGGTAACTGAAGTAAAAAATCCTGTTATGCATTCACTCAATATCGAAATCTTTTAATCAAACATTGAAGTAACAACGAAGCTTGATATACATAAAGTGAGCTCTCATTATAATTTCGTGCCAATTTCGGCATCGAACTAAGTGAAATGAGCGATTTCTCGAATTTATAAATGAATTCATGTTCGCGATTTCAACCCATAAATGTACAATTTACCTCCAGAAAAACATCTTCAAATATATCCTCCCATCAAATTCAATAGCTTCACTGGTTTACACCGCCCAAAGAACTAAGCATCATTATCTATGTTCGAATGCTTGATATTTCAGGTCTTAATTCCTCAAAAAGATGTTTTTCATGATACAGGAACGGACAATTTATCATTCTGTTACAAATGTATCTCAATGCATCACCTACACATAGAAATCTTAACAAAGTATTTTTTATGGAATTCGAATTAGTAAGGAAAACTTACAGGGTGGACCCCCAAATTACTGAACATATTCACAGCTAGAGCAGAGTTTCGAGGGTAACTCACGTAGAAAATGCTGTTTCCACTTCACTCAATATCGAAGTATATAAGGCAAAAAGATTCAAGTAACAACGAAGCTTGACATACATATGTGAGTTACACATTAATAGAAAGGAGTTATATAAACAAATAATAACTGTTTGGTATGCTTCTTGCTTGTTATCCAAGTCATAAAGGCCACACGGCAGGCCACGTCTGTGAGGAGTAATTCGACCATCGAATACCCACTACAGTTGAAAGTAATAAACCTAGGAAATTAATAATTTCTCTTTGTATTAGGAAATGTGGCGAGTTTGCATCCATTGAAATATGCGTATCATGTTCATCTTCATTAGACAATATTAAAAACTTCTTTTCAAGTTTCTTTTCATTTAAGAAAGGTGACACTTTTCACTATTAACAACTTATGGGTTGTTATTGTATCTCTTTTCATGAAAACCTGATGCAACAGTTTACTGTGCGAAATGACTTCAGTGTCAGAGAAGCATGTATTCTCCTAACTATGAAATTTAATCAACGAGTATACCATTTAAATAATTTTCTATCAATTCAAAAGACAATTTCTTTGAGGGTTAACAAATCCATTCAAAAAATCAATTATATTGGACGTCACTTTACTTACTTATTCCGATGATGGTGACACTTTTACATTAGTTGTAACATCTTTGTAGTTGTAACATCTTTTACATTACAACTTCTGCAAGCAGTAGAAGATTTGAGCCTCAAATTCTGAACCTCATTGAGATATTGCAATTCGAAATGGCCAACATCGCAATTTTCTCGACTTGAGCGAAAATTGATCGCGGAACCAAAATTTTTTTTCTCTACCATAACTTGTTGGAAGTGAAATCATGCTACTGTAAAGTAAACCGCATATTTTAAACACATTTGTTCTCTATGAAATTTCCTATGAAACCAATAAAAACACTTGAAATGAATGAATTACACGTCATGACTAAAAATTATAACAATTTCAAGGTGAAAAAATCGACTTAGACGGTTTACTTGCAAGTCACAGTAAATTTATATCAACTCTAACAACACAATAAAAGTCTTAAAAATTCGCAAAACCGCCTCATATGGGGAAAAATTTGAAAAACTTTGAACTTCAATAATTCATTCCAATATATTTTTTCGCACTCGAAAACATCACTACGCCAAGTTCATGATGATCCACATCCATATACAACCTTTAAAGTCAAGAAAGTTTCATTTCAGACCGAAATTTAGTCATTAAAAAAAATTTCGATTCTGGAGACTTCAACTCGAGCAGGATCGGTATCCAATTTTGCGCTAGGTCGGCCGATTTTACCCGATTTTTTCCTCAACTTGGATGCTTTTTCAACTTTAAACGAAAAGTTGAAGGCCTAGAATTTTGAGACAGGTATCAATCGGAAGATCTCATCAAGACGCATCTTTCAAGTGTTTGTCAACTCCCCCGAAGGTAAGAAAGTAGGCTTCGAAGTGGGACGAAAGTCCAAAATCGCCTGAAAAAGTGGGAAAAAATCTCTCACGCTCAAACGAAGCCGAAATTCGATTAATAAAACTATTATAGTATGTACGAGGAAAAAACGATCAACATGTGTTGCATAAAGTTTTTCGTGGGTCGCACCCATTTTCCTCAAAAAGTTTGAGGCGGTTTTTGGGGGTGTTGGGGGTTGTGTTTGGGACAATTTTTTGAGAAAACTTTTGCTCATGATGAACTGCAAACTTGGTCTTTGAGAAAAAGATTAAAAGTAGGTCGTATCAAATGTTGAAGTCACCACTCGATCAAACAACGTCACAACTGGCGGCCAAAAATGACATATGAAAAAACGCATTATTTTACATCGACTTTAAAGTTGCGCACAACCTAAGTTTTCATAGATGCCACTCTGTAAAACTCGCTGGTTATATTACAGAGCTTTCTAAACGAGACCACAAAGTTTGAGACCCTCTCGTATTGCCGTCAAAACTCAGGACAAAACTCAAACCACACCAAAATTGTTGCAAATTTTGAGGAAAACTTTGACCCAAAGTTGTGTCGAAACTTGATCGTTTTGAGAGCAGCTGATTTTATGACGCGTAGAACTTTTGAAAATCTATCACCTATCAAAGTTTTAATGTTCAAACTTGCGTGGTTTTCTGAAAAAAATGTCAAAATTTAGTCGAAAATTGGGAAAAATTATTTCGTCAACTTTGAGGGGCCAAAAGGGAAATTTTTTTCGAACTTTCTGCCTTGGCACTGCAATGGTGAAAAACTTGAACATTTTTTCTACAACATACTGAAAGGAGAGCGTCTCAAGTGTTATAGAAATTTTTGATGAGCAGTTTGAAAATAGCCCATTTTGGTCGATTTTCGCCCTTTGAACCGCCATTGAAGGGAAAGTTGTCGCACGATCAAAAAGTAAAATGGTAGGGGTAATGTCCAGATGAAGATTCATCTGCCTGTCAAATTTGAGCGCGCTGCGACCACGCGTTTGCGAGTTTATATACAAACGCACGACATGAAAATAATGTACAATCCTTCCGTGATCGCCTCGCGGTGGCTAGGGTAAGTGGTGATCGTTTTTCTTCGAATCTGTAAGCGTATTTATCTAGTTTTTTTCACCGGATTTTCGCAAAAGGTCCGCCGGCGCACAGAAATGATTAATCTTTGAAGTATCCAAAAGTTCTGTTGTGATCAGAAAGATTTCTAGTCTTTAGGTTGTGATATATTGATAGGGACTAGTCTTTGCTAAACCTGAAGTTATGGTCTGATACACAAAGAGTTCTAGTTTTCAGGTTACGTAATCGCTATTGATTGTGAAAATTCAATTAGCTTATTTTGATGTTAATAACTGTGAAATTAATTGATTGTTTTCTGCTATCGGGAGTACCTATGTGCCTAAAATTTATTTCTTTGTTTTGCTTACTTCCTTGTCTTTAGGTCAAGTTAACATGTATTAATAATAAAAATTTCTGCTCATTTCTAAAGTTATTCGTTGAGTTTTGTTTGCTTCTTCATGAGTTATTTTGTATTTTTCCATGTCACTTTCATGTTTAATTGTTTTCTTCTGATCACTCCCCAGTTTTTAAGTAAGCATGCGCTGAAATGGAGATTTTTATTATTATGTTTTCACAATTTTAGAAACTAAAATAGTGTCTGTTTCTCAGCGCAGTGTAAAAAATGATTTTTTTAAAGAAAGTTTTATAAATATTGGAAGATAATCAGTATCGGTATCAGGACACATGAAAAAAATGAAATACAATGTGAAAGCGCTGCAGTGAAATAATATCACATCACTAGAAAAGACTTCATTTCGTCACACACAAATAGTAACTGACAGTAATGCACGATCTCAGCTACAACAATTATTGCATTTATGCGATAGTACAAATTTTCTTGCTGAAAACGTACAAAATGTCCCCATAAATACAAATTGAAGAAAACGAGAACGCCTATTAAAATAATAAAGTGTCAAATACATAGTAAAAAGTCACACGAGAATAAAAGGCAGTATCATATGCACACAAAAAATATTGAAAAAACAAAGTGGGGAAAAGGACGACACAATGCTGATTATTAATTTAGTGATGCGAATGCATAACACTAATGGAAATAAATAAATGAACAGCAATGGTAGTTAGTCTTCATGTACAGGCACGTCGGACACGTGCCTGCACATGTCTTGGGTAAGTAAAAAAGTCGGAAGTTGGTGCATCCGACGGCCGCCCGCATCAATTTCGGCAGTTTCCGTGACCTGTTGAAATAAATAAGACAACACGTAAATAATTTGACGGTGGTAGGATTGAGAGCTGCCGGGAATAGATTTAGAGATTCTGAGTTAACAGATTAGGTAATGCATCCTACACCTGGAATAAGTTAGAGATATTTGAATTTACGGTTCCAAGTCACGGCTTTAATTTATGAGTACGGCTCAAGAACGGGAAACTACAGCCTTAAGAGGCTAGTGAGAACGTTCGGGACAAATGCACCAACTGATCTCCAAACCTACCCTCACTAAAGGATCCCTTGAATTCCAAATGACGATGATGAGAAGAGAAGGTCGATGGCATGCCGCTCGGACGCTGGAGCGCTGGACTGAAAAAGCGACACTGGCTCCCCGTCAGGGTTGACTCCGTTGTACCGGAGACGAGGAGTCGGAGGAGCAGCTGGGTGCGGAGCAGTCGCGGAGCGGAGCGAGACCGTAGTGGCGCCTGTCATCACACCTCAACAGTCAGCTACTTGCCCTCCATGGCGTCAAGCGTAGGGAACCGCAATGCAGGTCGCAAGTGTTATTAGCCAAAAACGCACATCCTGAAGACTACTTCGAGGAATAAATGAAGAAATAAAGATGAAAAAGAATGTGGTGCTCCATAGGAAAGCTTATGCAAGTTGTTAGTGCGGTGGAGGTTGGAGCGTGTCTGAGATTGCTCAGGCACGACATTCTAAGCATGATTACGAGACGTTCGTACTTATAAAGGGTCTTAATTGGTTTGTCAATAAGGGCACACTATTCCAAACGTCATCTAATGAAAAATTCAAAATGTTTTTAACAAATTTCTTAAATATAGGATTCTTAACTCTAAATCCCCGATTAAGATAAATGAATTTCTTCAACAAAAAAGCTGTAAGTGGCTTTTATTCGTTGACAAAACGTTTCGAAGACGTCAGGCTCCTGCGACGAAAGCAGACCAACTTTTTTCTATTGAAGCCGAGATATAAAATAGTCTTTAGCAATAATATGACACCTTTTCTGCATTGTTTTCCCGCATAGTGTAGGTACAGAGATGAAAAGGCGGTGTGCAAATCTTGCCGACCTTATCTACATGTATATATGATATATCATAAATTTGGGGATTGTGGGGGTTAAGTCAGTTTATGACTAGCCAGGCAGGATAATGATTTAAATTGGAGTTTCGTCCGCAAACCGAGACCTGAAAAGATCAAGTCCGATCTTTTACCTCATATATTCCAAGCGGTTACAATTCAATATAAACAAAATAAATCATGTTACACATGCGTGAAATTACAGAAGAAGGTGATACCGGACATTGATATTCAGAGAGCTTGAATAACCTGAGATTGTGAACTATCAAACTCACCCTAAAACTGCTCATTTCTTACGGGTTTGAACTGTACAGACGAAACTAGATATTAATTGGAATTCATTGCTAATTTGCCTAGTCTGTAATAAAAGAGAAATGCAATGAAATAAATTATGAAATCTTTCTATTTATACGTTTGAAACAAATTTTAGAAGTTCAAACAAGATTACACAATAAACATTCTACTAATAGTATTAAGCGCGCACGATGCTCTACCACGTCTAAGGGCCTTTCACACGATCAGTTTTTTCGTCAGTGACACTCACACTCACAGAGTGTGGTCAAAACACATGCGTTCACACGTACGTTCTCTTGACAGGAAGTGGCGCGTCGCTGGCAAGCTTGGCAGTGCTTCACTATGTGTTGTCGTGGGAGGTTCGTCGTGGCCAAAGCCAGTCTACTCATCGCTTTGGCGGTAAAAAAAAATCCGCAAAAGATTGGCTTGCTTAACGTTCACAACATGGGATTTATAATAGAAAATAACGAATAAAAAGAAGCTGTCACTTCTCGAGGCCAGGCGGAGACCATTTGATATGCGGGAACAGCTACAGAGATCCTCACTAGACGCCCTCAGGGCAGACACTGACACGCAAATGGGAGCAAAGCAGGGCTTCCACGACTGCAAAAGTTCCTACCCTAAAACTTTGTTCAAGATTACCCTAAAAATGCATAGATTACCCTAAAATATCAAATAAGCCCATAGCTGGTATTACATAAAAATATTCAATGTTTCCATGCTTATATGTGTAGAAACGACACAACATCAAGGCCATGCGGATATAAGAAAATGAAATTCTCTGACTTTGCGAAGTCATACGTGTCACGATACGTGCAACGTTTCATATTGCTTTCACTATATTATCTTCTTCGTATGGTTTCCTATCCCCTCAGGGGGATACAGGTATTGTATCTATGGGAATTAGCGCTCCCAGGGGGACTATGTGAGGGCCTGAGCTAAAGGTTAGGTAGGCTTCCTTTTGTTGAAATAGAATAGGTTTTTGTTTTGTTACGGACCATCTTTTTTCGGTTCACTGCTGTCCTGTTTTTCAGCACCTACTACTTTCTTTTTTAATTTTTTCTTGTTTCATGAACTTCTTTCTTAGCTTACTGTTTCTATGCACCTTGTGCATAGATTCCGCGTTCCCTCAACTCCATACTAAATGGTGCCTTCCTCCTTCCTCTCCAAGAACATCTTTGTGGTGCAATTTAGGGAGGCTAAAACTTTCTTATATAATAATAATGGTTTCCTATTTACAAGCTCTGTTCAATGAGCGTAAAGTATGAGGCCAGGCAATCCATTCCTGACTAGCAGAGTGAAGAAAAGACATAGTAAGAGGAAATGAACAAGTTAATACTCGAAACATTAATTTATGGAACTCAACACAAACACTGTTTCACAATTTTAGCGCAAAAAATTAGAGGAATTTAGGTGTGAAATAAGTGCATATACACCCTAATTCTCGGTGCAATTGCAAAGTACGTGGCAAAGAATGTAATGCATTAAATGAAGAATTATGACTTTCCCAAAATTTTTGCAATCGGTATACTCAATTGGTTCGAATTTAACTACGTATAGAGATAATTTACGTTGAGTAAGGCGAAGCAGATGTTGCTCAAGGATCAAAGTTAGCCCCCATTGAATTACAAATAAGAGCCTCGTTACAATTGAGTATCTCGGCCCATGGCCGGATTATTTTCCGATAGAAGCCTACATGTCAAAAAAAGCCAAAAACCTACAGTCGAATACTTGTAGCTCCTCCAAGAATCGGAGTCCTCCGTAAATAAGCCCTAGTGCCAAGAATAATGAAAGAAGAACCTCGATTTCTATCTCGCAAGCTTTTTTATTCACTCCCAATATTTGTACTTCCACCAAGCCAACATTTCTTCTATGAAGTCAAAAATTCCTTTTTTTCAACAAAGAAGACACAGAATGTTTGGATCCCATCATAACGTTAGTTATGGCAGAACAGAACACTACAATGTCGCTCACTTTAATATTTTTCTCATTAAAATCTTTTTTCATGAGTATTAAACAAGCCATTGCCCGTGCTATCCTCTCTTTCAACGAGATCAACAGAGGAGCTCTTGATTGCGCTCTCACTCCATTATTGGACGATGACTCCGAGTTGTTCAGCTTTGCTGCGATCAGTTCTTTCATTAATTATTACAGAATATAAACTTCATTTAGGACAACGACGAAATCACTTAGTAGATGTTTACCCAAACATTGTCTAAAAATGTTTGAAGCTCTTTGTTTCCCTAAGCTTACTTTCTATAAGAAACATTTGTTTCAGTAGTAACGAAATAGGCAAATCATGCTCAGAAAAATTTGCACATATCGGCACTTCAATTTTTATACAAGACTTGTCAATTGGATCATGTGATATAATTAACAAACAATGTTTCAGTGCTTCTCCATAATTAACAAAGTTATGGTTTGTGTTTTCCTTCTCTGCACTGAGAGATTTTTTGTGCTCTCCGTGGCACAGCGGTTAAGGGATCGGACTTGTATGTTGGAAGTCGCGGGTTCGTATCCCGGCGCTGGCGCGGAGATTTTCCCCGTTGGGTATAAGGGAAAGCTCAAGCACAATACCCCACTCAACCCAGGTGTCGGAAATGGGTACCGGCTTTACGGGGGAACCGTCATGGTGTCCTATATATAGGGTTAGTTATAAGACATTTGAAAAACCAATGCTAAGATCATATGTATCCGGCTTGATTGGAAATAAAGCATCCCAAAGATGCCGATGTTAACCTTTAACCTTTAACCTAACCTTTATGGCGTTGAGTGTTAGCATGAAGAATAATCTCAGATTTACCAAACGTAATGATAGTTGACCATATAGTACAGTATACCATATCCTTAGTTGAGGTATAAGACTGAAACTTTTCTAACCAACCTCGAAACAGTTGTTCGCTCCTCTATCCTTTCTTCCCTTTTCGTGAAAAGGGCTTAACAGACGATAAAATTTGGCTTTCCTTCATAAGTGGTGTAGCAGCTTTATCAGACACAGAATATATTTAATAAAAACAATTTTACTGCGACACAAGTGACCAAATATTTCGTCAGAATGCAATACTGAACGTGACAGCACCTGACACAGTTAATTGCACTCGACTGAAACAAAACTACATACCCTCGGCTCTCAGTGTCGTTCTGTACACGTTATATAGCTGTTCAATTCCAGTAAAGGACGATGACCGATGTATTGGTGTAAATCTTGATACATTTACGAGTTAGTTATGTAATGTTAGAAAATATAAAATTCCAAACATTATACCAAGTTGCATATCACCTTAATTGTTGTCATTACTTCTAATCAGCCAAGGTATTATTTATGCAGCAAATCTGACAACATTATACTGATGAGAGATCTGCATTCCGAGAGATCTGCAGGGATGTGAACAACAATTTGTGCCTGATCGTAGTGTGCAATAAAGACTAAATTAATAGCGAGTTATTGCAAGTTTGTTCCAAATGTGACTCTTATTGAACATTTTCATAACTGCTTTGGTAGCGTACTACTGCAATGTACCTTAAACAAGTTATATTGTAGTACTTGAGAGCAAACTTGATGTTGGTAATGAAAACAGGCAATTATATATACCCATCAATTTTACTGCTCTACCCCGACAAAAGTCTAATTACCCTAAAAATCATGGAATTTTGCTTTACCCTAAACTCTACCCTAGACCACCCCTGATTACCCTAAAATGGGGTATTTTACCCTAAAGTGGAAGCACTGGAGCAAAGCGACAGTCAAGCCAACACCTTCAAGAGAGCTGAAGAGAGCACGCATGCCCAAATATGGTGTTGCGGAACCGTGGGTGTGAGTGTCACTGACGAAAAAACTGACCGTGTGAAAGGCCCTCAACTGACGAGGTAACAATCTTCGTATCTTACGCCTAAATGGCAAGTGTTGCCATACACTACAGTATAAGAGTTTTTTTTATTAGGCAAAAACAATGAAACTCGCTGAAGGACGGCCACAGGATTTTGAGCATAGTAATTATTGTAATTTCGTTAAATTGAAGCATACTTAGGAAAATAAAAAACTGTTGATACTTATCTATGTTTATCAGGGTATGCACTGTCTACTTTGCCTACTCAGAAGACTGCTGTCAGTAATATAAATATATATTAGTGTGTACACGACCCATCATAAATGATGGGATTCGATATTGTAGTTATGCAAATCTTCCAGATGTGGATGACAAATACATAAATCCATCCTAATCGTACCTGCGATTAAAACATTCATGTGATCATCACAGATCCGATCATTTAACATCCTTTCAGAACGTGAAAGGGACAGACCAACCAACCAAGACGGACCAACTTTATTTGCTCAATAGTGAATTGAACAATGTACTAACATAGAAGTTATGGATAGGAAATACCGAAATCTAATTATTCAATTATTTGTTTAAAGGTGACACTTGGCATTTTATTTGATGAGAATAATCAACAATATATTGGATGTTTTTAGTGCGGATTAATTTCAATCATAGGTACAAAAACTCAAAATAAATCGATTTTCACGAATAATAAAATGCCCAAAATCCTTAGTTTTCGAGTTATAAGGACTTGAAGAAATTTTAAAACTCAAAGTAAGATGCCACGTGCGCACCAATGTTAATGCTCGTCTTGATGGTTCCGGCAGCACTAAAGCATTTTTTTGTTATTTTTACGATGAAACCTGCAAGCGTTTTACCATGACGAAAAAGTTGCAATTAAAATGTTCGTTAGGAAATTAACGCTAAATCATCAATGATAAACTTTAGTAGCTATTTCATTTAATTAATAAATCGTGCAAACATTATTTAATGCTTAATAGCTTGAAACTGCAGATACTTTTCCTAACCGTAAAATGCTTGCAGTTCGCATTGTAAAAATATCAAAAACCTTTTTTAGTGGGATAGGAGCTTTCTGGACTTCCCTTTTTTCACTTCAAATTAATCTAAGTCAAGATCAATTGAATCCCAGTCAAATTCAAATTAAACCAACCCAAAGTTGAGTTAAAGAATTGATGTGATCACTCGTTAATTTGGGCGTTTTTGAATTAAATATGCGTCTATTTTATGTAATGAATAAGACAATGTTATTTTCCTCTCAGCAAGGAATACATAAAATTTCCACTGGGTTGCAATCCAAAGACCAGCCGTTGTAAAATGTACCAAATATTCAGCATCAGAAGCCAGAGTGTGATTCTGATCTTTGAGCGGCGTAAAAAAACAAGTTCAATAATAAAAATTTCTTATTATCCTTCTCATTGAAGTTGTTTTAAAATTCTACATTAATTGAAGTTTGCGTCCATTCAAATATTTATGTTCAAAAAGTAATTTTATGTTACAACTACTTATAAAAGTATCGAGGAATTATTTACACTCAAATAGAGGTTTATATTCGTGAAATTTCACCTCATCACATGTATGAAATCATATATACATGCTACTACATAAGATTATTATTGAACGACATGTAGATTCAATCCATAAAAATTTGGCAACGAAGTCTTTTTTTCACTCGTCCAAGCGATTTTCGTAAAAACAACTTACAATTTATTTCATCGACATAGATGATATATTTGCCTAGGCCTTTTAATTTGAAGGGATGTCCACATTTTTCCTGCTAATGCAGGAATGTATGAGTGTAGTAGTGTACTAAAAAAGCTCGATGACTCAACAAAAAACTCGTGCGCCGAGCTCATAATTTATGTGCTGTGAAATGACTTTTATTCCGATAAAAAACTCACATGCTGAGCAGAACAGGCAAACACTGGGAAAAGACGCGAACACCAAACCAAAAATCGGGTATCGATTGAACGACTAGCTCACGGAAGGCATGACGCATGTAAAGCATTTAGTAAATTATATTGCCACTTATCCTCATTTGTAAAATGACAGGAAACAAGTCATGTCAGATTATATCATATCACTATGTTAATGACATGATATAACTAGTTCAAATTCCAACCATCCGATGCACAAAAAAAAAATCAGCTTCCACTGTAATAATTTGGCCGAAAAGTTAAAAGAATGAATTATGATGTAGATCGAGTCTAGTGATGCATGGCAGTAATATTTTAGGAATGTTCACCTACAAAATTGTACATGTTATGGCAAATTAAATTGTTTGTTCCTACTCGTATTCGCCGTGAACTGAAACATGCAAGTAACTTAACATATTTGAGTTCAAAACAACCTTTGAAAAAACACCTTTCAAAAATTCTTCGTTAAACGATAAAATAGTCACTCCTTCGTATGGAATATTCGTCTACAATTGGTCCATGTTTGAAATAATTACTCATATGTTGCCCATACTTAAAATAATTAAACACTCGTCGCCCTAATCTGACCAAAATCCCCTCATTTGAGGCATTTGTTAACGTGTCGTACATTTTAAAAATACTTTCACTCACATCGCCCATGTTGGATTCATTTACACATATGTCACCAATATTTGATTTATACACACACATAGAGCCAATTTTTGATATATTTACTCACATATCAGCAATATTTAAAATTTTTTTAATGCACATATCCCTCATACTTCGAATATTCATACTTATGTCGAACCTACTTCACAGATATATGCTCACAAATTGTCAATATTCATTATTTACACACACAACACTCTGGTTTGAGATACTGCCATTTATGTGCATGGTGCAATTAGTGTGTGGGCTGCAGAGTGTAGCTGCGTGCTGCAGCTGCAGTGCAGGTGAGTGGTGACGGCAGATGTTAGTTGGAGTCCAAGCGTCAACATGACCAGCGCGCTGTTGTAAGAGATATCAAGCGATCTGAAATTTATGTTTGATTTGTAAGGCATTTTGTGGAAATCAGGATGTTTTGAGTGCATTGAAACAAAACTACCTTGTTTTCGAATACAGTTTGGTTCATTCAATACCAGAGGAAATGAATTTGATAGATTTCGCCGGTACACAGGCTATCGTCGACCATGATTGCAGCCACTGACAGCCATGATCAAGATAAAACATGAACTTAAGAAAATAATTTTTCTCAATAATTTTCAGTGAGGACAACTGCTTTCGCTGCGTAATGTTTGACTATATTTCTAAGCGCACATGTTTTGGGAGTCGTTTTCAGTCCATGCTATTAATTTTATTTGTATTTACAGGCTCGTGCTCCTGTGAAGTGATGTATGGGGAAATTATGTCTCGCATATTCCTAAAAAAGAAATAAAATGACTGAAGAAAAGAAAGGAAAAGCATTAGTCTTACCTTTGTAGGTTCAAATTTTTCTCGTACACCATCATTGGAACATTTGTTTTTCCAAAATATCAAATGGGCTAGAATTTGTGCTTGGAAAAAATCTGTGTTATTGGGTCTACAATGAAATATATGACGAAAGTAGTGTTTTCAATGATTGCTATAGTTATGAAGGTATATATAATGTAAATGAGCGAATGCTATGAAAAATCAAAAGAATGATTATTGTTCATATCATTGTTTTGAGAGGATGCACCTAGTATCGATTTAAATTTAAATTATCTAAATTGAAATTTGAATTGATTGAAAACTTCCTTAGCAATCATACTGGAGACCAGCGACATACGGTTATCATCCGCCACTTAAAAAACAGTAAAATTGATTTCTGAATAGTTTAACATAAATGATTTCAATGGGATACAAAACAATCACCTGTGTTGTTTAAGATGAATCGCGTGTCGAAAAAGTCTTCTTCGCTCAAAAGAATAAAGAACTCCAGGGGTAGATTTCAATACATTCCTACTCTGAACTTGCGATTGATTTGGTTATTAGAAACAGAAATCTAGTATGAGTTCAGATAAAAATTGCATTGTATAAAATATGTAGTTATACGAATGGAAACGTATGTGGTTGATAAACAAATGTTTTTTAAGTTTAGCGCATGATCCTTTTGAACAATTTTAAACAATTTTTTTAAGCAATTTATTTACCACAGGTGATACGGAGATAAAATGTTTCTTAAGTTTAGTACAATGGTCAAATTTGAGTATAGCTACCTGTGGGCCCGAATAAGTTCAGTGACTTCTAGGGCATCCTACCATCAAGGTTAGTCTTAGGAGTACAATAATGTTTAACCTAATTCACTTAAACTAGAGACGCATTAGACTGATCAATGAGATAAGTAACTCGAAATTAGATACTTCATTTCACAATATAGTTCATATGGACTAGATTTAACAGTATATTCGACAAACGATTCAAGAACAGACTGAAGATCGGCGAAATTAATCAAGGCAAATTACATTATTAGGACCAGTTATGTAGGGGACAAGGTTTGACTCTGTGATCTTACACGACTAGTAATCTGATAGGAAGTGAGACTCAAGACTTTTTTTGATTACCTTATAAGAATTACTTTCACGGATCTCCGCAGGTATTGGGTTCCAAGTTTTAGTTCCAACGAAGAGGATACTGTGTTGTGACCTAGCCTTTGAGTAATAAGGAAGCATGAATTTACTTCTATTTCGGGTTAAATGGTCGTGATGACCAGTTTGCGTAGTTAATAGTTGTTTTAGGCTAATGTCGCTATCATTTGTTAATGTTTTGTAAATGAAATTGCAAATGGAGATTTTGTAGAGATCCGAGAGCTTAAGTATTCGTAAATTTTTGAATGAGTCATTTGTGTGAGCATTATGTTCTAGATTCTTTACCGCTCTTATGGCTCTTTTTTGCAGGGTAAAAATTTTGTTGGTTTTATTTTTATCAGTTCCGTGCCATGCTTCTATTCCGTATTGCAAGTATGGTGAAATGAGCGTTCGGTAGAGCATTTGTAAGGCTGTTTCAGGCCGGAAATTCTTAACTTTATTTAGGATTCCGATAGATTTTGATAATTTAGAACTATTATGAGCGATGTGCTCTTTAGAGGTTAGATGTTTGTCTATTATGATGCCGAGGAATTTACTTGAGTTGGTTTCTTCGATTTCACCTTCGCCAATTTGAATGCGTGGGAGAGATATATTTTTCTTGTATGAGAATGCAATATATTTTGTTTTATCGATATTAAGGCTTATTTTATTAGCTTTAAGCCACAATGAAACCTTATGAAGTTCATTATTATACGCTCCGCCATCCTAGCGGGATTTTGGTCTGGAAGGACCGCAGAAAGGGTACTGTCATCAGCAAAAAGTATGAATTTGAAGAATGATGTAGATTTAATGATATCATTGATAAAAATTAGAAATAGGAAAGGCCCAAGGACAGAGCCTTGTGGAACCCCGTGGCTAATTGTCTGTGGGTCTGATTTTGCGTCGTCAATGACAACGTATTGTTTCCGATTTGTTAAGTATGATCTAAACCAATCATGGGCAGCCCCTCGAATGCCATAACAATGTAGTTTCGAGGGTAATACCACAGTACAGGGAAGAGAAGTAGTTTCAAATAGCGGGGTTGGCACGACCGCTTTTGGCAGCGTGTAACGTCATGCTTTGGCTAAGCGTGACGTCACAATAGCCAGCCGCTGATTGGTCTATTTCGTGTACACTTTCTGCCAGACGTACAATACCTCGACTGCGTTGCTTCTGGCGTTCCCAGCTGTTCTTTGTTTGCTCATAACTTTTACCTAGTCAAATACGATTGGAATAGAAATGAAAGTAAAACTAAAACGCTGGGGCTGTATTATTTATTCAATGAATACTTCATCGTAACAAGTTAGTTTGCTCTGGATCATATTTTAACGAGCATTCAAAAAGACATTTTTACACCCGTACCTGCATAATTTACAAAAGCTATCATTTACGTGTTGTTTGAGGGTATAGTATTTCAATGTTTTGATCCACAAATTCGTGAATTAATGTCCAGGATTCCAAACCAACCATATTCGTCAACACGAGCTTTGGTGAATTAGAGACTGGTGAGTTAGGGTCATCGACATGACACATATTTTCGATAACAAAATTCCAACGCAGATTAAATGAAATATTTACATTTAGGATGGTAACAGTGCACTCTATATTTTTTACTAATGGATGGCAGTAACGCTTTATCATGAAACTAAATACATGGACATAATTCAAGTTTAGTTTACTAATAAATATTATTCTTTCTCCAATAGAAGAACACCAGATCAATTCAGTTGATTGCTCGTAAAAGAAAGTACTCAACACTAAGTACTTATTATTTCCTATAACAAGCTACGTTCCGCAACTCATCGAAAACAAATAGTAAAACTAGACAAAAGTAAACAAACATCTCCATGTAACATGAGTAGTCAACATAATTCTCATATAATACGCATCTTTGAAGAGTGCGTAATATATTACACCACGACGATTACATACTGAGTTAGTTTAAGCCTCTCACACCACGTGAAAGGTGGTCCCAAGAAAGGACAGCAGAAGAAGCCATTTAGTGTGCAATTAAGGGAATGGGGAATCAAAGGACGAGATACGTCCACACACATCACGCACAGAAACAGCAAGATTGAAGAATGTTATTGAAATATGATGAAAGTGGACAAAGAAAGTAACAGATGCTGAAAAAAGACACCAGTGAACAGAAAAAAAGATGGTCCGTTACAAAATCAAACATATATTTACATCTATCCCTATGTCAGAGCTAATTCCCACAGATTCAATAGTTGGCTACTTACACCAGGAAATAAAGGCGTCGGTTATCGATGAGAGCTAACGGGGATTCTGTGACGAAAATTGACACCAGAAAATTAAATGAAACATTGTCCATAGCGAGAGAAAGTAAAATGAGGGCAGCCCATAATTAATTGACCTTTTAATTGGTTGATGAAAGTAGAGCTATGAACACTATGATGTTAATACTCATTTATTCGACTAAAAAATATGTTCATGCTTACATATAACGTGGCACTTAATTAACTCAGCAACTAAAAAGCTACTCTCGCTTTGCTTCGGTTTCAAACCCACAATTTATCATGATTCACTCGACCCCTCGTTCTCCAAATTTGTTCCCTAAGCGAGGTTTTCTTGTGGGACTCGTCACGAGTTATGTAACAAAATCAACAAATGTACACTAACTAAATGAACTTTTCATGAAATAGCTTAACTCTCGTGTAATGCGCGATGGAGCGTTATTGAAACGATAAAGAATAAAGTTCAAATTGTAAAAACAGCCATGGCTATCACTTAAAGAGTCCTGTTTTCAAAACAAAACATACCACATAAACCATATGTTGTTTATAATTAGAAGAAAATTAGTTTCAAAATCCTCCAATTCATAGTATTTTTTTATCGGCAAATTAAAAGGATCGGTTACATCTGGGGCAACATATACAACGATAATATGTTCAGCAGATCGTAAATAATGAATCAAAAATATATATTATGATCACTAATTTGAAATTACTATTTGTTCAAACACAGACATTGCACGAGAATTGTAATAAGTCAGCAAATAGATTAAGAATAAATGAACTGCCAATAATAGAAAGAACTAATAATAACACCAGCAATAATTTCAATGTTAACCTGCTTGTTTCTTTCTTAGTCAATCAGACTTCTACAATTATGAGAAATACCACAAGTGTGCGGTAAATTATTCCGTCCTTCCTCTACGCAAATTTACATACTTGTATTTAATTCTGATTGAGTTTCCTCTTTCCATCCATGCGTGACAATCTTATCATTGACACTATTCAGCATCATATGCAACAAATTGACAGGCTTTTACACGACCGCAGATACTTTGTAACATGAATATCGCTGCGCTCAATTCCATACAATACGGCGGAACGAAAGTAAAGCGAAAAGGAATTACGGAATTAGCTGACAAATTAAGAGAAATTTAATACACAATTCTTAAGAAAGAGCAATACGAACATGTATACAATCGTGCACCAATGCTGTTCATTACAAAGAAATAAATAACAAGCAACGAAAAGAAATGAAGCTATATTTTTCCAAAACCAAGTCTTATTGTAACATTTCATTGATGTGTAATTTTCTTCATTTTATCACTAGGATTACTGCTCTCTAAGGCTTTATTGATGTGCTTAATGGTTTGATAAGTCCTGCAAGTCACATAAAATTTGATGAAGAACTCCACATCAGCAGCGCACAATACAGGCGGAGAGCACGTTTCATCAATGACTTTCTGAGCTAGTTCACAGAAACCTTGAACATGACTGAACTTATCAAAACAGAACAAAAATACTCTCTCGTAGTTCATGATTGTTTCAATGAAAGATTTGCTGCAGTAATGGAGGCTTCGTTGCGGATCATTGTTTTGTACATATTCTTTGAATGACACGAAGAGGTGCGTGTTTAGGTCTTCAGGCGCAAGAATTAACGAACACGCAGAGCAGTCTTTTAACATTGAACCTTTCTTACTTCGGTGATATCTATCAACTTTCATAGCAACATACCCACTCAAGTAAGCTGCTGCATTGTTGACCTCGGCCGACTCAAACAGAGTTCCAACCGATTCGTTGCCATCGAAGTGCTTCGCGGTAGTCATGTCTTCGTCGTTGAGTACAACCGGCGGCGGAGACAAATCCTCATCTTCTGGTCGCTGAATCAGAGGAGGAAAACAGTTTAATATTTACACATGCCGACTTCCATATTTAAATAGTAAAAAGTAGTAGAAGTGGTGGTAGTAGTGGTGGTGGTGGTAGTAGTGGTGGTGGTGGTGGTGGTAGTTGTGGTGGTGGTAGTTGTGGTGGTGGTGGTGGTGGTGGTGGTGGTGGTGGTGGTGGTAGTAGGAGTAGTAGTAGGAGTAGTAGTAGGAGTAGTAGTAGGAGTAGTGGTAGGAGTAGTTGTAGGGTAGTGGTAGGAGTAGTGGTAGGAGTAGTGGTAGGATAGTGGTAGGAGTAGTGGTAGGAGTAGTGGTAGGAGTAGTGGTAGGAGTAGTGATAGGAGTAGTGGTAGGAGTAGTGGTAGGAGTAGTGGTAGGAGTAGTGGTAGGAGTAGTGGTAGGAGTAGTGGTAGGAGTAGTGGTAGGAGTAGTGGTAGGATAGTGGTAGGGTAGTGGTAGGATAGTGGTAGGAATAGTGGTAGGATAGTGGTAGGATAGTGGTAGGAGTAGTGGTAGGAGTAGTGGTAGGAGTAGTGGTAGGATGGTGGTAGTGGTAGGATGGTGGTGGTGGTACTGGTGGTGGTGGTACTGGTGGTGGTGGTAATGGTGGTGGTGGTGGTACTAGTAGTGGTACTGGTACTAGTTCCTAGGAGTAGGAGTAGTAGTACGACTGTAGGAGTAGTAGTACGACTGTAGGAGTAGTAGTAGGAGTAATACTTGAAAAACTAAAAGTGTGATGCGCGTTTCTGTGATACAGGCTTCACTGGCTATCAAATTCCCCCTATTTTAATCCCTCAGATGGAAAGACAAAACATCGAATTTCTCAAATAATCCTCGTGATTTACATATTACAATGGAAGTAGTTATAGCCATTCGAGTCATATCCTAGATACAGAAATTCAGCATTAATGAAAGCAACTGTGAGCTTCAGTATGTAAATTGTAGCGTTATATGCAAAACTCCGCCGACCTCAGTATACAGGATACGGACTCGAGTATTTAAGGCTCTGGATCTCTATAATGTTTTGAAAGTGACTTATATTATATTGCACTTGTACAGCGAAAATGAGTGCATTAATTTACCAGTGAACTAAAACCAAGACCGCCAGTCCTAATTTCTTTCTATCTATTCTTAAGAGGCAAACACGAAACATATAAATAAATCAATATATAAACACACGACTGTTGTTCTTAGTATAGGGATTATAAGGTGACCATGGTCACTTTCTGTGACCATTCATCTAAAGTGACCATGTACTATTTTTTCCCTTCGAGAATAAATAACCATTATCAAACGGAACATTTGAATCGAATTTCATAACTCAAAATATATTCTTCCAACGCGAACAATTAAAGTTTCTCAACACTTTACAACCGTGACGTCACGACGCATATTTGATCTTTATGTTGAATATCACTTCAAGGGTTATATGAATATCACCACTTACCTTCGAAAAGTGAACCAAAGTCGCGTCCAGCTGGTCTTCCACAGTCTTGCAATTAGCAGACAATGGCGCTCGCATGAATGACGCAGTAGCGATTTTTGAGTAGCTGTCGGCAAATGTTCTGGCGTCCGGAAATTTCTGAAGGAATCGAATCTTGCCAAAGAAACACTCGAGCCCGTCTTGACATATATTCCTCGTAGACAAGTAGGGTAGTTTATACTCGTCCAAGCGTTGCCGAAGCTGCAGGATCACATTAATGGACTGAATCCATCCATTGATAAAGCTACAGCGTTTCCGAGCATTGAGATCTTGCAACTCTTGCAACCAAAGCACAGACTCACGAAGAAACTTGAACTGGTCCGAATAAGTACATATGGGTCTTCGTAAAGGTACTGAACATCTCGATGTGACGGAATTCAAGACGTCAAATATGTCGTTTATCTTCTTGCAGTAAGAACTAGTAGCTGCAACTGACACATTATTTACTGTTTGCGCAATACCGGCATCTAGAGCTGCAGCAGTGGAATTCGACAACACCTGAGCTGCAAGCTTCACTTTCATTTTTGATGAAAACCTCAAACTGTGCACATGCCTATCAGACAGCTTTGGAACCATTTTCAAGCTGTGCATTTTCTCTTCTTCAAACAGTGTGACGATGTGATCCCAGCTTGCAGCGTGCTTAAAGCCTGGCACAGGAACGTCACTTCTGAGCAAGAGATTTCTAGAGTTTTTCAGTAGATGGGGAGGGTCTTTGTAGACAAAGTAGGACTTCGTTCCTAGCTCAATAGTTGGGTTTGTATGTGAGCAACCCAGGGATTTGAAAGCTTTTTCAAAATTTGAACCTTGGTCAGAAGTTATTCCAAGCACTACAAAGCCCTCAGTTTCAAGGGATTTTATAACGGTCTGAAGAATTTCAATAAGACTGGTAGATTGAACAGCACCCGATGTTAAATAATATCCAATTGGAAATTGCCAGTGTTTCTTCACCCCACACGCCATAACGCACAATGCTGATGACTCCAAGTTCTTTTTTCTCTGAAAACCATCGTCTGCGTACCCAAATATTTTCTTCTTGTCGGGACTGTACGACAGGCCTCTTCTTAATGACATTTCATCCATAAGGATGAAAATTAGCTTATCGTGTTCACTTTGGGGATTAACTTTGAGTTTTAACATTGATATGTTCTGCTCATTGCAACCGGGGTTCATTTTGTGGGCCTTCAGGACACGAAGAATTGTAGAAGGCGATGGTAGTGGTAGCATTCTCCTCAACAAGTTGTACCCGGATATGCTGCAACTCACTAGCATGTTAACTGCCATCCACTTATGAAACGATGTTAGCGTCGCTTTTCTTTCAGTTTAAATTTGACAAATTCCGTGATGTACGGACCAAACGATGGATGAAACTGTTGTACTATGTTCTGCAGGTTATACCGACGATTGATGATAGGTCCCCTAACTCTCTTTCTCATGAGAGAAGCCCCCTTGCTTTTGGGTTTTAAAAATGTAGACGAACGTTTGGTCGTTACCAGTGCAGAAGGCTGATCAAACAATTTCTTCTTACAGGTCAGAGTTGCTTCATCTTTCGTCATACAGGCCTTTTCCTGGAAGAAACAAACAAATAAACAAAATGGCAATGGAGGGAAAATTTAGATGAAAAGAGGTTGAGCGCTAACAAAAATAAGTAACGAAGAATGTGATACGTTATTTGTACACGACAGGGAAGGAAAGTAGGACTGTAGGAATATGAAGGGAAGAAGAAATATTAGGAGCTTGATAATTTGATAATACACAAATCAAATGGAGGTGGAGCGAGAGCAGGGTTGGCACATAAAAAAACAAAAAAAACACCCAAAAAAGGCAAAACAAAACACGAAAAAAAACACTAAATGTTTTTTTTTTTTAGCTTTTTTGGGTTTTATTCGTGCTATTTAAATTTCACTTGTTTTCAAGCTTATAGAATCAAAATGAGCTAAATATTTATTTTATCAAAAATTTGTCCAAGGCATTTGCATGACCATGACAATAAATATTGAAAAACGAAAAACACCACTATAAAAATAAAATAAGAAAAACCTGAATCACAAAACAAAACTCGAGGGACTAGTATACTTCCACGAGTTCAATTTCCAAGGTAAAAAACAAAAACTAAGAAACAAATGCAGTTTGACTATTTGAGAGTACAGAAACTTCTGAATTCTTCCTCTGTCTTCTAGACTAGACTGCTACTACAGTACAACTGTGTTTCTCTCTCTACATCCACTGCCATTTCATCATAGTCATCCACATCATGATCATTTGTGAGGTTGCGATATAATGAGACCAATTTCTGTGCACATTCCGATCCTAATCTATATCTCAATTTATTCCACACAATTCCAAATGTTGAGAAAATTCTCTCAATGGATCCTGAACTTGCGGGCAAGAATGAAGATTGCTTATAAACTTGCAGAAACTCTCTGTCAGTGTTTTTTCAGGAATCAGCACTTTCTGCTGTTTCATGTCTTGAATATCCCACCATCAACGAGGAGTCATTGTCTTAGTGATATTCTCATTAAACATGTGTTTTGGGAAGATGTTTGAGCCCTTCAATTTATACAAATAAAGCGCGCTGATGAACTCCGGATTGTATTCAGCCAACCACTCTTCAATATCTGTCTCCTGTGAGAGCTTTGCCTGAAATAAGTCTTAACAATTATAGTCAGATGGGGTAAGACACGACCGCAGCCATCATGGGGTAAGAAAGTAAAGAAACGACTGGCCTATGGTAAGCATTCAAGCTGCACTGGAGCAAACTTGACGATGGAATCTGTTAGAGCATTTATTTCTTATCATTTTAGTGTTTGTTGCTATCCTGAACGGCAAAAAGTGATTTTTTGGGCAAAAAATTTTTGGCATGTAACATGTAACAGTGTGGTTGACTGACTTGGCTTGCGTTGCTAAGCCCTCCAGCTCACACAATACACATGTTAAGTTGTTAACAGCATGGCTGTTAAGTGATGTGCAGCTGTCTTGCTTCAAGTTGCTTGTGGTTGTTACTTATGATCTGCATGGTGCTACCCTCTCACATGACTTGCGTCTGTCTGCTGCTAAAACAACTCACTATGAATTGACAAGCACAGCAATTCTCTTTGCACATCTTCTATCTTTACAGACTGCAGAGCTATGTCCCTATGCATATGATAATTGGTAAATGGTAATTATGATGGACAAACTTAATTCATATATTGTTCATATACTCGTATGTAATAATTCATATAATAATGTAATATAATGTTGGAAATAAAGTAATCAAATAACAATATTTACTCAAAAAGTGTATATATGTATGTATATATATCTGGAAAAGAGGCAACTGGAACTGTATGAATAACTCTTTTAAACAAAAAAAGTATTACAAAAAAAAAAACAATAAAGCCCAGAAAAACGATAAAACCCCCCAAAAAAATTTAACCAAAAAAGCCCATGTGGGTTGTTTTTTCTTCAAAAAAAACCATGGTTTTTTCCATCCCTGAGCGAGAGGAATGGGAAAGTGGAGGAGAATGGTAAGGTGAGTTAGGGATAAAAGAGAGGGAAAGAGAAGGAAGAGAGATAGGAGAATGAGGAAAGTTAATGTGTGATTTTAATAAATGTTCTACATGAATATAAAAAATTTAAATGGCAATGAAGACAGTATAAAACAAGCAACACTCACTGTCCAGTTGAAGGCATCTTTTTCAACTTTCTCAGTTGAACCCAAATTTGAAGGAGTTGCAATTTGTTGAGTCTGGGATACACAAGTTGGGTTAGGGACCTGAAATGAAACATACACACTCTATTAAATCACATGCACAGGAATAAATTTGTATTGCGAAATTCATTAGTTATGGAATCTACTTTGAAATGACATGAAATTAATAGAAAATCGAACAGAATCTTCATAGAATAATTTAATAATTAGAAACCAAGGGAGTAAAAAATCTATTTCTATAATTAAAAAATAACAATAACCGGCTGTCCTAGGTATTTCTTGAGTTTTATTAGACCTCTTTATTTCTTGAGCTGAGAATCAGCTAAATGACTGGTTATATGTAAGATCCTTTACACATAGTTTGGAACCTAAATTATAAGATAAAACCATGCTGTAAGGCATATATATACACAGAGCATAAATACTTCACGAACACTAAACACGCCAGTAGGACCCTGGTGCCTGCTGAGCTTAAGCAACAAAGAACTTTCTAAAACGTAATGCCCATGAAGAAGCTTACAGCGGTGTACTCTTATTTTAACAGGAACAAAATGTAATACAGAATATATAAGTAGAGCTGATAATTGGCATACCTCGTAAGTCTCATACGTTACACATTATGAGACCCAACAACCTTTTTTCCTCACATCTTCTGTGATTCAATTATATTGTCACCTCCAGAATGCTAGAACACATCAACAATCATGATCACACAAACCACACAACAGTTTTTGAAGGCTCAGCACATGAAGAATAAATCATTATGAAAAACAAAGGTCCTGATTTTATGTTATGAACAAGTTCGAGCTACTATTAAGACAAGAAGCAATCCGAGCATAAAAAAATACTTTTTAAATGTAACACAATTGTTAGAATTGACCTTGGGCAGTCATTAATCGAACTACAATCTTTTGAAACTACAGTGGAAACATATACACTGCTGATCAAAAGTTTAAGACCACTTTAAAAATTTAAATAATAAAACAATTCGGATCCATAAATACATACTCCTTCACTAAAGGCTCACTTATTAGGCAAGGTTAATTACCACTCTTGACACCAACAACCATCACTGGAGTGCTACTACTTACAACATTGATGGAGGCCTTTGACAAAACTGTGGCAGGACTTGTGACTTTGGCTTTGACTTGGGTTGCCACAGAAGATCTGAGGGGGATTCTGATGGGAGTCCTCATGGGACTTCTAACTGAAATCTTTGTTGGGGTAATTACAGGGACTGCTCCTGAAGTGCTGGCTTGGAGTCCAAGGGTGCTGATTGAAAGCTGATTTGGGTTGTGGGGCAGGCTTCTGATAAGGTTCCTAACAGGCGTTCTTGCTGGGGCTCTGGGAGGTGTTCCGATTGTAGTCCTCATTTTTTTTAACGGAGACTCGTCAGAGGTTGATGGAGAAACACTCTTTGCAGGGAACATGAGCTGAGCATTAGCTGTGAGGAAGAAAGAACCCATAGTTAGCTCTTTGCAGCAAAATCATTCTCCTTCTGTTAAAACCTGAGAGGTTGTCACAGGGTTAGCTAAAATCTCTTTTGCCCTAATTGAATATTGTTTGGCAGAATTAAAACCTAAATACCCCATTGTTCAGAATTAAAAAAAGTATGAACGAGTATATTTAAATAACAATTAATGAGAAATAAATGATATACACAACTCTTTCAATCAGGTTGGCCAAAATTCATTTCTTTAAAATCCAATTTCATTTAGAGTTTATCATGCTTTTCCAGTAATATTTATTTCTTTGAGTGTTTTATATTTCATTCCAGTATTTTATCCGTTGGGAATTATTTCCATTTGTTCTTACAGGACTGAATTGATATATAAATATTTGCAATTTTATCATTTAATAGGAGTTGTAAGGAATCAGGGTAACAAATTTGAGCCTGAATACTTCAAGAACAAAACACATCCATCACTGTTACACAGTGCCTTCTAAGCATAGCTAACATGAAAACTTTTCAAAACATTGTAACCAATATGACAGTTGTATAAATATGCTGATACTTTAATACAAACATATATGAGTGCAGATAATAAAAACAGAGCTAGAATATTTTTAGCTTCTCATATCCCTTGCCTTTTAAACTAAAAGAACCATTAGGTAATTAGTCATCCTCACATGTTGAACAACTCAGTGATATTTTACAAAATATGGGAAAATGATGAAAAATGAACTAATACAATAATGTAAGCTCATATTTATTATAACTTTTGTTGTTCAAGAAATAACTGTTTTCAAAATTCATTTAGGGGTATTATTCTTCATCTCATATATCACTGAACAAAATGCAAATTTGTGATTGAGTTGTAAATATTTGTCCACAGCATATTTTAAGCCACAATGGCGTGTATTTACATGGTTATATTACTTTATTGGTTGCAAAAGTATGAGTTCAGATCTAGGATAAAGTTCAAAGGGGTATTTTCATTTGTTAACTCTGTCTTGTGAGTTTTTAATACTGACCTTGTCCTTGATAAAAGCTCAAAAAAGTTTGCAGTTTTTGGACTATATTTTTTTGGGCACAAGTATGAGGTTTGGACAAAAACCCAAAGCTCTGACCAACTATAGCAACTGTGTGTTAGTTTATATCTCTGACAAAGTCTCATCCTCCTTATTGAAAAATGAACTTTGTTTCTATGAAATTAAACATGAAATACAGCTAACAATGGGTTTACAATTCTTTATGTTATATTAGCACTTGTGATTTTTACTTCAATGACCCTTGATTTAAGAATCATAGCTAGGTATAGGTATTTCTGAGGTCAATATCTACAAAATTGGTAGTTGCACAGCAAATTAATAAATTCATGACTGTTTTAAAAAAAAAACAGGATATTCAAGAACACATATTATCAGAAAAAAATGTTAAATCAAAGTATCAGCAAAATTTCAGGCAGAAGTACATTTATTATACAAATGTAAGTGCAAGGAAACAAAGGTTCACTAACAATGTTGGACTTTCTACACTAAAATTAAGAATCAAACTCAAGATCTTGAACTGTCCTTCTTCATTGATTAAGAAGTGTAATATTTGAGAACTGAAATTTCCAGAACTTATAATAGTAAAGTAGTGTACTCTTTCTAAATGAAATAAATTTTTATTTTCAATTGATAAGAACTGAAAACCAACTACTTAACACTTTCGTGGTGACCAATACATTAGCACATACATTAAAAACTTTGGAGAGTATCAAAGGAATGCAAACTATAAATAAAAGTGTTATAAAAGTGCAACTCATTGGGAAATAAGCATGAAACTGTACTATGAAGTGACTGATATGTTATGAAAGCCAACAAATAATCCACAAAAAGAATAAGTGAAACCCACCAAAATGTAGACGAATTTCAAAGTACAATAAATTAAAAATGAGAAGATTTTAGTATGACCATAACGGTAACAAACTTTCTTAGGTCAGACTAATGTACCCAAATAAACACTTACCTTCATCAGACTTAAGAATGTCAACAAATTTTTGTGGTATTGCACCCTCATTCAGCCAACTCTTAGCCTTTAAAGGTGATAATGTTCTTGCGAAATCAGACCGGTGGAAGTGCTTAGCACAAATGTATCACAAATGTAGCCATCACGATTATTATTAATCAACTGTGGCGAAAGCCCTCACGATTCATACAGAAGGTCACGTCATTCACATCCGTGCTCTGAGTGGATGATTATTGCTGTGACGTCACAATTGTTATGACGTCACAATAGCCGGTTTTGGATGTGAAGTTACTTCTCTTCTATGTACTGTGGTAATACGTTATGGTCCACACAATCGAATGCTTTTCGAAAGTCAAGAAATACGGAGAAAACAAGCTTTCCTTCATCTATATTAGAATAAAGGTATTGCAAATGATTTAATACAGCTTGTGTCGTAGATTTCTTAGAACGAAAACCGTATTGTTTGTCGTAGAGGAAAGATTTTTGTTCAAAATACGAATACACTTTTTTGTACACAATTTTCTCGAATATTTTGCTAATAATTGGTAGTACAGAGATAGGTCTATAATTGTTAATGCAGTTTTTATCGCCATTTTTAAAAATAGGGGTGACTCTCGCAATTTTGAAAGAGTTGGGGAAGATACCTTGAGAAAGGGATTGGTTGACAATATAAGATATGCACGGTGCTATTATATCAGCTATAGCCTAAAGAACTTTAGCCGAAAAATTTTTCAATCCACTTGATTTATTTTTCAAGTTGTTTATGCACGTAATTACATCGGAGGGATTAGTTGGCGTGAAAAAGAAAGAGTTAGGTTCACGGACATGGTCCATGTATTGCAAGTGGTCTCTGGGTTCACTAAAGACACTATCGGCTATATTTTTTCAGATGTTTACAAAAAAGTTGTTAAACACAGTTGCAATATCTTTTTTCTCGTGGTATTTTACATTTTCGTGAACGACGGACTCAATTGTTTTCGTAGTATTATTATTCGGTTTATAGCATGAATTAAGCAGGCGCCAAGTTTTTTTAATATCAGTTTTGTATTCAGTAAATTTGCGCGTGAAGTAGTCTCGTTTTGAGGTTCGTATTTGATTTGTCACATGTTTCCTGAATCTGTTATACTTTACTTTAGATATTCGCCTTTCGTATAGTAGGGCTAGGTACGCTTGACGTTTCTTTATATTGATCACGATATCTTCAGTAATCCAGGGCTTTTGTCTATTTTTCGGCGTAATTGCGCGGGTGATTATTGGACAGCACTCGTTATATGCGGTCGTTATAATTTCAGTTAAATTTAGTATTGCTTCATCAATGTTAATCGCATTATTGTCCCGTTCATAGACGTCTAATGATGGCATTAATTCTTCTAGAACGGTTCCCATTGTTCCCAAGTTGTATTCGTTTACACAACGAAATGAATAAGTATCAGCCTGTGGGCTGGTACAAGGATTATAGACATTTTTCTTGATGAGAAACACCGGGAAATGGTCAGATAAGTCAGAAATTATTATTCCGGTAAGAAAATCAGTCGGATCTAACATAAAAATATTATCGAGTAACGTAGCCGATTCAGAAGCAACACGTGTAGGTTTCGTGATGATTGGAAGGAAGGAGCTAGACTGAAAAACATTTATGAAGTTTGAGATTTGCTCACAGCTATCATATTGTAGAAGATCGTAGTTGAAATCCCCGCAGATTATTATGTCACTATATAGAGACTTGTTGAACTGAGATATAATGCTTTGAAGCTCGTTCAGGAAAGAGACGTTACAAGCTGTTGGGGGCCTATATACTGTCCCAAGCATAATCCGTTTATCATTTTTCGTTAGTTCTATAAATAAGGTCTCAATATGTTCACGATTCATAGTTGCACTTAAAATGACTTTCGAAGATATATGTTTAGATATGTACGTACTGATGCCACCACCACGTTTGTTACTACGGAGTGAATGATGGCTATAATAGTTTTGAATTTGAATCAGGTCTTTAGATGAGTCGTCTAGCCAACTTTCGGTGAAACTGAGAACATCAAAATTGCTGTTCAGCTCAGTGATAGTACAAGATATTTCATCTATTTTCGGATAAATGGATCTACAGTTCCAACATAATAGAGAAAAATCGTTACAGGTCTTCCTCATCGATTCATTGAATTTTTTAATATTTAGGTATTTACAGTTTCCAGTTTCATTTAGGTTTGGGTGCAGTCTATTCAAATGACTGAGATCTGGATCAATATTGTCGAATATGTCAACATGGTCAGTCATTAGCATTAAGAGACAGTAAGTAAAATGTAACGTAAAAATAAAAATGATAAAAACTACAGGATCAAGGTGAAAATAAGGACATTTCTACTTAGAATTAAATTTAAAAAAAAGAGAAACTAAAAACACACAGATTATTAGTCTAAATTGTTTAAAACCTAGTATGATTTCATAAGGAGAGCGCAAATTCAGTCCATGAGCAGGAACATTAGGGATCATAAATGGCAAATAATGTAGTTACAAGGCTGTCGTACCAGTGGTTTCCGCATGTAACACTTATAAGATGTAGCAAGGACGAAATGGATTTAAAAACGAAGTGACAGTGAAGTTATTTATGGAATTTAAAAAATCTTGACTATCTAAATTGTTTCCAGATTCAGAAACACATACATGAGTTAAGTCTGAGCAGCAAGTTCGGTATGAGCATTCGATAAAAAGGAGAAAGAAAGAAATTGAAAAACAATTTAGTAGGCAGCAAAACAAGGCTGTAAGGTCGACGTGGATGCCTTGAAGAGGTAAAGGTAATTCAATCAAAAATCAAGAAGAAAACATGTGGGCAGATATCAAAATAATATTAAACTCAATACGTCAGTCTAAAAAAATACTAATCACGAATAATTTCCTCTGAGGACTTGCCGACATGTTGCAGCAAGTACTTGTCTAGTTCTTCAGGTGTATTGATGGTTAGAGGTCTCTGAGTTACTTGGCCAGGTATCTTTGGAGAGAAGACGTTGATATTGCCATTCAAACTTCTTGCGGGTCCTATTTGTTCCGGAAATTTTCGTTTGGCCAATCTCAGAGTGTACATTATACTTGCTCGCGAAGGTACTAAGTATTCATTCACGTAGAGTTATCCCGGTTTTGTAACACGGCAGGCTGCCAGAACTTCTTGCTTCTTTTCGTATTTTCGTAGCTCAAAAGAAATGTTTCTTCTATCGACGTTTCCGGGTGGAGGTTTTTTTCCCAATCTACTCGCTGTGGTGATGTCAGAGTTACTCAGGTTGATTTTGAGTTGGTCCTTCAGGATCTGGCACACAGTTTCTATGCAATTTTCTTCAGGACGTGATTGCGGCAGTTCCCCTGATATAACCAAAGTGCGTTTTTTGTTCTCCAATTCTTCACGTTCTTCTTTCCGATCGAGTCGCTCTAGACGAGAGACTATGGTTTTTATCTTCTTATCTTGTTCTTCAATCCTTGCATCTTGATTTGATTCTTTCTTCGTTAGTGTTTCAATGATCGTTTTCAATTCACTAATTTCGCTTTGAAATTTCTTCATTACTGATTTGAAGAGATCAATTAGGATGGAAACTACTTGCTTAGTCTGTTTTGGCAGGCCTTGTACTCGTACGTCTGGATAGTCAAGCTCCAGCATACCCTCGCTGTTGTTGTCCTTGGTTGGGCTTGTCGCCATCTTGTGAGAAGGGAGACACTCTCAAAAAGAAGCAAGGGTTGAGTGCTTGTTCTGATGGAATATCACACTTTTTGTTCGATTTTTTTAATTTGGTGAGATAAAATTTATTCTTGGATTCTCATGGTCTGAGTGGGCACTCTTTTATGGTTAGAAATGCATGATCATTAACCAGTTGGGCACTTTGTTTCGGAGCAGAGACACAGACGTCCTCACTGCCTCACTGCACTCACTGCACTCACTGCACTGCACTTGAGTTCATGCAATGAACTCAAATGGAAGAATATAACGTGACAAATTAGCATTATATTAGAAGGATTTATGTAGCACACAGTAAACGTGCTAAAGGTTCACTTCACTTCACTTTGGTTTGTCAAACAAACGCAATTTAATGTATCCTATAGCTCAATGCATGCTGCACCAACTGCAGTTTCAGGCATACTGCACCAACTGCAGTTCAATGTGTAATGCACCAACTGCAGTTTAATGCACGCTTCACCAACTGCAGTTCCATGTATACTGCACCAACTGCAGTTCCATGTGTACTGCACCAACTGCAATTTCATGCCTACTGCATCAACTGCAGTCTAATGTGTACTGCACCAACTGCAGTTTAATGCATACTGTACCAACTGCAGTCTAATGTGTACTGCACCAACTACAGTTTCATGCATACTGTACCAACTTCAGTCTGGTGTGTACTGCACCAACTGTAGCTCAATGTATGCTGCACCAACTGCAGTTTCATGCACACTGCATCAACTGCAGTTCAATATGTGTACTGCACCAAACACAGTCCATTGTACAATTCACTAACTGTAGTTTAATGCATACTGCTCAAACGAAATCGATATACGAATTTATTTCGAAGTAGAAATTTATTGATAGTAGATATATCTTTGTAAGGAAATATTAAGGAACACAGATAACTTACAACAATAAGCGATAAAAGAAATTCGGGCATATGTTTTTTATGCAAATATTTACCTACATATTTACTTGCTTTCGAATTAACAAGGAGAACCGTTTTAACAATGTCGTGCCTTGTAGTGGGAATACCTGGACAATGCACGCTGAATACAATTTTTGTAGTTAGAATTTCTTACATCAAATTTATTAAGTTTAAAAAAGTGAATATTTACCTGTCGTGGTCCTTCTTAAGTTCTAGTTACGGAATTCAAAATAACGGTATAACTTAGTAAAAAATTTCATTGTTGCTAAGGCAATTTTAAATTTCACCATTGAAATTAGTTTACTCAACCATGGTAGGTTAAATATAACAGTGCACTTCATAGGTACTTCAATTATAATTATCCGAATATCTCATTCTAAATTAGGTCAAAAACCATTTCCAAAAATTGACATTCTTTATTTGAAGTCTTCTTATCCAAGACAAAATACCCGATTTCTGTAAAGAAAATGCACATAATTAATCGTAGCAGAAGGTAAGTTCTAAATTATTTTATGCTAGATAATTCAAGTGTGTCTGAATTAATTGCACATGAATTAGTCTAAAACCGTACCTTCTATTACTCTTCTTGTTTACTGCTGCCAGTGACCATGATTTGGTTGGGTGTACATTTATATACAAATATCTGAAGCACAATCATAATCATAATGAGTACATAGGTATATTAAAATTATTACACAACTAATAGCACGCCTATAAGAAGATTCTACCAAAAATCTTAAAATCTAATTAAAAACTTGAAACTAAACGAGTATGCTGAATGAAAAAATGTTGCAATTTTTACGGGTTCTACAGGAAGTTGCAAGCTAAGTGAAATGTGTTTATTAAGCTTGCGTAATCTTATGCAGCAAATGAACATTATTTGTTCATAATTTTGAAGAGAGCTTCGAAAACTCTAGATAACTTGATCTATAAAGTATAAATATTATGTTTCATCTGAAGTTCGACATTAGTACGCCTTGGCGTTTACATAAATTAAATTTTGAAGTATTGTGGAACATTTCTCTACCATCTTGAGCTAGCACTCAAAAGTATACAAGCGTTCTCGTTAAATTTGTTTGCAACCAGCCTGACGGCTGCGGTGTCGGTTGCATCAAAGATGCTTGTGAAGACTACGAACACTTGGCCAACGCATTAGATTACGGGTGTCGCTGCCTACTCCAGATGGAATACTTCTCATGGTGGTACAAGTTCCTACTCCAGATGGAATACATCTCATGGTGGTACAAGTCCCTACTCCAGATGGAAAACATCTCACGATGGTGCAAGTCACTTGAGTCTCTGCAGTGCCTCTACTTTGCACAAGTCAATCAGGTCCCATGCACCAACCGCGAATAATGAAAAATAAGGATACGAAGAGAAATATTTGTCGACCTTAATTTAATTGTTATAAAACTTGATGAAGGTTTCGATATAACTTTTCATCCGTTCGTTTTTAGGTTGAGATATTCCACCGCTTTGCCAGTTACTATGTTGTTTGTGGGCGATATTCCGTCCCATACCATGCGCTAGAGTTTTCATTTTTACGACCGAAGTTATGATGTTTTAGGAATTATCTCAATAGGATATTTTATATCTGCTACCACCAGCTTCTAATGAGACAAACTATGTTGATTTAATGCGTAGTTCCTGTATTAAATAATATGATTGAATGATTCACTTCATTCATCATGATCAAAATGATTATCTTTTTGAAGCGTGTCGAGGGCAGCAATAAAACAGGATTTTCAAGGCAAACATAGATTTCTTCTTATCTTCTTCACTCCACTCTCTCATTCTTCCTAACTTGCAAAGGGAATAAAAACACGGAAGATCACTCATTTCACTATTGAACGCTGGTAATAATATACCACAAAGCTGTTGAGAGTGAAACTGATTAAACATGATGGTCAGAAGGAGGACTTACATTAGGGATCCAGTTTTATGCGTTGTTGTGTTGTGTGTGAGGGGATTCATCGCATTTTGAATTGAAGTACGAGTTACGGTCGTCACCACTATTATAAACTAATTAGTACAAAGTGGGTTAATCGCCAAAGGCGACGAACCCTAAAAAAATGAACGCCAATAATTGTGATCTCGCTTAGTCAACCTCCCTCGTCCTTGTCGCGGTATGCTCTGTCTGTGTGGCCGATTCTAACCCTGAAAGCGTCTCGTTATGAACAAGCGTAATATATTAAATGCTTAATATGTAATTGGTGTGATAGTCTGCAATCTTGGTTAATCATTAGGAAACTGTCTCCTATATTCATTATATATAAAACTAATAAGATCCTATGGGGTTATTAATTTTAAAAAAATTGTGAAATTACAAAGTGGTAAAGGTAGCTGGTAACCCTCATGACGTGGAGCTCCCTCAGCTAAGTCGTGATGACGGCGTGTGGTGAGGCGAGGCGTTCAAATGATGCCTGCGGGCGGTGTACTAGCGTGAGCTGTGATGATTATTCGTATTATTATTATTATTATTATCTGCAATAGATTGCGCTGAGTATCGTAGAATTACACAAATGCTGGATTTTCCCACGAGAACATATCTCTCATTTGATGGTGAGTTGTATGTAGGATCTTTTCGGGGCACTGTGAGGAAATGTCGTTGGCCAAATGCACTCGTTACATTTATCGGATGTCCTTACTTTTATCGCATGCGATGCAGGAAATTGTACGACACGCAACAATTTTGTCAATTTATGGTAAATGAAGCAATAAAAATCTATTGGTTGTTTTATCCTTATTATTTTACACGTGTAATTCTAATTCTTGAAACAGTGAAATTAGTAAGTACATTAATTAATTAGCTTTTTCCAACCGACTATAAGTAAAGGCGCATAAGTGAAATGAAAAACTAAATCAGACATTTCATTTTGATAAAATGGACAAAATCTAATGGTGTAAAATTAAAAAAAATATATTTTCTTCGAAGTGAAATGGTAGCTGGAAACCCCAAATTACGTAGAGCTCCCGCTGGGCAGATGTAATTAATAGGATCATGGGAACCTAGCACGCAAGATAAACTACACTTATTTGAATTAATCCCGATCAATCATCAGTATAACTTCTGTGAGTAGATCTTTGTCTAAATGAGTAACTAATTGTAATTGGCGTATGTGTGTGAAATAAATTAATTATATTAGTTAAAAGCCATACACACGATAACGGATATGTATAGTTTTATACGTATAATGCAATATGGAAGTGAATAAGAGCTTTTACATGGGTGAGCAACAAACGTCCGTGAGTGCCATACAAAGTGCTCAGAAGATGAAGCAGTTGTAGTTGCAGTGCTGTTACCGTGAGGAGTTATTTGATGTTTGAGTATCTCTAATTTCTTTAAGTGATTAAAATTATTACCTAGAGATAATTTCCGCACTTAATGATGATTACAGTACAATTCAGTGCACGGAAATACGACTTAAGAGTATTCACTCAAGAGAAGAACGCACTGCTCGTTGTTTACACGTTTACACGCACGTTTCTAAGTGGTAGCGAAGTTGTACATGCTGCGGTACGAGGCAAAGAGCTACAACTCCACAGGCCAGGCACACGCGGTGGCTTCAGCTTAAACTTCTAAAATGTGAAACCCATGGATCTTCATGGATACATATAAATGTTTCGGTTTGCAGGTCCGTCTCAAAAAATAAAAGTGCAAAGAAACACGTTTTTAGTGAAATAATTCTCAAACATAAGAAAGTAAACGAGCAAAAATATTTATCATGAACGTTTCCACTTTCTGGATGATATCAACTCTGAAACACGGAGAGAAAACTAGTCAAACGTCAGATGTAAATTAAAATATATCAATCGTACGAAGAGAAAAGCAAAGCAGAAATAGAGCACAAATATTAATTTTAATATTCAGTATTACCATTATATTAATTGCAAAGAGAATGCTGATTGTATGTCGCTCAAAAAAACAGTTTAACTTTCAAAATGTACAACGTTTTTTTTATCTTTCTTCGACGGAAGAAGAAACGCCATCTGCTGAAAATACTAAACGAATATTATCAAACTCCGCGGAACTTTTCCGCCTGCTATAGCGCATGCAAGTTTGCCCCTTCGCATCTCGCCACCGTCCACACAACCCGGAGCATTAATTAATTCGATGCATTATGTACATGCCAGGGTTTGAACGTTTCATGCGGAAAAATTTACTCACACCCTAAGCTTAGTGATTGAATATATAACTCATTTAATTTCAGGGGAAATTACGCTCTCAGTATGTTAATAAACATCAGAATTTAGGAAGGTCACCGAAATCGTAGAATGCATAACATATTTTATTGGTACAATCCAAATAGTATAATTTAGCAGCGCTCGCCCCATAAAATTGAACAACATTCGATCTTGGCTTAATATAGCTACATTTAAATGTTTTATTAACATAGCAACACTCGGATGTTGTATTGTAGCAACACTGAGATGAGACAATAATTTATCAACACTCAGATGTACTCGTATAACATAACAACACTCGGATGATGCAAAGTAGCAACACTACGATGCTACAATTTGTCAACACTCAGATCTATAATATATCAACACTCGGATGTTGTAATGAAGCGACACTACGAAGCTACAATTTATCAGCACTCAGATGTATAAATTAGCAACACTCGGGTGTTGTGATATAAGCAACACTAAGATGATACAATCTATCATCTATAAAGTGGTAGAATTTAAAAACACTGAGATGATAATATCTATGATACCTAAAAACACAATCAGACAACATACTCTTCAACGCTTAGATAACCTAGCAACGCTATGATTTCCCTGCAGTTGACATATATAAGGTTGAAGCCTTGGAGAAAATACATGTGAGTTACTTTGGGTTGAGCACAAAAACTCAAAACACTGTTCTGCTTCACTCGGCGCTCCTCGCGCTGTACAGCGCTGTGCGCCCAGTACTCTGTCCTGTGAAATGCTCAGCCTGTCTAAGTATATTCATTACTGGGGATAGGATGCTCGTTTCTGACACTGCAGCAATTTGTTGCAAGTGGGATAGTCTCTTCTCTAAAGCAGGTGGTGGAACTATAGCTTCCTAAACAACAGTCTAAAATATAATAATTTAATAGAGCTATTGAGGGCGGTGCGTAGATCTTTGTCTAAATGAGCAACTAATTGTCGTTGGCGTGTGTGTGTGAAATAAATTAATTGTATTAGTTAAACACAATACACACAATAACGGATGTGTAAATTATAGAATTTAGGGCAAGAACCACACCACAAAGCATATTATTTTTTCTTCTCAAAAATTAAAAAAAAAACACATATTTGTGGTCATCTATAAGAACGTTTCGGGCCGAAACCCATCTTCAGCTAAGAAATCTGGAATGATACAAAAAGTCGTACGTAAAATAGAAAAACATGAGCCAGATATTTGAACAAAAAACATTTATAAAACAAATAATTTTTTTTAAAAACAGAAACGAAAACTGCACCAGCTACGCATTACAAAGGAACAAAAGACAAAACGCTTAAAAAATGAAATCGAAGCTAACTATCCTAAGATCACAAAGGGACGGAAGGGCAAGTGATCACTGGAATTCGGTGAGAGTAACTGACTAACCAACTAAAAGTAGAGGATGCGCACTTTGCATGTCGTTGAGCTCAGGTTTGGATTTATGAATATGCAGAGATTCTAATATTCTAAGTTTTATGGAAGAACTGGAGGAGCCAATGATAGAAAAGTCAGAGTCTGAGATTTTAACGTTACATTGAAAATCATTGTGTGAACGGATCGAAGAGTGGGATGGGTGGCAAAGACGTGAGAAAATTAATTTTTGAGAAGAAAAAATAATATGCTTTGTGGTGTGGTTCTTGCCCTAAATTTTATAATTAGTCTGATCGTTAAGATAAATATTACTAACTTCTTGAGAAATAATTACGGATGTGTAAAGTTTTATACGTATAATGTAATATAGAAGCGAATGAGCGCTTGTACACGGGTGAGAAACAAACGTCCGTCAGTGCCATACAAAGTCCTCACTAGATGAAGCAGTTGTAGTTGCAATGATGTTATCGTGAGGAGTTATTTGATGTTTGAGTATCTCTAATTTCTTTAAGTGATTGAAATGATCACCTAGAGACAATTTCCGCACTTAATGAATAACTAAATCCAACAAAATTAATTCTAAAATTGATTTTATCAACGTACTGAAATCATAATTGAAACAGTTCAGTCACTTATCAATGTATGGAGCTAATGAAAGGTTACTTAACTAAAGGCAGAGTAAATATTATTCAACAATTAATCCACTGAACCCCAGGCGATTAACAAAATTTTAAGATGCATGAATTTCATCTCGAATTTCCACGTCCTGATGGCCTCCATATGCTTTTTTCCATCAGTTTGCCAGATACTATTTGCTCTATACAGACTTGAAAATTTGTACTCAGTCTGTTCGTAATTTTCCTGAATTTTGTAACGCAACAGTTAGCAGCTTGAAGAACTCTGGCTGCAGTTTTCAAATTCCACTTCAAACTTTCATGACGCACTGGACGGCCATCGTTTCATATCCGTCACAGAGACGATCCTCGAGCACGAGAGTACCGTCCGTCGTGCACAATACGACGCACTTCTCGTCGCCACCTGTGGGTTCCGGGGACATGAAATGGTTGTCCAGCTCTGTTTCCGACAACAGTTTCTCGCCCTTGGCGTCACTGTAGGTGCCGTCGTCCTGGCGTTGCAAGTCCACCCAGAAGCAGCCGTGTAGGGTGAGCCTCAAGGCGGTGAGGTCCTGAAATAAATCTGGTTATTTTATCAGCAAAGTGCTATCAACGAAATTGAATTCAAATTCGAAAACAGGAATCATGAACGTATTGCTGAATTCAAAATGAATCGATTTTTTTTTGTAGCCGTGAACGTGTGTACATACTCTAGATGTTCACTGATGAATCCAACTGTGTATATCAACAAAAAATCTGCAAACAACACAGAAATAGGTCTAAGTGTGGAGTATTTTATTTAGTACGATGTGAGATTGTGAGGCCACTGGAAGTGAAATAAATATGATGGTTGAATAAAAATTATGTAAATAAATATGATGGCTTGAGAAACGACAAAGGAAATAGGTCATAGCAGTTTTTTGACTATTTTACCTATTTTTTGTTTACCAATTGTCATTATGTAGATACATGTCGTTAAAAAATTAGAAGAAAACTCTTCGCTGGTTATTCAGCGCCCTCATTAGAGATGCAGTGCTGCTGCCGAACTCAAATGCTCCAATTATTCTGAAAACAAATTTAATTCATAAGCTTATTCAGTAATCGTTCAAAATTAAGAAAATTAAAATTAATGATATATATACTGTATATGTATTTGGGCCCACACCTAGCTATACTCAAATATTTCTAAACTACTAGATTTGAGGAACAATCTACTTCTGTATTACTAGTGTTAGATAAATTGAATGAATTGTTTGCAATTCATCAAACATCTTTCGTGAAGGATGAAATGAATAACAGGGCAACTACATTAACAACTATTGCGCTAAAAATACCACTTTACAACACGCTTGAAACGATTGGGATCTACTACCCTGGGCTTTACCTAAATCACCCAATTGTTAAAAAAAAATTTTTCCCATTTGTGTTGCACATAGGGGAACGAAAATGCATTCAGATATGTAAAATTAAATTCCGAACACATTTTTGTGGATAAAATCTTCCGATTTTCGCAGAAAAAAGTTTATTTTTGAAAACAAGATAAAAACAGTGTGCCAAACTTTTCTCACTCCACAAATTGAAACGTAAGAGCGTGATTTTGGTCTCATTCGAAGCGGAAGGACTGTACAAACGTTGTACCGTTGGATCTGGTTGACTTTCAAATTTTAAAAAAGTTATGGCTACACATATGCAACATGTGACAAAAATTAAAAAAGTGGCAATATTAGGAATATCTTTTCTGCTAAGCAGTTCAATTATGAAGGTAATAGCAAAGAAAAATCTTGAAATCATTTTTATGAAACGTTTCAAGCCTCAGCTCATCATCAGTCATACTCTGTAAAAATAAAAAATGCACGCATTGAATAAAATAAAAAAAATGATAAAAAATGTTCTTCAAGAATTCAAAAATGGTGCCAAAATAAAACAATGACACTACGTAAAAAGCAGATGAAACTAAATAACAGAATTTCACTATCCAGTATCGTACACACGAGTTAAAACAGAGAAAAATTTTTTTGTAGGAGTATAACCAAAATGCGGAACGGTCATAAGGAAAATTATCAAGCTAAAATAAAATCCTATCAAAGGGAGAAAAAGAGGGGAATAAGGGAGAGAGAAAGAAAGAGAGGAAAAAAGGAAAACAAGGAAACAGATAAGAGGAGGTAAAAAGAAAAAAAATAATACATTTCTTCCAAAGACTAGTAAAAATTGAATCGAATGTGAGTATTGCTGCACTACTAGCTCCCTATAATTTTCAAGGGGTAAGCTCTTCTCATATCATTCAGGGCCGGTTTCAATTTGTGAATATTCAGAGACTCCAACATGCGCAGCTCACCAGAATTTGAAGCTTAGTCCCCAATTTTAATCTGGTCGTTACTGATAATTTGTTGACAGGGACCTATACAATGCTGCCTTATGTGTACTTAATTGGATTGACCTTAGAGGCGTGGTGGATAGCTTCGGTTGGACGCAGCCAAAAACGCGCGGTGGCTTACCCCGGACCGAGTCCCCTTGGCGAGCAACTACATAAGAGTCGCCACCATCGGTAAGCTCGGGCGCAATCACCACCACAGATTCAAACCACGCGCTCCCACACGCTCTACACAGGCAGCACCCACACCATGGACTCCTCGGTGCTTGAACCACCACACTCGACGACAACTACCTCAGTTCACGCACTGACCCGAAGAAAACGAGACGTAGAAAACTACACGCCAGCTGGTCCAGTCGACTGCTGCAACAAAATTTTCTACGGAGGTCCAGCGCACAGAAAACGACGCCCTTTTAAAATTTAAAGACATTAGCTCAACATGAGGCTTCGACTACGACTTCGAATTTCTACGGTTTATGCAACGACAGGGGACGACGGCGACTACGGAAGGTATCAACGACGACGAAGGAAATAATACGAAGGCCCAGATGAAATTCAACGTATACAAATCTCACTTCGGCGATCTCAGCATAAATGGCAGCGTCTTCTATTACACTCTCCTGAAAAAGAAGATGAAATCCACGAGATAGTAGTCTTCTCCAATCGATGGAACACGGAGTATTAACTCGAAGATCTATAAGACTTCTGTAAGTGGAAGAACAGTATAATGCAGCCCAGAACATACGAGTCTCGGGTGATATTTTGGAAGTATTAGCTACACTTCCGAAAGTTTTAACTCTCAGGGTTTCCACGGAAATCCACAACGTCGGAGGGGGAAGTCGATGTCATACATAGGACAGGGTTCTGCCTAAGAACGACTATGATGGTATCTATACGTGACGACCCTGAATCAGCACTCGGCACATGAGCAAACTCATGTCGTTAGCATGCTGCTCTTTCTACGGTCCACGCATTTTAACGCGTCGGCTGCACGTGTTGGTCACATTAGAGATATATACCCTCAAGCAGCAGCTTGAAAAGTTTCTTTTGGGGCGTCGGAGACATGTTATACTCCAAAGTATAACTGTAAAAGAAGCAATGTTAAGAATTTAACGAAGCGACTGGCCAACGCTCTTGTTCAAATAAAAGTTCTAAAAGAACCATATAAGTCTGAGAATCAACGAAGAAGCGCGTCATGTCGTCTATACCTTCTAGAAGAACTTCGATCGGACGCCGATGAAACAAGGACTGGTAACAGAAAATGCCAATAACTTCAACGTGTTTTCTTGTATAACGTTTTTTTAATATTAAAATTACATTTGGGGGAATTTTAGTATAAATCTATTAGCAGAAGTAAGTGCCAATGTATATAAATTGTTTTAGGAAATATCTTATGTTCATATATCAATCTTGCGATATCATAATTACGAGTCGGCATCTAGAGAAGCAGCGGTAGAGTGGCCGAGGCGGTTCCCTGGGAACGTCGGAGGCAATTATGTACGGGCAAGCATTCGAAAGAGGTGTGAGCTGCGAGAATATCGACTGCTTCGGTCCTTATGGACTGGGGCGTGTGCCACTATTAAATGTGTTGAATAACTGAATTGTATCCACTTGAAAGGGAAACATAACACTTGCGCCACAATGTAATGGGTTTGTTTTAGGCTATTGGAATTACCCATAACGCCAAAGAGTTGCCGCTCTTTATCGACAGCTCGTGCAGAAGCCTCAGAGCAGTTCTGCTTCTAAGCGAGAATATGCACCCATCTCTATCCCTCGTCTACTTTGTCCAGCTCAGAGAGGCATACAAAAGTGTCAAGATTTTATTAGATGCCTTGAAATATGAAGTGTACCTTCGGGAGGTTATAGAAGACTTCGAAATTGGTCGCATTCTAATGGGTCTCCAAGGCTGCTTTACAAAGTATCCGTGTTATCTTTGCCTTTGTGATAGCAGGGAAACTATGGCACACTACCTCGACTGGGACTGGCCACAGCGAATCGAGTTTAGTGTGTGTTAGAACTAAGAACAACGTCAAATATCAGCTAATGTTGGATCCCAGAAAAGTATTGCTTCCTCCACTCCTTTTAATCAATTAAAACTGGGTCTTAAAAAACAATTTGCCAGAGCTCTAGATAAGGAGTCCCCAGCTTTCAAGTGGCTCGAAGATTTCTTCCCCAAGTTGTCTGCAGCAAAAGATGAAGCTGGTGTCTTTATTGGTCCACAAACGAAAGAGGTCGAGGAGGGCAAGGAGATTCCCAAAAACTCTCAAGGACAGCGAGATCAGCACGGGACAGCTTTGCCGCAGTAGTTTCTGGCTTCTTAGGGAATCATAAGGCCGAAAACCATGTTGAGCTTCTTGAGAACTTGTGACAAACTACGGCAAGATGGGACGCTGGATATCCCTTCAAGTCCATATTCGTGACGCCTATCTTCATAAATTTAAGGAAAACGTGGGAACGTACACCGAGGAGCAAGGCGAGCGTTTCCACATGGTTATGTAGGACTTAGAACGCCGCTGCCAAAGGTCTTCTAATGAAAACATGATGGGAGGCTACATATGAGGTTAATTCGGGAAAATTATCTACAGTATAAACGTGAACCTAAAAGAACCACTCCTTTTAATGTGTCCATTGTCTCACTAATGTAATTCTAGAAAAATAAATACGATTATTGCATTATATGTCATTTTGTATCTGCTTTGTTCAAGTCAATCTTCAAATTTGCCACTCTGACCCCACAAGAATAGGTCAGTTTCAAAAATATAATTATCGTGGACATAGAAGCAAAATTAGAATTAAATACAAGTGTTTTTTTATGTTTTCTATACATAAGCAAATATGAAAAAACAGTTTCAACTCAAGTACAAAAACTTTGTTACACGGTGTATAATTAGCATTCTGCGACTGTCAAACATGACATTGCTCAGTATTCCAACATTATAATAATACTATATTTCAGCACTACGCATTTCAACGCTCTGCTTACAAATTTTTACGTTCGCACGTATGATCTTAATTTATCTTACGAATAAAAAGATCAACGTTAAATGGGTTCTGAAAGCTATTTCATCGCTTGGCGTAATAGGTCCTTTCACGGAATGCCTGTAGAATACGTTCAACAGCATCAGTAACGCAACAAATGTCTCTGGCAGCGACGCCGTACTCTCAACAATCCTATAGAAGCTTATCAAAGTTTGTGCTACGCAAATTCTGTTCGTCTTCAAAAATAACACCGTCATCCACGATGTCGACGTCATGATGAATTTTCCAAGAGGTCCCTCATTTGCACATTTTTATGAGTCTAAATTAGGAAAATTGTTCTCACAACCTAACAATTTACATTAGAAAAATGATGTTGATATTTGATTTGATTTCAACTCTATGGCCTATTTCGTTTTCTTGTCACCGACTTTCACAGAACCTCTGTGCTCGAATTCACAGTGTATGAGATGACGTAAACTTGCTCCAGTTTCTTGATGTGGTATACGCACGCTTTAAACTCAGCGCCGCCTGAGAGCAGGTGAATTTACCAAACCAGTTAATCTTGGTACTGGCGTGTACCGATTTGCTTGTTCCATTTTGTATAAAAAATAGGACAAGAAACCTAGACTCATTCAGCGAAGACATATCGGTCGAATTGTTTCCGTTCCATTGTTGCTGTAAAACATTCTAAAATAGGGGATCAACCGGATTATTGAACTTTTTTCGTCCGATTCGTTTGAAATTTGGCCAGTACATGTATTTGTTAAAAGTAAACTTTTTTTACTCATGTAACTTTTTTGATTTAGGCCTTATTTTTTACGAAAAATTTGTTTTTTGGTACATTTTTATGGATTTTTCAAAAGAGGACTCGTCATTTAGTTTTGATGCTAGAACAAACCTAAACACAGTTTTAGACTCCTCGAAGCATTTCTAACAAACGTATTGAAGAAAGTTGGAGCATTTGAAAAAAATGCTGTGAAAAGCGATATTTTATCATTACATCAGAAATACATAATTTTTTATTCTGAGCAATATAATTTTTTCCCTAATTTGAAAGTTTTCTTCAATACGTTTGTTCGAAATGTTCAAAGGATCCTAAAACTGCCTTTGGTTTTGTTATAGTATCAAAACTCAATGACGAGTCCTTTTTTGAATTTTGAAAGAGGTTTGGCTTTTAGCCAAAACCAAAAGTTCTTATTGAAGTGAAATATAATAGACAATTGATGTAATTGGATGCTGTTTTCATTTTTATTTCGATAATTTACATGCATAACTTCATATTCACACTGTGAATTGTAATTAAAAAAAATAATACTTTTTTTACATATGTAGTCAAATTCTTATCAATTTTTACTATTGTGTGTAACTTTTGAAAAGAAAGACAATTTTATCAATTAATTTTTTCGATTCATATCTTGGTTTTTGACAAAATTGGACATATTGGTTTTTTAGTTCATTTTTAATGATATTTCAAATGTATTGAACTCATTGTGTTTTTATGCTAGAACAAAACCAAAGACAGTTTTAGAATCCATGAAGCATTATAAACAAAGTTACGGTTTCAAATTTTTCATTTCCCGTTTTGTTGTGTTTTTATATGGGGTCGAAATGGGATCAAAAATTCAGAATTTTTAGTCCTCGAGTCCTCTTTAGATCCCTCCCCCCTTGAGGGGGATCTAGTGTCCGTAGCGCCATAAAATTTTAGGACCGAATAGTCTACCCCCTAAGGGTCTTTTTCCAACAACAAAGCAAAAAAAGCTCACCGGACCGACAGGGGCCTGGCGGGGGCCTGGATGATCTCTTAAATAATAAATACCTCAGAAAGTTCATTGAGAACCAAATACGAGACGCGCTTGTAATGGTCTTCTGAACAAATTTTTCATTTTCTTCGAATGAATGTACTCCAAATAAAACGTTCGGATGTTTTGTTGAAGACGTTGTCATCACATTTCAGTTGGGTAACCGTTCATCTCTCAAAAGAGACTATAAGTTAAAAAAAAAGTATACTAACATTTCAATTCATATTTTACGAGAACACATTTGCCTTTCCATCATTTTCTGTCATTTGAAGAGTCATCTTATTTCACTTCTCGATCAAAAAAGTCTGAACTCTTGAGTACATTTAGAAATATTTAGCTGTGGAACCATGGAATCAACTTGAAAATACAACGGGAGCTTTAGTTTGCTTCGGTGGTTTGATCAGAAGCCAGTCTCTTCCTTCGCTTAGCTGGTGCATGCTATATTTGTACTGTCTTTCTCTTTCGCTAGTGTTTGCACTGCTCGAGCATCAGCCGCAAACTCACTCCCACAGGGTTTCTCCCCAAGATCAACTGAAGAAACACCTTATGTTGAATTTTCTGATGAAGGGTGGAGTTTTTAACCGAATGCTTGGAGACGAAATCTATTTATTTACATATACACTCATAAACGTATGTACTTTTATTTACGAATAGAACTGAAACACTTAGCTGGGATGTTTTCCAGAACTACCGTCGACTCGTAAAATCAGTGGTACTTCATCATAAAGTAAATTCTGCTTTTTCTCTCGTAGATAAACAAGATTGCGAGTGTCGAACTAATTACTAAGGAAGTTAGTTAAAGAGCAGAATTGATTGTTAACATTTTTGAATTCCCAACAAATTTTTCCTCAGGTAAACCGTACCAGAATGCACCGTTAACCCACCAGCGTTGCAAATGAAATATTTATTGGCATTTTTTATAAAAATCGAAGTTGAAATATTAAGTTTGAATGTACTTACTGCCCTCTAAACATTTCAAATTTTTATTGATTTGTTCGTTCTAGTTTCTCTATAGCACATTAAATATATGTTGCATTTGAGATTTGCTCAATGGAAGTTGTTTTTTTTGCAAATGACAGGTATTAAGTCAAACTCTCTTACTCTGGGGTTGGTGGAGAAGGGAGCCAGCTCCATTCCGTGGTCAAGGCAGGCCTGCCGAGCGGAGCTGCACACAAATAATTTCCGAAACATTATTCTGTATCCTGTAGAGAAATCTACTTTTTGGCTAGAAATTTTAACGTACTTGATGGCTGAGAGTAGTGTAGGAAATAAACATACGAACACACTTTAAATCATAACCTCAAATCCTGAAATTTAAGAAAGTTTCAGTGAAAATAATATTCTGGGCACCCTACTACTTCTATTCTTCATTTTCAGAGAAAATTCACATTTTACAGATAAATCGAAGAAATGGCTAAAATCGAGAAAATTTAGTTAGTACAGGTAATTATTTGAGTTCCTGAAATTAGATTTACTCTAATCAAAACCAAAAACATGTTTCGCTCATCTGTTCTTAAATTCACGTGTTAAAACGAGTACGACGTTCACACGCCCTTGAGACTTTCACTTTCTCTCGCATTCGCTCGAGCTTTAACGCATTATTATGAAATAATAAACTTGATCAGGAGCGCTCCGACGCATGATCAATAAAAATACTCCTCTCTTATATGGACAATATTTAAAAATATAAATCAAGTTTATATTGAAACTGAAATTTCGAATAAAAAATGAGTATTCCTTTGATACCATTCATTGAAGAGAATGTAAGGCGATTACACAAGAAATAATGAGAGACAGTTTTTGGCTATGAATATAGTAAATCAAATTTCGGAAACTCTAAAGATCTACTTAAACTAAGTTTTCTAGATATTTTTCGTTCCTCTGATTTATCTGGAAAATCAAAATTCTTATTAAGAATGGGAGTAGAGAAGTGATAGGTTGCCCAGAATTTTAATAGAAATTTCTTAGGATTTCGATTTCTTCGCCTTCGCAGAAAAAAAATATAGTTGTGTAAGATCACCAAGTCAAATCTTGTCTCCTACATGACTTGTCCTAATAATGTAATTTGTCATTGTTAATATCGCCGATCTTCAGTCTGCTCTTAACACATACATCGAATTTACTGATAAATCTAGTCCATATGAATTATATTGTAAAATGAAGCATCTAATATCGAGTTAACTATCTCATTGATCTGTCTGATGCGAAACCAGGTTTAGTGAATTAGGTTAAACCTTATTGCACAAAGTACACCTTAGAATAACGTTGATGGTATGATGCCCTAGATGTCGCTGAACTTATTCGGGCCCACAGGTAGCCGTACCCAAATTTGACCATTTTACTAGACTTAAGAAACATTCTACCTCTGTGTCACTTGTGGTAAATAAATTGGTTAAATTGTTTAAATTGTTTAGTTGACAGTTTCCCAGAGAACCTACTGATCACTTGGAATATATAAACGTTCTCAACTGAAGTCCTTAAGGCTATAGCTGATATTATAGACGCGTTCAGATCCAATGTCATTAACCAGTCGCTCTTCCTGCTCATTTGCCCGAACTCCCTCAAAGTTGCTAGAGTAACTCCTATTTTTAAAAGTGGGGGAAAGTTACGTAAACAATTGTAGACCTATCTCTGTGCAACCAATTAGCAAAATTTTTGAAAGATTGTGTATAAGAAAGTGTATTCCTATTTCAAACAAAAATCATTCTTCTACGATAAACCATTTGTTTTTTGCCCAAAAAATCAACAACACAGGCCGTAATAAATCATTTAAAATACCTTTATTCCAAAACAGAGAAAGAAAAGCTTATTTTCTCCGAATTTCTTGATTTGCGAAAAACATTCGATTTTGTGGACAATAACATATTACTCTCGAATCTCCACTCTTATGACAATAGAGGAGTGGCTCATGATTGGTTCAAATCATACCTTATAAATCGGAAGCAATACGTTGTCTTTGACGATGCACATTTGGAACCACAGACAAATAGCCATGGAGTTACACATGGGCCTGACCTTGGGCCTCTCCCATTTTTAGTCTTTATCACTGATATCATTAAATCTATACCATTTTTTAAATTCACTCTTTTTGCCAATGACAGCACTCTTTCTACGATCCTCACTAATCAAAATCCCGTTCTAATTGCGGAGAGTATTAGTAAAGAGCTCCAAAAGGTTTCAATGTTGCTTATATCTAATAAAATAAGCTTCAATATCGATAAGACAAAATATACAGGATGATTCAAAATAAATGACTCGATATCATGATTAATTTTTTTGAAGAAAACTAGCAAAAAATTAAACTTATAATACAAGTATCCTACTAAAAGTCAAGTTCACATGTTACAAGTACTCAATATCCGAGTGCTGATATAATATATAATTTCATTCAATTTATAATTATAATGGATAATGAAAGAAGGTCATTCTTTTTGAATAACCCTGTATTTTATTCCACACCTATTTCTTGCACGCATCAAAATTGGCTAAGATGAAATCAAAGAAACCAACTCAGGTACGCTCCTACCCAATTGAAAATCAAGGACGTGTCGCCGGTGAATTAAAGACGAGACAGTCGATCAAGTATGAATTAGGCGAGTTTCAATTACTTGAGTTTTAACGCTTTTAGGTGCTTATTGAGGCAGTTGATAAATATTTGAGTAGACATATGACTACTACAGCTTTTTAACTCTAATTTGTAAAAGCTCAAGTTCAATTTAAAAAAGCTCAAGTTCAATTTAAAAAAGCTCAAGTTCAATTTAAAAAAGCTCAAGTACAATTTAAAAAAGCACAAGTTCAATTTAAAAATGCTCAAGTTCAATTTAAAAAAGCTCAAGTTTAATTTAAAAAAGGTCAAGTTCAATTTAAAAAAGCCCAAGTTTAATTTAGAAAAGGTCAAGTTCAATTTAAAAAAGCTCAAGTTTAATTTTAAAAAGTTCAAGGTCAATTTTATAAAGCTCAAGTTCAATTTAAAAAAGATCAAGTTCAATTTGAAAAGTCTCAAGCAGGCTATATATAAAAAAACAAAAGTTTCAATTTTGAAACCTTATGTTTCTAAAATTTCATATCTATGTAATAATAATAAAAGTAAAGTTTATGTCTGAGAATGCATGCATATATTTAAAAATACTGACACTGAAAATAGAATAAATCGAATATCAGACAAACCAAGCTGTTGTGATTTTGTACTTAATTTGACATTCTTCAAGTTTTACCAATGAATCATTTGGTAAACATTTGACAAACAGATCATCAGTACATACAGCGTATATCTATTGACCAAAAAATTCAAGATAAATTTTATGTTATAAGTAACTGTGTGACATTTATCAAACTGCGCTGACTGAAAAGTTGAACATTATATAGCTTCAAAATTATATGTAAACAATAATGCTCTACAATAATGGCTTATTATATCATATTATATAACATAGTATTACACATAAAATGTATACTAAATTAAAGGCCAATCTCTCAACTAATAATTTAATTTTTACCCCTTTATACCATACCTAAGTGCATTTATACGTTATTTCCCATCGTAAAATCTTCTAACGCAAGTATTCCAGCAAAATGCTTCTATATATGATTGTAGGAGCGTAGACATAGCCAGGGTGTCATGGCAGTAATGGATTCATCTAAAAGTCAACTTTTTAAATTAAACTTGATCTTTTTTAAATTAAACTTGAGCTTTTTAAATTGACCTTGAACTTTTTTAAATTAAACTTGAGCTTTTTAAAATTGAACTTGACCTTTTTTAAATTAAACTTGAGCTGTTTTAAATTGAACTTGATCTTTTTTAAATTAAAGTTAAAAAGATGTAGAGAATTGAGGTAAGTGAACAGACAATGCAAGGGTCTACGCTACAAACTTGAAAATGCGTATAAATGTTTATACAATTAAAAATAGGCTGATCTCACTCAGCATTATTGTTAATTAGAATATCAAAGTGAAAAGGAGGGACTGTAATTGTGTGCAGACGAGGTAAGAGATTTTTGTTGAGAAGTAGTCAACTTGTCGTTCACCACCTCTCGTAATAAGTGGAACGGCGCACAAATTATACTCATCATATATGCTTCCCTCTGTAAATGTTTCTTTACCGAAAATCATATTTTTACGATTCTTTATCAATGATAAGGAAAGAGCGAGTTGAGCTTTAAAGTACTGTGGCATCAATAACAGTAATACCCTTTATTTAACTATATGTTCTCAGTTTCACCGAAAGTTGGCTAGACGACTCATCTAAAGACCTGATTCAAATTCAAAACTATTATAGCCATCATTCACTCCGTAGTAACAAACGTGGTGGTGGCATCAGTACGTACATATCTAAACATATATCTTCGAAAGTCATTTTAAGTGCAACTATGAATCGTGAACATATTGAGACCTTATTTATAGAACTAACGAAAAATGGTAAACGGATTATGCTTGGGACAGTATATAGACCCTCAACAGCTTGTAACGTCTCTTTCCTGAACGAGCTTCAAAGCATTATATCTCAGTTCAACAAGTCTCTATATAATGACATAATAATCTGCGGGGATTTCAACTACGATCTTCTGCAATATGATAGCTGTGAGCAAGTCTCAAACTTCATCAATGTTTTTCAGTCTAGCTCCTTCCTTCCAATCATCACGAAACCTACACGTGTTGCTTCTGAATCGGCTACGTTACTCGATAATATTTTTATGTTAGATCCGACTGATTTTCTTACCGGAATAATAATTTCTGACTTATCTGACCATTACCGGGTGTTTCTCATCAAGAAAAATGTTTATAATCCTTGTACCAGCGCACAGGCTGATACTTATTCATTTCGTTGTGTAAGCGAATACAACTTGGGAACAATGCGAACTGTTCTAGAAGAATTAATGCCATCATTAGACGTCTATGAACGGGACAATAATGCGATTAACATTGATGAAGCAATACTAAATTTAACTGAAATTATAACGACCGCATATAACCAGTGCTGTCCAATAATCACCCGCACAATTACGCAGAAAAATAGACAAAAGCCCTGGATTACTGAAGATATCGTGATCAATATAGAGAAACGTCAAGCGTACCTAGCCTTACTATACGAAGGGCGAATATCTAAAGTAACGTATAACAGATTCAGGAATCATGTGACAAATCAAATACGAACCTCAAAACGAGACTACTTCACGCGCAAATTTACTGAAAACAAAACTGATATTAAAAAAACTTGGCGCCTGCTTAATTCATGCTATAAACCGAATAATAATACTACGAAAACAATTGAGTCCGTCGTTCACGAAAATGTAAAATACAACGAGAAAAAAGATATTGCAACTGTGTTTAACAACTTTTTTGTAAACATATGAAAAAATATCGCTGATAGTGTCTTCAGTGAACCCAGAGATCACTTGCAATACATAGACCATGTCCGTGAACCTAACTCTTTCTTTTTCACGCCAACTAATCCCTCCGATGTAATTACGTGCATAAACAACTTGAAAAATAAATCAAGTGGATTGAAAAATTTTTCGGCTAAAGTTCTTAAGGCTATAGCTGATATAATAGCACCGTGCATATCTTATATTATTAACCAATCCATTTCTCAAGGTATCTTCCCCAACTCTTTCAAAATTGCGAGAATCACCCCTATTTTTAAAAATGGTGATAAAAACTGCGTTAACAATTATAGACCTAACTCTGTACTACCAATTATTAGCAAAATATTCGAGAAAATTGTGTATAAAACAGTGTATTCGTATTTTGAACAAAAATCTTTCCTCTACGACAAACAATACGGTTTTCGTTCTAAGAAATCTACGACACAAGCTGTGTTAAATCATTTGCAATACCTTTATTCTAATATAGATGAAGGAAAGCTTGTTTTCTCCGTATTTCTTGACTTTCGAAAAGCATTCGATTGTGTGGACCATAACGTATTACTCTCGAAACTACATTGTTATGGCATTCGAGGGGCTGCCCATGATTGGGTTAGATCATACTTAGCAAATCGGAAACAATACGTTGTCATTGACGACGCAAAATCAGACCCACAGACAATTAGCCATGGGGTTCCACAAGGATCTGTCCTTGGGCCTCTCCTATTTCTAATTTTTATCAATGATATCGTTAAATCTACATCATTCTTCAAATTCATACTTTTTGCCGATGACAGTACCCTTTCTGCGGTCCTTCCAGACCAAAATCCCGCTAGGATGGCGAAGCGTATAAATAATGAACTTCATAAGGTTTCATTGTGGCTTAAAGCTAATAAAATAAGCCTTAATATCGATAAAACAAAATATATTACATTCTCATACAAGAAAAATATATCTCTCCCACGCATTCAAATTGGCGAAGGTGAAATCGAAGAAACCAACTCAAGTAAATTCCTCGGCATCATAATAGACAAACATCTAACCTTTAAAGAGCACATCGCTCATGTTAGTTCTAAATTATCAAAATCAATCGGAATCCTAAATAAAGTTAAGAATTTCCTGCCTGAAACAGCCTTACAAATGCTCTACCGAACGCTCATTTCACCATACTTGCAATATGGAATATAAGCATGGCACGGAACTGATAAAAATAAAACCAACAAAATTTTTACCCTGCAAAAAAGAGCCATAAGAGCAATAAAGAATCTAGAATATAATGCTCACACAAATGACTCATTCAAAAATTTACGAATACTTAAGCTCTCGGATCTCTACAAAATCTCCATTTGCAATTTCATTTACAAAACATTAACAAATGATGGCGACAATAGCCTAAAACAACTATTAACTACGCAAACTGGTCATCACGACCATTTAACCCGAAATAGAAGTAAATTCGTGCTTCCTTATTACTCAAAGGCTCGGTCACAACACAGTATCCTCTTCGTTGGAACTAAAATTTGGAACTCAATACCTGCGGAGATCCGTGAAAGTAATTCTTATAAGGTATTCAAAAAAAGTCTTGAGTCTCACTTCCTATCAGATTACTAGTCGTGTAAGATCACAGAGTCAAACCTTGTCCCCTACATAACTGGTCCTAATAATGTAATTCGCCTTGATTAATTTCGCCGATCTTCAGTCTGTTCTTGAATCGTTTGTCGAATATACTGTTAAATCTAGTCCATATGAACTACATTGTGAAATGAAGTATCTAATTTCGAGTTACTTATCTCATTGATCAGTCTAATGCGTCTCTAGTTTAAGTGAATTAGGTTAAACATTATTGTACTCCTAAGACTAACCTTGATGGTAGGATGCCCTAGAAGTCACAGAACTTATTCGGGCCCACAGGTAGCTATACTCAAATTTGACCATTGTACTAGACTTAAGAAACATTTTATCTCTGTATCTCCTGTGGTAAATAAATTGTTTAAATTGTTTAAATATACTAATAATGTACTTCATTTTATAATGTTTTGGAACATTCCCTTTCTTCATACACATTAGAGGATTTTTTATTGCTATAACTTTTTTCTTCAGCACATCTTCATAGGAATTTGTTGTAGTATCTTTTTGAGAATATATTTTTATAATTATAGCAGTGGACGAAATTGTAAGTGTTTTTAATACATATGTGTGAATATAATAATTCTTTAGTGTAAACATAATTGAATATGAACAGGATAATATAACAACTTCCATTTATAGTTGCCAGTTCGATTTCTAATAAAAATCTCCCATTAGTTCTCTTGCAATCGATATTGTAGAATTGAATCCAACATTAAAAATCTGCAGCCCACGCAAAATTTAACAGTGGCATTAACATATTTTCTCCGTCCACAGTAATGTTTTCTTTTTGTTCAATTGAACATTAAATGACTTGTCATAACTCACCCTAAAAAAGCTTAACTCAACCTTGCTCGACGTGTAGACTGCTTAAACACAAAAACACTTGAATATGTCCAGCAGGAAACCTAAATAATATTCAACATCTTAATTTAGAGGTTACGTATTAAGCAGTCATCCATACTAGTACCTATAGGGGTGAAATTGTTAATCTTATGCAAGAAATTTTAATAAGACTATTATTGTATGAAAACTAAGGCGGAATAAAGGAATTTTCTTTTCAGAAAAAAATACGTGATACGTCCTTACATTGACCTAGACCTATCTGGAAGTATCTCATATCCGCGTTTTACTTTCAGAAGAATCGGATTCATCTGAGGACCCTGAGAGAGATACTCAACCTGCCCCAATTATGAAAATGGATAAATTCTTTCTTGGCGTAAGCCGGTGAGAATAACGCTCAGATAGCGTTGTTTCGTTTAGATTGATATGTAAAATTTGTTTTGTTCTGCTCATATGAGGCCTCGCGTTGGAAGGAAATCTATTCCGGTTAATGTTTAGTGCTAATTTATTTCATTATTTTCTAATTTTTTTGTGATATTTTGGGTGCGTAATGTATTGGGACTTTCCTCTTCTTGATTTCTTGATACACAGTAGAGGATTTTGTATTGCTATAAATTTTTCCTTCAACGCTTGATAGGAATTTGATGGTATAGTTTCTTTTTAAAAATAAAATTTTATCATCATAGTACGGAAAGCATAATTTTACATGTGTCTCTAATATATACGTCAAAATATAATTAAAATGAAAGGTTGGTAATATATTAAAGATTCTTTTTTTGATTTTAATACACAAGTAATTTGATATTTTTCTATTTCTGAGTTTTTGTCTAGCCAGTATATCCTTATTAACACGTTAACTGCGATAGGGTGAACTGAAGTTCAATATTCAATTCAAATTTCAAGTCAATTGTGGTAATCAACTTTGAAAATAGCGAACATTAACTTTATGGAGCCTTTATTTAGCTTTCATTAAGCATTAATAATAAAGGAGTTAGTGACTGCAGGGGGGTCAGCAGCACTTTGAAAATAACCTAAGTGACCACCCGTTGGTCACTTCGCAGGAAATGTGTTAGAATGAGTTAAGCTGCTGATACATGACCTAAAATGCAGAGTAAACTTGATAAACCTCTTTCTGTGACGAGCATTTATCCTCATTGAAATTCGATTTATGAAATTTAAAGAAAAAGCAGCTGCGCACCACACTGCTTTTCGGAGGTGATATTTGGGCCACACTCCGAAGTTTTCCTTGCATTTTGCATAACTGGTTCGTATAAAAGTTCCAGTCAGAAATAAAAACTGTTCGTAGAATGCCAGAAATATCAGAAAACTGGAGTTAAGGTATTTCGCAATGATAGAATATTCATTTGTTTCATCGTAATCCAATGCTTGGCAATTAACCATGCTTTTTATACAGGATCGGTTAACTGGAGTGGAGGAAGAGGCAAGAGACTCCTTACTTCTCCTCCAGCAGTGGAGACTCGTTCACCAGCCGGTGTGGTGCCACTGTCAGTGTCAGTAGAATTAGACAGGAAGACATTAGCCGTGCTCTGAGTTGGAGTGATAAAAGTTTCCTTAGAACTATTGTATCTATGAGAACTAGCGCTCACAGGATGATTCGTAAGCACGAGGTTAGGTAGGCCATTCATTAGTTGTTATAATAGAGCATATTCAGGAAGCCAGGAAAGTTACTTTTTTTGAAGCGAATGATCTTTGGGAATTTAAAAACGAAGAAAGGACTAAGTATTAAAATTATATTTTAAAAGATTTCTCGAAATATATGATGATATGTTTTAAGGGAGCTGGTCTTTGAAACGTTTAATAGAACTGACGCTATGTACTTATTTAGAAACTTAAAAAAGAAGAAAATTCTGCTAAAATTTATCATCGTTACTAAGAACACATTTCGATGTCCCGCTCCATCATCAGTTCAAGGGAAAACAAGAATTACCTCTGAAAGAAAAGATCAAAGAACAGTGAATTGTTGGCACCAAAAATATATCAGGAGAGTAAAAATACAATGTATGGCACGGGAAAATGAAAAACAAAACACAGAAGCACAGGCCTCATATGCTAGCCGCATTGATGTACTGTTGTGTGTGCAGTGCACATCTTTGTTCGTTGGTATTACGTTACGAAATTTCTATATCAGAGTGGCAAAGCATAGAGGTAGAAGCTTGCGTACTGGGAATCAACCAGCACACCCATCGCATTCTGCAGTGCTAAATCATGCCTGAAATGTAATGTCCCTACATCTCCTACCGACTTCGAAATTTTAGACTCTGCTTCAACACCGTATGGCTTCAGAATTTTTAAGTCCGTGCATTTTTTAAGCGAAACCCTGATTTGATCAATATGGACAGTTCGTACATTTTGCAAGTATTGAATAGGTAGAACCCTCGTCATTACCAGCTCAATTTCATTTCATACTCATATTTTACGGGATTTTTTTTGTGCTTCTGTGTTTTGTTTTTGTTTCCGTGCCATACTTTGTTTTTACTCGCATGATATATTTTTAGTCTCTGCAATTTATTGTACTTAGATCTTTTATTTCAGACGTAATGATTTTTTCCTTTGAACCGATGATGGAGCAGGACTCTGGAATGTTTTCTCAGTAAAGATGATAAATTTTACCGGGAAGTTTCCTTAAGTCTCTGATAAGGTTGCGTTTAAAGCAAATCAAGACTTGTTCAGGACTTGTTCAGGAAGACTTGTTAAAGATTAAAGACTTGTTCAGGAATTTTTAAACCAATGTACGGTGATGAGGAAATTCGTTCTTATTTTAGTTTTAAATTTTGTGAACTCGTTATTAAATATTATTTTAATACTTAGAGCTTTTGGTTTTGTATGTATACGTAAATATATATCCGTGTCCTAAAATGTTCTTGTTAAACTTATGTGGCACTAAATCGTTTCTTGCGCTCTTGATTACATTATAACAACACAATTTTAGGTAGTTTGACTTTTTGTGTTGTCCAAGCTATGCGGCAAATGCAATGGTTGGCATTGTACAACAATCCTTATGTTTTTGACGGGTAAACTTTTTTTGCGCCAGTATTATTACCGTAGGAAATTATAACTTTGTGTTATGGTAAAATATTTTATTCACCTCGAGCTCGTTATTTTGGCACAATAGTAGATACGCCAGAATGAAAAATTGTCCCGAAAGTTGACCTCATTGTCTTAGAGGCAAAACAATTGAAATATGTCCATTTTACTTTCAACATTAATCTCTCAAGTGACTAGGTCCTATGTTCGCATGCTAAAATGACACTGTAAGTGCGCACTTCTTAGATTGTTTTCATGAATACATCATTATGATTATGTTTCCTTATCACTTGTGTTTATATGCATTATCAAAATCAGATTAACCCAACGAAGGGAACGGAGATAAAGGCACGTAGACCGTGCCTTTCTCTCAATCACTTTGTGTTTAGACAATAATTGACATGGGTATTACGATACCCATGTGCGAATATCAACCAAGGATCTTAATATTAAGATGTTTTAGTTGTTTCATTCCGAATTCTGCTTGAGAAAAAACTCTCGGCCACGCACAGCCGAGATTTATCGCCTCTGAACGACCCTATATATAAATTTGAGGGTCGTTCGGAGGCGATAAATCTCGGCTGTGCGTGGCCGAGAGTTTTTTTTAAAGCACAATTCAAGGATGGCCAGCCGCGTATCATGTACATGTCGCCGGCGAAATTAGACATGCCGGAGACGAGCAAAGACGTAGAATGGTCGATCATCGCAGTTGGCCGCCGATGTCCCTGGGCCAAAAATTTCGTCCCTAAGTGGACATTTCGCCTATGATGCGGAGATGATTTACCGGCGATACGTCTCTTAAGTTATCCCTTGCTCGGCCATAACACATCGGCGCGACGTCCTCGGTTTTCAATTGTGTAGGATAGATGAACGCCTAACCTTCAAAGAGCACATTGCTCATTTTAGTATTAAGTTATCAAAATCCATTGAAATCCTTCATAAAATGAAAAATGTATCGCCTGAAGAAGCTTTGAAAATACTTTACCAAACGATCATTTCACTATACACACAATACGGAATAGAAGCATTTCACAGAACTGATAAAAATATAACCAATGACTCTACACTCACAAAAACGAGCCATTACAGCGGTAAAGAAAGTAGAATTTTATGCTCACTCAGGTGATTCATTCAAACGTTTAAAAATACTTCAACTTCTGGTTCTTTGCAAATTCTCCCAATGTAATTTCAGGTATAAAACACTGAACGATGATGGCGCCAAAGACCTCAAACAATAATTTGCTGCACAAACTAGTCATCACGACCATTTAACGTGAAATAGAAGTAACTTCATGCTTCCTTATTATTCAAAAGCTCGGTCACAACATAGTGTCCTCTTCATTGAAAGTAAGACTTGGAACTCCATTCTTTCGGACATTCGTGAAAAAATTCTTACAAAGCTTTCAAAATAAATCTTGAATTCCTTTTCACATCGAAATATGAAGCATGTGAGATAACCAAGTCAAATAACCTTTTCCCACATGACTCATCCTGATAGAGTAATTTGCCATAGTTAATGTCATTGATCTTCAGTCTGTTCTCAAGTCGTTTCTAGAATATACTGTTAACATCGAGCCCATTTAAACTACTTTGCAAATTTGATTAGTCTAGTGTTTAAATAGGTTCAGTGAATTTGATTAAGCATAATTGTACACTTTAGAACAGCAATGGGGGTAGAATGCCCCAGAAGCCACTGAACTTAAACAGTCCCACAGGTAGCTATATTCAAATTTGACCATTGTTCATTGTATTAATTTGTCATTGTACATTGTACACTGTGAAACAATATACTTCTGAATCGCTTGTGGTAAATAAATTATTCAAATTTGAGGATTTCAGGTTATAATAAAAAGCGTGTTCGTAGGCTTATATCTTGTACTACGGCTAGAAAATGTAACGTACCTTCTGCCGAGGAATTTTGACGTACTTTATGCCTAATAATTTTTTCGTACTTGGTGACTGGTTCGCTCAGGTGTAGTTAAAGAAAATATGTAAGCAATATCTGTGAAAATCAATCTAGTTTCTTGCAACATTGCATTCTACATCTACATCTACTGTTTTCGTTTGTCTCCAGATACAGCAGCCCTACCTCATCTGATTCTTTAATGCCATCTTTCAGTTCTTATTTGTAATGAATTGGTATGTATTAATGACATCAAAAACATATTTGGTGAGACATGTTTGTATACCTGTTGATTAGGCCCAATATATAAAAATACATATTTTCGACAACAACGTACAATAATTAGAAAATTCTATTCGAAATCTCATGAGTGCTTTCATTTTTATCATCAGACACCTTAGTCGCTACATGGATTTCGAATCCTACTTCCTCAATAGTCGACGAGTATATTAACTGCATTGATATTTTCGGAATTATTAACTGATAATTTTCAATTGGGTCCCATACTGCGTTACTATTTGACAGTCGGCTTTCAATCAGGGCTATACGAAAGAAATTCTTTGCGTTTTTTACTCATTCTAGATTTCTTAATGTGGTACTTACACGTCACTCTCAATTTACTTGAGATGCACTGATTATCATCGACGTCAGTGGTAGAAAATAGTTACTGTCAACATTAATTATTCAGGCAGAATAATCTTCTTACTCAACACTGTCCAATTCTTCCGCAAGGAACAAATGTTCGGTTTTTATTCATTTATTTATCAATTTGTATCGATTACTGATGCTCAGTATTGGATAAGTATTTGGAAGCGTGTTCGGAAAATTAAGTCGTATTACTTTCTTCAAAGCGTCCATCCCAATTCCATCAAATTGAAAAACTGAAATGGAGTCTCAATCTTGAAAAGTCTAACGAATCAAGAATGAAAATTGCAATTTACGGCATCAAGGCTTTATTTCTTAGGTCAGTGTTGAAAACAAAAATACATTACATAGGGCTAAAATGTAAAACTCTTTGGCGCACATAAATTGATGAAAACTCGCCTTTCATCTTCGTCTTTCTCCAATCTAACACATTCAGCTCAGGCTTCTGAAACAAACTTCCAATTTCAACTTTTTTCATCTTACGCGCTCTTCAACTACGGCTCTTCCAGGGCACTAATTTTAAAAGTTCGGCGGCTCTAAAATAATAGTTCGAAATGGAATGTCGTGACAACTAGAAAGGTATCAAGAACAGAATTTTGTTAACAGTCTGAGGAGCAGACATACTATACACGATAGTAATGTCTTAATTACTTGAAATGGAATGAGGGAGACACCTATCTCCTTGTGTGATATTTCATTGAAAACTTACTAAATCTACCAATCATACACCAAGGTTTGATTTCCTTCATTTGTGTATTACGTTTTAATAAATGTTTAGGAATTTCCTTGATCAAGGGAAAGTATGTTCACGCTTAGTGAAGCCATTATTAGCCTCGTTCAGCCAAAGCAAGACTGCCATAGTTCTGCTTAAATCGCCTGAAATGCATCAACAAGCTGTCGTTGTCTGCAAACATTTCGAATCGAATTAAATCAACAAAAACAGAAGGGTAGTTAATGAAATTCAACGAGATCCTAAGTCTGATTGCACCCTGAAGAAGAAAGCGAATTACTTCAAACATCAATATATTAACACATCATCACGCAAATACAGCTTTAAAAAAATCGTTTGCCACTTACTTGAAAGACTGAGACATCGTCGGTAGTTCGTATAGTTTCAGCGACCCTTTGAGGTCCACCATCTTGAACACGATACCCTCTTCCAATTCAAGCAGGTCGCTGCCATCTGCAAGCCCATGGACTATCAGGTGGCACGGATCATATTCCTGGGGTTAAAAACATACACGATATCAAGGGGACCTCTATCTTCGCGAACTATTCGATGAGTAAAGTTGAAGTCGACAACGGAAGGTAGTTTTGTAGGATAAACTTGAATGCATTAGGATGGTTGCGATAGTATTTGTTCATGTCCTGTAAAATTAATGCAGGCAACAGGCAGTATATCGAAATTTTTATGCACATGCAGTGATGAAAAGGGTGTTTTCTTTCTATTAGGTGAATGCATTTCATCTTGGAATTTTGATTTTCAAATAGCTATAACTTTAATGCAATTACATCTACCATCGGTGGGGCGGGTGTTCATTTCAAATACCAGGATTGAGTGATGGAATTATTATTAAGTGAGTGTGAGAATTCAGCTTAAAAACACCGAGTTTTTTGTGAGGAGGGAGAAGTACGTTAATAGATTTCTTAATGAAAGTATGTACCCAGCGTGAAACGCTATTGTCAGCGAGGATGGAGAAAGAAAACAAATAAAAGCTCATAAAGCTAAAAGTTTTTGAGTTAGTTGAGAATCATTTCGATGTTGGCATATTTTTAAACTACCCATAATGTGCCAAACACGAACGAGTGCTCGTTCGAGAGATTTTTCTTAAAATAGCTTCAGATCGAAATTTACTACGGTCACTCATTTATTTCTTGAACGGTAACATTGAATGCAAATTTATCAGAGAAGGGACATATTTTACACGTATTCGATCATCTTGGAACCAGCTGGGATGAATCGCAAATGGGGCGTATTTTTACTTACCCATTTTGGAAGAGACTCATATTTATCGCAGAAATGACATATTTCTTACGTACCCAAAATGGTTCGTAAACAAAGCCTCCGCAGAACTCATTCAATAGGCACTTGGAGGCGCATTTCTGAGTAGTAGTTTCTGGACTGTAGACAGGGATCGTCCATAGGGTAGTCAGATCCAGGTAGACGCTAGTAAACGTGGCATGAATCAAAGCGACCATAATTGCGTGAGGTCGAATCAAAGAATCTGGTGGTTTGGAAAAATCCGAGCTGTTTTTTAAACTACTTATTACTAGCCGACTTTATGTAATGTACTAGTCCTGTAATTCCTCAGGGATAGTAGATAATTAGGCAGTCTTGTTGGGGTTAAAGAAGAATAATTAATGCAGCTGCTTAAACAAGCTCAGCCTCAAAAATGTACTAGAATACAGGGGAACAAGTTTGGAAATTAAAATGAAAATTTTTTTTTATACTCATACATAATATCATTTTGGTTTGCAGGAAGAAAAACGGTATTTATTTCCACATTCAACACGAAGCCGATGCTTCTTTTATACACATTAACTTAATAATTTTTGGATATTGCTTGGATCATCCGTGGTCCATAGAAGAAAAACAGAATGCACACTTGTCTACTTGGCTGACTAATGTGCACTTGTCAATCTCGTTACACCCGAGTCAGACTACCACAGCCTCTCTACATCTCCTGAATGCCACGAAAAAGCGTCATTGTCCTCAGGCATTGGAGTCTTGCCAGGGTTGTGGTCAGAAATTCTGTCTCTCGTGAGGAGGAGCATGTCCATCGCGCTTGGCTTCTCTAGAAAATTTCCAATATTCATTTCAAGTTAAAAGTTCATGGATAATCATTCCAGAAATATTCTATCAGTAAAAAGATATCTTTTCCGATGATGAAACTGCATGCTTCCGTGTGCCAATCTGAATGCATTAAATACGTCCATGTATCTCTGACGGTTGCTTTTGTCAGATGAGGAGATGCGACCGTTGCCTTCCCTCTATTTGATAATTAGTAATTAAATATATTGAATTAGTATTTAAATTAGTAATAAAACGAAAGCTCAGAAGTGAATACATTTCCATGGGACAAATTGCAGATGAATTATGAAAAAATTATGTAAACATTAAAATCAACCTGTGCTTATAAACATTTATCCTTGTAAATAACTTTAAGTTTCTTAAATAGCCAAAACTACTGAATCGAACATCCAAACAAGGTTAACCACCCAATAAGAAATTTTGAATTTCATCTATGAACCATGAATTCAGAAAACGTATTAAAATATCTATTTAGAAACATTATCACATATTGACAACTTACTTCAGAAATTACTAGTAGTGATACCTCAATGGCTTATTTTTTATGCAGTTAGATTTTCCCATTGAATCCAAGAGGGTGCGTGATTCAAAAAATGTATAAAACGAAACTAAAAGAAGGTGACCGCTAGCATCAACCTCTTACGAGCATATGGTGTACCTCTCCGCCCGATGAAAGCAATGAAACTCAAAGATCGAGGCTTGAGTTAGAATGAATAAAAACTTTTCAACTACGCTGATTCAAATGACACTTTTAAATAGTGTGAACCCACGAATTTTTAGTCAATCTTTTCTTAAACTTTATTCATTTATTCTGCTTACATCGCCTGAAATGCATCAACAAGCTGTCGTTGTCTGCAAACATTTCGACATTTGACTAACATTTGACTAACATTTGACTAACATTTGACTAACATTTGTGCCAGGTAGGGAGAATCACCTCCAAGTTTAGTGATATGTATCATTATGTATTGGAAATTTTAAAGGTTAGTCTAAAATACTTCATAAAATTGCTAAGTTTGGACCAGATTCTATAAAATTAAAAAATATTTTCAAGGTACAGCTGAGAAAATGGCAAAAAAAGTAAGACACACAGTATGTCGAAACAGCATCAATTCAACAATGCACCGGATATTTCACTGCAATTCAAGGGAATATGTTGGGAAAATAAACCTGAATGTGACCTCAAAATTTAAATTTTAGTTTTCAAATGAGGTTCGTTTCTTTTTATCGCAGTTCTGAATTCTGCAACAGTTTCGGGGTTGTCATAATTAAATTATTACAAATTTAGACTCTGCTTCTTCAAATTCTGCATCCCTTGATCATTGGCGTTGGTTTTATCTTGGTGTGCTTCCTCTCCTCTTAATTTATTGTCAGGTTACAGCAAGCGTCAATGCCTTGAAAGCAGCTCACAATAAGTAGAATCCATCAATCCCAACTCCACCTTTCAGCACTCTGTTTCTTCATAAAGTCTTTTGATCTCATACCGTAAAAGATTGCAATTGAGTACAAGCACGCTTTCCATCAATAAATCTAGTTGCTATGAGTGACCAATCAAACAGTTCGCCGACGAGCTCACCAATCTTAAGCCAGCCTTCAAGTAAAGAAAATTAATCATGCTGTAATGCATTAGCTGTGTAATTAGTACAATTTATGAGTCAAATATGAAGAGGTGACCAGTAATTTGGTTGATGGATTCTATACCGATACTGATATTTTGGCAAATGTAGGTATAATGTTATACATGTTTTTGTGTTCAATTTTGAATAAAACACACTAAAATTTCTATTATTTTTTATTTTTGTCTCTATTGATCAATCTAAAAAAAACTTCCTTTGTCTATTTCGTGACGGTTTGTAGCCTGAAATGCATCAGTTGTAAAAAAGTACGGTTTTACCCACTCGTTATGGCAGACAGGCGTTCTTAAATTGGCATTATTTTCATCAGACTCAAAACTACTCTATCAGTATCAGAGATTGTGTTTCGTTAAAAAATATGACTACTATATCAGTATCATGCAGTGGAGAGCGTTCGGATCCTAAGTCCGAACCTCCGATCTTCCGATCACAAGATCGAAACGTCCCGGTGGAAAAGATAGGAAGTGAGAGGTTCGCTTTTGTAAAATGTAAGTCCGATCACGATCCCGCTCCTAACGGAAAAATGTGAAAACAAAACGAAGACGACCAATCCGTCTCGCGTAGATGTCGTTTTTCTTGTACGCAGCTTCAAAAGCAATAACTGTTTTTGAAGCTGCGTACCCGTCTGTCTAACGCTCTGGAAGTGTCAATACGCATGTGCTACCTAACCAGTTTTAGGACTTCAGTACTACTTCTGTTTCAGTTTTTCTTCAAGTTTCCCCACTGTTTGCAGTGATTCAATTATATTGGACGCCTGAAGCCTTATTAGTGAACAAAGTGATCATATTTGATCATAAGTGATCAAAGTAAGCATGGGAAGATTCTAGACTCCCATGACCAGCGGCAGCACTAGGGTCAGAAATGCGAGCGGCCTCAGCCAGCAAACAGACAGTGAGGCTGGCGTGAGCGACATCCACAACCAGACGGCGGACTTGACGGGGGACTCGGATCTGAGTCTGGAGGCCGGCGGCCTGAGTAGCGTGAGGCTGTTTCATATAATGTAATTAAATTGGATAGAGTTTAGTAGAGTCAGTAAAGTAGACATGTTACTATGTGGTACTTAAAGCATAAATTATAATTAAATTAAATTTTAAATCCATCTGTTTCATTTTAAATCGATATCATAGTATATTTGTGACGTCGTGTACTCATATTGAATTTGAATTGTTTTAACAACGCTTTGAAAACCGGGAATCGCTGTTAAAATCTTAGGGACGGAAGATCGGAAGTTCGGGAGTGATTTAATTTTTGGCGACGGGATCAGAAGGTTGTATTCGGAATTAGCCATTGACCGGCATCAGAAGTTCGGGATTGTACTAATATTTTGAAGATCGATGTGCACCACTGGTGTAATGGATTGGGTTCCGTCAATATCATGACGGCTAAATCAGTATCATAGCTTCTGTTTGACTTCTTGTCATCAACACATATGAAGGGCTTGATCTATATCTGCCGCGGTAAGTGAGAATGACCTCGAAATAAGTTATGTGTAATTAGTACTTTATCGACTGTTTGCCAGATTTCATGTTATTTTGATTACTATCTTCCTTTTTTTTTTTTCTTTTTACTAAAATCGCATTGTTGCATTCCAAAGACCTTCACATCAGACATTATACTTTGATTTCTTTGTAACTTATTTTTATCGTTCATTTATTGTTATTAACGTTCTATATAAAATTGCCGCTTGGGTTCTTATTTGTGTGTTACCTTTTTTTTTCAAAATCCAGAAAATAATTTAGATATTCAAGGTCTTTATATTAGTCATCACTTCAGTTTCACGTCACTTTTAATCCATTTCATCTCTTGTTGCACCATTTGTGTTATATGCGGGTACTACCTACTTGGCAAATGCTAGCTTTTGCAACAACACTATGAACAATTTATGAAATCCTATGTTATTGCTCGTGAACTGAGTACGTGTACTCTTTATGAAATTGAACCTGATTGAAGGCTGAGCTTCTCTGTGTGATTTTTTACATTTAGTTAAATTTTTTCAAATGCCATTGTCAACGTTTTTGTGATTACTTAGTAACATTTATTTTTAATCTTTTTCGATAGATTATCTTACCTACAGTTAGTCTATTTTAATGATTGATCATGCTGATATATATGATATTGACTCAGATCTCAATCATTTGAATACATTGTTTCCAAAGCTGAATAAAACTAGAGACTAAAAATATGTTAATCTTAACAAATTCAATAAATTGATGAAAACCAGTTGCAAAATTTTTTTGGCTGTTGTAACGGAACTGCAGGTCCCCCTAGCCAAAAATAGATGAAATAAATTGTACTATCGCTAAGCTAAACTGTAACTTTGACGTTCCTAGCTTAACCGAAAGTGTGCTAGATGACTCAACTAATGAGATGATTCATATATAGAACTATTATAGTTATCAGGCCCTAACGAAAAAATGATAAGCATGACGGAGGCGTCAGTACGTACGTATCTAAACACCTACATTCGAGAATGATTTCAAGTGTGACTATGAATCGCGACTATATCCAAACGTTATTTATAGTACGGACGAAAATGGTAAACTGATTATGCTTGGAGCAGTGTATGGGCCTCCAACAGCCTGTTCGGTATCATGAATGAACTCCACAGTATTATATCGCAGTTCATCAAGTCTTTTTACATTTCCATAATGATCTGCGGTGACTTCAATAACTATCTTTTGAAACATTAAAGCTAGACACAAATCCAAAATTTCATAATTGTCGGTCAGCCTAGATCTTTGCATCCAATCATCGCGAAGCCTTCACAGGTCTCATCAGAACCTGCAACGCTGCTCGATGACATCTCCATGATGGAGCCAACTGATTTTCATACATGTGTTTTAACTTCTGATTTATCTGATCGTTCTCCTATGTTTCTTATAAGGAAAAATATTTACCTATATTACTTGTACTAAGGCACAGGCTGAAGCTTTCTCGTATCGTGGCGTAAATGAATTTAATTTGAGAACAATGCGAACTGTTCAAAAAGAATTAATGCTAACATTGTAAATTTATTAACAGAACAATAAAGCAATGAACTTTGATGAAGCAATACTAAACCTATCAAATTGTAACGACTGCGTACGTATAATCAATGTTGTCAGACCATGGCACGTTTAATTTCACCGAAAAATAGACAAAAGCCCTGGATTACTGAAGACTTCGTTATCAATATAAGGACACGTCAAGCGTTCCGTCTCTACTCTATGAAGAGGGAATATCTTGGGAAAGTGATCACGGTTTCAAGAATTATGTGACAAATAAAATGAGGACATCGAAAAAACTACTCTACGCTCAAATATTGAAACTGATATTAAAAAAACATGATCCCTGCTTAATTTTTTCAAAAACTGAATAACAGTGCTCTAAAAAAGATTGAGTCTAGTGTTCAGAATAATGTATAATATCGCGAGAAGAAAGTTATTGACACTGTCCTCAACAAGTTTTTCGTAAACATAGGAAAAAAATAGCTGAAACTATTTCTGGTGAAGCTACTGGAATACATGGATCATATCCTGGAACTAAATTTTTTTCATCTACTAACTCTTCCGATGATATTGCGAGCATAAATAACTTGAAAAATAAAGCAAGCGGATTTATATGTTCATGGCTATAAGGCACTGAAAGGCATTTTTTTTGTTATAGCATCGCTGAAATTCAATATCATTCACCAGTCAATTTTCCAGGTATTTTCCCGAACTCCCTAAAATTTGCCAGAGTAGCAACTATTTTCAAAAGTGGTAAAAAAACTTGCGTTAACAGCTATAGAATCTGTCCCACCAATTATTGGGCAAATATTCGAGAAAATGTTGTGTTAAAAGGGCATTCATATTTGAAAAAATTATTTATCAACGATAAACTGCATATTATTTCTAAAAATAAACAACACAGACTGTATTGAATCATTTGCAATACCTTACTTCTATATAGACGAATGTTAGCTTATTTTCTCCGTGTTTCTTGACTTTCAAAAAGCGTTCGAGTTTGTGGACCATATCATTTTCCTATCGGAACTCCACTGTGTTGACATTAGAAAAGTTGCAAATGACTTATTCAAATCATACCTATAACAAATCAGAAGCAATACGTTGCCATTAACGATGCACCATTATTGAGAATTAGACATGAATTTTCACAAGGGTTTGTCCTTGGGCTTCTCCTATTTCTAATCATGCTTGCATCATTTTTAAAATTAACTCTTTGCAGATGATATCACGCTTTCTACGGCCCTTCTTAAAGAAAACAATGAATAGTATAAATAATGAGCTTCGGATAGTTCCGATATGGCTTAAAGCTAATATAATAAACATTTATATTGGTAAAGAAAATACATTATATACTTATATAAGAGAAATGTGTCTCTTCCACGCATTAAGATTAGTGATGGCGAAGTTGATGTAATCTGCGATATAGTAGATAAATATCTGACTTCCAAGGAGATATTGCACGTATCAGCATTAAATAATCAAAATCTGTTGGAATCCTCAAGAAAATGATAAATGTGTTGCCTAAAGAGTCTTGGGAAATAATTTATCAAACACTCATTTCACTATATTTACTAAACGGAATAAAAGTATAGCATAGAATTCACAAAAAATTATCCTCAGGGCTGCAAAAAAATTAATTTGAACGGTAAAAAATACAGTATAATCTTCACACAAATGGTTCATTCAAAAGTTTTAAAAAAACTTATACACCTGGGTCTCAACAAGCTCTCCATACGTAATTTCATGCCTAAAACATTGACTGAAGGTAGCAACAGAGACCTCAAACAGTTATTAACTGTAAAAACTGGCAATCATGACCGTTAAACCCAAAATCTGAATAACTTCATACTTCCTTAAAATTCAAAAGCTCGCTCACAAAACAGTACACTCTTCATGGGAACTACAATTTTTATTTTAATTCCTGCTGAGATCCGTGAAAAAACTGTTCATGAATTCCTCTTTCTATCGGAATGTTAATCACATAAGGTGACCAAGTAAAATCTTTTCTGCTGAATGACTCATCTTCATAGAGTAGTTTGCCATGATTAATGACAAAGATCTTGATTTTGTTCTCAGATTTTTCTATTATATTCTCTTCACGTCTAGCCCATATAAATTGTTATTGTAAGATATGATGCCCTAGAAGTCGCTGTACTTATTCGGGCCCACAAGTAGCTAAACTTAAATGTGTCCATTGTAGAAAACTTGAGAAACCCTTTTCTGTCGTATCGCTTGTGTTAAACAATTTGTATAAGTTATTTGAATTGTTTATGCTAGATCAATCCTTACATCAAAGTCAGCAGAAAATCTCATTTCAAGTATTACGATAAAAGTTTTTTTTTCAGCCCTCCTCCAATGAGCATCCTCAGGAACTGCTAATCTGTACACAACTTTGTCGGTGTGATTTTTCGTACTTTTAAAATCAACTTTATTATTCTCCTAGTGAACCGCAGAACACATGTGTCTTTTTAGTGGCCAGTAATTTTTGTAGTTTTGTTTGTTCACCCAATAGAGAATGATTTATCGAATATTTCTATGACTGCAGAGCATGAGCTCTCCGATATCTCTCTTAAAAACAGGTTTCACAAGTCGAACTTTCAAGGCTAAAGCTACCTTTCCATAAATTAGAAACCTTACCTCCGAATCATGATGACAGGCGACAATTTTTAAAAACAAATTAAACTATAAATCACTAATTTTTATTTCAATTCCTATACCCCAGCACATTTTTATTTTTATATATTCTTCGTTTTCGAAACCTATTTCCCAATCGTAGAGTCAAGCTGATTTCATATAAAAACAAAACGAAGAGAACGAGACCGCTCCCATTAACATCAGGAAAGACAATGGCTCAACTTCTCCTCACAATGTAAACATGGAACTTGCAGTTCGTTTCTAGGCAGAAGATTGATTTGCATTTTTTTACGATCCTAGTTAGTTTAGTTCAAGAGACCTGAACACGGCAATCAATCGTCATAAGCAATCATTTCCGATCTGCTAATCGCCATGCATGAGAATACTTCCGATAAGCTTTACAACCTTCCACTTCATCAACGTAAACCTTAGTTTCTATTATACAACTATAAATTCAGACAAGAGTGTTGACCAGATCATTTAAGTTTACGTTAGTTTCTTGCCATATGCAGCAAACTAGAGTTCATAAATTTCAAAAGCAGTTCAATCAGGTCTGTTTCTCATATTTTTAGCGTCCTTTTTAAAACAAATTCAACCTCCCCTATGAATCAACATTATGAGCTATTTTTACCTTTATGAGGAACATATTTTGAGGATAATCTATTTAGCTCATATCCCATTTAGTCTCAAAACTTGAATTTCAGCTTTCGAATACGCATCCGACAGCCTAGGCTCAGATAAATTATTTTGTTAGCAGTTTACTTAAACTGATGTTGGCTGGCGTTAGTTTAACCTAAGCCTTCTCCCCATGGTCATAATATTAAGATCATTTGTGAAATGTTTATAATGATATTAAGAGTTATATCATCTTAATGATTGCCAAAGCTTCTTTTGCACACAAATCACAACTCCACATTTCGTCATTTCCATGTTCCTTCTCAAAGTATTTTCATTTCATCATACAATAACTTCTTCAGAACTGACGAACGCATTTGAATATGAAAATCTTACTGCACTGAGTGATCAATGATTGACCGAAGTGGTGATTGTTTAGCCAAATGTTGCCGCCAACCTTCAAGTGAAATCACCAAATCCTTTTCGCACTATGGAATTTTTAAATTATTTCGAACATCTGGCCTATTGATTATGAACAGTTGACCCGTTGTTGCATTTCTTTCATCACGAGAGGTGTTTTTATTTTGTCTTAAACTATCAGCATTTTCGTACCTGGTTTGAACTTGAACACGGTGGCCATGAACTTGTTGCCTGTTTGCTTATCTGTGGGTGTGTCTTTACATGATTTATATAGCGCTTTTCATGATGGGCTACAAATTTCAGGCTTGCCCATCATTCTTCACATTAACAAATGACTACAAGAGGAGACGTGATGAAGTCATGAACTGGAGATCAAGAGAAAATGAATAAAAGATGAATGTCTCTTTTTATGATTCAAATTTAGATATGTAAACTAACTGGGGGACAAATAATTTACTATAAATAGACGAACTAACTCTGAAAAAAAATATAAAAACGAACAGATAATAGCCAGTAATCGCCGTTACATGAAAATCAACAGTACCAACAACGTCGAGGTTTGGAGTGAAATTACGAAAAGCGTGAAGGTCTACCGCGAAATTTAGGAGCGACTGTGTCGGCGTTTGCATGACCGACGCACGTGACCTGCTAGAGGCAAAGTTAATATTGAATGCTGCACCGATTGTTGGAGATGATGATGGGGCACGGGCTGCAGTATATTAGAGACAGGCCGAACATTATCTTGATTGCTGATGACCAGCAAATGATTGCTGATGACCAGTGGGCACTCAGAGTACTTGATAAGTACTCAGAGTACTTGAGAATTACTCAGAGTACTTGAGTACTACTCAGAGTACTTGAGAACTACTCAGAGTACTGGATAACTACTCAGAGTACTTAAGAACAACTCAGAGTACTTGAGAACTATTCAGAGTATTTGAGAAGTACTTAGAGTACTTGAGAATTACTCTGATTATTTTGGAATTACGCAGAGTACCTGAGAAGTGCTCAATGCCTTGAGTACCTACGTCTGCAGAGCGCTGAGCCGTACACCCTGTACTCCACAGTACTCGAACGTCTGTGACGCTCGTGCGAACGTTACGACGCTGACGTGTGGGCGCGATATGAGCTTAGCGGGAATTATTGTGTGGGGCGTGAGATGTGCACTCACACTGTTGTTACTATTGTAGTCACTATCTTACTTATCACTATTAGTGTTACTGCTACAAATGTGATTATTGATGTTTGCGTTGTTGAGAATTTTTAAAATACATCCATGATCATGGAAATGTTAATAGAATTTACTATTTTTATGTTGTAATCATTGCCCATTATGTTGCCTTAAATGTATATGGAAAACTTTCTCCTAGTCTTGAGGAAATAATTAAAATTCAAAACCCAAATTTTGATTCCTGAGTCCGGCTGTGATCAACACGAGGGTCGTGATGCTTTTTGAGTAAGCTCGCATGAGCCGTGGGAGCTCATTCCTAGCCAGGGGGTGTGGTAAATAAAGCAATCATTTCACTGATCCACGATTTGACATCAAAAAATATTAAAACTTCAGCTTGGATAGTGTGTCGTAAGACATAAAACATACACAATGCAGCACTGAAAATTTGAGAGAATAACCATATTCACAGAATATGTGACTGAAATGAAAGCGTTTGATACCTTATCAGGTACAATATTTTGCTCGTTCACTGTAATTGGAATGTTTTTATTTTCATGTCAGATGAGGTAAAAATGGTGCATCCGAAAAAACTCTATGTTGTTGGGTCCACAATAGAAAATGTGGTAATTTTTATGGTTACCCCTATGGTTGTAAAGGTGTATAAAGTGTAAATTAGGAATTGCTAATAAAAATGGAAATGATGAAAACGATGACCGGGAGTATGTATATCTCTAAAGGAGTAATTTCTTTGCCATTTCGGCCTCTTGAGAAACCACCCCGCATTCCCGCTTATGGATCCAACATTCTAGCCCCCAGAGCCAATATTCCAGTACGTAAAGAGTTAACATTTCAACACCTAAAGCCTAAAATTCACCCCTCTACATCCCTTCGTCTACAATTGCAAATGCAGGCATAGTATATATCGAATGCAATATTTAACTGCAGGTACGCCAGTTGTGTAGTCATTTCTGTTCCTTCTGAATTTGATATTAATTTAATTTATAACTCAATGATCGAGTAAACCAGCCTTCAAGAATTGCTGACACGATCATTCAGTGCGCGCGTGAGCATTGAAGAGAGGCGCGAGCCTCGCTCACTTGCTCTCGCTTCAGGCACATTTACTTGCTCAATGACTGCGGCTGCTATGACACTGACAAGCTCTGACCAGCACTATGAAGACGAGCATAATCCGCATCGTCATTTTTGAACGAAGGAAGAATTTCAGCGACTGATTCTTGGAGAAGGAGGAAGAGGATCCTGAATTGATATAAAACTTGATTACGTCGGACAAAAATCGTTTCAGTTCGAACGGATATGTAAACAAACAGAACATAAGATTTTTGGCTATTGAAAATCCAACGCAGATTGTGGAAACTCCTTTTCATTCAGAATGGGTAACTGTTTGGAGAATGGCATTATATGTCCCTATTTCTTCGAGAACAACAGTGGCTAAGCAGTAACTGTTTACGATCAGCGATACAAAGTCATGCTGAACGCCTTCTTAATTCCTGCAGTGAACACCATGAACACTGCAAATCTCTAATTTCAGCAGGACGGGGCCACGTGCCATACCACAAGGGATAACATGGGCATCGCGTGGAATCAGCTTTCCGGAAAGTAGATTTCAAGTTCGGCGACTTTGAGTGGCCGGCAAGTTTTCTTGATCTATCTCCATTTCATTTTTTTTTGTTGGGATATCTAAAGGCAGGGGTTTATCGTGACAAACCGACGGATCTGACTCAACTCAAAAATGTCTCATCTCAGTAATAAGATTGATCGATCCCACTCTCAGCAGTGCTGCAATGAGAAGTATGCGAATACGTGCCCAATGTTGCTTGCAGTCGAGTGGACGCCCCATGAAGAATATCATCTTCAGAAATTATTCCAAGTGAAATATATAAATCTCAGGATTCCATTGCTTTTTTGTTTTCAAAAATCCGTTCATTGTATCAAATGTTGTTAAATATTGTTTCGGGTCCACATTAAAAATACACATATATCTGCAGTGTTTTGAGCCACGGATGAGTACTGTAGATACAAGGCAACACAAGGACACACGTGCGCTTCCTTGCAGCGCAAAGTGCGAGGGAAATATAAGGCGGACATGTGAGGTAATTTGTGCAGTACCGCGCCTCGTCTGTGTTGATCAGAGCTCAGCTTGCATCTCTCAAGTGGGTCACTGCATCAGGGGACACCGGCAGGTCTTTCAGGAGAAGTTCATGTCGGTGGGGCGCACGTATAGGGCTTGTACGTATGTGGGTCAAACAGAGCTAATACTCTCATTTTGGGGCAAATAATGCAACAAATCAAAGCTTTATTTTTATTTTTGTATATACGCGTTCAATACATATCTTTTCGTTTGTTTCTATTTGAATTGTAAAACGGCTAGCAGTAAAGTCACTAACCCCATTTTTCTCTCGTTCCACTCGCCAGTTTATAGAATGCAATCTGCCACTATGGAGATGTCTGTGAGCTTCTTGGTGCTCTTGGCCCACAGATCATATACTAGAAGATCCTCAACTTATCACTAAGTGAGTTTCAGCCCTGTCGACAATGACGTAGGTGCCAATTGGCCAATGACGGAGCCGACAAATTGTTACGTGCCTCTTGTTTGAATCTAAAGTCGTTAGTCGGCTGTGAGCCTGCGACAGAGGTGCATCGAAAATTGCAGCAGAAACGGCTCCTTACGACCGGCTAGCCGTTTTACGTACGCTTGAAAAAATGCTTAATGGAAAATTGTGCTACTTATTTTTAGCAGTTTTAATATCACTCAAACATCTTAATTTCTTCATTATCGCATTGTTTCGACTAATATGAGAATCTGGTATTTAATGGTTTAAAAAGGTGATGAACTTTTTCCGAAAAACTTAATATACGGCACCGACGTTTTATCACATTTAGAATCTGAGTCTAATTTAAATACATCTTAGTTTTTAGAAATGAATTATTTAAATGCATCTTGGTTTTTAAATATAAATCGTAAATACATATGTTCATGAATGCACATTCACGTTTATGTATAATGAAGGACAATATAAAAAAGTGTTTCCAATATAATCGAAATGTACTACTTCGGCTTTCACTATCCTTATTACGTCAAGAAACGTTTCATAACTTTTGAATAAAAACTTGAGTTCCAATCCTAACGAGTATCATAGTAAACCTGGACACGCAGCCAATTGAAAGCCTTGGCAACAATGACGTCAGCTGCGAGTCATGGCTGCTGGAAGCTGATTGGTTGGCGTGCGTGCGTACGTTTGTCTAGAGCGGGCTTGCGGTCCACCGTAGTTTTGCAGTTCTTCCTATGTAAGTGTTTTGTGTGCTGGCTGCAGTAGCCTGCGCCAACCCGACCTTCTTCGACGTGGACCCGGTCGCGCTCGGGTCAAAAGCTTGCCTCTGCCTCCCTTCTATCATGATCACCTGTGCTGCATGCCAGATACCGCCAGAACTTGCATACACATGCGATGCATGCCAGATACCGCCAATAACTACCGTATTGTGTTCTCTTATTTCCCTTATACTGTATATTCTATATAAAAAGTGTTAACGATAGTCGGATGTTAGAGTACACGTCTGGCATTTTAGAGATCTCACCAGCAGCCTCTGAAATTTTGGCCACGAGATCTTCCTTACATTTCCATTTAAAACGTTTTTGCTGAAACCTTTTAATCGAACATCGCTAAAAATAAATTTCATCGTAGTACACCCTCGTACATTAGAAGTATTTATAACGTGAATTCAAACTAAATATTGAGAGAAATTGTATCGTAAAATTTCCTACTTTAAAACAATAAACTGCTAATATCTCGAAAACCCAAAAGTGTTCTGAAAATTTCATTGAAAAAATTGTTCATCTGGCCATATTCTGCTGGTTAAATTGTGTACTTCTTGTCGTAAAACACCCTGCACAAACTAGCATTATCTGCGTACAGTTAGCCAGCAGGTTGGAATTATATTAACTTAATATCTCTGAACACGTCAGTGGTTTGCTTTCATCGCAACCTCATCAGAAACGTAAAAACGAAGGAAATTCCGATAAAATTCATCATCTTCACCATGAAAACGTTTCGGAGTCCAGTTCCATCATCAGTTCAAACGAAAAACAAAAGAATTACGTCTGAAATATAAGATCAAAGTAAAATGGATTGTAGGTACTACAAATATATCATGTAAGTAAAAATACAAAGTATGAGACGGACAAAAACAAATAATAAAATACAGAAGCACAAAAAGAATACATGTGACATATAAGTATGAAATGAAATTAGGCTGGTTCTGACGAGGAATCTACCTATTCACTATTTGCAAAAGGTACGAGCTGTCCATATTGTTTAAATGAGGGTTTCGCTTGAAGATATGCAAGAGCTCTAAAATTCTGAGGTCATGCGGGGTTGAAGCTGAGTCTAAAATTTTGAAGTCGGCAGGAGATATAGGAACATTGCATTAATAACTTAATTATGTAATAACAATGTAACTACAGCTTTTTGAATATAAATATTGTTTACTTTGCTTGACGACGAACTATTGTGAGACAAAACGAACAGTCTTTAAACCTGCGTGTTCAGTTGATATCTAGTATTTATATTCCCGCAAAAGAATGAAATACTAATGAAATTCTCAAAACTTATGACGAAAATTACGACAGCAATTTATAATTGTAAAATTCGTAATATTTTTGTCTTTTATCCGAATAAACATGTATAAACATAAACAGAGAATGATCTGTAGAAAATAGCGGTCTTGCATTCACCTGCGATGCATGCCAGATATCGCTATTTTCTACAGATCATTCTGTATCGAAACTACATGTTTATTTGGATAAAATGACAAAAATATTACGAATTTTACAATTATATATTGCTGTCGTAACTTTCGTCATAAGCTTTGAGAATTTCATTAGTATTTCACCCTTTTGCGGGAATATAAATACTAGATATCAACTGAGCACGCACGTTTAAAGACTGCCATGAAAACGAACGTGATCCGCATTGTCATTGAGCTGTAAATGCGCCTGGAGCAAGAGCAAGTGGGCGGGGCTTGCGTCTTTCGTCACTGCTCACGCGAGCACGCAATGATCGTCTTAACAGATCAACTGAACACGTACGTTTAAAGACTGTTCGTTTTGTCTCACAATAGTTCGTCGTCAAGCAAAGTGAACAATATTTATATTCAAAAAGCTGTCGTTACTTAGTTATTACTTAATTAAGTTAATAATGCAATGTTTCTATATCTCCTGCCGATTTCACAATTTTAAACTCAGCTTCAACCCCGCATGACCTCAGAATATTAAGAGTCCTTGCATATCTTCAAGCGAAACCCTCATTTGAACAATATGGACAGCTCGTACCTCTTGCAAATAGTGAATAGGTAGATTCCTCATCAGAACCAGCCTAATTTCATTACATACTTATGTGTCACATGTATTCTTTTTGTGCTTCTGTATTTTATTATTTGTTTTTGTCCGTCTCATACTTTGTATTTTTACTTACATATTTGTAGTACCTACAATCCATTTTACTTTGATCTTCTATTTCAGACGTAATTCTTTTGTTTTTCTTTCGAACTGATGATGGAACTGGACTCTGAAACGTTTTCATAGTGAAAATGATAAATTTTATCGGAATTTCCTTCGTTTTTAAGTTTCTGATAAGGTTGCGATTAAAGCAAACCACTGACGTGTTTAGATATATTAAGTTAATATAATTTCAACCTGCTGCCTGCTGGCTAACTGTACGGAGATAATGCTAGTTTATTCAGGATGTTCTACGACAAGAGGTATTCAATTTCACCAGCAGAATATGGCCAGATGAACAATTATTTTCTATAAAATTTTCAGAACACTTTTGGGTTTTCGAGATATTAGCAGTTGATTGACTTAAAGGATGAAATTTTACGATACAATTACTCTCAATATTTAGTTTGAATTCACGTTATAAACACTTCTAATGTACGAGGGTGTACTACGATGAAATTTCCTTTTAGCGATGTTCGATTAAAAGGTTTCAGCAAAAACGTTTTGAATGGAAATGTAAGGAAGATCTCGTGGCCAAAATTTCAGAGGCTGCTGGTGAGATTTCTGAAATACCAGACGTGTTTCCTAATATCCGACTATCGTTAACATTTTTTATATAGAATATACAGTAGGGAAATAAGAGAGCACAATACGGTAGTTATTGACGGTATCTGGCATGCATCGCAGGTGTATGCAAGATCTGGCGGTATTTGCCATGCAGCATAGGTGATCATGATAGAAGATGGGCAAAGGCAAGCTTTTGACACGAGCGCGACCCGGTCAATCAATAGAGGCAGAGTTTTGTAGGCCTCGCAGCCCTCACCTGGTCTCGGGGCTGCCAGGGGTGGGTGCACGTCCTCACTTATTTTCTAATTAGAGTGTATCTCTGTGTTAAGACCTTTTTATCTTTAACGATCTCTGGAATGAGGTGGCTAGACGTTATTTCTGTTTTTGAGTGAGTTCACGCGCTATTTGTCTATCGAAAACGCTTTCTTTAAATTATGGTTAAGATATCAAGGACTAGCAAAAATTAGCCATACTAACAATACTTATCCACTTTCGTATGTTTTCTTAAATTTTCAATTCCAAGACAGCTAATGGTAATTTATACAACCTTGCATGGATATCATTTCTGTGAGGTCAGATGAGCGTAAAAGCCTGTTAACACAGTCATCGAGTGTGCGCGTGAGCAGTGAAGAGAGGCGCAAGCCCCGCCCACTTGTTTTCACTTCATGAGCATTTACTTACTCAAAGACAGTGTGGCTGTAATGATACTGACAATCTCTGTCCACTGCCATGAAAACGAACGTGATCCGCATTGTCATTGAGCTGTAAATGCGCTTGGAGCAAGAGCAAGTGGGCGGGGCTTGCGTCTTTCGTCACTGCTCACGCGAGCACGCAATGATCGTCTTAACAGGCCTCAAGATTTCACGGAGAAGCCGGGTGCTGACTCCGTGTGTTAGCATAGTGAGTTTTGTGGGAATGACACTCCTTTATTTTCCTTCCCCAAGGGAGAAAGAAGAATGATTGGGGAAGATAGACTCAGATTTAAAAACTCCGTAGAAGAATGGAGAGGGGAAAACTAACGTTTACTGTAAAATAAACTCTTCCAATTTTTTTATCTGAAGCAAAACTAAACCATCACAATGAAGATTCATTTTTGGAGATTAAAGTCGAGAGATGAGTTCGGAAATAAGAGCACTTGCTATCATGGCAAAAGTCTTTACATTTTTTTTTGACATTGTTATATGAGAAAGAAGCATAAGGATACTCTGTTCATGCAGTGTTTGGTAGCTTTAATATATTTCAGAACAGGAACAAATATGGGACACAGAGAATAAATGTTGTCCAGTAAGAGCAAGCAAGTAAAAAGATCGAGCAGGGTTAGCTGGATGCCTCACATTGTCATGTCGCTGATAATGATCTTCTAAACCAATAAACACCGATCTTGGATCTCAAATTTTGAAGTTTGAAATAATGTTAGCACTGATTAGCTTAGATAATTCGTTGTGAAAAATTCATGAGTGTCAATTTTTCCTAATAATTTGCCGAATGGATCTAAAACCATAAGCAATTTTCTTATTCCAAGCGGGAATGATGGTAAATGTTGATGGTGTTTTTTTTCTGGAAATTTAATAGGATTAGAGCATCGGTGATGTGGACAGGCAGTTTTCATTGAAGTTTTAGTTCACGTAATTCTGGCAGTAAGATATAAAGATTTTACTGTTGGTTGGGTCACTTGATGAATTGACCTAATCAGGAAAATTGTCAAAGCTCAACTTTTCTCAAACAAGAGACGAGGAAGCCAAGAGAACATGCACCAAGAATAAAAATTATCGCATGAGAAGGAAAGTACAAAAGCAACGAAAGTAACACAAATCATCGCACCTAATACACGCAAAGTTCAGTCCATTTGGGAATCATGCAGTCCCCTCACTCTGTTGTGTTCAGTTTCCCTTTCTGAACCAGGAGGCGCCCCAGTCCGTGGATGTAGCGACGCTCTAAAAGATTGAAAGACCAGTGTTTATTTCCTATTGCATCAGATGTGGAGAAAATTTTTATAGCTTGAAGAAAGACTAGAGAGCTCATTAAAGTAAATGAATTTCTTGCAATTTTGGCGTTATCTCGAACATTTCTTTGCAAGGGGTTGGTCTACGCTTTGCTGTCTTTTCATGAAATATTCGACATCGGAGCTCTCAGTGAGTGTCTTATTATCTTCCAGTGGTAAATAATGGCTTTATTAGAAATATTAACTTCCCTGCATTTAAGGAATGATGCACATAAAATGAGCATATTATTTGTATTCTAAGGAGATTTTCTTAGCTCTCAGTGAACCCTCCTGATTTTGTTTTTATTTCAAAATTGAAAGTAATAAAATATCCAACTCGCAATTACCAAAAAAAATTCATAGAGGCTAAGTCTTAATCGTTGTCACGGTAATCACAATAACCCGTTCCCCAGAGCATGAGAACTTATGCGAGGGTCAGCATTTTCTACCTCAAGCTTAGGGGGACTTTTGGCACCCAGGACCCCTGCTAGGTAGGATGGTGCTCTATACTTTGTCAATTAGGTTTATTCATTGATATTATCATACTTATTGCATCGAAAAACTCCTGAACTTAAATTGCTGTTAAACCAGCCGACGTCAAAAAAAGGAATGGAATAATATTTGATAGATGCAATGCAATGAGTTCTTCATTTTTGTAATTTAATCCTTAGTAAATTCACTTTTCTTCGGATGAAAATAAACGAATGAAGGTCAATTTTCAGACTCTATGGTTAAATCTTTCTTTGGTCTGTGAAGTTTTGTTACAACGCTTGAACCATGTTTGGAGAAACAATCTTAACTTATTAAATAGAACTCAAAACGTGCCTTTACGCTAACAAATACTCTAATCGAACTGGTCAGCATTCTTGTCAAGATTTAGTTACATTAGATTGAAATATTTAAACATACGTGCTGACTCCATACCTTTGTTATATAACATACGTTTGTTATGTAGCGAAACTCTAGCAACATTTGACCCTCCTGATTTCTCAAAACTATACAAAAAACATTAGTCACAGCTCCCAAATAATCTTCTGTATTTAATAGGGACCATAATTTTTTATAATTTTAGCTTATGTTCAAGAACAGATTAGTCTCCGATGCTTTCGTGGTGGAAAGCATCTACACCGGGCAATTTCAATAGAAACTTTTTCCCTATGGACTTCTCTCGAGTAAATTTCGTTTGTTTTCAGCGGCGCCAGCTGGTTGAAACGGATTGTGCAGCTACGGCGAAAGTCTGGTGAGGTGGTTTGAGTATTGGTGTCTATTGAGTATTGGTGCATATTGAGTATTGGTGCATATTGAGTAATGGTGTCTATTGAGTATAGGTGCATATTGAGTATTGGTGCATATTGAGTATTGGTGTGTATTGAGTATTAGTGTAAATTGAGTATTGGTGTATTTTGCGTATCGGTGTATGTTGAGTATTAGTATATGTTGGGTATTGGTATACATTGCGTATTGTGTATATTAAGTATTAGTGTATACTGAGTATTGGCGTGTGTTGAATATTGTTGTTTTTTGAATATTGATGTATGTAGTGAAATGTTGTACCTTGAGTGTCATACGAGTCAATTTGCCTGATCAACAAAGTAACTCAAAAAAGGAACCATCTGATGTTTGAGCTTAGGATTTAAGAAGCGGAAACATACGATAATGCTTTGAATTTAACATGATTAAGTGGTAACTTTAATCAAATTGTGTAGGCCGTTTCGTCAGTAATTGAAAGTCAATCGTTAATTGATTGCGAGAGTGTGTTTGCATAATTAGGATGTACTTATCAACTTCATTAGGATATGTGTATTTTCTCCTATGAAAATGTACTATATTACGAGAGGGAGTTTGATTTCTGCAAACGAATTGATTTATAGCGTAAAATTGAAAATGAATAGCGACTGGAGTGTACAAGTGAAATTTTCATTGAGAATGTGTGTGAGAGAGGCAGACCGCGCAGCAGAGAGCCTCTGCCGAAATTTTATTGCTTTGTGGATAGCACACGCAATTAAGAAATTGTGGCGGTACGTTCAAGCTGATGTGGTTATGACTCTAGTGTGGTATTGCGGACCGTAAGAATGTAGGATTTTTTTTATAATGATAAATGTATATTGAATGTTATCAGTAGCATTGAATTAAATGCGGTGATCTGTAAATGACGACGAAGAAAATAACATCATTAGTAAAATTTTTGCTGTATCGCAAAGGCTGGGTGAATCAGGTGATTTAGGATGTGATTTCGCATTGTTGTATTATTTGTGTGTGTTGACGAGTAATCAGATCGCCTAGAATGCGGTACACGGCAAAGTGGCGTAAGTCGGATGATATGTTAACACTCCATTTTCTTTTGTGGTAGCATTCGGGATATCCGCCAACCTGGTAAATCTCTCGTTTTGCGTATATTATTTTATGTGTGTCAATCTTTTAGGAAGTTAAGGTGAAAGTAACTGATCAGTGACACCGTCGATACCAAATGTTGACTTTTGTCTGTAGTTGGTTATAGAAACCTATACTTATTGAACTGATAATTCGTGTGTTACCTCACTTCTGCCCCAGTCAGGGTAGGCTTGGAAAGATTCGCGAGAAATGAATTATTATGTGGAGGAGCAGCTAAACAGTACGCTGTCTATCGATCACCAAAGTGACAATGTTAGACGTAAAATCGTAAGTGGAAGTTGAACTCTGGAAATATGTTTTATCATCAGAAATTATCTAGAGCTGACGAGCTCCGACGATGGAATCTACAGAATTTTTCCGCGAAAACGCGATGTCCAATTTCCGCGTAAACGCGACGCAATGGATAATTGAACGAACTTTTCCACGCAGATAGCGTGACGCAGAGGACAGATATTCATTGAAATGTTAGCTGATTACCAGTCCTGATTACCCAGAGGGCCCCCTTTGCTGATAATTTTGATAACGTTGATGATAATAATGATGTTGATAATGATGAAAATGATATTGATGATAATGATAATGATGCACTACTGCTCGGAAGAAGGACGAGCTGATGATAAATAAGAAAATATTCAAGGTTGAAATATTACGTTACATTTTGAGATATGTGGTTAGGTGGCTTATAAGCGCGAATGCTGAAATAATGTATTGCCTTGTACTGAATACGCCTAGTAAACTATCTCTAATTAACATGATTAACATTTGTCGGTGGAGTTGCCGAAGGCAAGCCGAAAATAATATGTCTTGTGTGTTTTCAATATTTCATGATGAGTCTATGTTTGTTTGAAAAGTGTGTTACCTATGCTGTATTCTTTTCATTGCGTCCCATCCTAATGTATGTGTACCAAATGTGCGGTTCAAGTTAGTGTGTGTGAGGTATCTAAACATTTTCTTTCAAGATAAATGCATCAGCGTGAGCGCCTCGCAGTATGTAGATGCTCAGGAGAGAAGCAGTGAGGTTTCTATATTGAATGATAAGGAACATTTTTTTTGTTTTGTTATGTAAGGGGTTAACTCGGGGGAGATATATATATAATTAAAGGTTGAAAATTTTAGTCCAATTTACAATTTGCCTCAAATTTTCTCTCGTTGGGACCGGGTATTGTTACGATATATATGTACATTCAAATTTCATTATATTTTTGGCTAAATCACGTAAAGCTAAGCTCATATTAGGTGATATTTTTTCATATCATATTTTTATTTTTTGGGCTAAATCCCGTGAAGCTATAACATTTTAAAGAAAGGTAAACATTCTGCTGGGCTACAAACATTAGAATGTGTTGTGTATGAAGTGTCGTCGAGGGTCGGCAAGTTGGGCAGCGTTCTCAAGTGCTTGAAACAGGATGCCATTCATCAAAGTGTCACCCGGCGGTCGGCTCTTCGTCCAAACTTGCTAAGGCTCAGACATCCCAAAAACACAAACACAAAAGCACACAAACACAAAATTCTGTAACACACACCAGCGATAGTCTGAGAGGGGAACCAGCGACGGACTACAAGGGGCGTGGCACACAGCGAGCCTTCCGTCTCCAGCCAATCATACCCTTGAAATAACGTGATCATCGAAGCTGTGCACCTTGCAGACCAATTGGGTTGGCGAACGGTGAGCGAGCACCAGCACATAGCCAATGGAAATCAAAAACGTCAGGACAACGACAAAAAGCACCAATCAAAAGAGAAGAACTTGCTCTGAAACGGCGAAGGATGTGGATTTTTCGAGAAGGAATGAGGCGACGTGGATAAAAAAGGATTCTCGACAAGAATTGAGAGGGTTCTGGTCTCAGTAACGCCAAAAGAGACACGACAGGATTTGGAGTGCAAAAAAACGGGAAATCTCGGCGATAGGCCTACATTTCCCGGGCTATGTTAATTCAGGATTGACTTCACACGAAAAATCGAAGCCGATGTTTAACTCCTTCAATAACGACAAGATTGTGCAACAAACACCCGCTCGAAGTGTGTGCTGATAATCTCTCCGAACGCTCAAGGAGACTGCGACTGTATCGTCGAAGTATAACCCTGCAACGAGATTCGCTCGAAGAATTGTGGCCTGAGCACATCAACAATTCAACGTGAAGAAAAACACCCATGGAGAATCTCTACGCCAATGATAAGCTCACAAACAACCGCAACATTAAAATGTGGAGTCACGCGTTCACCTACAATACGGAGAGAAACAAGAAAAGATCTACAGTTATCCAGCCGTTCAACGCAGCCAAAACTCAGACGTGCGAAGCCTGAATGTGTGGAAAATGGAGAGCAGCAGCGCCTGCCTGACGGAGCATGAGTATCACCGCCGCCGCGATAGAACTCTGAGAACTCTGTTGAGAATCCCGCGAAGTTGGAAGGAGTCTACGAGTACACCGAACGTTCCGCGACCGCGCACCACAGAAGAGTTAAAATTTTGTGGTGTAGAGAACTTTGAAACGATGCTGTAAAGTGAAAATTGGGAAATCAAAATAGCACACTGAACGGTGCTTTCAGATTGCCGCGCAGTCCAATGTGATTAGTGTCATGTGTTTTTTTAGCTGAAATTCTAATTTGCGTTGTGCATAATGCGAAGCGTTCTGTATTATGACACCTTGCTTTAAGTCAAGGTTCTTCCTGTTTTGGCATATACATTTTATTTCATGTGTGCGCTAACCAGGGTGTTCATTTTTGTTTCTGATGTTATTTTTGTGCGTAGATTCCATGTTTGACGGTTGACAAGAAATGCTGTGTTGAGTTAAATCATGCAATTGTTCGCTGGCGCTCATTAATTTTCAAACTTGTATTTCTCATGTTGTGTTGGGCCAGAACATGTTGACCCATTCATGCCATCACGAAGTATGCGCTAAGTACGATTTGTGGTAGTTATTTGCCTATACAGCCAAGGTGTGGTTTTCTCATTGTGTCGTATGGTAGTGCCATGCCGTTAAAATCATGAGCATCTTGCATTAGTGCACTTGTGCGCATTTTTCACTTCATTCAAACATTTACCTGTGCTGTAATCATTGCATTGAGATATTTTGTGTGCTCGTATTTTGACCCACGTGTTCGTAAAAATAAAACCAATTTTAATCTTTACTCTTTTATTGTCCATGCTTTTATGTAGTATTCACGCGAACACAAGGTGTACATAGATAATTAATTTACGGAGGTTGAGATCCCTCCTGCGTACGTGATTAATAACCCTTTTCACGTATCGCGACAGGATTAATCACGTACGCAGGAGGGGTCTCAACCTCCGACTCAGACTGTTCGACTTGAAGCAACAGAAATAATTTTTGTTCATGCTGAACTATGGCGGCACTGTTAAGAAGACGTACAACTGTCAACGCCGTAATCAGTCTGTTAGGGCTTTTCAGGATAATTCCTGATTTGTCGAACTACGAAAATTATCTTCCTCTGCGACAAAACTAAGTTAAGTAGTTTATCCTCCCAAGGCTGTCCCTTGAACCTTTTTTAAATTGAAGTGTCTTTTTGGACTTTAGTTTTTTAAAAAAAGGAGAAAGGAAACTCTTTTGACCTTAGAATGTTAGGTATTTAAGCTTGTATCACATTACAGTAGCTCTCAAATACGGATACATTTTACCAAACACAGCGATCTATTTCATATTGTAAAAAAGCGCTTGCAAGCATGAAAAATTGCATAAAACAGCGAAAACATTTGAAATTACATGAAAAATATTTGGACTTATTAGCTAGGTAATCAAACTGATGTTCGGATATTGAAATACAATACAATTAAAATTTAAGGGTTAAACTAAAGTAAATGCACGGGCGCACCATCAGCGTAGGCACACCGAGCTAGGGAGATGCCACGTGCCAAACACTTGAAAGCAAATTTTGAACTTATTTATTATTGGTAACTATTGAATAATAGGTTCGAAAACACAATGCGCAGCCTGTCACTATGCTTGTTCCTAACTAGAAGAAGTAAAAAATTGTTTGTGTTCAGGATTCGAAAGCTATTGGAAGACATTCGCAACATGTTAACAATATTTTGAGCAAAAAATATATTTGTTGAATTCGAACTGAAACAAATATCCTTGCAGATACTTTTTATCCAAATTATTATCTGAAATCACTTTTGGTTTCAATGGCCGTTTTATTCAAGTCCAAAACCGTAGACAAGAGAGAATTAAGTGGTCTTTATTCATTTTGGACATCCCCTGGATAATGGCGGCTTTCGGCAAAGCTATCGTACTGTGAGGATGTTGATTAGTTTTCCTTTCAACGACACTTCACACGTAAATGTCCATAGGATTTAAAAATGGCGAGTTTGGGAGCCACAAGTTGGGGGTCACATGTTTGGGAAAATTCTCTCATAACCAGTCTTGAGTTACCATTATTTTGTGAGAAGGTGCTGAGTCTTGCTGAACGACGTTTGCCCTTTTGTGGTTACTTTATCCGGGGCTTAACAATCATTTTTAGAACATCAATGTATTCAGCGACATAAACCTTATGACCCAGTGGAAAAATAGAGAGTATGACATGACCTTCACCACTCACAACTCCGAAACTATCATAGTAGCCGGAAATTCAGTGTTCAGCATAAAATTTCATCATCTGAGTACTTCAGAACTATATGCGCATGGTCACGTGTCATTCTGTCTGCTAATTTTCGAACGTTGGTCGAAATTTTATTTTCGGTAGGGAAAAGTGGAAACATACCACATAGTGGGTTTTTTGAATTTGTTGAGTAACCGCTATGAACGCATGCATGGGGCTGTTTTCCTGGGTCTTCGCGGTTACGATTTGGGTTTCCTCGTTTCATATGATTTATGTTAAATGTCTTCACATACCACAGTTCTGATAGTTCACTTTGATGCTTGGATGTCTTTTGTAACGGTCCTCATTAATAGTGTCTAAATTCTGATGTTCCTGTCATATCAGAGGGATGAAAATTCCTTTTTCTCGGTGCTCCAAGGGAAATATTATTATCACAATTCTCTAGCTCCTACCGATCTTTATGAGTAAATTATCTGGCAACATGCGCAAATAAATACATAGTAAATAGAACCAATATTATTCTATTTTTTAGTTTTTGGTGTTAAAATCTTACTGTGAATGGGCAATCTGAAAGAAAATGATTATCTTATCAGTCATTTGAACGTCAAATGATCTAAAAACAAGTCCTCAAATAACCTTCGTACCCTTTATTAAGAAACGTAAGAACGTATGGAGCAATTTGTAATAAACGAAAAAGAGTGAATAGATAATGTGAGCAGAAAATTCAGTTAAGAAGTGTAGAAGGCGCACGTTTTTTTTGTGAGCAAATATAATGTGACATAGGAAATATGAGGGCAAATTTAAATTTAACACCTTTCTCTTTTCCTCTACATTTTCTACACAAGACCCATATGACTTAGGCTTCCGAAAAGTTTGAAGATTTAAATAGAACTCAGAAAGCAATGAGACAAGAACGGAACTTAAGCAAAAAATTTCATCGTGTATTTCGCCGCTTATTTTACTTTGATTAATGAGTGTTCTCCAGTGTACAAGCTGTTCTCTAGGCCAATGCCAATGAAATTAAGTATAAATACGCCTTTCATTTTAAAAGAAGAGTTCGCATTAATAAAAAATCAATGAAGTTATGCAGTCAAGGAGAGAATAACGTAATAACTACAATTACTTCGAATGAGCCCGGGATGCATAGACTCCAGTCTCGAAGAATTTCTACACCGACCACCCCTCATCTCCACTTCCGAGCAGCTACAGAAATGTTAGGTTAAATTAATTTGGGTTAGGTTAAGTTAAATAAGTTTAAAAGTGCCTGTTCTTGAGTGCCGAGATGGAGGGTCGAATGGCCAAACACCAGCTGTCGTTGTAATAACTTATTGTAATGATCTAAAGCAGGTTAACCTTGGTATTCCACTGTAATATCCACTTACTAAGTACTTGTAGTGTTGATGAAGCAGTGATTAATAATAACTTGATAACGAACAGATTGGTTAATAAGCCTCAGTAGTACTACATAGTTAAATAATTGGCGCAAATGGCAACTTAATGTAGCAACTCGGAGGTGGAGGAAGAGGGGTGGGCGGTGTAAAAATTCTGCGAGACTGGAGTCTGTGCGCCCGGGATGCACCCAATTGGAAAGCAGTACGTCAACAAATAAAAATAATTTCACTTCGGAAAATCAGATGAGGAAGCAAAATAGTAATAGTGCTCTACCGGGAGTTCGCCGAAACGATACTACGGACCCTTCTTCGGAAACTTGAGGAAACACAATGAAACAGGACATACTTTTATCCAGGAAATTCAAATTCACAACATACTGCCACAGAAAGGTCTTCGAAATCCACTGGTGGCAGCTCAAAGAATCTCTGAAATGACGAACCTCAATGGAGAGCTAACAAGGAGTCATTATTAGCATCACATTTACTATCGATCGAATTCTTCTTATCACTTGACCGTTGTGAAGTCTTGCAGATGCGCTGAAGAACAGATGTTTTGCATAAATTTTGAGGTAAAAAAACATTTGCTAAACTCAATGACGGCACAAAAAATAAAAAACATCATTTACAACCTTCGGAAGATGTGAGGTATGAAATATAATGAATGTCAAGACAAACAATATATAATTCGTATTATTTATCTACATCTAAGACAATCAATTGATTAACATTCATTGCATGCATAATTTGAAGAGCTGTTTTCATCGATTGATTAAGAGAAACTTCAATTTTTTATTCTGTATCTTAGTACTTTTTATCTATGGAGGATTACATTCACGAACTGTTCGGCAAAGATGTTTTTCTAGCTAGTGAATGTGAATTTAGCCTCGTTAGCTCCTGCTCCTGTGAAATAAATATATTTTGATCATGTATGAGACTCTAATAGAAATATGTATTCATTTCGAAATATTTAAAGAAAGAAATTACTGCAATAGGCTACTTTGAAGTTTTGCTTCGTAATACAATCCAACATAATTTTCCGGCACGCTGTAGTACAAGTAGGTTAGGAGGAGGAGGATTTATAGTTGAAGGAGGAACAGGTATTCCAGCTGCTGTAAATTTTAATGCTTCATTATCTTGCTGCATGGAAAATATTAGTCAAAATAAATTTATTTATTTATAATTCGAATTGCCATCGTGTAATCCTTCCTTATTCCATCTCTTCAACCTTATTTTCGATACCTTCAAAACTGTCGGCTTGCACAGTGGAGTCCTTCTGTTCGAAGATCCATTCCTTACGTTTGAGTTAGGCCTACAGAAAAAGATAACAGATATGTCTCTACTGCCCTATTAAAAATTAAGGGAGTAGTATGGTTGATTAAAGGAGACAGCGGCGAATTAAAGGAGTATTAAGCGAACCGAGGCCTCTTTCCTTCTGACACTTCCAGGGCGCGACTCACAAGCGCGATGCGAGCAAGTTCTCCCATGTTGCTACCAGAGGCCACCTGTGCAGATGGCCTCTAGGTGAGATGCCTGCCATCTTTCTCGAGAGAAATGACGGTTGCCATCTTTCGCGTCAGTTTTGAAGTTGGTGTTGTGCGTGACAGATGTCTGGATCGTGTCTCTATTATTTAAAACGTTTCAAGTAGTGTTAGAGTGTATATCAGTGCGAGCGTGTGTTACGTGAGGGTGTCAGAAGAAACAAGAGATGGAAGAGACGTAGAATGCTGGTCTGGAGAGGCATTATTTCAAGAGCATGAACGGAGCAAGGACCCCACTGCTAGTTTTACCACCTCGGTCAATTGATATTTTAGACGATTCATCGTTGTGGTGGGGCTGGTAGTGAAGGCAAAACCTCAATGTGAGCTATGTAAAAACAACAAAATGTGGAAACCAAACCTGAATTTTCCCTCGTCAGTCTTCAGCAACCTTTGAATTGAAGGACGTTCTTGAAGGTAATCAACGATGTGTTCAGATACATATTTGTGTGTGTGTGTATGTAGGGGGGGGGGGGTTGTGTGTGGGTGTGTGGGAGGGGGGGTGTGGGGGTAGGTGTGTGGGAGGGGGGGTGTGGGGGTAGGAGTGTGGGAGGGGGGGTGTGGGGAGGGTTTGTGTGTGGGGATAGGTGGGGGAGTGTGTGTATATGAATAGCCGGTGTAATTAAGCTCGGGCAAGGTAAAGTCAATTTATTTTCCTTTCTAATTTTAGGAATGAAAGATGAAAAATCTGCTAGACGATTGTTTTTGTTATATATATAGGTACGAGTATATTCTTCTAATGACCCTAGGGTATTGTTGTTATGTTCTTTTCAAGGTACATTTATATTGTTCCCTGCAGGCATTCGCCTCCAAGGCTGCGTACAGCGGATTTCCCATTATTGCACATTCAACGGTTGACGCTTCTCAACCAAATATAGCCAGTTGCCCATTAATTACCTTAGTTATTGCGTTGCGAATACTTCAAGCATAAGTTATACGTCGCAAACATGTCCCATTAATGTCAGCTTAATAATGAACACACACCCTTGAAATTTTCTGCAAGTGAGTAGGGATGTATTTAATTTACATACTCTGGTACATTTTGATTGTGCTATCAACCGTGTTTGCTTATGATGAATTGATTAATCGCGCAAGAACTAAGGTAATTCAAGGGCAAACTGGTTATAATCGGTTTGAGCAGTGTGACGGTTGAAAGTGTGACTAATGGGAAATCAGCTGTGCGCAGCCGTTTTTTTAAAATCAAATTAAGAGGTGGCCATCCTGGGCCTCTCATGATTCTCCGATGGTGAATAGGAGAAACTGGTCGCGCCTTGGGAGCGCGACGGTAGTGCTCTATGCTGAGCCATGCGTGGCCACCGGTTGGGACAGAGGCGCAGGCGCGCCTATAAAGTTGTACAATTTTCTTAAAATCATACGTGTAAATTTTGTTCCTCTCGCATACTTACGTACGTAACTTTATTGATCGCCCTTTAATATTTGTGAAAGACCTCCTTCCAAGTCGACGTAAGAGAAAAATCTCAGCCATCGAGCAGCTCTTTTTCTTCGTACACCTGATGTGTCGCCACGCACCTTAGGTCTTTCTCGGCTCTTCCTGCCGTCACCGCAGTGTAGTCAGTACGCACTCAATCACGGATCGTTATTGTTTTATCATCATCGTCATTATCTAACCATATTATCGGCATGGCTCATCCACCGACGTATCCATATTTGATACGAGCGACCATAGTCGTTATGCGTTGCTGCTAAATCTTTAGGCCAGCATGGGTCAGCGTGGAGCTTCGGCGCGGGAGTGACCTGGGCAGCAGAAGGACCTAACGCCAACGGCCATATCTATTTTGGTATGTCGACTGGTACTATGCCATTCTTCGAAGTTGGTCCTCAGGACGCATTTTTAAGTGTTCCTTGTCCGGAGGGAAAAGATCCCCAAACTACTGTGTACTTTCGGGACCGTAGGACTTTTGGTCCATTCCACCTAACGAATCACTCCTAGGAGTAATGTGGATATTTAGCCGTTCATGTGCGTATTCCACTATTTTCATCGATTTGTTTCTTAGTGTCCTGAATGTATACCGTTTTCTTTTCTTTTATCTTCCGATAGGTTTTTTGAAGTAGGTGGCTGAAAGCGAGTTTAGGTATATTTGTAATTTTGTCGTAATAAATGTAAACGCTAATTTCCTTGATTCTCCTTTCACTACCTCTCGGTTTCCATCAGCTTTGCTGGAAAACTAGTGAGCTTAACTCACACCTAACCTCTATTGGAAAATTTTGTATAATGGTAGTCCTTCGAAGGACACTTCGAAGTTGCCTCATAGGAGACTCATGGATGAAACAACCATGCATATTTGGGAGCGCTCCCAAGAATCACCGATGCCACTCCTATAATTTTTAATAGGGTGGCAAATTAATCCGTACAAGTTTTGCACATTCCATTCAGGTAAGATTGAGCCCGTGTCTTAATTCAGAGGGCTGACGTACATGAGTAGACATTTATTTTCTTTAGGAAGTGACAGTCATTTAAGTAACGAATAAAAAATATGATGATCAGTTCAATGATTTTCAAACCTTGTGTACCAAATATCTCTGGCTCTTCAATTTTACACCCTTTCACCATTCATACGAATGCATGCAAATATATTGATTTAAAGCTGGAGTATTCGATTTATGCTGAACGTGCAATGGAATAGCAAGATTACCCTGATGTGAGGGCAAAATCTAGCCCCAAGTTCGAGGTGCCTTATTGGGGGAAGGACTCTTGATTTATGAAGTTCTGGTTTTAGTGATGAGAATTAATTACGTTACGAACTTTGGGCAGGGTCACCAGTATTCTTGTGTCTATGGCTAGGCACAACAAATACAATTTCTTTGTGTGTTAATCATGTATGTTTTGGCGACGAGAATTAATTACGTTATGAACTTTGGGCAGGGTCACCATTATTCATGTGCCTATGGCTAGGCACAAAAAATACAATTTCTTTGTGTGTTAATCGTGAATGTTTCTTGGCCCTTTTAACTCTGAAGGAGTAGGTACTCGGGTGCTCTACTGGCACCTAATTTTTATCAACTTGCACGAATCGAACTTCTGTAGGGCAATGATACACGACATCTACTTCTCGCCTTGCTTTATTTCGTTGACTCTGAGTGCCGTGACTACGGCAGCTGTGGGGAGGATCCACTTCTTGTGGAAGAAGATCCGGGTCCAGTGAGGTGACGCACTCCAGCAGGTGTCGTGGCTAGAGGGAATCCGTTGTGGATCCAGGCGAGAATGTATTGTGGGTGTAACTAGCCGCAGATGCGGTGATAATTGTTTGAATTATTGGTGTAACCATCCGCAGATGCGGTGATAATTGTTTGAATTATGGTGTCTTGAAAGAGGCAGTCCCCGTAGGAGTTTCTGCCTGTGAGCCTTGTGGCTGACTTGGTATGATTGTTAGCCGTTTGGCTGAAATGACTTTGAGGAACGTCTCAAGTGGTTCTGAGAACGTTCCGAATGAATCAAAGGGGACGTTCTCAAGTGGTTCTGAGGAACGTCACAATTGAGGGTTGGTGGTGGTGTTTGTGTGTCGCTTCGTGGGTTCTTCTGTACAGGAGAGAGGACTTGGGTTACTTGTTCAAGCACGATAAAACAAGGAAGAGACAGTCGCTACACAGGCCAGGCTGCGAGCGACTGCCGATTTACATAATTGCCTCGAATCGAGGAGTCTATGCTGATACCTCGGTCGTAATTCTGGCGCCCGAATACGGCCGAGGCAGTCGCAATATTAAGTACATCGAATGGACAATCACGAAATTTCCTTAGGTGCCATTTTTCCCCATTTCTCTACACACGAGTATGCTCGGGGTACTACTAGAAGTGACACGTCGTATCTTAAACTGCCTCCGACATGGAGTGCAAGATCAGTCCACGAGATAAAAGAGTATTACTGTCTAGGCAACGTAAGGGAGTTTGGCTTGATTAAAAATCAAGGCTTTCGCCGCCTAATAATCCAGGGTGTAATTAATATATTACAAGGAGTGCTAAGAACATTACCACTATCCTATGGGTATCTAAACACGAGTTGGGTGAAACTCTTAAGCTGTTACAATCGAGTATTAACGAACATAAACTTGCTCTAAGTCAAAATTTACTAGGATCAAAATATTAGGAATAACCGCACAACTTTAAATTTAGAAGTTGGCTTATACTGACGAAATTATTAAGGTGCTTGAGTAAATTGGTAATTGTAAATAAATTATTTAAATAGTTTTGAGTTAGCTAAATTACTTTCAAGTCGATACGGGAATGGGAATTAGTATGCTTGACAAAATGAGACTCTGAAACCTACCTAACTTACGTAGCACATAAATTAAGACAACTTTTACCATATTCACCCTATATAATAATTAAATAACTTTAGCACATGAAACACTGTGAGCCCAGTGAAGGCAATGATCCATACGACGAATCAATTATGAGCCTGGAAAATTGGGAGTCTGAATCACTCAATTAAGGACAATTTTTGGAACTAGAACTTCGGAAACTTACTAACTAATTTTTACTAAAGTAAGGTTCCCTATTTACAAAGCACATACTGAAATATTTATCTAATTGTCTAGCACTCAAAAGCATGACAACTGAGATGTGAGCAAAACTTCAGCACTATATCCTTAACAACTATTGGCATATAAAAATTATTTTAAAAGGGGAAATTTCCCTGATAATGGCTTTACATTTAATAGTGAGTTCACAATTTCATTATTCTGAAAATAATGACAGCAACTAGATAGCTACCATGCATCCTGAAGAGAATAATTCTCCTGGCTAGTCCAAGCAGTTGGTTCTAGTCAATTCTGAGAATACTTCTAGGAATTGCTTCTTGGATGAACTATGTTAAGAAACTCTGTAAGGCCAGGAATGAATTGTTTGCCCAACACTCTAAATAGGGTATACCACAATACACAAAGGAAAATGCACTGTGAGAACCACAACTTCTGGGCAAGAAATCCTACAACAACATTTTAGCACTATTGGTAATTTGACGCAATCCTACTTAATATTTACACAATATAATGTTATTGACATATTACATATAATATCTATAGTTACCCGTCGATCAGCACACATAAAAAACAATAATTGAAGTCTCACCAGTGAGATAAAAACGAGATGTAACTCAAGCAGTGATTTAACTATAAAAAGGAAGACTAAAGCCACGCTTCTTAAAACCATTTCTTATAAAAGAAAGACAATTCATGAAAGTGAACGTTTCGACCATTGTCACTGGTCATTATCAACACTGAAAACATAAAACAATAGTACAGGTAAATGATGATCTATTACTACATTCTAAACAATATATGGTGATCGATAAAAACTATGAATTAACAATTTGTAGAGGGTATGCTGGCTGCATATCGTTCAAACTTGGTTTAAATTTGGAGATGAACAAAGATTCTAGAATTTTGAGTTCAGTTGGATTCAGTTAGATTAGGTGCTGAGGAAGTACGAAAGTACTTCTAAGAAATTAGTGAAAACCAACCTTGACATTGAATTTCTGAAAAAATGTAAGATATACAACGTAATTCCGAAATTTCTCCGTTTTAAACTGCACAGAAAATCTCTCCATTCTTCATCATTCTACAAGGCATGGCAATCCAAACTTCTCCTTGCTGAAATCCGAAGCAAAAAGAAAACTGAAGGTACAGTCGCCGCTCAGCTAAGTGACCTCCGCGCTTCAATGAGACAATCGTTCTCAGTTCTCTCTATGCTGTGGATCGAACGACATATTCGAAATGTTACTGCTGCTTTCACAACCTCTACACAACTTGTTCATTCTAGGAAACTTTATAATTTAGGGATTAGTAACAAGATTGAACCGTGTGACACAAATGATGTTATTTTTAATTATAGTTCAACGGTTTTATCATCTCGTTTATAGTTTTTACTAGCATTTGGTTTAGATTTTGGCCTACCAATTTATAAAATAGATTTTACCAAATATTTCCTAATTTTCGAAAAGCTTTCTTTTACTCTGAAATCCGTGGATTCAATCTCATTTCATTCAATGAGGGATCAGCTGAAGTCATTGTCATATAAATACTTTTATAAATTTTAAACCGTACGAAATTTTTTCCTCAGTGTTCACAAAGTCTGATGTAATGCTACTTAAAAATCTGGCTACTAATGAAAGCGGTATCGTTGCACGTCCTGATAAGGGTAGAGGTGTAGTCATTGTAGACCGTGATAGGTATAACGACAGCATGACTAGCATAATTTCAAATACCAGTAAATTTAAAGAGATTTCTGAGGAGATGCATGTATATACACTTAGAATAGAAGACAAAATTAACAACTTCTTACGTAAATTGACGACACTTAGCTTGATTCCTGAAGATTTATATAAACGTCTTTTTATTTCTGGATCAGCCCCCGGTATTCTCTATGGTCTGGCTAAAATTCATAAACCTAACTTTAACGTGTCTTACCCGTTTAGACCTATTTTTGCCGCGTATCAAACGCCAAGTTTTAAATTAGCTAAGTTTTTAGTTCCTATTCTCTCGCCATTCACCACTAATACATATACAGTCGAAAATTCTAAATCATTCGCTGAGCAAATTACTCGCATCCCCAATGCAAATTCCCTTTATATGGCATCATTTGATATAGAAAATCTGTTTACAAACATTCCGTTACAGGAGACAATAACCATTTGCTTGAATTGTTTATTTAGTGACTGTACTACCGTTTTGGGCCTAACCCGCGAATTATTCAAAAAATTTCTAGAGCTTTATGTTCTAAATAGTTTTTTCATTTTCAATAGAAAATTATACAGACAACTGGATGGTTTGGGTATGGGCCTTCCACTAGGACCTACCTTTGCTAATACTTTTATATGCCACCATGAGAAATCATGGATAGATGATTGTCCTAGCCATTTTAAGCCAATCTTTTACAAACGCTACATTGACGACACTCTCATTTTATTTAGAGACCAGACTCATTGTACCTTATTTTTAGATTACCTGAACTCGAAACATCCAAATATTAAATTTACCATGGTCGAAGAAAATGATAACTGTTTGCCGTTTTTAGATGTGAGGGTGACTAGGAAGTGCAATAATTTTGACTGTTCTGTTTTTTGCAAGCCCACTTTTACTGGTTTAGGACTTAGCTATTTTAGTTTCTGCAGCTTCCAATTTAAAGTCAATAGTATCAAAACCCTACTTCATAGGGCTTATAGCATATGCAGTTCATATCCTAATCTTCACAATGAATTTGTTTTCCTTAGGAATTTTTTTGTAAAGAACGGATTTCCGATAGGACTATATGACAATTTTTTAAAAAAGTTCCTCTTCTCTGTTCGTACCAAAGTTGAACCAATCCCATATGTCAATAGAGAACTGTTGTATGTTCCGTTACTGTACTTTGGAGCTCAGTCTGAAAAATTAAAATTAGAATTGTCTCAGCTACTGTCGAAATATTTCATGCAGTGTGAATTTAAGTTCATCCAGGTTAATCCGCTCTCAGTTGGGTCTTTTTCAGATTTAAGGATGGTCTTCCTAAGGGCATGCTCAGCTCTGTTGTTTACAGTCATAGTTGTGCACGATGTGGTGCATCAGAGTAGGTGGGTTCTACCTCGCGTAACCTACGTATTCGAGTATCTGAGCATGCTGGTCGGAGCCATCGAACCAATTATCTGTTATCCGCACCATCCCATTCTGTCTTACGTGCACACGCTGAAAAATGTGATTCACCTATCAGACTTTCAGATTTCCAGATATTAGGTAGAGCTTCTAATCCAACTGAACTCAAAATTCTAGAATATTTGTTCATCTCCAAATTAAAACCAAGTTTGAACGATATGCAGTCAGCATACCCTCTACAATTTGTTAATTCATAGTTTTTATCGATCACCATATATTGTTTAGAATGTAGTAATAGATCATCATTTACCTGTACTATTGTTTTATCTTTTCAGTGTTGATAATGACCAGTGAAAATGGTCGAAACGTTCACTTTCATGAATTGTCTTTCTTTTATAAGAAATGGTTTTAAGAAGCGTGGCTATAGTCTTCCTTTTTATAGTTAAACTTTCCAAAGATTGGAACCTTAACATTTTTAAGCAGTGGTTTTTAAAAGTCAGCGTTAGGTATCGACGAATGTTGCCACGGTGAGTCTATGGGGCGTCTCTAAATATTTATAACTGACTTCTACAGAGACGTATTTTTTTAGTGCACAATTTTAATGGATTATGGATGAAGTTAAGTGAATTTCTTATTCCAAAAATACTGAGAAAGAATATTATGCGATACTTGGATTTTTAGATGGGAGTTTTAACAATTCGTAAATTTTGGTTGGTAAGGAGCTGGAAGAATCCACTACAGATTACCGATTTCTTTGAGGGATTTCATGACCAAAATCAATAGCAGAAATATGCGGGTATAATAATCTTCAAAATTACTGACATTTAATTAATAGAAACTAAGGCAAAACAAAACCTTCCACAACACAACAGAAACATTGACTAACTTATAGACAGGTTGTTTAATGGTGTAAAAGTACGCAAGCTATTTGGTAAACCGTGTAAAAGGGTACACAATTATCCGAGTAAATAGGTGCACTGAATTCTGTGAACTAGGCTGAATTATGCAGAATTTGCCGAATTATGTGGATTATGCTAAATTGCGCTGAATTATCCTAAATTACGTACACTGAATTAAACTGAACTACACTAAGTTACACTGAAAAATAAGGAGCCATACTGAGCTGTGCTAGATTGACAAAGGTATTTGACACTCCTAAGACCTACAACTGAACAGAACAGAAATTGAAACCGGTGACTATGGCAAGACTTAGGCATTTAATTTATAGTTCAATGTACGGGCAAGTAATAAACTAAGTATATTGTTGATGTATTTGAACTCACAAATGTGGGTAGAAGGGCAGCTTAATACTACTAGCAGTCAAACAGTTCGCCCACGAAACAAGCAAAGAAACAGAATCCTATCTAAGAAGGTCGGATCCATCTACCGACACCTGAAAACAAGCGTAGTGTTTTTAAATAAAGCTACACACGCTATCTACATTGACAAAAATATTATTTACTGGGATGGCTGCCAGATTATCAAGTCATATTTTGTGGTACTTACGACACTAAAGCATTTCAGCTTCCCCAGCTTCCCCATCTCATCAAGTGGAATTTGCTTAAACAAAAACTGAATAATTTTACAAGAGGTTGTGTACACATACTGTAGGAGCATTTTGAGAAGTATTGGCATGGACACTCATCGTCCATTGTCGAATCATAAGGTGAGCCCATGAACTGCGGGGTGATTCCTAAAGGCCCCCTCACACGCGCAAATATATCTGCAGACATATCTGAACTGGTGCTGAATTCGTGCATTTGTACGCTCATTACAGGTTGGCACAGACTGTATGGGGCAAATGAGCCATGCTTGATAATTTTAGAGCGACCGGCTGCAAACCTTGACACCACTGCAGTGTCACACCAGCCTTCGTGTGTGGTGCGCGACTGTACTCTGCCTCTCTTCCTCCTTATGCACTTTAATAAGCAATTTCCTATTTGTATGTTCATTACTTTTTAGGAACTATTCTTTAGCCTATTTTGAGCGAGCTTTTACATCTCTTTTATTCCTTGTTCATTGCAACTATAGCGAATCCTATCAATTGTACGAACTCGCCGTCTGGAGTCGCTATTCTTCTGCGTACTCTCCATCTATCTGCTATTGGTATACTGAAGCTTGCGCCAGTCTTGGTCAAGTTTGCAGTATGTTGTTTGCATCGTGTGAGGGGCCTTGAGACCGACAAACCAAATTCAGTTCAGATTGTCTGCCAACATAATTGTACGTGTGAGGGGGCCTTAAGAGTTAAGGTCATTAATATTAGTGTCCGTTTTGAGGTTTGGTCATGCAAGTTTTCTCACTTAGTTATTATCTTCCTCTTTTTGCCACTATTCATCATTTACACGAGAATATAATCCTTACTCTGTCTGAAATTTTTTAGCTCCCATCTGATTGAGAATATAGGGAAATTTTTTCGAGACGTTTCTGATTCTGAAACACTACAGTAATACCTGCAAAACTGCGCTAACACGATCCGAAATTGGTGTGTAGTTTTGAAAGCACCTCAGTTTTGAAGACACATAAAGGAAAATCGAGTGCAAGTGAACCTTATTTTGTAATTACAAAAAAGTTGAAAACACCGTAACTCTTATTTTCGTACACCAATGCAAATTGCTAGAGTTTTCAGGATTTCTTTTTGTAAAAAACTTAATTGACGTTTAGGATTATCGAAAATTGTAACACTTTCGGTTAATGTGTGATTGATTACATAAACCATAAATGTTACACTATAAGGTCATATATTTTCACAAACATTATATGAAAGTCGATTTAACTGAAATTATACGTCTCTTGAATACAGTTACATAGTTAACATGTGTATATGAATATGTAAATAAAGTTGAATATATAGAAAAGCTATTTATTCTTCTCTATAATAGCTCAACCATTATAATGCATCAATAGGTCGTTAAAATGATTTTAGCCTCTTCCCAGTTGAAAATCAGCGCAGTTGCGCGGGAAAATTTTGGCAGTTTTTCGCAGTGATCGTGGTTTTAAGACGAATTCCAGCAGTTCACCGCAGACAAAATGCATTGGAGTCAATTCGAATAGCGTTTATTTGGCAGACCTCAGCAGTAATTGTCTACAGTCGAATTAAAGCAGATAGTTCTTTGTTGGCCTTCATCGTTCACAGCAGTAAATGCCTCGGTCGAAAACAGGCATTAACAAACTGCGCTATTTAAATTTTTTAACAGTATTTAAGCCGAACATATGGCTCGTTTGCGACGAAGACGTCTTAACTCAAAAACTGGATTGTTGAGTTATCTATACAGGCATTAGGGTTTACATCTCGGGATCCCGGTTTGATTTGGGGCTGAAATTTCTCGGTCCGGGAATTCATTTTTTCCCGGGGTTCAAAATAACATACATATTTTGGGATGTTAGTCAGAAAATAACTTAAAATCATTCTGTTTTCCTGGAATTGCCGGGATTCTAAAAAGTATACATATTTCAACATATTAATGAGAAAATAACTTGAAATCATAGCCTACTGTTTATTTTGGAATTCCCGAGATTCTAAAAAGCATGAATATTTCAATCAAGATATTAGTGAGAAAATAACTTAAAATCATGCAGTTTCCCTGGAATTCCCGGGATTTTAATTAGTGTACATATTTCAAGAAAGTAGTGAGAAAATAACTTCAAATCATGCTGTTTAACATAATTAATCACTAACAGAACTAAGAAAAGGACTTTAGTGTTTTAATATATTGCAATTTACATAACTACACCGTGCATGTAGTCTACACCATCTTATAATATAGTTCAACTATTTCATCAGAATATATTTTGTGGTTTTGCAGGTAATAAAGAACAGACTGTTATAGATGCGATGGCAACGGCTGATGTTGTAGAAACTAAAGTCTTTGTGTGGCGATACTATGTTAAAGATGCAACTGGAGAAAGTGCAAAGGTATGAAGAGCGGCAAGATTTACTCTGCAACGGCTGGTCTACCAGTGGTTTGTTATGTCACTTATAGAGTGAACACAACATAGTGATGCCTAAAACTGTATACCGTGTTGCATCAACCAGTAGCTGCGAAAAAACTATTCGTACTTAACAAAGCGCCCGCATGCAAGGGAGAGCGGTAGTGAAAGCATTAAACCTAAACAAACGAAAATAACAAGTTTCGTAAAGGTGCATCAAAGTTCTCCGGAAGAACAGGTGACCAAGCTTGTAGCAGTTGATGGTGTGTCAGTAAATACAGTTGCAAAGAGTGAATCCATCAGAGAATTATTCTCAGATGAAGGATTTTCGCTCCCTAAATCGCCACATACTGCCACAAATTACAATTGCATCAATATAAAATATAAAGAAATCCCGGTATTACCGGGATTATCTTCCTTAATTTCTTGCAAACCGTATCAGACATTCATCTTCAAACTCTGTTATGGTATAAGCGTCATAACTGTAGCTCAAAAATTGACCGCTAGGGAGCACTAAAATGTTCTTACGACAGATCTTCACAGTACCAACGTCGTTGTTTAACATGCCTCTCCTGTAAAATTGATTATTTCGAGTTAAATATCAAATTTGCAGGAATTAGTAAGCGAATGAGTTCACAAGCGTGGGCCTGAGCAAAAAAGTACAAGAGAAACCCTTATCAGTTGCAGCTTCCACTGGACTTACGCATTTCATTCGAGTAAGAGACGAATGAGGTGTCAAATGTTGCTGATTTTTTCATACCAATGTTCATAGAACTAGTTTTCTGAAGTTTTAGAGGTACTTTAAGCTAAATATTGCTCATTCATTCTTCTCACTTCTGTAAACGTGTTTGTTTTTTCAATAAGTCGAAAAGACATCAGTTCATCTCGACATTTTTCCTTGATCATTCGTCGATGCATCGTGGCATACCCTGGCATGGCGCAACAGTAAGCAACCGGCAGGCGGCAGCCTGTTCCACTCTGACTGTCATCGCGTGCGTGTTGGGCCGGTGACACACTTGGCGTTTTGTTTCCGATCAGAATTTTTACCCGTCGCTGCTCCAACATAATGTAGTGCTTGCACATTGAGCGGTAAAATGTCCGTCGCGCACCGACGGCATTCTTTGATCACTGACCTCCGTGCAACAAACAAGTGCTGTGCAACATGAATCGAGAACAATTTCTTGCGTTATTGCTTTATCGTCGTCGATTACAGAGAAAGCTAAAAAATAGCCTTATTTGAGTTCATCGATTAATCAGAGGAGAGAGGAAGTTTGAGCCTTCTACACTTTGTTTCCTGAGTTTAGAATCGATGAAGAAAAGTTTTTCAATTATTTTAGAATGTCAATCTCATCATTCGACGAACTTCACAACATGCTGAAAAATCATGCACGATGGAAAATACTAAACTGAGGAATTGTATTCAACCATTGGAGGCCTGTATTACTACTATCCGGTTGAATATAAATAGGCCTGTATTGGTATGGTCATGGCCTGTATTGTGCTTCATAATTATATTAGAGATAGAGATGGGTACGTAGTTGAGGAAAAATTTTAAATGTCGGGACTTGAAAACATCCTAGTACCGTGCAATACAAGAGGAGGTTTGTAGGTCAACAACGTGAGAAACATTCTCTCCAAGTACTTCGTCTCAAGTGTTGGTGTTTTCATTTTTTTTTTAAATTTAGTTCTTTGTATGGGGGGGTTAATAGTCAATAGCAAAGAGAAAAGACATAAGTTCAAGGCTGTTAAGGTCAATTAAGTAGCATGAAATAAATATATATTATCTGGCATTTTCTGTGTTCGGTGCCCGTGAAACAATGTATTTTAAATTCATTTTATTTTAAATAACTACTATATTTTAATTTTTTCCTAAATTTATTTAATGAAGTTTAAATTCTAAAACTTGAAATGAATTTCAATTAACTAATTAACAAAAAAGATTGCTATTTTCAGATTTTATGGGTATAAATACACTCGAAAAAGTAATTTAACATGATTTTTTCTCGGGTCACCTAACACGAGTAATTCATTATTTATACTTACCGAAGTCATTCTTTTGCTGTATTCCAGTTTATCAAAATAATTCTTAAGTTGTAGACAGACTTCATGCCATGCATTCCTTGTTGCGTTCTTATCTATAAAAGTGTCCAAAGCTTTGTCCCAGAGCTCAGGCCTTTCTCGTACAATGTGAATTAGTAATTCATTGTCGCTTGCAACCTCTTCGGCCATGGTAGAGCACACCAATGCAGAGTGCTCAATACATACGTTAGAGCGGTTGGCGGCAGACTGGAACGTGGACGACAAGTGTGTAACCGCGCATTGAGTCACGTATGCCACCACTTCTGTGGAGGCTGTTAAAAAACCGTCGATTGTAGTGGCAGTGGGCGGCTGCATTGCTGCCGTCGGCGTCAAATAACCCGCTCGTCCATTTTTCCGCTCAGTGTTTCCGAAACAATGTAATTCTACGCGCCACTACTGGTTCGGCGGCGACGGTAAAAAATTAAGAAAACGCAAGTGTGTCACCGGCTTTACTGTGACCGTTGGAATAACGGATCACTAGTGTTCAGTGTAAATATACTTGACTTAATTTATGTCTGTTTTAAGTGATTAAATACAAAAGAGCTTTTGAGTATATTACGTGCTCAAAGAGTCGGTTTAATCTATAATGTAATAGCCAATCTAGTTTCTAAATTTTTCCTGTTGTCTGTTGCATCACTAACAACTTCATGTTCATATTCTAATTTATCGTCATGTTTTCAGAATTCTTTGTTATTTTAGGCAGCTTAGGAATATTTTCATGAAACGTTAGAGCGGCAGACCTTGATCCTAATTTGAATAATGCATAAACGAAAACTGTACTCAACGTGGTCAGCTCGTCAGAAAAGGCGCCGAATCAGTAGTCATGGCTCTTCCGTGCGAGACACTCCTCAGAATTCTAATCATGCGATAACTTTGCCCTCAACTAGCACATATATGAAAAATGTAAGTACTACATTTTCACAAAGCCATAAAGCTGACCCTCCGACGGAGTCAGCAGCTCCTCAGCCTCCATATTTTCCAGTACTTGGACAAAAAAATTGGACATGTTTCTACGTTTAAATAAATGCGTACAAGTGTGCATGGGCGCATGTGTGTTTGAGTGAACGTTTCTTCGTATATTGTATAAGTAAGTAATGCACGTGTGAAATTAGTCAGGTATGCTATAAAACATTTTACGTTTTTCCACAGATGCTCTGGCTGACATGCCGCAATACGCTACAGCTACCAGGAAGGAGGACAGTCTCAGGGAAGGATATCATTTCTCTGCCTCATACATTCCTTAATTTCTGCTTCTAGAACATTATTCCATCTCAGGGATCCAACATTCTGGTCCCATGAGTCGTTATCCAGTGATCACTTTTGAAGTAATATTAAAGTGATCGCGTTTTCATTAGTAATACTTGTGAAAATGAGCATAAAGGTGAGGAGCATAATAATGACAACACGAGAGAACATCTCACGGCAAACACAATCCCCACCTCGCTCACATCGCGCACACATGCAAGCATCGTGACGTACGCACGAGCGTCACAGACGTACTGTGGAGTACAGGGACTTACGACACAGTGGTCTGGCTGAAGTACTCTAGTCATTTGAGTACTTCTCATGTAACCAGAGTATTTTAAGAACTCTGAAAACTTGTTGAATGCTCTGAAAACTTTTCGAATATTCTTAGTAATTACTGTGAGAACTTCTAATGAACTCTGAATTGTTCTCAAATACTCTGAGTAAATACGAATTTGTAGGCTAATCATCAGCAAATCTGTCTCTGATGTGCTACAGCCGGTGTCCGATCAGCTTCTCCACGAATCGGAGCTGCATCTGAGGTTCACTTTGCCTCCTTCAGGCAACGTAGAGTCGATCATGTGAACGTCAACACAATTACCTCCAAAAATTTCGATGTAGGCTTTCACGATTTTCAAATTTTTACCTCTCGTCTCGAAGTTGTTGGCACTGTTTCTACTTAAATAATTGAGGGGCTAAACTTCGATTTACTAAATCGTTTTTATGCAACGAATATAATTTAGGAGATCATCCCACTTGGTCAACTTTTTTCGTCCGATTCATTTGAAAATTGGCCAGTATATGTATTTTTTGAAAGTAAACACTTTTTACTCATGTTACTTTTTCGATTTAGGCCTTAGGTTTTAATTTTACAAAAAATTAGTGTTTTGTTAAATTTTTATTTTAATTTCAGGACGTATCTTCTCGTTCAGTTTTGATGCTACAACAAAACCAAAGACAGTTTTAGAATCCTTGAAGCATTTCTAACAAGAAAATGAAGCGAAATTTTAACATTTTGAAAAAAAGTGGGAAGCGATTTTTATGATTTCATCACGAAGAAATTATTTTTGGGTTTAGAGCTATATAACTTTTTTTCTCATATTTGGGAAAAAAGCTTCAATTTATTGTTAGAAATAATCCAAGGATTCCAAAACTGTCTTTGGTTTTGTTCTAGATCAAAACTCAATGAAGAGATGTGGTTTGAATGTTGAAAGTTATTTTTTTGGATATAAGCCTAAACAAAATTTTTTGTTGAAATGTAATATAATGGACAATGTAATTGAATGCAGTTTTAATTTGTATTTCATTAGTTTCCATACATAACTTCATATTCACACTGAATTGTGATTAACAAACAAAAAAAAATATTTTTTTTTTTAAATATTAAAATATGAAATTTTTTTTCAGTTTGATTACTATGAAATTTGAATATGATGTGTAACCATTGAAAAGAAACACAATTTCTTACAATCATTTTTTTTTAGGCCTTAGTTTTTGAGAAAATTCGACATATTGGTTTTTAGGTATTGATATTTCACTGGTATTGATATTTCAAGACGTATCTCCTCATTCAGCTTTAATGCTAGAACAAAAACAAAGACAGTTTTAGAATCCTTGTAGCATTTTTAACATGAAAATGAAGCGAAATTTTCCATTTCCCGTATTGTTGTCTTATAATATGGGGTCGAGAATTAAAGATTTTCGTCCCCTTACCCCCCCCTCCTCTTGGGGGGTGATCTATTGTCCGTAGCGCCATAAAATTTTAGGACCGAATAGTCCACCACCTAAGGGTCCCTTTCCCACAAAAATATGAAAAATTACCAGCGGAGCAACAGGGGCCTGGCAGGGGGCTGGGATGATCTCCTTAAGTTTTAAATAAACATGCGTTTTCGCCAAGCAAGAGATGTACAACATTAAATACGAAGAATAAAACTTTAAACATTTACGAACGTTTCGGGATAAATCCCATCATTGAAAACACACAATATAAAATAAATAGATTAGTCACAAGTACAAACGGTTCACGATATACTAATAAATTAAATGGAAATGCACAATGGGAAAGAACTAAAAGTATCATTCAGTGCTGGTCTACCCTTTAAAACAAGCAGGGATTCTAAAATGGGTATGTCAGTAAAATTTGACCCCTGCCCTATGGTTGAAAAATTATTATTTGCGATTATTGAATTACACTTATCTGCGTGAATCCAAATTGCAGAATAGCGTGGTTGTCCTATAACCTTATTTATAAAAGGTAAAGCGCTGATTCAGCAAGCGCATAGCGGGGACCCCGCATTGAGGGCATTGTACTGAGAACACACATACGCATAAACCTTTGTATAAGCTATGGACAAGTTTGGTCAAGGATTCAAGCACTTAATATCGAAATTCCCTTCGTTGAGCGACGCAAAGATGAAAAAGGGAGTTTTCATTGGTCTTCGAGAGCTTCTTAAAGACGATGAATTTGAATCAGCTCTTCATGGAGAGGAGAAAGCTGCTTGGAAGGTATTCAAGTTAGTTGCAAAGAGATTTCTCGGAAACAAAATAGAGAGAAATTATGATGAATTAGTGAAAACCTCATCAAGTCTTTCAAGATCAAAGGATGTAACATGTCACTTAAAATCCAATTTTGGGATTCACATTTAGCCTCTTTCCCAGCAAACTGTGGAGCAGTTAGTGACGATCATGGTGAAAGATTTCAATCATGGGAAAGAGGTAGCAGGGTAAATGGAACACAAAAATGCTTGGAGAATATTGCTGGACACTGACCAGAGGCGACTCTTCAACCAATTATAAGCGTCAAGCAAAAAGACAGAGAACAGTTTTGGATTAGAGTTTAAAACATTATGAAATATACTGTATATTCAAATAAATTAATCAAATTAAATAATCATTAATCCTCGTATCTTTGAACCTGTAGTCAATATACATTTTTCAACGTGATATTTGGATTCATTCAATGAAAATACATAAGAATCAATTAATATCATTTAAGAAGCACACAACTTTTAAAAATTTTTTGACCAGAGTAACATAACAAAGCTCAGATTTCCTCGCGATTAGGAAATCAATGTTGAAGTCTTGACGAAAATCATGAGAGTTATGTGCTTTGGGTTCAGTGTCATAACTTTCAAAATATCTGTTCTGCTTCACTCAGTGCTCTTCCCGCTATCCAGGGATGTATGCCCAGTTGTCTATCTTTTGAAACGCTCAGCACTGTCTTTGTCTTGTTATTTCTGAGGTTAGAATATTCGTTTCTGACACTGCAGCAAATTGTGGCGAGTGAGATGATCTCTTTTCTAAAGCAGGTCGTGAAACTCGCTTCCTAAACCACAGTCTAATATCTATTAATGTCTGAGAGCAACTGAGAACGGCGCGTAGATCTTTGACAAAAAAAGCGGCCAACTTTGATTTGCTTGTGAGTGTTGGAAAAATTAATTGCATTTAGTAAAGAGAAATACACACAATAGTATGTGTATAGGTATGCCCAATAGTATAGTTATAGGTGTGTATGTATATATAAACGTGAATCACAGCTATTACAAGGGTGAGAAACAAACGTACGTGAGTGCCGTGCAAAGCCTTTAGTAGACGAAGAAGTTTCGGCTGCAGTGCGGTTACTGTGAGAAATTATGTGGTGTTTGAATCAGGGTTGCGGAGTCGGTGGAATAAATTTGCGACTCCGACTCCGACTCCGACTCCACCTTTCCAGAATTTGGCGACTCCGACTCCGACTCCGACTCCACTTTTTCAGAATTCGGCGACTCCGACTCCGACTCCGACTCCACCTTTTCAGAATTGCGCGACTCCGACTCCGACTCCGACTCCGACTCCACCTTTTCAGAATTTGGCGACTCCGACTCCGACTCCGACTCCATTTCTCCAGAATTTGGCGACTCCAACACCGACTCCGCCTATTCACAATTTTGTGACTCCAACTTCACCTATTCATAATTTATAAGATGAATAGTTTATTTTCCAACTAGTGTACACAGACCGTCAAAAATGACAAGATTCAATACCTTTCTTCAACAAATTTTCGTTTGAGTGGAGTTTCCATGCTCTCAGCTTATTCCAAAGGTAACTTAATTTTCTTATAAGAGTAATAAACACTCAGAACACAGCATTTTTGAGCCGCAAGAGAAGTAGTTAAAGCTTGGATACGTGTCGTATCCAAGATACAGAAATTCAGGATTACTGAAAGCAACTGCGAACTTGTGTATGTATATTTTAAAATGCAATACAGTACATTGCAATACAGTATATTGTAATATACAATATAGCATATTGTAATATGCAATACCCCCGCCGAACTCGGTATTCACGATACAAACTCGAGTATATAAGGCTCTGGATCGCTCTAATTGTGATGAAAGTGACTTATTATAGAGCTATTGCACAACGAAAATGAGTGTATTAATTGACAGTGAACTGGAACCACGATGGCCAGTGCTAATTTTTTCCTATCAATTATTCTTAACAGGGTGAGACAAAACGTATAAATAAACACACGACAGTCATTCTTAGTAGTAAACGGTTGCTGGTGTTGAAACCTGTGCATATGTTCATTATATTCTTTATTAGCGAACGAATTTTAAATTGACTACAGATTGTTAATAATCAAGATACTAGTGTACATGATTGGTCAAAAATGACGGGATCTAATGGTATCATTTTAAAAAAATCTCAAGATAAAAATGGCAGACAAATTTATCCATTGTAATAGTACCCGCGATTAAAATACAGTATTCTCGTACTTGTGCACAGGTAAAACTCGTATCACAGATACGGTCATTAAGCATTTTAAAAAACGTCACAAACGCACACAACATTATTATTATATTATATAAGAAAGTTTTAGCCTCCCTTAATTGCACGACAAAGACGTTCTATGAGAGGAAGGAGGAAGGCCCCATTTAGTTGAGGGAATGCGGAATCTATGTACAAGGTGCACAGAAACAGGAAGCTAAGAAAGAAGTTCATGAAACAAGAAAAAATTGAAGAAGAAAGTAGTAGGTGCTGGAAAACAGGACAGCAGTGAACCGAAAAAAGATGGTCCGTAACAAAACAAAAACCTATTCTATTTCAACAAAAGGAAGCCTACCTATTTTTTAGCTCAGGCCCGCACATAGTACCCCTGGGAGCGCTAATTCCCATAGATACAATACCTGTATCCCCCTGAGGGGACGCACACAACAACCAAGCAAATTGTATAACATAATACCTATCTGAATTGTAATTTAAATTATTGTTCGCAGGAGGTTTTAAAAAATTTGCCATACCTTTTAAGCATTTAAATGCCTTTGAAATTTAAATGCGATGAGCCGCATTTTCTTGACAGTTGATTCGATTTTCACGCAATGTTTTTTACTTATAAATATAAGTGGGCAGATGCCTGGTTTTTCATATTTCGATGGTATTTATGATACTGTCCAAGCAAGCAGATTCCCATTGTAATGAGATAGGGGAAATTACGCACGAGAACATATACTTATCATTGACGGACACCTGGCTTTTTATTAAATCGGGTGTCCTGTAAAAATGTCCTCGATTTTTAATTAATTATATCTCAGCTTGAAATTAACACACCTGAATTGCCTTTTTTCACAATGTAGTAAATTTTGTTTCCTTTTCGAGGAATTTAATTTTTTGAAAATAGGTTGAATAACCACTTTACAATGTCCAATTTACTGAATGGAGTAGAAAAATTAACTGTTCAAAGGAAAAGTTTATAAAACAATATTGATATTCTTCGTTATTTTGTAGTTTCCATAAAACTGAACACACAAAAATTTTAAATCATTACCTTATATAACGTTTGAATAAATAAAATAATTTTAGTATCCAACGACATACCCTCCATTTCTCTCAAGGCAAGTATTACTTCTAGCCACCATTGAACGAAGAGTTTTACCCATTATTCCACCGTTTTCTATCAGTCCTTGAAACACTATTATTGAGAACACTTGAAACTCGAAACCTCTCAGAGGGTTTAAATACTTAGTTGTATGTACGATACATCGTTATGAAATTATTCTTAACAGTAGGTATTGAAGAATGTAGAAGAACACCAGTTTTGTTTTTAAAACTTTTCCTTTTAACAATTTTTCTACCCCTTTCAGTAAATCGATCATCTTAAAGTTTATTCAACTGATTTTAAAAAACTTAAATTATTTCGAAAGGAAACAAAATTGACTAAATTGTAAATAAAAGACCATTAAAATATGTTAATTTAAAGCTGAGATATTATCAATTAAAAAGTCCGTGATATTTTTGTGGGACACGCAGTATAGTATTGATTGTTCTTATACAATAAATAGTCAAGTGTCTCCTTTGAACAAATTAATAAATAGGTTCAGCTATTTCGTGAGCAAAATCTCTCCTATGTTAGTACAATGGAGTTTTAGGATTTAAAACTCAAGGGCAATATTAACTGCTCGAACATTCATTTCAAATACAGAAGAACTTCAAGGGAACAACAGCAAGTCGATTCCCGAGATGCGCAAAAAGAGAAACCGTACCCAAGTTAGGGGGATCTTGAGGATTCCAACAGTGCGCTCAGCAGCGTCCTCTGTAATATTTTTATTATTAAATTCCTTTAAAATGGAGACCGAAGATCGTCTTTAACGTAAGGTTAGTTTTTAAAACGATACTCGCCAAAAATGGAAGACACCCAATGGACGCGGCCGGTCAGCAGCGCGTTACTCCGGTAAAAAAATTTAGAGGCGTTCTGAGTAGAGAGATACAGTGTTTCAAGATGTCTTGTCGCCGACTAGGTGAACATCGTATCTTATTGTAAAATTGCATATAGCACTAAGATTTTAACAATTAATTGACAATTAATTACCTTGAATAATAAGTGCCTATTCAAGAGGCTGCAAAAGCCGGGTCGAGGAGTTCAAGTCGCAGAAAGAGACTGCTTTTTACGCAAGAGGAATAAGTTAGAGGTACCAGACCCACTTTTATTAAAATGACGACATGCTGCCCAAGCAGAGCAAGCTCAAAGATAATTTAATGAGTGAACGCCAGTGCGTCACGAGTAATGTTAATTTAAGTGATTTTAGGTTAATGCAGGTCTGGTAGAAGCTCAAACATGCTTAATTATAGAAAGTTAAATTTAAACAAAAAACGAAATGAAAAGATGTAGCTTCAAAACAAAAAGACGAAGAAAAGAAAAACTACTTTCAACAGTTTCAAATTCTTTTCTGTCAACTATGACAGGCCATCTGAAGGAAACTTTTTCTTCCACAAAGCCGGCATCATAAATGCGGAAGGTTTTCAACAGGAAATTTCATTGAACAAACAAATTGACTGTCCGTCTTTGTTGGTTGGTTTGTCTCCTTTTCACGCTCTTAAAGATGCTAAATGACTGTATCTGTGATGCGAGTTTCATCAGTGCACTAGTACTAGAATATTTTAATCGCGGGTACTACTGGGTTGGATATATTTCTTGATGATCCACATCTGGAGAATTCGTATAAAGACAATATTAAATCCCATCATTTATCACGGGTCGAGTACACAATTTTATATACTGAGTGTTTCAGAACACGAGGTACAAAATTGCACACCAAGTAGACAATGGCGAAAAAAACACTTTTAATTCCATGAAATTTTCCCCCAAAAATCGGGGTCGAAAGATATTAGCTGTTTATTGTTTTCAATGATGAAATTTAATGGCACAATTATTCGTAATTTTTATTTTGAATTCACTTTAAATAATTGTTTAAAATGTGTTAAACCTACATCAATGCACTTTTCGAATGTTACCCTTACCGACTGCCGGATATTAGGAAACACGTCTGGCATTTAGGTACCTCACCTGCAGCCACTGCAATTCTGGCCACAAGATCTTCCTCAGACTCAAGCATAAAGGGTGTAGCATAAACAAGGCTCTTCATGTGTCCCCAAAAATTGAAATCGAGTGGAGTCATGTCAGGAGATCTAGGAGGTCATGCAACTAGCACATTTCGCCCGATCAACGTAAATTCAAAATAAATATTGCGAGTAGTTTATTCAATAAATTTCACCCGTTAACAATAAACTGCTAATATCTCAATGTCTCTTTCTTTGGAAAATTATATAGAAGAAAAAGTTTTTATTTGGATATCTTCTACTTGGTGTGCAATTTTTTGCCTCTTATTCTGAATCTGAAACACCCTGTATATTACTGACAAGTGTCTTCTGAGTAGGTAATATTGGCATTGTCTACACTGAGAAGCATAGATATGTATCAACAGTTTTTTATTACTAAGTGTACACTAATTCAGTGAAATTATAATAGTTAATTCAATGACTATGCTTCAAATCCCCAAAATTATGATATACGTGTAGATTAGGTAGGCCAAATTTGCACACTGCCTTTTCTTCTTTGTATCTACACTATGCAGGGTAACAATGCAGAAAAGGTGTCATATTATTGCTCAACACTATGTTACATTTCGGCTATAATAAGCAAAAGTTGTTCTGCTTTCATTGCAGGGGCAGGACGTTTTCGGAAAGTTCTTTTTACGAATAAAAGTCACTTCTAGCTTCTTTGCGTGTATTATGATACTATCTCTTATTTTCGTCTAACTTTTTACTTTGTATTGGACACTTTGTTATTTTAATAAACGCCCAGGTTCTTCTCATTTCGTGTTTTTTGGAGCAATTTGAAACGTTTCCAGCAAGAGAATTTGTGCTATCGCATAAATGCAAAAACCATTGCAGCTGAGATAGTGCATTGTTTTCAGTTACAATGTGTGTGTGACTGTAAGTGAAGTTTTTGCTGGTGTGTGTAATTATTTTCATTGCAGCTCGTTTACATAGTATTTTAATTTTTTCAAGTGTCTCAATGCCGATATAGATAACCTTACAACATTTCCAAATCTTCCTTTACCAGAATTAATTAATTATATAATGCTACAAAACGAATACTATTTCAGTTTTTAAAAATGTATCAACATAATTATAAAATTCTCCATTTCAGCGTATACTTGCTTAGAAACTGGGGAGTGATACGAAGATAAAAATTAAATATGATGATGATATAGTGATATTCAATATAACTCTGAAAGAACCAAATTACATTCAAGGAATAATTTGAGAAATGAGCAGAAATTTTCATTGTTAATACATGTTAACTTGACTTAAAAACACGGAAGCCATATCAATTTTGATAACATGACTTGAAAACTAGAAGCCTTTGTGCACTAGACCATAGCTTCAGGTTTCAGCAAAGACTACTCATTGGCAATGAATCATAACCTAAAGACTAGAAATGTTTAAGATCATTATCAATTAATGCAACATTTGAGCATACAGAGTTACCACTCTTTATGTGAGTACAATGTATTGCATCAGCTGAAATGTTCTACAAGTAACTTGCAACACATTTACTACTATTTTCCAGTTCTTATGTATTAATTGAAGAAAAAATGAACAAAACAGAAATATACAGAATGAATTTGCGATGCTTTCAATTACTAATTCCTGCTTTTAACTACAAAATGTACATTAATGCTGGGAACAAAAATTATACTTAGCACTCGTAGGTTTCTCATATATATATATCTGTGCAAACCCTCAATGACTAGATAACATGACCGTATTAGGTGATAGGAATAAATACGCTGTTTCATACTTAGAACAAAACAATCAACAAAAACATTGCGTATTTTTTAGATTTTTCAGCAAAGCATTCTAACTCTGTTGTGGTTTACTTTTAGTTTTAAAGAATTATAGATAATTTTTAGCAAAAATTAGAATCGAAGACACCAAAAAATAGCGACTCCAACCACGACTCTACCACATCCGAATGAACGACTCCGACTCCGACTCCGACTCCACCGCATTCGGAAAAGCGACTCCGACTCCGACTCCGACTCCATCACACTTCAGAGTAGCGACTCCGACTCCGACTCCGACTCCACCACACTTCAGAGAAGCGACTCCGACTCCGACTCCGACTCCACCCTAAAACATCCGACTCCGGCGACTCCGACTCCCGACTCCGACTCCGACTCCGCAACCCTGGTTTGAATATCTATACTTTCCTGAAGAGTTCAAATGATGACATAAATAAAATTTCAATACCTAATGAATTAGAAATTCAGCAAAATTTATGCTGATTAAAGTCATCTTCGCATGAGGTATTGAAATCATAATTGTAACAGTTTCATTTCTTCATAAATATTATTCTACAAATAATAGACTGAGCCTAAAAATATTCACAAATTCATTAAGAGGCATAATTTTCAGTTCTAGCTTCAACGTCATTATGACCTTCGTTTACTTTTTCCCCTCAGTATACCAGGTACCGTTGGCTCAACACAGAAATAAAAGTTTGTACTCGCTCTGTTCGTATTATCCTACAAATTTTGAAGCGTTTCCTTAAAGCAGCTCGCAGGATTGGGGCTGCAGTTTTTCAGTTCCTTTCTACTTCAAACTTTCATGACGCAGTGGACGGCCATCGCTACTGATCCATCACAGAGAAGATCCTCGAGCTCAAAAGTCCCGTCTGTCCCGCACAACACGACGCACTTCTGGTCGCCGCGAGTGGGTTCCCCGCTCTTCCAAGCGAGGCCCAGGTCAGCTTCTGTCAACAGTTTTTCGCCATTGGCGTCGCTGTAGGTGCCGTCGTCCTGGCGCTGCAAGTCCACCCAGAAGCAGTCGTGCTTTGTGAGCCTCATGGTGATGAGGTCCTGGAATAAATAAGGTATTTTTATCAGAAAACACCATCGACGAAATTGAATCTAATGGGTTCTGAAAACTATTTCATCACTTGGCGTAATAGGTATTTCCACAAAAAGCTTGTAGAAGACATTCAGCAATATTAATAACGCAACATTCGTATCTGCGAGCAGCATCCGTTCTTCCAACAGTTTTCCCCCAATTCCTCAAAGTCTAGGAACCACCAATTCTGTTCGTCTTCAAAACTAATACAGTTATTCACGTTGACTACGTCTTCATGAATAATCCAATAGAACCCGCATTTTCAGATTTTTATGAGTCTGTATTAGGAAATTTGTTGTCACAGCTTTTTGAAAATCAAACGCAATGATTTATTTGTGCGATATAAAAAGGTTATTTTATGTGATTTTCTCACCATTACCCTACTTGGTGGCGAATTATTTTAACGGAATGTTGTTCGAAGTTCGATGATTGGTGGAGTTCTTAATTGAATGCATGGACACAAAATCTTCATGCTCACACATAAACTTAAAAAACTCTCTATTTACGAATAAAACTGAGTAACTTAGCGGGAATGATTTTAAGAACTACCGTCGACCCGTTAAACTAGCGGTACTTCATTACAAAAAAATACTTTATATCATGCTGAAGTCTCACAAGATTACAAATTTCAAACTAATTAGAACTAATTTCAAATGAAGATAGTTTGCGCGTAAAATTGATTATTACAATTTCTGAATTACCAACAGTTTTTTTTGTTAAATTACACTGGATGCACCGTCAGTGTATCAGCGTACAAAATGTAAATTTACCGCCAATTGTTAAAAAACGAATTAGAAATAATGATTTTGACGACACTCACTGCTTTCTTAACATTCCAACTTTTTTCAATTCGTTTGTTCTAGTTTCTTTAGACCAAATTTGATTGCTTTCGCTCTTAATATTTGCTCATTAAATTAACATTTTAAGGGGGTCACTTCACGATTTTAGTTGTTTTTATCCGATTCGTTTGAAATCTGGCCGGTATATGTATTTGATGAGAGTGCACATTTTTTATTCATGTAACTTTTTCGATTTTGGCCTTATTTTGTTTTGGAGAATACGAAGTATAAGTTTTTTGGTACTTTTTTATGGATATTTCAAAGGAGTAGAAGTCGTTGAGTTTTCATGCTAGAACAAAACCAAAGACAGTTTTAGAATCCTCGGAGCATTTCTAACAATAGTACGGTTCAAATTTGTAATATTTTTTTGGTATGCGATATTTTATAAATATTTAACATTTAAAATAATTTTGGGTTTTGAGCATGATAACGAAAATTTTGGTCATATTTGGAAGTTTGAGACCGTCCTATTGTTAGAAATGTTCCAAGGATTCTGAAACTGTCTTTGGTTTTGTTCTAGCATGAAAACTAAACGACTTCTACTCATTTGAATGTTCAAATAAATGAATTTTCAGGAGAGCTAAAATTAAAATTTTGATGAATTATAATATCATGAACAATTTATGTAATTGATGCTGTTTTCACTTTTATTTCAATAATTTCCATGCTTTACTTAATATTCTCACTGTGAATTTTAATTTTCAAAAAAAGAAAATAAAAGAAAACATGTTCTTTTTTTATCAAAATTATGAACTTATTTATGTGGTCTGATTCATATGAAATATGACTATTATCTTTTATTTTCAAAAAAGAAACACAATTTATTTCAGTCATTTTCGATTCAGGCCTTAGTTTTTTTAAATTAGACATATTTTTTATTGAATAAAAATCATTGAGATTTTATGTTAGAACAAATTCAAAGACAGTTTTAGAATCCTCGGAAAATTTCTAACTAAAGTAGGGTAGAAAATTTTCCATTTCTATGAAATCGAAAATTCCTGATTTTTGGTCCCCTAGCACCCCCCTTCTAGCGTCCGAAGCGCCATAAAATTTTTGGACCGAGTAGTACCCCACCTAAGGGTTCTTTTTCAACAACAACCAAAAAATGGACCCCAGTTGGGCGCGCGGACCAAGTGTGGCCTGAAGTGACTTCCTTAATTTTCAACTGATCCTTGCTTACTCTAAGGCTGGTGGGGAAGGGAACCAGTTCCATTCCGCGGCTCAAGCAGTCCTGGTGTGCGGAGCTGTAAGTAAATAATTTTTAAGACATTTATTATTCTATATCTTACAGAATAACGTACTTTATGGCTAGGAATTCCGATGAACTTTATAGCTAGGGATTTCAACGAACTTTGTGGCTGAAAATTTCAACTTGCTACGTGGCTAGGAATTTTAGCGCACTTTTCCAACTAGTAATATTAAATTATTTCGAGGCTGGGAATTTTGAAGTAGTTTAAGGCTAGGATTTTAGTCCGTAGCTCGAGTGAAATGTTGCCTCACAAAGTTCTTTCTCCCAGGCGATGCTAATGAATATATGCAGGCAATATCTGTGAAAATCAATCAAGTTCTTGCAAACATTTCATTCATCATTCACATCTTTTGTTTCCGTTTGTCTCCGACTACAGCAGCTTCACCTCATCTGGTTCTGTAAGACTATCGTTCTATTCTTGTTTGTGAGGAAGTGCTTCGTATCTTATAAAAAAATTCATGAAACTCTTTTTTGAGTAAGCTCATGATGTTAAACAAATATTTTCACCAACAACGTACAAAAATTCGAAAATTTTGTTCGAAACCTCGATTGTTATTTCGTTTTCTGCTTAAGACACTGCAACCGCAGCACGGATTTCGAATCCTACTTCCTAAATACGTGATATGCATGTGAAATGCATTAATATTCTTGAAACCATTAATGCACAATTTAAATTAAGTCACATATTACGTTCATTTTTGAAAGACAGTGATTTTCAATCAGAGCTGTGGAAAAATTCGTGTTTTTTCCTCACTATAGTTTGTTCTCATCGAATTGTGGTACTTGCACATCACTCACTGTTGTTGATTTTCAACCATGTCAAAATTAGAAAAATTATTCTGGTAACATCTCTTACTGAACACTGTCCAATTTTTCAGCAAGGAACAAATGTTCGAGCTTTACATATTTACCAATTTTCATCGATTAATGTTGCTCGGTGTTAAATAAATATGTGGAAATGTAGCCGACAAATTGAATCGCATTACTTTTCCAACTTGTTCATCACAATTCCAATAAATTGAAAAATTAAAAGTAAATCTAATTAATAAAAACTAACGGATCACGAATAAAAATTACAATTTACGGCATGAGGTTTCATTTCTATGGCCAGTGTTAAAAATAAAAATACATTAGTGCAAAATGTAATCTTCTCTGGCGCATATAAATCGATGAAAACTCAACTTTTCATTTTCGTCGCTCTCCCTGCAAACACATCCAGCTCATGCTTTTGATACTAAATTCTAAGTTCAATTCCTTTCTCCTAACAAGCACTTCAACCATAACTCTCTCAGAATACCAATTTTGAAGGTTGGGCAGCTCTAAAACTATAGTTTGAAATGAAATCTCAAGAAACCTATATAAAATATCAGGAACGGGATTTTAAAAATTGTCTGACATGCAGACACACAAGATAGTGATGTTTTAGTTGTTTGAAATGGGATGGAGAAGACTCCAACCTCCGTTGTAACTTTGCAGTGGAAAGGTAATATGTCTACCAATTAAACATCCTGGCTGAGTTTTCCTCATTTGTTACTCCGTTTTTAATTTTTTAACTTTTCTCGATCCACGGAAAGAATATTCACGACTACAACAATTTTCGTAATATCTTTTGAATGGTGTGAAAAATTTCACTGTCTTCGAACATTTCAAATAGAATCGAATTAAGTTATAAAAACTATCAGACTACTTATCCAATTTCACTGTAATCCTAATTCGGGTCGCACCAAAAAGATTCAGAAAGCGAATTACTCAAATGTCAAGATTTTGACTCATCATCACTCCAATCCAGATTGAAGTGAATTCGTACGGCACTTACTTGAAAGACTGAGACGTTGACGGAAGTTCATATAGTTTCAGCGACCCATCTTCGAGATCCACCTTCTTGAACACTCTAACCTCGAGTATGGGCCTTAGGTCGCTGCCAGCCGCAAGCTTATGGACCATCAGGTAACATGAGATTTCCTGAGTGAATTAGTACACGATGTCAATAGGACCTCCATCTTCGTGAACTATTCGAGAAGTAAGACGAAATCGAAAACGGAAAGTAATTTTGCAGAGTATGATTGAATGCGTCTTGATTGTGTCCGTACTATTTATTTATGTACTGTAGAATAAATTCTGTTAACAGGTAGCATTTCAGAATTCTTATGCTGGGATAAAAAGAGGTGTATTCTATCAGTTAGGTTAGGTGCAACATATCTTGTACTATGGCATTTCAAATGGCTATAACTTTAATGCCTAAAGTAATGACTACTTATGTCGGTACGGCGGGTTCCACTTTCAGAAACCAGGGTAGAGAGTGGGAATTATTAATTGTCACTTTTTATGACTGGCTAGCACCGGTTGGGTGTAGCCGGATTGCGAATAGGCAAGTTTTAGCACTATTTGACTTCTATGAGAAGGAGATAGGGGGACGGGGGGAAGGGGGGGGGGGGGGGGACGGGAAAGGAGATGTAGATTTTTTATTTAAAGTATATACACAGCATGGTATGTTATTGTCTGCGAGGATAGAGAAAAAACTAAAAGCTCACGCAACTTGGAGTTATTATGTTACTTGAGATTTATTTTAAATAGCATGTTAATTACTTCTCCGTAATGCACCAAACACTTGTAAGTGCTCTTCGAAAGATTTTACTTCAACAGCTATAGGTCTGAATTTACTAGTGTTATTTATTTCTTTATAACATCGAATTATGACTCAAACTAATTTTATAACTCAAATTTTTACGAAAGTGAACATTATTTACTTTCCGAACTTGAATGATACTGAAATTTATTTCAGAAGTGGCGCATTTTTCACTTACCCAATATGGGACATACTGAAAACCTCCGCAGAACGCATTTCTCAAGCACCTGCTGGTGCATTTCTGAGGCGTTGGGTGTGGCATGTCGTCAGGGATCATCCATGTCTTGGTCATATATTTCACGTACACAAGAGTAAACGCAGCACGAATCAAAGTGACCATAATTGCGTTAAATAGACTCGAAGATTCAGGTTAAAAAAAAATATTTTGCAGTTTTTAAATTACTTAATGTTAGTCGACTTGATCCTATGTACCAGTGTTGTAGTTCTTCAGTGGTAGTAAATAACAAGGCAGTCTGGATTGGGTAAAAGAAAAATCAATACAGCTGCTTAAAACTAGCTTAGCTTCAACAATTGGCAAAAAGGGAGCGGCACATATTTATAAATTAAAAATGGAACAATTTTTTTCACTCTACTTACATTTTTTGTTCGCACGATCAAAAGCGGCACATACTTACAAATTAAACATGCAGGCGATACTTATTTTGCACGTATATATTTTAAATTTTTGGAAAAAACTTTTATGATCCTGTTACACGGAAGAAATATTCACACATGTAAAATCGATATTGATTTCGTTACGCCACAGGCTCTAACACAACCTTTTAACATCTGCATGACGTCAACATACGTATCATTGCATTCAGACGAAACTAAAATTAGGTGACTGCTAGCATCAACCTCTGATGAGCCAATGGCTGGTATATCCGCGCCATAAAAGCAATGGAAGTCAAAGATCGATACTCTGAGTTACAATGAACAAAAACATCTCACTACTCTGATTCAAGTTACACTCGTAAATAGTATGAGCCCACGAATCAATTGTCAATCTTATGCTAAGTTCATTAATTAAATCAAGGCTAACTTTAGTGACAGGCCGTAAAAATCACTGAGTTCTGTGATGTGTGCCATTATACAACAATGAATTTAAAGAAGAGCATCATGTAGGCCATTAAATTATAAAATATTCCTTAAAATAAATAAACAGTGGATCACATTCTTTTCAATGAAAAGACATTTTCGAGGTATAGATAACGAAAAAAGCTGATGTGGACAAAGTACCAAATTAAGTGTGTCAAACACAGCAATGAATCAACATAGTACTTGATATTTTACAACAATTCAGAAGAATATGTTGAGAATAATAGCCTACAGGTGACCTCACAACACAAATTTCAAATTTCAAACGGGTTTTCTTTTTTATCTCAAATTTGAAGCTCTAGGCAGTTTCAGAGTTATCACAGTTCATCTAACAGTTTTTGACTGCATTTCCTCAACTCCTACTCCTGTTGCTCGCTGTCGGTTTGACCTTAGTATGTTCCATCTCACAGTATCAGTATGTTGGGCTTATTGATTAGTTAGAGTAAGGTTAAAAGCCCTAAAAGTGGCGAATACCTCTTTTTCCTGGAATCGCAACACCACCTCTCTTCATTTTGTTCTTTCACAAAGTCTTTTGGTTTCATATCTTGAAGAGATTTTATTTGAATTATTGAAAACACGCTCGCTTCAAGCACTTGTCAGTTGCCATGAGTGACCAACCAAACATTTCGGTGACGAGCTCGGCGATAAAATTGATCCATGCATTTGTTATTTAGGACAATTGATGACTCAAATTTGAACAGTTAACCTGTTATGTGATTCATGAATTCAATTCAGATATTTTAATGAATTTATGTATACTGTTATGAATGTTTTTAGGCCTAATTTGAAAAGAACTCGCTGCGAATGAAATTTTTAATTTTTCGATCAATCTCGAAAAAAATTCCATCGTATATTTCGTGATAGTTTAGAGCCTCAATTGCATCTGTCGTTAAAATTACGACATTGCTTACTCGTACGGCTAATATCGTTGCATGAATGAATCTGAATTGGAAACAGTACACACTGTTTTAGGAGAATTATTGCAAACATTGTATATTCACGACAAAACGATAATGCAATGAACTTTGGTGAAGCAATACAAATCTTAACTGAAATTATAACGACTGCATATAATCACTGTTCTCTGATCATCACTCGTACAAAAACACCGACAAATAGACAAACGCCCTAGATTCTGGAAAAATTCTTATTAATATAAAGAAATGTCAAGCGCACCTAGCTCTGCTCTACGAAGGGCGAAAATCTAAGGAAATGTATAGTAGAACAGTTTCAAGATTTATGCAGCAAATCGACGTTATGTTCAAAATCCATTGTTAAAACTGATATAAAGACAACTAGCGCCTGCTTAATTCGCGCTTTAAAGCGAATAATAGTGCTCCAATAACAATTGAGCCTATTGCTCAAGGTAATGCAAATTGTCACGAGAAGAAAGACATCGCATATGTGTTCAACAATTTTTTCGGAAACGTAAGAAAAAATATCTGATAGTATTTCTATTGAACATTCAGATTACTTCGAATACATGGATCATGTCCGTGAAAACAATTCATTTTTCTTCACGCCCACCGACTCTTCCGATGTGATTGCGCACATTCAATCGCGTTTCCTAGGTATTTCTCTAAACTCTCTTCAAATTTCAGGAGTAACCTCTATTTTTTAGAGTGGAAGTAACTTCATACTTTCTTATAATTCAAAAGTTCGGTCACAATACAGTATCATATTCATTGGAACTAGGACACGAGAATTCAATCCCTGCTGAGATCCGTGAATTTTTTTTTTACAAAGTTTTCAAAACGAATCTTGAATCCTTCTTTCTATCGGGATACTAAGCACATAAGAATATCGAATAAATTTTTTTTCTGGCATACGACTCATCCTGATAAGGTAAATTGCCATTATTAATGGCAAACATCTTTATTTTGTTTTAAAGTCTTTTCTAGAATATGGAGTAAACTTAAAATAGCATTGCTGAAAGAATGCCCTAAAATTTGTTGAACTTGTTCGGACCCACAAGTTCCTATTAACAAATATGTCAATTGTTCTAGACTTAAGAAACAATAAAAAGCAAGGCGAAAATCGCTACACGTAAAGTCATTTTTATTAAAAATGATCAAATAAAACTGAACGAACGTTTCGGACTAACTGTCCATCTTCAGCAAGAAAAATTTCTGTAAAACGAAACCAAATAAGAGAAATTACAGCACTAAATTAGTATGTATACAAAATCTAAACTTTGAAAAAACACAAACAACGGTAAAAAAATATGTAAAAGATAAAGGAAAAACTGAATTACGTATTGGCAACATGAAGCGGGAAAGCACTTTGGGTGTCATTGAGAGCAGGTTTCATTTTGTAAATATGCAAAGATTCAAGAAGGCGCAGATCTGTTTTGCAAGAGGTACCGGCCAAGATTTTAAAATCATTTAGGGAGACCGGAACATTGCACTCTTCCGCATGAGATCTAACAGAGGACAGTGGGGGGACCCAAGAGGAAGACCAGTTCTGCAACTCAATTAGACATGCTCGAAAACTCTAGTCTTCAAGGTACGGCAGGTAGAACCAACGTACTGCGATTCACAACGTGAACAACTGTATTGGTACACCAGAGACGAGCACAGTGAGGGTGGCAGTTTGTCTTTGAAACGAAAAAGAGAACCAATTGTAAAATTATTCTCGAGGATCATTTGAACTTTGAGTTGCGGGAAAAACATATTAATAAGGGATTTAGCATCCTCGCTTAGTTTCAATGACTGATCTTCAAAATTCGGCAACGTAACATAGAAAGCTTGTTGTGCACAAGATTGAACAGATTGAGAGTTATCATCAATTTTTGACAGAAATCTATTGATATGCCGGTCAACAACAGAAGAAGGAAAGCAGTTTTTTTGCAAAATATCGTCGCAAAAAATCGAACTCTTTGTGTAAGTATTGAAAGTTAGAACACACAATAAACGCTCTACGGCCGAGAGCACGAGTGTCGCAAACCTTAAAATTGTATGAAAAAAAGCTGAAAAAGCTGGTCCCGAGCCCAGGAAAAGCTTTCTTTCGGAAAACAGAGCACTGATAAATATTGTCAACTCTCTCTACAGACGCATCAAGAAACGGCTACCTATAATTTTCTTCTTCTTCTCTAGTAAATCTAATGTTGCTATGACGAGAATTTAAATATTGGAGGAAGAGATCAGCATGAGCCTTATCTCTGAACAAAACAAAGGTGTCATCAACATACCGCTTGTAAAATACCGGCCTAAAAACAGGAGGACATTCTTTTAACCAGTTTTGTTCATGGTGGCACAGAAATATAATAGCAAACGTTGGGCCTAAAGGTAAACCCATGCCCAACCCATCAACTTGCCTGTAATAGTTACCATTGAAAACAAAAACGAATTACACACTGCTAATTTTAAAAACTTTTCATCAGAAATTTTTCTTGTTGAAGATGGACAGTTAGTCCGAAACGTTCGTTCAGTTTTACTTGATCATTTTTAATAAAAATAACTTCACGTGTAGCAATTTTCGCCTTGCTTTTTATTCTAAAGCTGAAAAGCATCAATGATGGAGTTATTTTAGATTAAGAAACAATCTAATGCTGTATTTCTTGTGGAAAATAAATTGTCAAATTATTTTCATCACAAACAAAACTGCTACATATATTATTAACATACATAGCATTCCATTAAAAACAAAAACAACTGAATTAGTATCATAGATTGAGTTTCAACAAAAGCGTGAATACTCTATCAACTGAATATATCTGAACGGGTCAGTTGATTGCTTTAATCGCAACTTGATAAGAAATTAGAAAACGAGGAAAATTTCGAGGAACTTAATCGTATTTAATTGGAAAACGTTTTGAGTCCAGCTCCATCATCAGTTCAGAAATACAAATCATTATGCTGCAATTAAAGAAGAAGCAAAATGTTGTAGACATTCGTTAAAAGAGATCACGAAAACAAAAATAAAAATATGTCACAAAATAAAATCGACCTAATGGCTATCTAGTCACCATTTGCAATGGATATGACCTATCGGTATTGTTGAGGATCGGTGTTTGTTAAAAATATTTAACGACTCTAAAATCCTAAGGTCATGCGAAGTTGAAGCCGAATCTAAAATTTCGAGGTCAATGGAGGATATCGGTACGTTACATTTTTCTGTTCGATTGCGTACTGTGGAATGTGAGGGGTGTGCTAATTAGTTCCCATTGCGGAAGCTTCAACCCTGATGTTCGGCCATTCTGATATAAAATTCCGAGACGTCATGCCGACCTACGATGATGTGCACAGCACACAACTATAAGAATAAATCAGATAGGCCCGCGTCTCCATCGGAAGCATATCCTTGCACCGGAAAAAAGAAGTCATCTAGATACTAGATACATTTTTTACAATCGATACGTAGATGATACATTTGTTCTATTCCGCCATCCAAATAATGTTCAGCAGTGCTTGAACTATCTTAATCATAAGCATCAGTCGATTAAATTTACCGTAGAAGTTGAAATGAATAGCTTTCTGACCTTTCTTGACTGTCTATAGTGACGAGGGACGGGGATCATTTTCAGACGTCAGTATACCGTGAGCCAACTTTCCCAGGACTAAGCGCCAGTTTCATTAGCTTTTATTCAACAAGTTTCAAAAGTATTTCGTTCAAACTCTAATCAATCGGGGCTACAAAATATGTTCAACCTTCAAAAATGTTCATCGTGAATTTGAATTTTTGCGTACATATTTTACAACTAACGGTTTTTTCTTGGGTGTCATCAATTCGCAAATTAAGAAATTTCAGTCTAAGTAATACGCCGTGCAAACTATTAGAGAGAGCAGTAAGAACTATCTACATACACTGCTTGTTCCTGAATTTTGGAGTGCCTTCTGAGAAATTGTCACTAGAGTTAAAGATCATTGTGTGAAAAATAATTTCAAAGCCTTCAGTTATGCTTGGCTCTGGTTAATAATTTTAAGGTGGCTTCTTTTTCCAGTGCAAGCAGAGCCACGGTGCTTTCCGGTGCTTTCGATGGAGATGCGGGCCTCTATGATTCATTCTTACAGTTGTGTACAGTGCACGTCATCGTACGTCGGCATGACGTCACAGAACTTTTATGTCAGAATGGCCGAATATCAGTGTAAATTCCTCCGCACTGGGAACCAATGAGCACACCCCTCGCATTCCGCAGTACGCAATCACGCAGAAAAATGCAACTTAACGATATCCTCCAAAGACTTCAAAATTTTAGATACGGCTTCAATTTCGCATGACCTTAGAATTTTAGAGTCGTTAAATATTTTTAAAATAAAACCGGTCCTCAACCATACCGATAGCTCATAACCATTGCAAATAGTGACTAGATAGCCATTTAGTCGATTTCATTTTGTGACGTGTTTTTATTTTTGTTTTCGTGATCTATTTTAATGATTGTCTACAACATTTTGTTTCTTCTTTTATTACAGACATAATGATTTGTATTTCTGAACTGATGATGGAGCTGGACTCAGAAACGTTTTCCAATTAAACATGATTAAGTTCCTAGGAATTTTCCTCGTTTTTACATTTCTACTTTATCAACATCATAGATTGTCATCATTCACTATCTCCATCAATTTTCACGCGAACTCCAGTGATGTCGACGGAGGGGAAAGATCCAGTGCGGTGAGAGGAATTCCCGCCTCAGCTGCCCGATGGTGCGTGGGGACGTTCAGATGTACGGCGTTGCAGCACTGCCCAGCTGGGCCTCAGCTGTCTCCTTCACCACGCAAGGCTCTCACGGCATTAAGTTACTTTTCTAATACGTCAATGGAGGCTTCGGGCCCATCATATGTATTTTCATCAATTATCTAAACAAATTGAAACTAATTAAAATTAGAGTCGTCACAAAAATCATCATTTTATAATATTTCGAAGGTACAAACTTCAAACATAAGAAATCCTACGTAAGTCTATATTGTGTGCCAAAATTGATTCAGTTTATAAAATGTGAATATTGAATTTAAGTTCCGCAATCACGATGAACTTGTGTTCAATAGTGATTCAGCCATCTTTTCAGATGTATTACGAATTTATATTGAGCAAACATTTGTGAGTAATGAATGATTTATAATACATGGTGTCTTTTAATTTGGTTTCAAGCCTTTAATATATTTCGGTTAGCTTTTCATACCATAAGCTACAAGAGTTTTAAGCGCCACCTACTTTATTTTCGATCGAACGTGTCAAACTATATCAACTGAGAAACATGGTGGGAAATTGGATCTATTTGGAAAAATTTTCTTCAGGGAATTCTAGATCAGTATTAGATAGGCATTAGGTTAAGAAAAAAATTCAGTGTATTTCAGCCTGAAGATGATGTTTGTTCATCGCAACGTTGCTTTCACTAACTATATAGTGAGTTAGTGAATGTTGTCGATTGATAGTGTATCAATAAAAGTATTAACACGTGATAAATTGGATCGCTAGATCAATCCGTTGATCAATTCCAAAGAAAAATTCAATTGAAATATAAAGATTAAATCGTTTGTTTTTGCCACTTTTTTGTCTCCCGTATGCATTTTAAGTGCTGCTGATCTGCACACAACCACGTCAATAGGATTTAGATCGTCAGTTTTTACATGTTTAAATTCGTTTCTGTTTTTCACCTAGTGAACAACAGAACACATGTATCTCTTCAATGATCCGTAATGTTTGTAGTTTGGTGGTTCAGTGATTAGAAGATGATTTATTTGATTTTTCTATGAATCTTTTGGAAAACAACAGTTTATATGAGCCGAAGTTCCAAAGCGGAAACCACTATTTAAGAAATTAGAAACCTCACATCCGAATCATGGTGACTGGTGACAATTTTTAAACAGGAATTAAAATTTAGATCACTGGTTTTAAAATAAATTCCAATACCCTTACTCTTTCCTAAATTCATTTTTCTACGTTTTTTGAACCTATTTGCCCATTATAGTCAAGCTAATTTGAAATAAAAACAAAACAAAGAGCACGTGACCGTTCCCAGTAATTCTAGCGAGCTTATGGCTCGACATCTTCACACGATTTATACATCAAACTCACAGCCCGCTTCTGTGAGGTGGAATGGTTTGCAATTTTATACGACCCTGATATACCCTCAGACTCTCAGACCTAAACCTGTCCGTCAATCGTCAAAAGCTATTATTTCCCCATCCACTTATCAACATGCCTGCGATTACTGCCGATGAGCTTATCGACTTTCATCTTCAGCAAAGTAAATTGTAGTTTTATATTACAAATGCTACTTAAGACAAGAGTCTAGTATACCGGAGTACTCCAGTTTACGTTAGCTTCTTGTTTTATGTTGCCCACTAGAATTCACAAAATTCAAAAACAATTTCATCATGCATACTGCATATACTTTTCGCGTAATTTTAGAACATATTCAACCACTTCTATAAATTAACTTCATGAAAGAATTTGACTGTAATTAATAGGAAAACATTTTGAGAACGCAGTACATCAAATTGTGCTCGTATCACATGTAGCCAAAACTTAGATTCCAGTTTTTGAGCACGCAGCTGAAAGCCTTGGCTTACGTAAGTTATTTTGTTA